>JAUCRC010000015.1:8895719-10152368 GCA_032399595.1 Tetragonula carbonaria | reverse complement strand
CATGCATGTTTCGTGAAATAACCATGATTTAGCAGAGATTTAGCTTAATTTGATGTTTTGTGATGTTTCAGGCTACTTTCACTGCGAATCACGTTAGTTCGTCGAATTACATCGTTTCATGAATGTTTCGTGAAAAAACCATGATTTAGCGGAGATTTATCTAAATTTGGATGTTTTGACAGATATCTAGCTACTTTCACTGCGAAACACTTTATTTCGTCGAATTTCCTTGTTTCATGAATGTTTCGTTAAATAACCACGCTTAAGCGGAGATTGAGCTTAATTTGTATGTTTTCATAGGTATCTAGCTACTTTCACTGCGAAACACGTTATTTCGTTGAATTTCCTCGTTTCATGAATGTTTCGTGATATAACCATGATTTAGCGGAGATTTAGCTTAATTTTGATGTTTTCTGATATTTATTGCTACTTTCACTGCGAAACACGTTAGTTCGTCGAAGTTCATCGTTTCATGAATGTTTCGTGATATAACCATTATTAAGCGGGGATTTAGCTTAATTTTGATGTTTTTACAGATATCCAGCTACTTTCACTGCGAAACACTTTATTTCGTCGAATTTCATCGTTTCTTGAATGTTTCGTTGAATAGCCACGATTAAGCGGAGATTGAGCTTAATTTTGATGTTTTCATAGGTATCTAGCTTCTTTCACTGCAAAACACGTTATTAAGTTAAATATCATCGCTTCATGAATGTTTCGTGAAATAACCATGATTTAGCGGAGATTTTGCTTAATTTTGATATTTTCATAGATATCTACCTACTTTCACTGCGAAACACGTTATTTCGTTGATTTACATCGTTTCATGAACGTTACGTGAAATAACCATGATTTAGCAGAGATTTAGTTTAATTTTGATGTTTTCTGAGATTTCTAGTTACTGACACTGCGAAACACGTTATTTCTTTGAATTTCCTCGTTTCATGAATGTTTCGTGATATAACCATGATTTAGCGGAGATATAGCTTAATTTTGATGTTTTCTGATGTTTCAGGCTACTTTCACTGCGAAACACGTTATTTCGTCGAATTTCATCGTTTCATGAATGTTTCGTGAAATAACCATGATTTAGCTGAGTTTTGCTTAATTTTGATATTTTCATAGATATCTAGCTACCTTCACTGCGAAACACGTTACGTCGTTGAATTTCATCGTTTCAAGCATGTTTGGTGAAATAACCATGATTTTGCAGAGATTTACCTAAATTTCGATGTTTTCATGGATATGTAGCTACTTTCAATGCGAAACACGTTATTTCGTCGAATTTCATCGTTTCTTGAATGTTTCGTGAAATAACCATCATTAAGCGGAGATTGAGCTTAATTTAGATGTTTTCATCGGTACCTAGCTACTTTCACTGCGAAACACGTTATTTCGTTGAATTTCCTCGTTTCATGAATGTTTCGTGATATAACCATGATTTAGCGGAGATATAGCTTAATTTGATGTTTTGTGATTTTCTAGCTACTTTCACTGCGAAACACGTTATTTCGTCGAATTTCATCGTTTCATGAATGTTTCGTGAAATAACCAAGATTTAGCTGATTTTGCTTAATTTTGATATTTTCATAGATATCTAGCTACTTTCACTGCGAAACACGTTATTTCGTCGAATTTCATCGTTTCTGAATGTTTCGTGAAATAACCATGATTTAGCGGAGATTTAGCTTAATTTGATGTTTTGAATTTCCTCGTTTCATGCATGTTTCGTGAAATAACCATGATTTAGCTGAGATTTAGTTTAATTTTGATGTTTTCATAGATATCTAGCTACTTTCACTGCGAAACACGTTATTTCGTTGATTTACATCGTTTCATGAATGTTACGTGAAATAACCATGATTTAGCAGAGATTCAGTTTAATTTTGATGTTTTCTGTGAATTCTAGTTACTGACACTGCGAAACACGCTATTTCTTTGAATTTCCTCGTTTCATGAATGTTTCGTGGTATAACCATGATTTAGCGGAGATTTAGCTTAATTTTGATGTTTTCTGATGTATCTAGCTACTTTCACTGCGAAACACGTTATTTCGTCGATTTTCATCGTTTCATGAATGTTTCGTGAAATAACCATAGTTAAGCGACGATTTAGCTTAAGTTTGATGTTTTCATAGATATCTAGCTACTTTCACTGCTTAACACGTTATTTCGTCGAATTTCATCGTTTCATGAATGTTTCGTGAAATAACAATGATTTAGCAGAGATTTACCTTAATTTTGATGTTTTCATAGATATCTAGCTACTTTCACTGCGAAACACGTTATTTCGTTGAATTTCTTCGTTTCATGCATGTTTCGTGAAATAACCATGATTTAGCGGAAATTTTGCTTCATTTTGATGTTTTCTGATATTTCTTGCTACTTTCACTGCGAAACACGTTATTTCGTCGAATTTCATCGTTTCATGAATGTTTCGTGAAATAACCATGATTTAGCTGAGTTTTGCTTAATTTTGATATTTTCGTAGATATCTAGCTACTTTCACTGCGAAACACGTTACGTCGTTGAATTACATCGTTTCATGAATGTTTCGTGAAATAACCATGATTTAGCAGAGATTTAGTTTAATTTTGATTTTTTCTGAGATTTCTAGTTACTGACACTGCGAAACACGTTATTTCTTTGAATTTCCTAGTTCCATGAATGTTACGTGAAATAACCATGATTTAGCAGAGATTTAGCTTAATTTTGATGTTTTCATAGATATCTAGCTACTTTCACTGAGCAACACGTTATTTCGTTAAATTTCACAGTTACATGAATGTTTCGTGAAAAAACCATGATGTAGCGGAGATTTAGTTTAATTTGGATGATTTCATAGATATCTAGCTACTTTCACTGCGAAACACGTTACGTCGTTGAATTACATCGTTTCATGAATGTTTCGTGAAATAACCATGATTTAGCGGAGATTTAGCTTAATTTTGATGTTTTCTGATGTTTCTAGCTACTTTCACTGCGAAACACGTTATTTCGTTGAATTTCCTCGTTTCATGAATGTTTCGTGATATGACCATGATTTAGCGGAGATTTAGCTTAATTTTGATGTTTTCTGATATTTATTGCTACTTTCACTGCGAAACACGTTAGTTCGTCCAAGTTCATCGTTTCATGAATGTTTCGTGATATAACCATGATTAAGCGGAGATTTAGCTTAATTTTGATGTTTTTACAGATATCTAGCTACTTTCACTGCGAAACACTTTATTTCGTCGAATTTCATCGTTTCTTGAATGTTTCGTTGAATAACCACGATTTAGCGGAGATTGAGCTTAATTTTGATGTTTTCATAGGTATCTAGCTTCTTTCACTGCAAAACACGTTATTAAGTTAAATATCATCGCTTCATGAATGTTTCGTGAAATAACCATGATTTAGCGGAGATTTTGCTTAATTTTGATATTTTCATAGATATCTACCTACTTTCACTGCGAAAAACGTTATTTCGTTGATTTACATCGTTTCATCAATGTTACGTGAAATAACCATGATTTAGCAGAGATTTAGTTTAATTTTGATGTTTTCTGAGATTTCTAGTTACTGACACTGCGAAACACGTTATTTCTTTGAATTTCCTCGTTTCATGAATGTTTCGTGATATAACCATGATTTAGCGGAGATATAGCTTAATTTTGATGTTTTCTGATGTTTCAGGCTACTTTCACTGCGAAACACGTTATTTCGTCGAATTTCATCGTTTCATGAATGTTTCGTGAAATAACCATGATTTAGCTGAGTTTTGCTTAATTTTGATATTTTCATAGATATCTATCTACTTTCACTGCGAAACACGTTATTTCGTCGAATTTCATCGTTTCATGAATGTTTCGTGAAATAACCATAGTTAAGCGACGATTTAGCTTAAGTTTGATGTTTTCATAGATATCTAGCTACTTTCACTGCGAAACACGTTATTTCGTTGAATTTCTTCGTTTCAAGCATGTTTCGTGAAATAACCATGATTTAGCAGAGATTTAGTTTAATTTTGATGTTTTCTGATGTTTCTAGCTACTTTCACTGCGAAACACGTTATTTCGTCGAATTTCCTCGTTTCATGAATGTTTCGTGATATAACCATGATTTAGCGGTGATTTAGATTAATTTCATGTTTGTGATGTTCTCGCATCTGGCTGCGAACCAGTTCATTTGGTCATTCAAGTCTCGTTCGTTTCATGAATGTTTCTTGAAATAACCATGATTTAGCTGAGTTTTGCTTAATTTTGATATTTTCGTAGATATCTAGCTACTTTCACTGCGAAACACGTTACGTCGTTGAATTACATCGTTTCATGAATGTTTCGTGCAATAACCATCATTTAGCGAAGAATTACCTAAATTTGGATGTTTTCAGAGATATCTAGCTACTTTCACTGCGAAACACGTTATTTCGTCGAATTTCATCGATTCATGAATGTTTCGTGAAATAACCATGATTTAGCTGACATTTTGCTTATTTTTGATGTTTTCATAGATATCTAGCTACTTTCATTGCAAAACACGTTACTTCGTTGAATTACATCGTTTCATGCATATTTCGTGAAATAACCATGATTTAGCAGAGATTCAGTTTAATTTTGATGTTTTCTGTGAATTCTAGTTACTGACACTGCGAAACACGCTATTTCTTTGAATTTCCTCGTTTCATGAATGTTTCGTGGTATAACCATGATTTAGCGGAGATTTAGCTTAATTTTGATGTTTTCTGATGTATCTAGCTACTTTCACTGCGAAACACGTTATTTCGTCGATTTTCATCGTTTCATGAATGTTTCGTGAAATAACCATAGTTAAGCGACGATTTAGCTTAAGTTTGATGTTTTCATAGATATCTAGCTACTTTCACTGCTTAACACGTTATTTCGTCGAATTTCATCGTTTCATGAATGTTTCGTGAAATAACAATGATTTAGCAGAGATTTACCTTAATTTTGATGTTTTCATAGATATCTAGCTACTTTCACTGCGAAACACGTTATTTCGTTGAATTTCTTCGTTTCATGCATGTTTCGTGAAATAACCATGATTTAGCAGAGATTTAGTTTAATTTTGATGTTTTCTGATGTTTCTAGCTACTTTCACTGCGAAACACGTTATTTCGTCGTATTTCCTCGTTTCATGAATGTTTCGTGATATAACCATGATTTAGCGGTGATTTAGATTAATTTCATGTTTGTGATGTTTCTAGCTACTATCACTGCGAAGCACGTTATTTCGTTAAATTTCATCGTTTCATGAATGTTTCGAGAAGTAACCATGATTTAGCGGAAATTTTGCTTCATTTTGATGTTTTCTGATATTTCTTGCTACTTTCACTGCGAAACACGTTATTTCGTCGAATTTCATCGTTTCATGAATGTTTCGTGAAATAACCATGATTTAGCTGAGTTTTGCTTAATTTTGATATTTTCGTAGATATCTAGCTACTTTCACTGCGAAACACGTTACGTCGTTGAATTACATCGTTTCATGAATGTTTCGTGAAATAACCATCATTTAGCGAAGAATTACCTAAATTTGGATGTTTTCAGAGATATCTAGCTACTTTCACTGCGAAACACGTTATTTCGTCGAATTTCATCGATTCATGAATGTTTCGTGAAATAACCATGATTTAGCTGACATTTTGCTTATTTTTGATGTTTTCATAGATATCTAGCTACTTTCATTGCAAAACACGTTACTTCGTTGAATTACATCGTTTCATGCATATTTCGTGAAATAACCATGATTTAGCAGAGATTCAGTTTAATTTTGATGTTTTCTGTGAATTCTAGTTACTGACACTGCGAAACACGCTATTTCTTTGAATTTCCTCGTTTCATGAATGTTTCGTGGTATAACCATGATTTAGCGGAGATTTAGCTTAATTTTGATGTTTTCTGATGTATCTAGCTACTTTCACTGCGAAACACGTTATTTCGTCGATTTTCATCGTTTCATGAATGTTTCGTGAAATAACCATAGTTAAGCGACGATTTAGCTTAAGTTTGATGTTTTCATAGATATCTAGCTACTTTCACTGCTTAACACGTTATTTCGTCGAATTTCATCGTTTCATGAATGTTTCGTGAAATAACAATGATTTAGCAGAGATTTACCTTAATTTTGATGTTTTCATAGATATCTAGCTACTTTCACTGCGAAACACGTTATTTCGTTGAATTTCTTCGTTTCATGCATGTTTCGTGAAATAACCATGATTTAGCTGAGTTTTGCTTAATTTTGATATTTTCGTAGATATCTAGCTACTTTCACTGCGAAACACGTTACGTCGTTGAATTACATCGTTTCATGAATGTTTCGTGAAATAACCATGATTTAGCTGAGTTTTGCTTAATTTTGATATTTTCGTAGATATCTAGCTACTTTCACTGCGAAACACGTTACGTCGTTGAATTACATCGTTTCATGAATGTTTCGTGAAATAACCATCATTTAGCGAAGAATTACCTAAATTTGGATGTTTTCAGAGATATCTAGCTACTTTCACTGCGAAACCCGTTATTTCGTCGAATTTCATCGATTCATGAATGTTTCGTGAAATAACCATGATTTAGCTGACATTTTGCTTATTTTTGATGTTTTCATAGATATCTAGCTACTTTCATTGCAAAACACGTTACTTCGTTGAATTACATCGTTTCATGCATATTTCGTGAAATAACCATGATTTAGCAGAGATTTAGTTTAATTTTGATTTTTTCTGAGATTTCTAGTTACTGACACTGCGATACACGTTATTTCTTTGAATTTCCTAGTTTCATGAATGTTACGTGATATAACCATGATTTAGCGGAGATTTAGCTTAATTTTGATGTTTTCATAGATATCTAGCTACTTTCACTGCGAAACACTTTATTTCGTCGAATTTCATCGTTTCTTGAATGTTTCGTGAAATAACCATAATTAAGCGGAGATTTAGCTTAATTTTGATGTTTTCATCGATATCTAGCTACTTTCACTGCGAAACACTTTATTTCGTCGAATTTCATCGTTTCATGAATGTTTCGTGAAATAACAATGATTTAGCAGAGATTTACCTTAATTTTGATGTTTTCATAGATATCTAGATACTTTCACTGCGAAACACGTTATTTCGTTGAATTTCCTCGTTTCATGCATGTTTCGTGAAATAACCATGATTTAGCAGAGATTTAGCTTAATTTGATGTTTTGTGATGTTTCAGGCTACCTTCACTGCGAATCACGTTAGTTCGCCGAATTTCATCGTTTCATGAATGTTTCGTGAAAAAACCATGATTTAGCGGAGATTTACCTAAATTTGGATGTTTTGACAGATATCTAGCTACTTTCACTGCGAAACACTTTATTTCGTCGAATTACCTTGTTTCATGAATGTTTCGTTAAATAACCACGCTTATGCGGAGATTGAGCTTAATTTGTATGTTTTCATAGGTATCTAGCTACTTTCACTGCGAAACACGTTATTTCGTTGAATTTCCTCGTTTCATGAATGTTTCGTGATATAACCATGATTTAGCGGAGATTTAGCTTAATTTTGATGTTTTCTGATATTTATTGCTACTTTCACTGCGAAACACGTTAGTTCGTCGAAGTTCATCGTTTCATGAATGTTTCGTGATATAACCATGATTAAGCGGGGATTAAGCGTAATTTTGATGTTTTTACAGATATCTAGCTACTTTCACTGCGAAACACTTTATTTCGTCGAATTTCATCGTTTCTTGAATGTTTCGTTGAATAGCCACGATTAAGCGGAGATTGAGCTTAATTTTGATGTTTTCATAGGTATCTAGCCTCTTTCACTGCAAAACACGTTATTATGTTAAATATCATCGCTTCATGAATGTTTCGTGAAATAACCATGATTTAGCGGAGATTTTGCTTAATTTTGATATTTTCATAGATATCTACCTACTTTCACTGCGAAACACGTTATTTCGTTGATTTATATCGTTTCATGAATGTTACGTGAAATAACCATGATTTAGCAGAGATTTAGTTTAATTTTGATGTTTTCTGAAATTTCTAGTTACTGACACTGCGAAACACGTTATTTCTTTGAATTTCCTCGTTTCATGAATGTTTCGTGATATAACCATGATTTAGCGGAGATATAGCTTAATTTTGATGTTTTCTGATGTTTCAGGCTACTTTCACTGCGAAACACGTTATTTCGTCGAATTTCATCGTTTCATGAATGTTTCGTGAAATAACCATGATTTAGCTGAGTTTTGCTTAATTTTGATATTTTCATAGATATCTAGCTACCTTCACTGCGAAACACGTTACGTCGTTGAATTACATCGTTTCATGCATGTTTCGTGAAATAACCATGATTTAGCAGAGATTTACCTAAATTTGGATGTTTTCACAGATATCTAGCTACTTTCACTGCGAAATACTTTATTTCGTCGAATTACATCGTTTCATGCATATTTCGTGAAATAACCATGATTTAGCAGAGATTTAGTTTAATTTTGATTTTTTCTGAGATTTCTAGTTACTGACACTGCGAAACACGTTATTTCTTTGAATTTCCTAGTTTCATGAATGTTACGTGATATAACCATGATTTAGCGGAGATTTAGCTTAATTTTGATGTTTTCATAGATATCTAGCTACTTTCACTGCGAAACACTTTATTTCGTCGAATTTCATCGTTTCTTGAATGTTTCGTGAAATAACCATAATTAAGCGGAGATTTAGCTTAATTTTGATGTTTTCATCGATATCTAGCTACTTTCACTGCGAAACACTTTATTTCGTCGAATTTCATCGTTTCATGAATGTTTCGTGAAATAACAATGATTTAGCAGAGATTTACCTTAATTTTGATGTTTTCATAGATATCTAGATACTTTCACTGCGAAACACGTTATTTCGTTGAATTTCCTCGTTTCATGCATGTTTCGTGAAATAACCATGATTTAGCAGAGATTTAGCTTAATTTGATGTTTTGTGATGTTTCAGGCTACCTTCACTGCGAATCACGTTAGTTCGTCGAATTACATCGTTTCATGAATGTTTCGTGAAAAAACCATGATTTAGCGGAGATTTACCTAAATTTGGATGTTTTGACAGATATCTAGCTACTTTCACTGCGAAACACTTTATTTCGTCGAATTTCCTTGTTTCATGAATGTTTCGTTAAATAACCACGCTTATGCGGAGATTGAGCTTAATTTGTATGTTTTCATAGGTATCTAGCTACTTTCACTGCGAAACACGTTATTTCGTTGAATTTCCTCGTTTCATGAATGTTTCGTGATATAACCATGATTTAGCGGAGATTTAGCTTAATTTTGATGTTTTCTGATATTTATTGCTACTTTCACTGCGAAACACGTTAGTTCGTCGAAGTTCATCGTTTCATGAATGTTTCGTGATATAACCATTATTAAGCGGGGATTTAGCTTAATTTTGATGTTTTTACAGATATCCAGCTACTTTCACTGCGAAACACTTTATTTCGTCGAATTTCATCGTTTCTTGAATGTTTCGTTGAATAGCCACGATTAAGCGGAGATTGAGCTTAATTTTGATGTTTTCATAGGTATCTAGCTTCTTTCACTGCAAAACACGTTATTATGTTAAATATCATCGCTTCATGAATGTTTCGTGAAATAACCATGATTTAGCGGAGATTTTGCTTAATTTTGATATTTTCATAGATATCTACCTACTTTCACTGCGAAACACGTTATTTCGTTGATTTACATCGTTTCATGAATGTTACGTGAAATAACCATGATTTAGCAGAGATTTAGTTTAATTTTGATGTTTTCTGAAATTTCTAGTTACTGACACTGCGAAACACGTTATTTCTTTGAATTTCCTCGTTTCATGAATGTTTCGTGATATAACCATGATTTAGCGGAGATATAGCTTAATTTTGATGTTTTCTGATGTTTCAGGCTACTTTCACTGCGAAACACGTTATTTCGTCGAATTTCATCGTTTCATGAATGTTTCGTGAAATAACCATGATTTAGCTAAGTTTTGCTTAATTTTGATATTTTCATAGATATCTAGCTACCTTCACTGCGAAACACGTTACGTCGTTGAATTACATCGTTTCATTCATGTTTCGTGAAATAACCATGATTTAGCAGAGATTTACCTAAATTTGGATGTTTTCACAGATATCTAGCTACTTTCACTGCGAAATACTTTATTTCGTCGAATTTCATCGTTTCATGAATGTTTCGTGAAATAACCATGATTTAGCGGAGATTTAGCTTAATTTTGATGTTTTCTGATGTTTCTAGCTACTTTCACTGCGAAACACGTTATTTCGCCGAATTTCATCGTTTCATGAATGTTTCGTGAAATAACCATAATTTAGCTGAGTTTTGCTTAATTTTGATGTTTTCATAGATATCTAGCTACTTTCACTGCGAAACACTTTATTTCGTCGAATTTCATCGTTTCATGAATGTTTCGTGAAATAACAATGATTTAGCAGAGATTTACCTTAATTTTGATGTTTTCATAGATATCTAGATACTTTCACTGCGAAACACGTTATTTCGTTGAATTTCCACGTTTCATGCATGTTTCGTGAAATAACCATGATTTAGCAGAGATTTAGCTTAATTTGATGTTTTGTGATGTTTCAGGCTACTTTCACTGCGAATCACGTTAGTTCGTCGAATTACATCGTTTCATGAATGTTTCGTGAAAAAACCATGATTTAGCGGAGATTTATCTAAATTTGGATGTTTTGACAGATATCTAGCTACTTTCACTGCGAAACACTTTATTTCGTCGAATTTCCTTGTTTCATGAATGTTTCGTTAAATAACCACGCTTAAGCGGAGATTGAGCTTAATTTGTATGTTTTCATAGGTATCTAGCTACTTTCACTGCGAAACACGTTATTTCGTTGAATTTCCTCGTTTCATGAATGTTTCGTGATATAACCATGATTTAGCGGAGATTTAGCTTAATTTTGATGTTTTCTGATATTTATTGCTACTTTCACTGCGAAACACGTTAGTTCGTCGAAGTTCATCGTTTCATGAATGTTTCGTGATATAACCATGATTAAGCGGGGATTTAGCGTAATTTTGATGTTTTTACAGATATCTAGCTACTTTCACTGCGAAACACTTTATTTCGTCGAATTTCATCGTTTCTTGAATGTTTCGTTGAATAGCCACGATTAAGCGGAGATTGAGCTTAATTTTGATGTTTTCATAGGTATCTAGCTTCTTTCACTGCAAAACACGTTATTAAGTTAAATATCATCGCTTCATGAATGTTTCGTGAAATAACCATGATTTAGCGGAGATTTTGCTTAATTTTGATATTTTCATAGATATCTACCTACTTTCACTGCGAAACACGTTATTTCGTTGATTTACATCGTTTCATGAACGTTACGTGAAATAACCATGATTTAGCAGAGATTTAGTTTAATTTTGATGTTTTCTGAGATTTCTAGTTACTGACACTGCGAAACACGTTATTTCTTTGAATTTCCTCGTTTCATGAATGTTTCGTGATATAACCATGATTTAGCGGAGATATAGCTTAATTTTGATGTTTTCTGATGTTTCAGGCTACTTTCACTGCGAAACACGTTATTTCGTCGAATTTCATCGTTTCATGAATGTTTCGTGAAATAACCATGATTTAGCTGAGTTTTGCTTAATTTTAATATTTTCATAGATATCTAGCTACCTTCACTGCGAAACACGTTACGTCGTTGAATTACATCGTTTCATGCATGTTTCGTGAAATAACCATGATTTAGCAGAGATTTACCTAAATTTGGATGTTTTCACAGATATCTAGCTACTTTCACAGCGAAACACGTTATTTCGTCGAATTTCATCGTTTCTTGAATGTTTCGTGAAATAACCATCATTAAGCGGAGATTGGGCTTAATTTAGATGTTTTCATCGGTACCTAGCTACTTTCACTGCGCATAGATATCTAGCTGCTTTCACTGCGAAACACGTTATTTCGTTAAATTTCATCGTTTCATGAATGTTTCGAGAAATAGCCATGATTTAGCGAGATTTAGCTTAGTTTGGATGTTTTCATAGATATCTAGCTACTTTCACTGCGAAACACGTTATTTCGTTGAATTTCCTCGTTTCATGCATGTTTCGTGAAATAACCATGATTTAGCAGAGATTTACTTTAATTTTGATGTTTTCTGATGTTTCTAGCTACTTTCCCTGCGAAACACGTTATTTCGTCGAATTTCATCGTTTCATGAATGTTTCGTGAAATAACAATGATTTTGCAGAGATTTACCTTACTTTTGATGTTTTCATAGATATCTAAATACTTTCACTGCGAAACACGTTATTTCGTTGAATTTCCTCGTTTCATGCATGTTTCGTGAAATAACAATGATTTAGCAGAGACTTAGTTTAATTTTGATGTTTTCTGATGTTTCTAGCTACTTTCACTGCGAAACACGTTATTTCGGCGAATTTCATCGTTTCATGAATGTTTCGTGAAATAACCATAATTAAGCGGAGATTTATAATAATTTTGATATTTTCACAGATATCTAGCTACTTTCACTGCGAAACACGTTATTTCGTCGAATTTCATCGTTTCATGAATGTTTCGTGTAATAACAATGATTTAGCAAAGATTTACCTAAATTTGGAAGTTTTCATAGATATTTAGCTACTTTCACTGCGAAAAACGTTATTTCGTCGAATTACATCGTTTCATGAATGGTTCGTGAAATAACCATGATTTAGCGGAGATTTAGCTAAATTTGGATGTTTTCATAGATATCTAGCTTCTTTCACTGCGAAACATGTTATTTCGTCGAATTTCATCGTTTCTTGAATGTTTCGTGAAATAACCATGATTAAGCGGAGATTGAGCTTAATTTAGATGTTTTCATCGGTATCTAGCTACTTTCACCGCGAAACACGTTATTTCGTTGAATTTCCTCGTTTCATGCATGTTTCGTGAAATAACCATGATTTAGCTGAGATTTAGTTTAATTTTGATGTTTTCATAGATATCTAGCTACTTTCACTGCGAAACACGTTATTTCGTCGAATTTCATCGTTTCATGAATGTTTCGTGAAATAACCATGATTTAGCTGAGTTTTGCTTAATTTTGATATTTTCATAGATATCTAGCTACTTTCACTGCGAAACACGTTACATCTCTGAATTACATCATTTCATGAATGTTTCGTGAAATAGCCATGATTTAGCGGAGATTTACCTTAATTTGGATGTTTTCACAGATATCCGGCTACTTTCACTGCGAAACACTGTATTTCGTCGAATTTCAACGTTTCATGAATGTTTCGTGAAATAACCATGGTTTAGCGGAGATTTTGCTTAATTTTGATGTTTTCATAGATATCTAGCTACTTTCACTGCGAAACACGTTATTTCGCTGATTTACATCGTTTCATGAATGTTACGTGAAATAACCATGAATTAGCAGAGATATAGTTTAATTTGATGTTTTCTGAGATTTCTAGATACTGACACTGCGAAACACGTTATTTCGTTGAATTTCCTCGTTTCATGAATGTTTCGTGATATAACCATGATTTAGCGGAGATTTAGCTTAATTTGATGTTTTGTGATGTTTCTAGCTACTTTCACTGCGAAACACGTTAGTTCGTCGAATTTCATCGTTTCATGAATGTTTCGTGAAATAACCATGATTTAGAAGAGATATAGTTTAATTTGATGTTTTCTGAGATTTCTAGTTACTGACACTGCGAAACACGTTATTTCTTTGAATTTCCTCGTTTCATGAATGTTTCGTGATATAACCATGATTTAGCGGAGATTTAGCTTATTTTTGATGTTTTCTGATGTTTCTAGCTACTTTCCCTTCGAAACACGTTATTTCGTCGAATTTCATCGTTTCATGAATGTTTCGTGAAATAACCATGGTTTAGCTGAGTTTTGCTTTATTTTGATATTTTCATAGATATCTAGCTACTTTCACTGCGAATCACGTTACGTCGTTGATTTACATCGTTTCATGAATGTTTCGTGAAATAACCATGATTTAACATAGATTTAGTTTAATTTTGATGTTTTCTGATGTTTCTAGCTACTTTCACTGCGCAACAGGTTTTTTCGTCGAATTTCCTCGTTTCATGATTGTTTCGTGAAAGAACCATGATTACGCTGAGATTTAGCTTAATTTTAATGTTTTTATAGATATCACGCTGCTTGCACTGCGAAACACGTTATTTCGCCGAATTTCATCGTTTCATGAATGTTTCGTGAAATAGCCATGATTTAGCAGAGATTTAGCTTAGTTTTGATGTGTTCTGATGTTTCTAGCTACTTTCACTGCGAAAAACGTTTTATCGTCGAATTTCCTCGTTTCATGAATGTGTCGTGAAATAACCATTATTTAGTATAGATTTAGCTTAATTTTGAAGTTTTCTGATGTTTCTAGCTACTTTCACTGCGAAACACGTTTTTTCGTCGAATTTCCTCGTTTCATGAATGTTTCGTGAAATAACCATGACTTAGCGGAGATTTAGCTTAATTTTGATTTCTTCTGAGATTTCTAACTACTTTCACTGCGAAACACGTTATTTCGTCGATTTTCATCGTTTCATGAATGTTTCGTGAAATAACCATGATTTAGCGGAGATTTAGTTTAATTTTGATGTTTTCTGATGTTTCTAGTTACTTTCACTGCGAAACACGTTATTTCGTCGAATTTCATCGTTTCATGAATGTTTCGTGAAATAACCATGATTTAGCGTAGATTTAGCTAAATTTGGATGTTTTCATAGATATCTAGCTACTTTCACTGCGAAACACGTTATTTCGTCGAATTTCATCGTTTCTTGAATGTTTCGTGAAATAACCATGATTAAGCGGAGATTTAGCATAATTTTGATGTTTTCACAGATATCTAGCTACTTTCACTGCGAAGCACTTCATTTCGTCGAATTTTATCGTATCATGAATTTTTCGTGAAATAACCATGATTTAGCGGAGATTTAGCTTAATTTGGATGTTTTCATAGATATCCAGCTACTTTCACTGCGAAAAACTTTATTTCGTTGAATTTCCTCGTTTCATGCATGTTTCGTGAAATAACCATTATTTAGCAGAGATTTAGCTTAATTTTGATGTTTTCTGATGTTTCTAGCAACTTTCACTGCGAAACAGGTTTTTTCGTCGAATTTCCTCGTTTCATTAATGTTTCGTGAAATAAAACCATGACTAAGAGGAGATTTAGCTTAATTTTGATGTTTTCTGAGATTTCTTGCTATTTTCCCTGCGAAAAACGTTACTTCGTCGGATTTCATCGTTTCATGAATGTTTCGTGAAATAACCATGATTTAGCGGAATTTTGCTTAATTTTGATGTTTTCATAGAAATCAAGCTACTTTCACAGCGAAACACGTTAGATCGTTGAATTACATCGTTTAATAGATGTTTCGTGAAATAACCATGACTTAGCGGAGATTAACCTTAATTTTGATGTTATCTGAGATTTCTAGCTACTTTCAGTGCGAAAAATGTTATTTCGTCGAATTTCCTCGTTTCATGATTGTTTCGTGAAAGAACCATGATTACGCTGAGATTTAGCTTAATTTTAATGTTTTTATAGATATCACGATACTTGCACTGCGAAACACGTTATTTCGCCGAATTTCATCGTTTCATTAATGTTTCGTGAAATAGCCATGATTTAGCAGAGATTTAGCTTAGTTTTGATGTGGTCTGATGTTTCTAGCTACTTTCACTGCGAAAAACGTTTTATCGTCGAATTCCCTCGTTTCAAGAATGTTTCGTGAAATAACCATTATTTAGTATAGATTTAGCTTAATTTTGAAGTTTTCTGATGTTTCTAGCTACTTTCACTGCGAAACACGTTTTTTCGTCGAAATTCCTCGTTTCATGAATGTTTCGTGAAATAACCATGATTTAGCGGAATTTTGCTTAATTTTAATGTTTTCATAGATATCTCGCAATTTTCACTGCGAAACACGTTATTTCGTTGAATTACATCGTTTCATGGATGTTACGTGAAATAACCATGATTTAGCATAGATTTAGCTTAATTTTGATGTGTTCTGATGTTTCTAGCTACTTTCACTGCGAAAAACGTTATTTCGTCGAATTTCATCGTTTCATGAATGTTTCGTGAAATAACCATGACTTAGCGGAGATTTAGCTTAATTTTGATATTTTCTGAGATTTCTAGCTACTTTCAATGCGAAACACGTAATAACGTCGAATTTCATCGTTTCATGAATGTTTCGGGAAATTTCCATGATTTAGCGGAGATTTAGCTTATAATTGAAGTTTTCATAGATATCTAGCTACTTTCACTGCCAAACACGTTATTTCGTTGAATTACATCGTTTCATGAATGTTTCGAGAAATAACCATGATTTAGCATAGATTTAGCTTAATTTTGATGTGTTCTGATGTTTCTAGCTACTTTCACTGCGAAAAACGTTATTTCGTCGAATTTCATCGTTTCATGAATGTTTCGTGAAATAACCATGATTTAGCATAGATTTAGTTTAATTTTGAAGTTTTCTGATGTTTCTAGCTACTTTCACTGCGAAACAGGTTTTTTCGTCGAATTTCCTCGTTTCATGATTGTTTCGTGAAGGAACCATGATTACGCTGAGATTTAGCTTAATTTTAATGTTTTTATAGATATCACGCTACTTGCACTGCGAAACACGTTATTTCGCCGAATTTCATCGTTTCATGAATGTTTCGTGAAATAGCCATGATTTAGCAGAGATTTAGCTTAGTTTTGAAGTTTTCTGATGTTTCTAGCTACTTTCACTATGAAACACGTATTTTCGTCGAGTTTCCTCGTTTCATGAATGTTTCGTGAAATAACCATGATTTAGCGGAATTTTGCTTAATTTTGATGTTTTCATAGATATCGCGCAAATTTCACTGCGAAACACGTTATTTCGTTGAATTACATCGTTTCATGGATGTTACGTGAAATAACCATGATTTAGCATAGATTTAGCTTAATTTTGATGTTTCTGATGTTTCTAGCTACTTTCAATGCGAATCACGTTATTTCGTCTAAAATCATCGTTTCATGAATGATTCGTGAAATAACCATGATTTAGCGGAGATTCAGCTTAATTTTGATGTTTTCCGATATTTCAAGCTACTTTCACTGGGAAAAACGATATTTCGTCGAATTTCATCGTTTCATGATTGTTTCGTGAAATAACCATGATTTAGCAGAGGTTTAGCTTAATTTTAATGTTTTCTGAGTTTTCTAGCTACTTTCTCTTCCAAAAACGTTATTTCGTCGAATTTCATCGTTTCATGAATGTTTCGTGATATAACCATGATTTAGCGGAGATTTAGCATAATTTTGATATTTTCACAGATATCTAGCTACTTTCACTGCGAAACACGTTATTTCGTTGAATTTCCTCGTTTCATGATTGTTTCGTGATATAACCATGATTTAGCGGAGATTTAGCTTAATTTGATGTTTTGCGATGTTTCAGGCTACTTTCACTGCGAATCACGTTAGTTCGTCGAATTATATCGTTTCATGAATGTTTCGTGAAATAACCATGATTTAGCGGAGATTTACCTAAATTTGGTTGTTTTGACTGATATCTAGCTACTTTCACTGCGAAACACTTTATTTGGTCGAATTTCCTTGTTTCATGAATGTTTCGTTAAATAACCACGCTTAAGCGGAGATTGAGCTTAATTTGTATGTTTTCATAGGTATCTAGCTACTTTCACTGCGAAACACGTTATTTCGTTGAATTTCCTCGTTTCATGAATGTTTCGTGATATAACCATGATTTAGCGGAGATTTAGCTTAATTTTGATGTTTTCTGATATTTATTGCTACTTTCACTGCGAAACACGTTAGTTCGTCGAAGTTCATCGTTTCATGAATGTTTCGTGAAATAACCATGATTAAGCGGAGATTTAGCTTAATTTTGATGTTTTTACAGATATCTAGCTACTTTCACTGCGAAACACGTTATTTCGTCGAATTTCATCGTTTCATGAATGTTTCGTGAAATAACCATGATTAAGCGGAGATTTAGCTTAATTTTGATGTTTTCATAGATATCTAGCTTCTTTCACTGCGAAACATGTTATTTCGTCGAAATTCATCGTTTCTTGAATGTTTCGTGAAATAACCATGATTAAGCGGAGATTGAGCTTAATTTAGATGTTTTCATCGGTATCTAGCTACTTTCACCGCGAAACACGTTATTTCGTTGAATTTCCTCGTTTCATGCATGTTTCGTGAAATAACCATGATTTAGCTGAGATTTAGTTTAATTTTGATGTTTTCATAGATATCTAGCTACTTTCACTGCGAAACACGTTATTTCGTTGATTTACATCGTTTCATGAATGTTACGTGAAATAACCATCATTTAGCGAAGAATTACCTAATTTTGGATGTTTTCACAGTTATCTAACTACTTTCACTGCGAAACACTTTATTTCGTCGAATTTCATCGTTTCATGAATGTTTCGTGAAATAACCACGATTTAGCGGAGATTTAGCTTATTTTTGATCTTTTCTGATGTTTCTAGCTACTTTCACTTCGAAACACGTTATTTCGTCGAATTTCATCGTTTCATGAATGTTTCGTGAAATAACCATGATTTAGCTGAGTTTTGCTTAATTTTGATATTTTCATAGATATCTAGCTACTTTCACTGCGAAACACGTTACATCTCTGAATTACATCGTTTCATGAATGTTTCGTGAAATAACCATGATTTAGCGGAGATTTACCTTAATTTGGATGTTTTCACAGATATCCGGCTACTTTCACTGCGAAACACTGTATTTCGTCGCATTTCATCGTTTCATGAATGTTTCGTGAAATAACCATGGTTTAGCGGAGATTTTGCTTAATTTTGATGTTTTCATAGATATCTAGCTACTTTCACTGCGAAACACGTTATTTCGTTGATTTACTTCGTTTCATGAATGTTACGTGAAATAACCATGATTTTGCAGAGATATAGTTTAATTTGATGTTTTCTGAGATTTCCAGATACTGACACTGCGAAACACGTTATTTCGTTGAATTTCCTCGTTTCATGAATGTTTCGTGATATAACCATGATTTAGCGGAGATTTAGCTTAATTTGATGTTTTCTGAGATTTCTAGTTACTGACACTGCGAAACACGTTATTTCTTTGAATTTCCTCGTTTCATGAATGTTTCGTGATATAACCATGATTTAGCGGAGATTTAGCTTATTTTTGAAGTTTACTGATGTTTCTAGCTACTTTCACTTCGAAACACGTTATTTCGTCGAATTTCATCGTTTCATGAATGTTTCGTGAAATAACCATGATTTAGCTGAGTTTTGCTTTATTTTGATATTTTCATAGATATCTAGCTACTTTCACTGCGAATCACGTTACGTCGTTGAATTACATCGTTTCATGAATGTTTCGTGAAATAACCATGATTTAGCGGAGATTTACCTAAATTTGGATGTTTTCACAGATATCTAGCTGCTTTCACTGCGAAACAAGTTATTTCGTCGAATTTCATCGTTTCATGAAAGTTTCGTGAAATAAGCATGATTTAGCAGAGATTTAGCTTAATTTTGATGTTTTCTGAGATTTCTAGCTAATTTCATTGCGAAACACGTTAGTTCGTCGAATTACATCGTTTCATGAATGTTTCGTGAAATAACCATGATTTAGCGGAGATTTACCTAAATTTGGATGTTTTCACAGATATCTAGCTGCTTTCACTGCGAAACAAGTTATTTCGTCGAATTTCATCGTTTCATGAAAGTTTCGTGAAATAAGCATGATTTAGCAGAGATTTAGCTTAATTTTGATGTTTTCTGAGATTTCTAGCTAATTTCATTGCGAAACACGTTAGTTCGTCGAATTACATCGTTTCATGAATGTTTCGTGAGATAACCATGATTTAGCGGAGATTTAGCTAAATTTGGATGTTTTCATAGATATCTAGCTACTTTCACTGCGAAACACGTTATTTCGTTGAATTTCCTCGTTTCATGAATGTTTCGTGATATAACCATGGTTTAGCCGAGATTTAGCTTAATTTGATGCTTTGTGATGTTTCTAGCTACTTTCACTGCGAAACACGTTAATTCGTCGATTTTCATCGTTTCATGAATGTTTCGTGAAATAACCATGATTTAGCGGAGATTTAGTTTAATTTTGATGTTTTCTGATGTTTCTAGCTACTTTCACTGCGAAACACGTTACTTCGTCGAATTTAATCATTTCATGATTGTTTCGTGAAATAACCATGATTTAGCGGAGATTTAGCTAAATTTGGATATTTTCATAGATATCTAGCTACTTTCACTGCCAACCACGTTATTTCGTCGAATTTCATCGTTTCATGAATGTTTCGTGAAATAACCATGATTTAGCGGAAATTTGCTTAATTTTGATGTTTTCATAGATATCAAGCTACTTTCACTGCGAAACACGTTATTTCGTTGAATTTCCTCGTTTCATGAATGTTTCGTGATATAACCATGATTTAGCGGAGATTTAGCTTAATTTGATGTTTTGTGATGTTTCTAGCTACTTTCACTGCGAAACACGTTAATTCGTCGATTTTCATCGTTTCATGAATGTTTCGTGAAATAACCATGATTTAGCGGAGATTTAGTTTAATTTTGATGTTTTCTGATGTTTCTAGCTACTTTCACTGCGAAACACGTTACTTCGTCGAATTTCATCATTTCATGATTGTTTCGTGAAATAACCATGATTTAGCGGAGATTTAGCTAAATTTGGATATTTTCATAGATATCTAGCTACTTTCACTGCCAAACACGTTATTTCGTCGAATTTCATCGTTTCATGAATGTTTCGTGAAATAACCATGATTTAGCGGAAATTTGCTTAATTTTGATGTTTTCATAGATATCAAGCTACTTTCACAGCGAAACACGTTAGTTCGTTGAATTACTTCGTTTCATGAATGTTTCGTGAAATAACAATGATTTAGCAAAGATTTACCTAAATTTGGATGTTTTCATAGATATCTAGCTACTTTCACTGCGAAACACGTTATTTCGTTGAATTTCCTCGTTTAATGAATGTTTCTTGATATAACCATGATTTAGCGGAATTTTGCTTAATTTTAATGTATTCATTGATATCTATCTTCTTTCACTGCGAAACACGTTATTTCGTCGAATTTCATCGTTTCATGAATGTTTCGAGAAATAACAATGATTAAGCAGAGATTTACCTTAATTTTAATGTTTTCATAGATATCTAGCTACTTTCACTGCGAAACACGTTATTTCGTTGAATTTCCTCGTTTAATGAATGTTTCTTGATATAACCATGATTTAGCGGAGATTTAGCTTAATTTGATGTTTCTAGCTACTTTCACTGCGAAACACGTTATTTCGTCGATTTTCATCGTTTCATGAATGTTTCGTGAAATAACCATGATTTAGCGGAGATTTAGTTTAATTTTGATGTTTTCTGATGTTTCTAGCTACTTTCACTGCGAAACACGTTATTCCGTCGAATTTCATCGTTTCATGAATGTTTCGTGAAATAACCATAATTTAGCGAAGATTTAGCTTAATTTGAACGTTTTCATAGATATCTAGCTACTTTCACTGCGAAAAACGTTATTTCGTTGAATTTCCTCGTTTCATGCATGTTTCGTGAAATAACCATGATTTAGCAGAGATTTAGTTTAATTTTGATGATTTCTGATGTTTCTAGCTACTTTCACTGCGAAACACGTTATTTCGTCGAATTTCATCGTTTCATGAATGTTTCGTGAAATAACCATAATTAGGCGGAGATTTAGCATAATTTTGATATTTTCACAGATATCTAGCTTCTTTCACTGCGAAACACGTTATTTCGTCGAATTTCATCGTTTCATGAATGTTTCGAGAAATAACAATGATTATGCAGAGATTTACCTTAATTTTAATGTTTTCATAGATATCTAGCTACTTTCACTGCGAAACACGTTATTTCGTTGAATTTCCTCGTTTCATGAATGTTTCTTGATATAACCATGATTTAGCGGAGATTTAGCTTAATTTGATGTTTTGTGATGTTTCTAGCTACTTTCACTGCGAAACACGTTATTTCGTCGATTTTCATCGTTTCATGAATGTTTCGTGAAATAACCATGATTTAGCGGAGATTTAGTTTAATTTTGATGTTTTCTGATGTTTCTAGCTACTTTCACTGCGAAACACGTTATTTTGTCGAATTTCATCGTTTCATGAATGTTTCGTGAAATAACCATGATTTAGCTTAGATTTAGCTAAATTTGGATATTTTCATAGATATCTAGCTACTTTCACTGCGAAACACGTTATTTCGTCGATTTTCATCGTTTCATGAATGTTTCGTGAAATAACCATGATTTAGCTGAGATTTAGTTTAATTTTGATGTTTTCTGATGTTTCTAGCTACTTTCACTGCGAAACACGTTATTCCGTCGAATTTCATCGTTTCATGAATGTTTCGTGAAATAACCATAATTTAGCGAAGATTTAGCTTAATTTGAACGTTTTCATAGATATCTAGCTACTTTCACTGCGAAAAACGTTATTTCGTTGAATTTCCTCGTTTCATGCATGTTTCGTGAAATAACCATGATTTAGCAGAGATTTAGTTTAATTTTGATGATTTCTGATGTTTCTAGCTACTTTCACTGCGAAACACGTTATTTCGTCGAATTTCATCGTTTCATGAATGTTTCGTGAAATAACCATAATTAGGCGGAGATTTAGCATAATTTTGATATTTTCACAGATATCTAGCTTCTTTCACTGCGAAACACGTTATTTCGTCGAATTTCATCGTTTCATGAATGTTTCGAGAGATAACAATGATTATGCAGAGATTTACCTTAATTTTAATGTTTTCATAGATATCTAGCTACTTTCACTGCGAAACACGTTATTTCGTTGAATTTCCTCGTTTCATGAATGTTTCTTGATATAACCATGATTTAGCGGAGATTTAGCTTAATTTGATGTTTTGTGATGTTTCTAGCTACTTTCACTGCGAAACACGTTATTTCGTCGATTTTCATCGTTTCATGAATGTTTCGTGAAATAACCATGATTTAGCGGAGATTTAGTTTAATTTTGATGTTTTCTGATGTTTCTAGCTACTTTCACTGCGAAACACGTTATTTTGTCGAATTTCATCGTTTCATGAATGTTTCGTGAAATAACCATGATTTAGCTTAGATTTAGCTAAATTTGGATATTTTCATAGATATCTAGCTACTTTCACTGCGAAACACGTTATTTCGTCGAATTTCATCGTTTCTTGAATGTTTCGTGAAATAACCATGATTTAGCGGAGATTTAGCATAATTTTGATGTTTTCACAGATATCTAGCTACTTTCACTGCGAAGCACTTTATTTCGTCGAATTTTATCGTATCATGAATGTTTCGTGAAATAACCATGATTTAGCGGAGATTTAGCTTAATTTGGATGTTTTCATAGATATCTAGCTACTTTCACTGCGAAAAACTTTATTTCGTTGAATTTCCTCGTTTCATGCATGTTTAGTGAAATAACCATTATTTAGCAGAGATTTAGCTTAATTTTGATGTTTTCTAATGTTTCTAGCAACTTTCACTGCGAAACAGGTTTTTTCGTCGAATTTCCTCGTTTCATTAATGTTTCGTGAAATAAAACCATGACTTAGCGGAGATTTAGCTTAATTTTGATTTTTTCTGAGATTTCTTGCTATTTTCCCTGCGAAAAACGTTACTTCGTCGGATTTCATCGTTTCATGAATGTTTCATTAAATAACCATGATTTAGCGGAATTTTGCTTAATTTTGATGTTTTCATAGATATCAAGCTACTTTCACAGCGAAACACGTTAGATCGTTGAATTACATCGTTCCATAAATGTTTCGTGAAATAACCATGACTTAGCGGAGATTTACATTAATTTTGATGTTTTCTGAGATTTCTAGCTACTTTCACTGCGAAAAATGTTATTTCGTCGAATTTCATCGTTTCATGAATGTTTCGTGAAATAGCCATGATTTAGCAGAGATTTAGCTTAGTTTTGATGTGGTCTGATGTTTCTAGCTACTTTCACTGCGAAAAACGTTTTATCGTCGAATTTCCTCGTTTCAAGAATGTTTCGTGAAATAACCATTATTTAGTATAGATTTAGCTTAATTTTGAAGTTTTCTGATGTTTCTAGCTACTTTCACTGCGAAACACGTTTTTTCGTCGAATTTCCTCGTTTCATGAATGTTTCGTGAAATAACCATGACTTAGCGGAGATTTAGCTTAACTTTGATTTCTTCTGAGATTTCTAGCTACTTTCACTGCGAAACACGTTATTTCGTCGGATTTCATCGTTTCATGAATGTCTCGTGAAATAACCATGATTTAGCGGAATTTTGCTTAATTTTAATATTTTCATAGATATCTCGCAATTTTCACTGCCAAACACGTTATTTCGTTGAATTACATCGTTTCATGGATGTTACGTGAAATAACCATGATTTAGCATAGATTTAGCTTAATTTTGATGTTTCTGATGTTTCTATCTACTTTCAATGCCAATCACGTTATTTCGTCGAAAATCATCGTTTCATGAATGATTCGTGAAATAACCATGATTTAGCGGAGATTCAGCTGAATTTTGATGTTTTCCGATATTTCAAGCTACTTTCACTGCGAAAAACGATATTTCGTCGAATTTCATCGTTTCATGATTGTTTCGTGAAATAACCATGATTTAGCAGAGTTTTAGCTTAATTTTAATGTTTTCTGAGATTTCTAGCTACTATCACTTCCAAAAACGTTATTTCGTCGAATTTCATCGTTTCATGAATGTTTCGTGAAATAACCATGATTTAGCGGAGATTTAGCTTAGTTTTGATGTTTTCTGAGATTTCTAGCTGCTTTCAATGCGAAAAACGTTATTTCGTCGAATTTCATCGTTTCATGAATGTTTCGTGAAATAACCATGACTCAGCGGAGATTTAGCTTCATTTTGATATTTTCTGAGATTTCTAGCTACTTTCAATGCGAAACACGTAATAACGTCGAATTTCATCGTTTCATGAATTTTTCGGGAAATTTCCATGATTTAGCGGAGATTTAGCTTATAATTGAAGTTTTCATAGATATCTAGCTACTTTCACTGCCAAACACGTTATTTCGTTGTATTACATCGTTTCATGAATGTTTCGAGAAATAACCATGATTTAGCATAGATTTAGCTTAATTTTGATGTGTTCTGATGTTTCTAGCTACTTTCACTGCGAAAAACGATATTTCGTCGAATTTCATCGTTTCATGTATGTTTCGTGAAATAACCATGATTTAGCATAGATTTAGTTTAATTTTGATGTTTTCTGATGTTTCTAGCTACTTTCACTGCGAAACAGGTTTTTTCGTCGAATTTCCTCGTTTCATGATTGTTTCGTGAAAGAACCATGATTACGCTGAGATTTAGCTTAATTTTAATGTTTTTATAGATATCACGCTACTTGCACTGCGAAACACGTTCTTTCGCCGAATTTCATCGTTTCATGAATGTTTCGTGAAATAGCCACGATTTAGCAGAGATTTAGCTTAGTTTTGATGTGTTCTGATGTTTCTAGCTACTTTCACTGCGAAATACGTTTTATCGTCGAATTTCCTCGTTTCATGAATGTTTCGTGAAATGACCATTATTTAGTATAGATTTAGCTCAATTTTGAAGATTTCTGATGTTTCTAGCTACTTTCACTGCGAAACACGTATTTTCGTCGAGTTTCCTCGTTTCATGAATGTTTCGTGAAATATACATGACTTAGCGGAGATTTAGCTTAATTTTGATTTCTTCTGAGATTTCTAGCTACCTTCACTGCGAAACACGTTATTTCGTCGGATTTCATCGTTTCATGAATGTTTCGAGAAATAACCATGATTTAGCGGAATTTTGCTTAATTTTGATGTTTTCATAGATATCGCGCAAATTTCACTGCGAAACACGTTATTTCGTTGAATTACATCGTTTCATGAATGTTTCGAGTAATAACCATGATTTAGCATAGATTTAGCTTAATTTTGATGTGTTGTGATGTTTCTAGCTACTTTCACTGCGAAAAACGTTTAATCGTCGAAATTCCTCGTTTCATGAATGTTTCGTGAAATAACCATGATTTAGTATAGATTTAGCTTTATTTAGATGTTTTCTGATGTTTCTAGCTACTCTCACTTCGAAACACGATATTTCGTCGAATTTCATCGTTTCATGAATGTTCCGTGAAATAACCATGATTTAGCAGAGATTTAGCTTAATTTAGATGTTTTCTGATGTTTCTAGCTGCTATCATTACGAAGCACGGAATTTTGTTGAATTTCATCGTTTCCTGAATGTTTCGTGAAATAACCACGATTAAGCGGAGATTGTGCTTAATTTTGATGTTTTCATTGGTATCTAGCTACTTTCACTGCGAAACACGTTATTTCGTTAAATTTCATCGTTTTGTGAATGTTTCGTGATATAACCATGATTTAGCGGAGATTTAGCTTAATTTTGATGTTTTCTGATGTTTGTAGCTACTTTCACTGCTAAACACGTTATTTCGTTAAATTACATCGTTTCAGGAATGTTTCGTGTAATAACAATGATTTAATGGAGATTTTGCTTAATTTTGATCTTATCATTGATATCTAGCTACTTTCACTGCGAAACACGTTATTTCGTTGAATTACATCGTTTCATGAATCTTTCGTGAAATAACCATGATATAGCGGAAATTTTGCTTACTTTTGATGTTTTCATCGATATCTAGTTAATTTCACTGTGAAACACGTTACGTCGTTGAATTACATCGTTTCATGAATGTTTCGTGATATAATCATGATTTAGCGGAGATTTAGCTTTTTTTGATGTTTTCTGATGTTTCTAGCTACTTTCACTGCGAAACACGTTATTTCGTCGAATTTCATCGTTCCATGAATGTTTCGTGAAATAACCCTGGTAAGCGGAGATTTAGCTTAATTTTGATGTTTTCATAAATATCTAGATGCTTTCACTGCGAAACAAGTTATTTCGTCGAATTTCATCGTTTCATGAATGTTTCGAGAAATAAACATGATTTAGCAGAGATTTTGCTTAATTTTGATGTTTTCTGAGATTTCTAGCTACTTTCACTTCGAAAAACGTTATATGGGCGAATTTCATCGTTTCATGAATGTTTCGTGAAATACCATGATTTAGCAGAGATTTAGCATAATTTTGTTGTTTTCTGAGATTTCTAGCAATTTTCACTGCTAAACACGTTATACCGTCGAATTTCATCGTTACATGAATGTTTCGTGTAATAACCATTATTTTGCGGTGATTTAGCTTAATTTTGATGTTTTCTTAGTTTTCTACCTGCTTTCATTGCGAAACACAGAATTTTGTTGTTTTTCATCGATTCTTGAATGTTTCGTGAAATAACCATGATTAAGCGGAGATTGAGTTGAATTTAGATGTTTTCATCGCTATCTAGCTACTTTCACTGCGAAACACGGTATTTCTTCGAATTTCATCGTTTCATGAATGTTTCGTGAAATAGCCATGATTTAGCAGAGATTTAGCTTAGTTTTGATGTGTTCTGATGATTCTAGCTAATTTCACTGCGAAAAACGTTTTATATTCGAGATTCCTCGTTTCATGATTGTTTCGTTAAATAACCATGATTTACCAGAGATTTAGCTTAATTTTGATTTTTTCATAGATATCTAGCTACTTACAATGCGAAACAAATTAGTTCGTTGAATTACATCGTTTCATGATTGTTTCGTGAAATAACCATGATTTAGCAGAGTTTTAGCTTAATTTTAATGTTTTCTGAGATTTCTAGCTACTATCACTTCCAAAAACGTTATTTCGTCGAATTTCATCGTTTCATGAATGTTTCGTGAAATAACCATGATTTAGCGGAGATTTAGCTTAGTTTTGATGTTTTCTGAGATTTCTAGCTGCTTTCAATGCGAAAAACGTTATTTCGTCGAATTTCATCGTTTCATGAATGTTTCGTGAAATAACCATGACTCAGCGGAGATTTAGCTTCATTTTGATATTTTCTGAGATTTCTAGCTACTTTCAATGCGAAACACG
The DNA here is from genome assembly GCA_032399595.1 of Tetragonula carbonaria. Lineage (NCBI taxonomy): Eukaryota > Metazoa > Arthropoda > Insecta > Hymenoptera > Apidae > Tetragonula > Tetragonula carbonaria. The sequence continues at coordinate 10,124,266 of JAUCRC010000015.1, read as the reverse complement.
TAATAACGTCGAATTTCATCGTTTCATGAATTTTTCGGGAAATTTCCATGATTTAGCGGAGATTTAGCTTATAATTGAAGTTTTCATAGATATCTAGCTACTTTCACTGCCAAACACGTTATTTCGTTGTATTACATCGTTTCATGAATGTTTCGAGAAATAACCATGATTTAGCATAGATTTAGCTTAATTTTGATGTGTTCTGATGTTTCTAGCTACTTCCACTGCGAAAAACGATATTTCGTCGAATTTCATCGTTTCATGTATGTTTCGTGAAATAACCATGATTTAGCATAGATTTAGTTTAATTTTGATGTTTTCTGATGTTTCTAGCTACTTTCACTGCGAAACAGGTTTTTTCGTCGAATTTCCTCGTTTCATGATTGTTTCGTGAAAGAACCATGATTACGCTGAGATTTAGCTTAATTTTAATGTTTTTATAGATATCACGCTACTTGCACTGCGAAACACGTTCTTTCGCCGAATTTAATCGTTTCATGAATGTTTCGTGAAATAGCCACGATTTAGCAGAGATTTAGCTTAGTTTTGATGTGTTCTGATGTTTCTAGCTACTTTCACTGCGAAATACGTTTTATCGTCGAATTTCCTCGTTTCATGAATGTTTCGTGAAATGACCATTATTTAGTATAGATTTAGCTCAATTTTGAAGATTTCTGATGTTTCTAGCTACTTTCACTGCGAAACACGTATTTTCGTCGAGTTTCCTCGTTTCATGAATGTTTCGTGAAATATACATGACTTAGCGGAGATTTAGCTTAATTTTGATTTCTTCTGAGATTTCTAGCTACCTTCACTGCGAAACACGTTATTTCGTCGGATTTCATCGTTTCATGACTGTTTCGAGAAATAACCATGATTTAGCGGAATTTTGCTTAATTTTGATGTTTTCATAGATATCGCGCAAATTTCACTGCGAAACACGTTATTTCGTTGAATTACATCGTTTCATGAATGTTTCGAGTAATAACCATGATTTAGCATAGATTTAGCTTAATTTTGATGTGTTGTGATGTTTCTAGCTACTTTCACTGCGAAAAACGTTTAATCGTCGAAATTCCTCGTTTCATGAATGTTTCGTGAAATAACCATGATTTAGTATAGATTTAGCTTTATTTAGATGTTTTCTGATGTTTCTAGCTACTCTCACTTCGAAACACGATATTTCGTCGAATTTCATCGTTTCATGAATGTTTCGTGCAATAGCCATGATTTAGCAGAGATTTAGCTTAGTTTAGATGTTTTCTGATGTTTCTAGCTGCTATCATTGCGAAGCACGGAATTTTGTTGAATTTCATCGTTTCCTGATTGTTTCGTGAAATAACCACGATTAAGCGGAGATTGTGCTTAATATTGATGTTTTCATTGGTATCTAGCTCCTTTCACTGCGAAACACGTTATTTCGTTAAATTTCATCGTTTCGTGAATGTTTCGTGATATAACCATGGTTTAGCGGAGATTTAGCTTAATTTTGATGTTTTCTGATGTTTCTAGCTACTTTCACTGTGAAACACGTTATTTCGTTAAATTACAACGTTTCAGGAATGTTTCGTGTAATAACAATGATTTAGCGGAGAGTTTGCTTAATTTTGATCTTATCATAGATATCTAGCTACTTTCACTGCGAAACACGTTATTTCGTTGAATTACATCGTTTCATGAATGTTTCGTGAAATAAAAATGATTTAGCGGAGATTTTGCTTAATTTTGATATTTTCATAAATATCTAGCTACTTTCACTGCGAAACACGTTATTTCGTTGATTTACATCGTTTCATGAATCTTTCGTGAAATAACCATGATATAGCGGAAATTTTGCTTACTTTTGATGTTTTCATCGATATCTAGCTACTTGCACTGCGAAACACGTTATGTCGTTGATTTACATCGTTTCATGAATCTTTCGTGAAATAACCATGATTTAGCGGAGATTTAGCTTTTTTTGATGTTTTCTGATGTTTCTAGCTACTTTCACTGCGAAACACGTTATTTCGTCGAATTTCGTCGTTTCATGAATGTTTCGTGAAATAACCCTGATTAAGCGGAGATTTAGCTTAATTTTGATGTTTTCATAAATATCTAGCTGCTTTCACTGCGAAACAGGTTATTTCGTCGAATTTCATCGTTTCATGAATGTTTCGTGCATTAACCATGATTTAGCAGAGTTAAAGCTTAATTTTTATGTTTTCTGAGATTTCTAGCTACTTTCACTTCCAAAAACGTTATTTCGCCGAATTTCATCGTTTCATGAATGATTCGTGAAATAGCCATGATTTAGCAGAGATTTAGCATAGTTTTGATGTGTTCTGATGTTTCTAGCTACTTTCACTGCGAAAAACGTTTTATCGTCGAAATTCCTCGTTTCATGAATGTTTCGCGAAATAACCATGATTTAGTACAGATTTAGCTTAATTTTGAAGTTTTCTGATGTTTCTAGCTACTTTCACTGCGAAACACGCTTTTTCGTCGAATTTCCTCGTTTCATGATTGTTTCGTGAAATAACCATGATTTACCAGAGATTTAGCTTAATTTTGATTTTTTCATAGATATCTAGCTACTTTCACTGCGAAACACGTTATGTCGTTGATTTACATCGTTTCATGAATCTTTCGTGAAATAACCATGATTTAGCGGAAATTTTGATAACTTTTGATGTTTTCATCGATATCTAGATACTTTCACTGTGAAACACGTTACGTCGTTGAATTACATCGTTTCATGAATGTTTCGTGATATAATCATGATTTAGCGGAAATTTAGCTTTTTTTGATGTTTACTGATGTTTCTAGCTACTTTCAGTGCGAAACATGTTATTTCGTCGAATTTCATCGTTACATGAATGTTTCGTGATATAACCATGATTTAGCGGAGATTTTGCTTAATTTTGATGTTTTCATAGATATGTAGCTACTTTCACTGCGAAACACGTTATACCGTCGAATTACATCGTTTCATGAATGTTTCGTGAAATAACCATGATTTAGAGGAGAGTTAGCTTAAATTTGATGTTTTCTTGGTTTTCTAGCTGCTTTTATTGCGAAACACGGAATTTTGTTGAGTTTCATCGTTTCTTCAATGTTTCGTGAAATAACCACGAATAAGCGGAGATTGAGCTTAATTTAGATGTTTTCTGAGATTTCTAGCTTCTTTCACTGCGAATCACGTTATTTCGTCGAATTTGATCGTTTCATGAATGATTCTTGAAATAACCATGATTTAGCGGAGATTCAGCTTATTTTTGATGTTTTCCGATATTTCTAGCTGCATTCACTGCGAAACACGGAATTTCGTGGAATTTCATCGTTTCTTGAATGTTTTGTGAAATAACCATGATAAAGCGGAGATTAATCTTAATTTTGATGTTATCATAGATATCTAGCTGCTTTCACTGCGAAACAGGTTATTTCGTCGAATTTCATCGTTTCATGAATGTTTCGTGAAATAACCATGATTTAGCAGAGATTTTGCTTAATTTTGATGTTTTCTGAGATTTCTAGCTACTTTCACTTCGAAAAACGTTATTTGGGCGAATTTCATCGTTTCATGAATGTTTCGTGAAATAACCATGATTTAGCAGAGATTTAGCAGAATTTTGTTGTTTTCTGAGATTTCTAGCAATTTTCACTGCGAAACACGTTATACCGTCGAATTTCATCGTTACATGAATGTTTCGTGAAATAACCATTATTTAGCGGAGATTTAGCTTAATTTTGATGTTTTCTTAGTTTTCTACCTGCTTTCATTGCGAAACACAGAATTTTGTTGTTTTTCATCGATTCTTGAATGTTTCGTGAAATAACCATGATTAAGCGGAGATTGAGTTGAATTTAGATGTTTTCATCGCTATCTACCTACTTTCACTGCGAAACACGTTATTTCTTCGAATTTCATCGTTTCATGAATGTTTCGTGAAATAGCCATGATTTAGCAGAGATTTAGCTTAGTTTTGATGTGTTCTGATGTTTCTAGCTACTTTCACTGCGAAAAACGTTTTATATTCGAGATTCCTCGTTTCATGATTGTTTCGTGAAATAACCATGATTTACCAGAGATTTAGCTTAATTTTGATTTTTTCATAGATATCTAGCTACTTACACTGCGAAACACATTAGTTCGTTGAATTACATCGTTTCGTGGATGTTTCGTGAAATAACCATGATTTAGCGGAGATTTAGCTTAATTTAGATGTTTTCTGATATTTCTAGCTACTCTCACTTCGAAACACGATATTTCGTCGAATTTCATCGTTTCATGAATGTTTCGTGAAATAACCATGATTTAGCAGAGATTTAGCTTAATTTAGATGTTTTCTGATGGTTCTAGCTACTCTCACTTCGAAACACGATATTTTGTCGAATTTCATCGATTCATGAATGTTTCGTGCAATAACCATGATTAAGCGTAGATTTAGCTTAATTTTGATGTTTTCATAGATATCTAGCTACCTTCTCTGCGAAACACGTTATACCGTCGAATTACATCGTTTCACGAATGTTTCGTGAAATAACCATGATTTAGCGGAGAGTTAGCTTAATTTTGATGTTTTCTTTGTTTTCTAGCTGCTATCATTGCGAAGCACGGAATTTTGTTGAATTTCATCGTTTCCTGAATGTTTCGTGAAATAACCACGATTAAGCGGAGAATGTGCTTAATTTTGATGTTTTCATTGGTATCTAGCTCCTTTCACTGCGAAACACGTTATTTCGTTAAATTTCATCGTTTCGTGAATGTTTCGTGATATAACCATGATTGAGCGGAGATTTAGCTTAATTTTGATGTTTTCTGATGTTTCTAGCTACTTTCACTGCGAAACACGTTATTTCGTTAAATTACAACGTTTCTGGAATGTTTCGTGTAATAACAATGATTTAGCGGAGATTTTGCTTAATTTTGATCTTATCATAGATATCTAGCTACTTTCACTGCGAAACACGTTATTTCGTTGAATTACATCGTTTCATGAATGTATCGTGAAATAAAAATGATTTAGCGGAGATTTTGCTTAATTTTGATGTTTTCATCGATATCTAGATACTTTCACTGTGAAACACGTTACGTCGTTGAATTACATCGTTTCATGAAAGTTTCGTGATATAATCATGATTTAGCGGAGATTTAGCTTTTTTTGATGTTTTCTGATGTTTCTATCTACTTTCACTGCGAAACACGTTATTTCGTCGAATTTCGTCGTTTCATGAATGTTTCGTGAAATAACCCTGATTAAGCGGAGATTTAGCTTAATTTTGATGTTTTCATAAATATCTAGCTGCTTTCACTGCGAAACAGGTTATTTCGTCGAATTTCATCGTTTCATGAATGTTTCGTGAAATAACCATGATTTAGCAGAGTTATAGCTTAATTTTAATGTTTTCTGAGATTTCTAGCAACTTTCACTTCCAAAAACGTTATTTCGTCGAATTTCATCGTTTCATGATTGATTCGTGAAATAACCATTATTTAGCGGAGATTTAGCTTAATTTTGATGTTTTCTGATGTTTCTAGCTACTTTCACTGCGAAACACGTTATTTCGTCGAATTTCGTCGTTTCATGAATGTTTCGTGAAATAACCCTGATTAAGCGGAGATTTAGCTTAATTTTGATGTTTTCATAAATATCTAGCTGCTTTCACTGCGAAACAGGTTATTTCGTCGAATTTCATCGTTTCATGAATGTTTCGTGAAATAACCATGATTTAGCAGAGTTACAGCTTAATTTTAATGTTTTCTGAGATTTCTAGCTACTTTCACTTCCAAAAACGTTATTTCGTCGAATTTCATCGTTTCATGAATGATTCGTGAAATAACCATTATTTAGCGGAGATTTAGCTTAATTTTGATGTTTTCTGATGTTTCTAGCTACTTTCACTGCGAAACAGGTTTTTCGTCGAATTTCCTCGTTTCATGATTGTTTCGCGAAATAGCCATGATTTAGCAGAGATTTAGCATAGTTTTGATGTGTTCTGATGTTTCTAGCTACTTTCACTGCGAAACACGTTATTTCGTCGAATTTCGTCGTTTCATGAATGTTTCGTGAAATAACCCTGATTAAGCGGAGATTTAGCTTAATTTTGATGTTTTCATAAATATCTAGCTGCTTTTACTGCGAAACAGGTTATTTCGTCGAATTTCATCGTTTCATGAATGTTTCGTGAAATAACCATGATTTAGCAGAGTTATAGCTTAATTTTAATGTTTTCTGAGATTTCTAGCTTCTTTCACTTCCAAAAACGTTATTTCGTCGAATTTCATCGTTTCATGATTGTTTCGTGAAATAACCATGATTTAGCAGAGATTTAGCTTAATTTAGATGTTTTCTGATGTTTCTAGCTGCTATCATTGCGAAGCACGGAATTTTGTTGAATTTCATCGTTTCCTGAATGTTTCGTGAAATAACCACGATTAAGCGGAGAATGTGCTTAATTTTGATGTTTTCATTGGTATCTAGCTCCTTTCACTGCGAAACACGTTATTTCGTCGAATTTCATCGTTTCATGAATGTTTCGTGCATTAACCATGATTTAGCAGAGTTAAAGCTTAATTTTTATGTTTTCTGAGATTTCTAGCTACTTTCACTTCCAAAAACGTTATTTCGTCGAATTTCATCGTTTCATGAATGATTCGTGAAATAACCATGATTTAGCGGAGATTTAGCTTAATTTTGATGTTTTCTGATGTTTCTAGCTACTTTCACTGCGAAACAGGTTTTTCGTCGAATTTCCTCGTTTCATGATTGTTTCGCGAAATAACCATGATTAAGCTGAGATTTAGCTTAATTTTGATGTTTTTTTAGATATCACGCTACTTGCACTGCGAAACACGTTATGTCTTTGATTTACATCGTTTCATGAATCTTTCGTGAAATAACCATGATTTAGCGGAGATTTAGCTTTTTTTGATGTTTTCTGATGTTTCTAGCTACTTTCACTGCGAAACACGTTATTTCGTCGAATTTCGTCGTTTCATGAATGTTTCGTGAAATAACCCTGATTAAGCGGAGATTTAGCTTAATTTTGATGTTTTCATAAATATCTAGCTGCTTTCACTGCGAAACAGGTTATTTCGTCGAATTTCATCGTTTCATGAATGTTTCGTGCATTAACCATGATTTAGCAGAGTTAAAGCTTAATTTTTATGTTTTCTGAGATTTCTAGCTACTTTCACTTCCAAAAACGTTATTTCGTCGAATTTCATCGTTTCATGAATGAATCGTGAAATAACCATGATTTAGCGGAGATTTAGCTTAATTTTGATGTTTTCTGATGTTTCTAGCTACTTTCACTGCGAAACAGGTTTTTCGTCGAATTTCCTCGTTTCATGATTGTTTCGCGAAATAACCATGATTAAGCTGAGATTTAGCTTAATTTTGATGTTTTTTTAGATATCACGCTACTTGCACTGCGAAACACGTTATGTCTTTGATTTACATCGTTTCATGAATCTTTCGTGAAATAACCATGATTTAGCGGAGATTTAGCTTTTTTTGATGTTTTCTGATGTTTCTAGCTACTTTCACTGCGAAACACGTTATTTCGTCGAATTTCGTCGTTTCATGAATGTTTCGTGAAATAACCCTGATTAAGCGGAGATTTAGCTTAATTTTGATGTTTTCATAAATATCTAGCTGCTTTCACTGCGAAACAGGTTATTTCGTCGAATTTCATCGTTTCATGAATGTTTCGTGCATTAACCATGATTTAGCAGAGTTAAAGCTTAATTTTTATGTTTTCTGAGATTTCTAGCTACTTTCACTTCCAAAAACGTTATTTCGCCGAATTTCATCGTTTCATGAATGATTCGTGAAATAGCCATGATTTAGCAGAGATTTAGCATAGTTTTGATGTGTTCTGATGTTTCTAGCTACTTTCACTGCGAAAAACGTTTTATCGTCGAAATTCCTCGTTTCATGAATGTTTCGCGAAATAACCATGATTTAGTATAGATTTAGCTTAATTTTGAAGTTTTCTGATGTTTCTAGCTACTTTCACTGCGAAACACGCTTTTTCGTCGAATTTCCTCGTTTCATGATTGTTTCGTGATATAACCATGATTTACCAGAGATTTAGCTTAATTTTGATTTTTTCATAGATATCTAGCTACTTTCACTGCGAAACACGTTATGTCGTTGATTTACATCGTTTCATGAATCTTTCGTGAAATAACCATGATTTAGCGGAAATTTTGATAACTTTTGATGTTTTCATCGATATCTAGATACTTTCACTGTGAAACACGTTACGTCGTTGAATTACATCGTTTCATGAATGTTTCGTGATATAATCATGATTTAGCGGAAATTTAGCTTTTTTTGATGTTTACTGATGTTTCTAGCTACTTTCAGTGCGAAACATGTTATTTCGTCGAATTTCATCGTTACATGAATGTTTCGTGATATAACCATGATTTAGCGGAGATTTTGCTTAATTTTGATGTTTTCATAGATATGTAGCTACTTTCACTGCGAAACACGTTATACCGTCGAATTACATCGTTTCATGAATGTTTCGTGAAATAACCATGATTTAGAGGAGAGTTAGCTTAAATTTGATGTTTTCTTGGTTTTCTAGCTGCTTTTATTGCGAAACACGGAATTTTGTTGAGTTTCATCGTTTCTTCAATGTTTCGTGAAATAACCACGAATAAGCGGAGATTGAGCTTAATTTAGATGTTTTCTGAGATTTCTAGCTTCTTTCACTGCGAATCACGTTATTTCGTCGAATTTGATCGTTTCATGAATGATTCTTGAAATAACCATGATTTAGCGGAGATTCAGCTTATTTTTGATGTTTTCCGATATTTCTAGCTGCATTCACTGCGAAACACGGAATTTCGTGGAATTTCATCGTTTCTTGAATGTTTTGTGAAATAACCATGATAAAGCGGAGATTAATCTTAATTTTGATGTTATCATAGATATCTAGCTGCTTTCACTGCGAAACAGGTTATTTCGTCGAATTTCATCGTTTCATGAATGTTTCGTGAAATAACCATGATTTAGCAGAGATTTTGCTTAATTTTGATGTTTTCTGAGATTTCTAGCTACTTTCACTTAGAAAAACGTTATTTGGGCGAATTTCATCGTTTCATGAATGTTTCGTGAAATAACCATGATTTAGCAGAGATTTAGCAGAATTTTGTTGTTTTCTGAGATTTCTAGCAATTTTCACTGCGAAACACGTTATACCGTCGAATTTCATCGTTACATGAATGTTTCGTGAAATAACCATTATTTAGCGGAGATTTAGCTTAATTTTGATGTTTTCTTAGTTTTCTACCTGCTTTCATTGCGAAACACAGAATTTTGTTGTTTTTCATCGATTCTTGAATGTTTCGTGAAATAACCATGATTAAGCGGAGATTGAGTTGAATTTAGATGTTTTCATCGCTATCTACCTACTTTCACTGCGAAACACGTTATTTCTTCGAATTTCATCGTATCATGAATGTTTCGTGAAATAGCCATGATTTAGCAGAGATTTAGCTTAGTTTTGATGTGTTCTGATGTTTCTAGCTACTTTCACTGCGAAAAACGTTTTATATTCGAGATTCCTCGTTTCATGATTGTTTCGTGAAATAACCATGATTTACCAGAGATTTAGCTTAATTTTGATTTTTCATAGATATCTAGCTACTTACACTGCGAAACACATTAGTTCGTTGAATTACATCGTTTCGTGGATGTTTCGTGAAATAACCATGATTTAGCGGAGATTTAGCTTAATTTAGATGTTTTCTGATATTTCTAGCTACTCTCACTTCGAAACACGATATTTCGTCGAATTTCATCGTTTCATGAATGTTTCGTGAAATAACCATGATTTAGCAGAGATTTAGCTTAATTTAGATGTTTTCTGATGGTTCTAGCTACTCTCACTTCGAAACACGATATTTTGTCGAATTTCATCGATTCATGAATGTTTCGTGCAATAACCATGATTAAGCGTAGATTTAGCTTAATTTTGATGTTTTCATAGATATCTAGCTACCTTCTCTGCGAAACACGTTATACCGTCGAATTACATCGTTTCACGAATGTTTCGTGAAATAACCATGATTTAGCGGAGAGTTAGCTTAATTTTGATGTTTTCTTTGTTTTCTAGCTGCTATCATTGCGAAGCACGGAATTTTGTTGAATTTCATCGTTTCCTGAATGTTTCGTGAAATAACCACGATTAAGCGGAGAATGTGCTTAATTTTGATGTTTTCATTGGTATCTAGCTCCTTTCACTGCGAAACACGTTATTTCGTTAAATTTCATCGTTTCGTGAATGTTTCGTGATATAACCATGATTGAGCGGAGATTTAGCTTAATTTTGATGTTTTCTGATGTTTCTAGCTACTTTCACTGCGAAACACGTTATTTCGTTAAATTACAACGTTTCTGGAATGTTTCGTGTAATAACAATGATTTAGCGGAGATTTTGCTTAATTTTGATCTTATCATAGATATCTAGCTACTTTCACTGCGAAACACGTTATTTCGTTGAATTACATCGTTTCATGAATGTATCGTGAAATAAAAATGATTTAGCGGAGATTTTGCTTAATTTTGATGTTTTCATCGATATCTAGATACTTTCACTGTGAAACACGTTACGTCGTTGAATTACATCGTTTCATGAAAGTTTCGTGATATAATCATGATTTAGCGGAGATTTAGCTTTTTTTGATGTTTTCTGATGTTTCTATCTACTTTCACTGCGAAACACGTTATTTCGTCGAATTTCGTCGTTTCATGAATGTTTCGTGAAATAACCCTGATTAAGCGGAGATTTAGCTTAATTTTGATGTTTTCATAAATATCTAGCTGCTTTCACTGCGAAACAGGTTATTTCGTCGAATTTCATCGTTTCATGAATGTTTCGTGAAATAACCATGATTTAGCAGAGTTATAGCTTAATTTTAATGTTTTCTGAGATTTCTAGCTACTTTCACTTCCAAAAACGTTATTTCGTCGAATTTCATCGTTTCATGATTGATTCGTGAAATAACCATTATTTAGCGGAGATTTAGCTTAATTTTGATGTTTTCTGATGTTTCTAGCTACTTTCACTGCTAAACACGTTATTTCGTCGAATTTCGTCGTTTCATGAATGTTTCGTGAAATAACCCTGATTAAGCGGAGATTTAGCTTAATTTTGATGTTTTCATAAATATCTAGCTGCTTTCACTGCGAAACGGGTTATTTCGTCGAATTTCATCGTTTCATGAATGTTTCGTGAAATAACCATGATTTAGCAGAGTTATAGCTTAATTTTAATGTTTTCTGAGATTTCTAGCTACTTTCACTTCCAAATACGTTATTTCGTCGAATTTCATCGTTTCATGAATGATTCGTGAAATAACCATTATTTAGCGGAGATTTAGCTTAATTTTGATGTTTTCTGATGTTTCTAGCTACTTTCACTGCGAAACAGGTTTTTCGTCGAATTTCCTCGTTTCATGATTGTTTCGCGAAATAGCCATGATTTAGCAGAGATTTAGCATAGTTTTGATGTGTTCTGATGTTTCTAGCTACTTTCACTGCGAAACACGTTATTTCGTCGAATTTCGTCGTTTCATGAATGTTTCGTGAAATAACCCTGATTAAGCGGAGATTTAGCTTAATTTTGATGTTTTCATAAATATCTAGCTGCTTTTACTGCGAAACAGGTTATTTCGTCGAATTTCATCGTTTCATGAATGTTTCGTGAAATAACCATGATTTAGCAGAGTTATAGCTTAATTTTAATGTTTTCTGAGATTTCTAGCTTCTTTCACTTCCAAAAACGTTATTTCGTCGAATTTCATCGTTTCATGATTGTTTCGTGAAATAACCATGATTTAGCAGAGATTTAGCTTAATTTAGATGTTTTCTGATGTTTCTAGCTGCTATCATTGCGAAGCACGGAATTTTGTTGAATTTCATCGTTTCCTGAATGTTTCGTGAAATAACCACGATTAAGCGGAGAATGTGCTTAATTTTGATGTTTTCATTGGTATCTAGCTCCTTTCACTGCGAAACACGTTATTTCGTCGAATTTCATCGTTTCATGAATGTTTCGTGCATTAACCATGATTTAGCAGAGTTAAAGCTTAATTTTTATGTTTTCTGAGATTTCTAGCTACTTTCACTTCCAAAAACGTTATTTCGTCGAATTTCATCGTTTCATGAATGATTCGTGAAATAACCATGATTTAGCGGAGATTTAGCTTAATTTTGATGTTTTCTGATGTTTCTAGCTACTTTCACTGCGAAACAGGTTTTTCGTCGAATTTCCTCGTTTCATGATTGTTTCGCGAAATAACCATGATTAAGCTGAGATTTAGCTTAATTTTGATGTTTTTTTAGATATCACGCTACTTGCACTGCGAAACACGTTATGTCGTTGATTTACATCGTTTCATGAATCTTTCGTGAAATAACCATGATTTAGCGGAGATTTAGCTTTTTTTGATGTTTTCTGATGTTTCTAGCTACTTTCACTGCGAAACACGTTATTTCGTCGAATTTCGTCGTTTCATGAATGTTTCGTGAAATAACCCTGATTAAGCGGAGATTTAGCTTAATTTTGATGTTTTCATAAATATCTAGCTGCTTTCACTGCGAAACAGGTTATTTCGTCGAATTTCATCGTTTCATGAATGTTTCGTGCATTAACCATGATTTAGCAGAGTTAAAGCTTAATTTTTATGTTTTCTGAGATTTCTAGCTACTTTCACTTCCAAAAACGTTATTTCGCCGAATTTCATCGTTTCATGAATGATTCGTGAAATAGCCATGATTTAGCAGAGATTTAGCATAGTTTTGATGTGTTCTGATGTTTCTAGCTACTTTCACTGCGAAAAACGTTTTATCGTCGAAATTCCTCGTTTCATGAATGTTTCGCGAAATAACCATGATTTAGTACAGATTTAGCTTAATTTTGAAGTTTTCTGATGTTTCTAGCTACTTTCACTGCGAAACACGCTTTTTCGTCGAATTTCCTCGTTTCATGATTGTTTCGTGAAATAACCATGATTTACCAGAGATTTAGCTTAATTTTGATTTTTTCATAGATATCTAGCTACTTTCACTGCGAAACACGTTATGTCGTTGATTTACATCGTTTCATGAATCTTTCGTGAAATAACCATGATTTAGCGGAAATTTTGATAACTTTTGATGTTTTCATCGATATCTAGATACTTTCACTGTGAAACACGTTACGTCGTTGAATTACATCGTTTCATGAATGTTTCGTGATATAATCATGATTTAGCGGAAATTTAGCTTTTTTTGATGTTTACTGATGTTTCTAGCTACTTTCAGTGCGAAACATGTTATTTCGTCGAATTTCATCGTTACATGAATGTTTCGTGATATAACCATGATTTAGCGGAGATTTTGCTTAATTTTGATGTTTTCATAGATATGTAGCTACTTTCACTGCGAAACACGTTATACCGTCGAATTACATCGTTTCATGAATGTTTCGTGAAATAACCATGATTTAGAGGAGAGTTAGCTTAAATTTGATGTTTTCTTGGTTTTCTAGCTGCTTTTATTGCGAAACACGGAATTTTGTTGAGTTTCATCGTTTCTTCAATGTTTCGTGAAATAACCACGAATAAGCGGAGATTGAGCTTAATTTAGATGTTTTCTGAGATTTCTAGCTTCTTTCACTGCGAATCACGTTATTTCGTCGAATTTGATCGTTTCATGAATGATTCTTGAAATAACCATGATTTAGCGGAGATTCAGCTTATTTTTGATGTTTTCCGATATTTCTAGCTGCATTCACTGCGAAACACGGAATTTCGTGGAATTTCATCGTTTCTTGAATGTTTTGTGAAATAACCATGATAAAGCGGAGATTAATCTTAATTTTGATGTTATCATAGATATCTAGCTGCTTTCACTGCGAAACAGGTTATTTCGTCGAATTTCATCGTTTCATGAATGTTTCGTGAAATAACCATGATTTAGCAGAGATTTTGCTTAATTTTGATGTTTTCTGAGATTTCTAGCTACTTTCACTTCGAAAAACGTTATTTGGGCGAATTTCATCGTTTCATGAATGTTTCGTGAAATAACCATGATTTAGCAGAGATTTAGCAGAATTTTGTTGTTTTCTGAGATTTCTAGCAATTTTCACTGCGAAACACGTTATACCGTCGAATTTCATCGTTACATGAATGTTTCGTGAAATAACCATTATTTAGCGGAGATTTAGCTTAATTTTGATGTTTTCTTAGTTTTCTACCTGCTTTCATTGCGAAACACAGAATTTTGTTGTTTTTCATCGATTCTTGAATGTTTCGTGAAATAACCATGATTAAGCGGAGATTGAGTTGAATTTAGATGTTTTCATCGCTATCTACCTACTTTCACTGCGAAACACGTTATTTCTTCGAATTTCATCGTATCATGAATGTTTCGTGAAATAGCCATGATTTAGCAGAGATTTAGCTTAGTTTTGATGTGTTCTGATGTTTCTAGCTACTTTCACTGCGAAAAACGTTTTATATTCGAGATTCCTCGTTTCATGATTGTTTCGTGAAATAACCATGATTTACCAGAGATTTAGCTTAATTTTGATTTTTCATAGATATCTAGCTACTTACACTGCGAAACACATTAGTTCGTTGAATTACATCGTTTCGTGGATGTTTCGTGAAATAACCATGATTTAGCGGAGATTTAGCTTAATTTAGATGTTTTCTGATATTTCTAGCTACTCTCACTTCGAAACACGATATTTCGTCGAATTTCATCGTTTCATGAATGTTTCGTGAAATAACCATGATTTAGCAGAGATTTAGCTTAATTTAGATGTTTTCTGATGGTTCTAGCTACTCTCACTTCGAAACACGATATTTTGTCGAATTTCATCGATTCATGAATGTTTCGTGCAATAACCATGATTAAGCGTAGATTTAGCTTAATTTTGATGTTTTCATAGATATCTAGCTACCTTCTCTGCGAAACACGTTATACCGTCGAATTACATCGTTTCACGAATGTTTCGTGAAATAACCATGATTTAGCGGAGAGTTAGCTTAATTTTGATGTTTTCTTTGTTTTCTAGCTGCTATCATTGCGAAGCACGGAATTTTGTTGAATTACAACGTTTCTGGAATGTTTCGTGTAATAACAATGATTTAGCGGAGATTTTGCTTAATTTTGATCTTATCATAGATATCTAGCTACTTTCACTGCGAAACACGTTATTTCGTTGAATTACATCGTTTCATGAATGTATCGTGAAATAAAAATGATTTAGCGGAGATTTTGCTTAATTTTGATGTTTTCATCGATATCTAGATACTTTCACTGTGAAACACGTTACGTCGTTGAATTACATCGTTTCATGAAAGTTTCGTGATATAATCATGATTTAGCGGAGATTTAGCTTTTTTTGATGTTTTCTGATGTTTCTATCTACTTTCACTGCGAAACACGTTATTTCGTCGAATTTCGTCGTTTCATGAATGTTTCGTGAAATAACCCTGATTAAGCGGAGATTTAGCTTAATTTTGATGTTTTCATAAATATCTAGCTGCTTTCACTGCGAAACAGGTTATTTCGTCGAATTTCATCGTTTCATGAATGTTTCGTGAAATAACCATGATTTAGCAGAGTTATAGCTTAATTTTAATGTTTTCTGAGATTTCTAGCTACTTTCACTTCCAAAAACGTTATTTCGTCGAATTTCATCGTTTCATGATTGATTCGTGAAATAACCATTATTTAGCGGAGATTTAGCTTAATTTTGATGTTTTCTGATGTTTCTAGCTACTTTCACTGCGAAACACGTTATTTCGTCGAATTTCGTCGTTTCATGAATGTTTCGTGAAATAACCCTGATTAAGCGGAGATTTAGCTTAATTTTGATGTTTTCATAAATATCTAGCTGCTTTTACTGCGAAACAGGTTATTTCGTCGAATTTCATCGTTTCATGAATGTTTCGTGAAATAACCATGATTTAGCAGAGTTATAGCTTAATTTTAATGTTTTCTGAGATTTCTAGCTTCTTTCACTTCCAAAAACGTTATTTCGTCGAATTTCATCGTTTCATGATTGTTTCGTGAAATAACCATGATTTAGCAGAGATTTAGCTTAATTTAGATGTTTTCTGATGTTTCTAGCTGCTATCATTGCGAAGCACGGAATTTTGTTGAATTTCATCGTTTCCTGAATGTTTCGTGAAATAACCACGATTAAGCGGAGAATGTGCTTAATTTTGATGTTTTCATTGGTATCTAGCTCCTTTCACTGCGAAACACGTTATTTCGTTAAATTTCATCGTTTCGTGAATGTTTCGTGATATAACCATGATTCAGCGGAGATTTAGCTTAATTTTGATGTTTTCTGATGTTTCTAGCTACTTTCACTGCGAAACACGTTATTTCGTTAAATTACAACGTTTCTGGAATGTTTCGTGTAATAACAATGATTTAGCGGAGATTTTGCTTAATTTTGATCTTATCATAGATATCTAGCTACTTTCACTGCGAAACACGTTATTTCGTTGAATTACATCGTTTCATGAATGTATCGTGAAATAAAAATGATTTAGCGGAGATTTTGCTTAATTTTGATATTTTCATAGATATCTAGCTACTTTCACTGCGAAACACGTTATTTCGTTGATTTACATCGTTTCATGAATCTTTCGTGAAATAACCATGATATAGCTGAAATTTTGCTTACTTTTGATGTTTTCATCGATATCTAGATACTTTCACTGTGAAACACGTTACGTCGTTGAATTACATCGTTTCATGAAAGTTTCGTGATATAATCATGATTTAGCGGAGATTTAGCTTTTTTTGATGTTTTCTGATGTTTCTATCTACTTTCACTGCGAAACACGTTATTTCGTCGAATTTCGTCGTTTCATGAATGTTTCGTGAAATAACCCTGATTAAGCGGAGATTTAGCTTAATTTTGATGTTTTCATAAATATCTAGCTGCTTTCACTGCGAAACAGGTTATTTCGTCGAATTTCATCGTTTCATAAATGTTTCGTGAAATAACCATGATTTAGCAGAGTTATAGCTTAATTTTAATGTTTTCTGAGATTTCTAGCTACTTTCACTTCCAAAAACGTTATTTCGTCGAATTTCATCGTTTCATGATTGATTCGTGAAATAACCATTATTTAGCGGAGATTTAGCTTAATTTTGATGTTTTCTGATGTTTCTAGCTACTTTCACTGCGAAACACGTTATTTCGTCGAATTTCGTCGTTTCATGAATGTTTCGTGAAATAACCCTGATTAAGCGGAGATTTAGCTTAATTTTGATGTTTTCATAAATATCTAGCTGCTTTCACTGCGAAACAGGTTATTTCGTCGAATTTCATCGTTTCATGAATGTTTCGTGAAATAACCATGATTTAGCAGAGTTATAGCTTAATTTTAATGTTTTCTGAGATTTCTAGCTACTTTCACTTCCAAATACGTTATTTCGTCGAATTTCATCGTTTCGTGAATGATTCGTGAAATAACCATTATTTAGCGGAGATTTAGCTTAATTTTGATGTTTTCTGATGTTTCTAGCTACTTTCACTGCGAAACAGGTTTTTCGTCGAATTTCCTCGTTTCATGATTGTTTCGCGAAATAGCCATGATTTAGCAGAGATTTAGCATAGTTTTGATGTGTTCTGATGTTTCTAGCTACTTTCACTGCGAAACACGTTATTTCGTCGAATTTCGTCGTTTCATGAATGTTTCGTGAAATAACCCTGATTAAGCGGAGATTTAGCTTAATTTTGATGTTTTCATAAATATCTAGCTGCTTTTACTGCGAAACAGGTTATTTCGTCGAATTTCATCGTTTCATGAATGTTTCGTGAAATAACCATGATTTAGCAGAGTTATAGCTTAATTTTAATGTTTTCTGAGATTTCTAGCTTCTTTCACTTCCAAAAACGTTATTTCGTCGAATTTCATCGTTTCATGATTGTTTCGTGAAATAACCATGATTTAGCAGAGATTTAGCTTAATTTAGATGTTTTCTGATGTTTCTAGCTGCTATCATTGCGAAGCACGGAATTTTGTTGAATTTCATCGTTTCCTGAATGTTTCGTGAAATAACCACGATTAAGCGGAGAATGTGCTTAATTTTGATGTTTTCATTGGTATCTAGCTCCTTTCACTGCGAAACACGTTATTTCGTTAAATTTCATCGTTTCGTGAATGTTTCGTGATATAACCATGATTCAGCGGAGATTTAGCTTAATTTTGATGTTTTCTGATGTTTCTAGCTACTTTCACTGCGAAACACGTTATTTCGTTAAATTACAACGTTTCTGGAATGTTTCGTGTAATAACAATGATTTAGCGGAGATTTTGCTTAATTTTGATCTTATCATAGATATCTAGCTACTTTCACTGCGAAACACGTTATTTCGTTGAATTACATCGTTTCATGAATGTATCGTGAAATAAAAATGATTTAGCGGAGATTTTGCTTAATTTTGATATTTTCATAGATATCTAGCTACTTTCACTGCGAAACACGTTATTTCGTTGATTTACATCGTTTCATGAATCTTTCGTGAAATAACCATGATATAGCTGAAATTTTGCTTACTTTTGATGTTTTCATCGATATCTAGATACTTTCACTGTGAAACACGTTACGTCGTTGAATTACATCGTTTCATGAAAGTTTCGTGATATAATCATGATTTAGCGGAGGTTTAGCTTTTTTTGATGTTTTCTGATGTTTCTAGCTACTTTCACTGCGAAACACGTTATTTCGTCGAATTTCGTCGTTTCATGAATGTTTCGTGAAATAACCCTGATTAAGCGGAGATTTAGCTTAATTTTGATGTTTTCATAAATATCTAGCTGCTTTCACTGCGAAACAGGTTATTTCGTCGAATTTCATCGTTTCATGAATGTTTCGTGAAATAACCATGATTTAGCAGAGTTATAGCTTAATTTTAATGTTTTCTGAGATTTCTAGCTACTTTCACTTCCAAAAACGTTATTTCGTCGAATTTCATCGTTTCATGATTGATTCGTGAAATAACCATTATTTAGCGGAGATTTAGCTTAATTTTGATGTTTTCTGATGTTTCTAGCTACTTTCACTGCTAAACACGTTATTTCGTCGAATTTCGTCGTTTCATGAATGTTTCGTGAAATAACCCTGATTAAGCGGAGATTTAGCTTAATTTTGATGTTTTCATAAATATCTAGCTGCTTTCACTGCGAAACAGGTTATTTCGTCGAATTTCATCGTTTCATGAATGTTTCGTGAAATAACCATGATTTAGCAGAGTTATAGCTTAATTTTAATGTTTTCTGAGATTTCTAGCTACTTTCACTTCCAAAAACGTTATTTCGTCGAATTTCATCGTTTCATGAATGATTCGTGAAATAACCATTATTTAGCGGAGATTTAGCTTAATTTTGATGTTTTCTGATGTTTCTAGCTACTTTCACTGCGAAACAGGTTTTTCGTCGAATTTCCTCGTTTCATGATTGTTTCGCGAAATAGCCATGATTTAGCAGAGATTTAGCATAGTTTTGATGTGTTCTGATGTTTCTAGCTACTTTCACTGCGAAAAACGTTTTATCGTCGAAATTCCTCGTTTCATGAATGTTTCGTGAAATAACCATGATTTAGCGGTGATTTAGCTTAATTTTGATGCTTTACGATGTTTCTATCAACTTTCACTGCGAAACACATTATTTCGTCGAATTACATCGTTTCATGAACGTTTCGTGAAATAACCATGATTTAGCAGAGATTTAGCTTAACTTTGATGTTTTCTGAGATTTCTAGCTACTGACACAGCGAATGACTTTATTTCGTTGAACTTCATCGTTTCATGTTTGGTTCGTGTAATAACCATGATTTAGCTGATATTTAGCTTAATTTTGATGTTTTCTGAGATTTCTAGCTACTTTCACTACGAAACACGTTATTTCGTCGAATTTCATCATTTCATGAATGTTTCGTGAAATAACCATGATTTAGCGGAGATTTAGCTTAAATATGATGTTTTCTTAGTTTTCTAGCTTTCACTGCTAATAACGGTATTTCGTTAAATTTCATCGTTCCATGAATGTTTCGTGATATAACCATGATTTAGCAGAGATTTAGCTTAATTTTGTGTTTTCTGAGATTTTTAGTTACTTTCACTGCGAAAAACGTTATTTCGTCGAATTTCATCAATTCATTAATCTTTCGTGAAATAACCATGATTTAGCGGAGATTTAGCTTAAATATGATGTTTTCTTAGTTTTCTAGCTTTCACTGCTAATAACGGTATTTCGTTAAATTTCATCGTTACATGAATGTTTCGTGATATAACCATGATTTAGCAGAGATTTAGCTTAATTTTGTGTTTTCTGAGATTTTTAGTTACTTTCACTGCGAAAAACGTTATTTCGTCGAATTTCATCAATTCATTAATCTTTCGTGAAATAACCCGGATATAGCAGAGATTTGGCTTAATTTTGATGTTTTCTGAGATTTATAGCTACTTTCACTGCGAAACACGTTTTTTCGTTGAATTTCATCGTTTCAAGAATGTTTCGTGAGATAACCATGATTAAGCGGAGATTTAGCTTAATTTTGATGTTTTCATCGCTATCTAGCTACTTTCACTGCGAAACACGTTATTTCGTAGAATCCCCTCGTTTGATGAATGTTTCGTGATATAACCATGATTTAGCGGTGATTTAGCTTAATTTTGATGCTTTACGATGTTTCTATCTACTTTCACTGCGAAACACATTATTTCGTCGAATTACAACGTTTCATGTTTGGTTCGTGAAATAACCATGATTTAGCAGATATTTAGCTTAATTTTGATGTTTTCTGAGATTTCTAGCTACTTTCACTACCTAACACGTTATTTCGTCGAATTTCATCATTTCATGAATGTTTCGTGAAATAACCATGATTTAGCGGAGATTTAGCTTAAATATGACGTTTTCTTAGTTTTCTAGCTTTCACTGCTAATAAAGGTATTTCGTTAAATTTCATCGTTACATGAATGTTTCGTGATATAACCATGATTTAGCAGAGATTTAGCTTAATTTTGTGTTTTCTGAGATTTTTAGATACTTTCGATGCGAAACACGTTATTTCGTCGAATTTCATCAATTCATTAATGTTTCGTGAAATAACCCGGATTTAGCAGAGATTTGGCTTAATTTTGATGTTTTCTGAGATTTATAGCTACTTTCACTGCGAAACACGTTTTTTCGTTGAATTTCATCGCTTCAAGAATGTTTCGTGAAATAACCATGATTAAGCGGAGATTTAGCTTAATTTTGATGTTTTCATGGATATCTAGCAGCTTTCACTGCGAAACACGTTATTTCGTAGAATTTCATTGTTTCATGAATGTTTCGTGAAATAACCATGATTTAGCAGAGATTTAACTTAATTTTGATGTTTTCTGAGATTTCTAGCTACTTTCACTACGAAACACGTTATTTCGTCGAATTTCATCGTTTCATGAAAGTTTCGTGAAATAACCATGATTTAGCGGAGATATAGCATAAATATGATGTTTTCTTAGTTTTCTAGCTGCTTTCACTGCTAATAACGGTATTTCGTTAAATTCCATCGTTACATGAATGTTTCGTGATATAACCATGATTTAGGGGAGATTTTGCTTAATTTTGATGTTTTCATAGATATGTAGCTACTTTCACTGCGAAACACGTTATACCGTCGAATTACTTCGTTTCATGAATGTTTCGTGAAATAGCCATGATTTAGCGGAGATTTTGCTTTATTTTGATGTTTTCATGGATATCTACCTGCTTTCACTGCGAAACACGGAATTTCGTGGAATTTCATCGTTTCTTGAATGTTTTGTGAAATAACCATGATAAAGCGGAGATTAATCTTAATTTTGATGTTATCATAGATATCTAGTTACTTTCACTGCGAAACTCGTTAATTCGTTGAATTACATCGTTTCATGAATGTTACGTGTAATAACCATGATTAAGCAGATATTTAGCTGATTTCTATTTTGATGTTTGCTGCGATTTCTAGCTACTTTCACTGCGAAACACGTTATTTCGTCGGATTTCATCGTTTCATAATCGTTTCGTGAAATAGCCGTAATTTAGCAGAGATTTAGCTTAGTTTTGATGTGTTCTGATGTTTCTAGCTACTTTCACTGCGAAAAACGTTTTTTCGTCGAGTTTATTCGTTTCATGAATGTTTCGTGAAATAACCATGATTTAGCAGAGATTTAGCTTAATTTTGATGTTTTCTGAGATTTCTAGCTACTTTCACTGCGAAACACGTTATTTCTTCGAATTTAATCGTTTCATGAATGTTTCGTGAAATAACCAAGATTTAGCAGAGATTTAGCTTAATTTTGATGATTTCTGATGTTTCTAGCTCCTTTCACAGCGAAACACGTTATTTCGTTGAATTACATCGTTTCATGAAAGTTTCGTGTAATAACCATGATTTAGCAGAGATTTAGCTTAATTTGGATGTTTTCTGAGATTTCTAGCTACTTTCACTGCGAAACACGTTATTACGTTGAAATTACTCGTTTCATGAATGTTTCGTGATATAACCATGATTTATCGGAGATTTAGCTTAGTTTTGATGTTTTGTGATGTTTCTGGCAACTTTCACTGCGAAACACGTTAGTTCGTCGAATTTCATCGTTTCTTGAATGTTTCGTGAAATACCCATGATTAAGCGGAGATATAACTTAATTTTGATGTTTTCACAATAATCTAGCTACTTTCACTGCGAAACACGTTATACCGCCTAATTACATCGTTTCATGAATGTTTCGTGAAATAACCATGATTTAGCGGAGATTTTGCTTAATTTAGATGTTTTCATCGCTATCTAGCTACTTTGACTGCGAAACACGTTATTTCGTAGAATCCCCTCGTTTGATGAATGTTTCGTGATATAACCATGATTTAGCGGTGATTTAGCTTAATTTTGATGTTTTACGATGTTTCTATCTACTTTCACTGCGAAACACATTATTTCGTCGAATTACATCGTTTCATGAACGTTTCGTGAAATAACCATGATTTAGGAGAGATTTAGCTTAATTTCGATGTTTTCTGATATTTCTAGCTACTGACACAGCGAATCACTTTATTTCGTTGAACTTCATCGTTTCATGTTTGGTTCGTGTAATAAACATGATTTAGCAGATATTTAGCTTAATTTTGATGTTTTCTGAGATTTCTAGCTACTTTCACTACGAAACACGTTATCTCGTCGAATTTCATCATTTCATGAATGTTTCGTGAAATAACCATGATTTAGCGGAGATTTAGCTTAAATATGATGTTTTCTTAGTTTTCTAGCTTTCACTGCTAATAACTGTATTTCGTTAAATTTCATCGTTACATGAATGTTTCGTGATATAACCATGATTTAGCAGAGATTTAGCTTAATTTTGTGTTTTCTGAGATTTTTAGTTACTTTCACTGCGAAACACGTTTTTTCGTTGAATTTCATCGTTTCAAGAATGTTTCGTGAAATAACAATGATTAAGCGGAGATTTAGCTGAATATTGATGTTTTCATGGATATCTAGCAGCTTTCACTGCGAAACACGTTATTTCGTGGAATTTCATTGTTTCATAAATGTTTCGTGAAATAACCATGACTTAGCAGAGATTTAACTTAATCTTGATGTTTTCTGAGATTTCTAGCAACTTTCACTACGAAACACGTTATTTCGTCGAATTTCATCGTTTCATGAATGTTTCGTGAAATAACCATGATTTAGCGGAGATATAGCATAAATATGATGTTTTCTTAGTTTTCTAGCAGCTTTCACTGCTAATAACGGTATTTCGTTAAATTCCATCGTTACATGAATGTTTCGTGATATAACCATGATTTAGGGGAGATTTTGCTTAATTTTGATGTTTTCATAGATATGTAGCTACTTTCACTGCGAAACACGTTATACCGTCGAATTACTTCGTTTCATGAATGTTTCGTGAAATAGCCATGATTTAGCGGAGATTTTGCTTTATTTTGATGTTTTCATGGATATCTACCTGCTTTCACTGCGAAACACGGAATTTCGTGGAATTTCATCGTTTCTTGAATGTTTTGTGAAATAACCATGATAAAGCGGAGATTAATCTTAATTTTGATGTTATCATAGATATCTAGTTACTTTCACTGCGAAACTCGTTAATTCGTTGAATTACATCGTTTCATGAATGTTACGTGTAATAACCATGATTTAGCAGATATTTAGCTGATTTCTATTTTGATGTTTTCTGCGATTTCTAGCTACTTTCACTGCGAAACACGTTATTTCGTCGGATTTCATCGTTTCATAATCGTTTCGTGAAATAGCCATAATTTAGCAGAGATTTAGCTTAGTTTTGATGTGTTCTGATGTTTCTAGCTACTTTCACTGCGAAAAACGTTTTTTCGTCGAGTTTCCTCGTTTCATGAATGTTTCGTGAAATAACCATGATTTAGCAGAGATTTAGCTTAATTTTGATGTTTTCTGAGATTTCTAGCTACTTTCACTGCGAAACACGTTATTTCTTCGAATTTAATCGTTTCATGAATGTTTCGTGAAATAACCAAGATTTAGCAGAGATTTAGCTTAATTTTGATGTTTTCTGATGTTTCTAGCTCCTTTCACAGCGAAACACGTTATTTCGTTGAATTACATCGTTTCATGAAAGTTTCGTGTAATAACCATGATTTAGCAGAGATTTAGCTTAATTTGGATGTTTTCTGAGATTTCTAGCTACTTTCACTGCGAAACACGTTATTACGTTGAAATTCCTCGTTTCATGAATGTTTCGTGATATAACCATGATTTATCGGAGATTTAGCTTAGTTTTGATGTTTTGTGATGTTTCTAGCAACTTTCACTGCGAAACACGTTAGTTCGTCGAATTTCATCGTTTCTTGAATGTTTCGTGAAATACCCATGATTAAGCGGAGATATAACTTAATTTTGATGTTTTCACAATAATCTAGCTACTTTCACTGCGAAACACGTTATACCGCCTAATTACATCGTTTCATGAATGTTTCGTGAAATAACCATGATTTAGCGGAGATTTTGCTTAATTTAGATGTTTTCATCGCTATCTAGCTACTTTGACTGCGAAACACGTTATTTCGTAGAATCCCCTCGTTTGATGAATGTTTCGTGATATAACCATGATTTAGCGGTGATTTAGCTTAATTTTGATGTTTTACGATGTTTCTATCTACTTTCACTGCGAAACACATTATTTCGTCGAATTACATCGTTTCATGAACGTTTCGTGAAATAACCATGATTTAGGAGAGATTTAGCTTAATTTCGATGTTTTCTGATATTTCTAGCTACTGACACAGCGAATCACTTTATTTCGTTGAACTTCATCGTTTCATGTTTGGTTCGTGTAATAAACATGATTTAGCAGATATTTAGCTTAATTTTGATGTTTTCTGAGATTTCTAGCTACTTTCACTACGAAACACGTTATCTCGTCGAATTTCATCATTTCATGAATGTTTCGTGAAATAACCATGATTTAGCGGAGATTTAGCTTAAATATGATGTTTTCTTAGTTTTCTAGCTTTCACTGCTAATAACGGTATTTCGTTAAATTTCATCGTTACATGAATGTTTCGTGATATAACCATGATTTAGCAGAGATTTAGCTTAATTTTGTGTTTTCTGAGATTTTTAGTTACTTTCACTGCGAAAAACGTTATTTCGTCGAATTTCATCAATTCATTAATCTTTCGTGAAATAACCCGGATATAGCAGAGATTTGGCTTAATTTTGATGTTTTCTGATATTTCTAGCTACTTTCACTGCGAAACACGTTTTTTCGTTGAATTTCATCGTTTCAAGAATATTTCGTGAAATAACCATGATTAAGCGGAGATTTAGCTGAATATTGATGTTTTCATGGATATCTAGCAGCTTTCACTGCGAAACACGTTATTTCGTAGAATTTCATTGTTTCATGAATGTTTCGTGAAATAACCATGACTTAGCAGAGATTTAACTTAATCTTGATGTTTTCTGAGATTTCTAGCAAATTTCACTACGAAACACGTTATTTCGTCGAATTTCATCGTTTCATGATTGATTCGTGAATTAACCATTATTTAGCGGAGATTTAGCTTAATTTTGATGTTTTCTGATGTTTCTAGCTACTTTCACTGCGAAACACGTTATTTCGTCGAATTTCGTTGTTTCATGAATGTTTCGTGAAATAACCCTGATTAAGCGGAGATTTAGCTTAATTTTGATGTTTTCATAAATATCTAGCTGCTTTCACTGCGAAACAGGTTATTTCGTCGAATTTCATCGTTTCATGAATGTTTCGTGAAATAACCATGATTTAGCAGAGTTATAGCTTAATTTTAATGTTTTCTGAGATTTCTAGCTACTTTCACTTCCAAAAACGTTATTTCGTCGAATTTCATCGTTTCATGAATGATTCGTGAAATAACCATTATTTAGCGGAGATTTAGCTTAATTTTAATGTTTTCTGAGATTTCTAGCTACTTTCACTTCCAAAAACGTTATTTCGTCGAATTTCATCGTTTCATGAATGTTTCGTGAAATAACCATGATTTAGCGGAGATATAGCATAAATATGATGTTTTCTTAGTTTTCTAGCTGCTTTCACTGCTAATAACGGTATTTCGTTAAATTCCATCGTTACATGAATGTTTCGTGATATAACCATGATTTAGGGGAGATTTTGCTTAATTTTGATGTTTTCATAGATATGTAGCTACTTTCACTGCGAAACACGTTATACCGTCGAATTACATCGTTTCATGAATGTTTCTTGAAATAACCATGATTTAGCGGAGATTTTGCTTAATTTTGATGTTTTCATGAATATCTAGCTGCATTCACAGCGAAACACGTTATTTCGTCGAATTTCATCGTTTCATGAATGTTTCGCAGAGATTTGGCTTAATTTTGATGTTTTCTGAGATTTGTAGCTACTTTCACTGCGAAACACGTTTTTTCGTTGAATTTCATCGTTTCAAGAATGTTTCGTGAAATAACCGTGGTTAAGCGGAGATTTAGCTTAATTTTGATGTTTTCATAAATATCTAGCTGCTTTCACTGCGATTCACGTTATTTCGTCGAATTTTATTGTTTCATGAATATTTCGTGAAATAACCATGATTTAGCAGAGATTTAACTTAATTTTGATGTTTTCTGAGATTTCTAGCTACTTTCACTACGAAACACGTTATTTCGTCGAATTTCATCGTTTCATGAATGTTTCGTGAAATAACCATTATTTAGCGGAGATATAGCTTAAATATGATGTTTTCTTAGTTTTCTAGCTGCTTTCACTGCTAATAACGGTATTTCGTTAAATTCCATCGTTACATGAATGTTTCGTGATATAACCATGATTTAGCAGAGATTTTGCTTAATTTTGATGTTTTCATAGATATGTAGCTACTTTCACTGCGAAACTCGTTATACCGTCGAATTACATCGTTTCATGAATGATTCGTGAAATAACCATGATTTAGAGGAGAGTTAGCTTAATTTTGATGTTTTCTTGGTTTTCTAGCTGCTTTTATTGCGAAACACGGAATTTTGTTGAATTTCATCGTTTCTTGAATGTATCGTGAAATAACCACGATTAAGCGGAGATTGAGCTTAATTTTGATGTTATCATAGATATCTAGCTACTTTCACTGCGAAACTCGTTAATTCGTTGAATTACATCGTTTCATGAATGTTACGTTTAATAACCATGATTTAGCAGATATTTAGCTGATTTCTATTTTGATGTTTTCTGCGATTTCAAGCTACTTTCACTGGGAAACACGTTAATTCGTCGAATTTCATCGATTCATGAATGTTTCGTGGAATAACCATGATTTAGCAGTAATTTAGCTTAATTTTGTGGTTTTCTGAGATTTCTAGCTACCTTCACTGCGAAACACGTTATTTCGTCGAATTTCAACGTTTCGTGAATGTTTCGTGAAATACTCATGAATTAGCGGAATTTTGCTTAATTTTGATATTTTCATAGATATCTAGCTACTTTCACTGCGAAACACGTTATTTCGTTAAATTCCATCCAATTACATGAATGTTTCGTGAAATAACCATGATTAATCGGAGAATTAGCATAATTTTGATGTTTTTATAGATATCACGCTACTTACACTGAGAAACCCGTTATTTCGCCGAAATTCATCGTTTCATTAATGTTTCGTGAAATAGCCATGATTTAGCAGCGATTTAGCTTAATTTTGACGTGTTCTGATGTTTCTAGCTACTTTCACTGCGAAAAACGTTTTATCGTCGAATTTCCTCGTTTCATGAATGTTTCGTGAAATAATCATGATTTTGCAGAGATATAGCTTAATTTTGATGTTTTCTGAGATATCTAGCTACTTTCACTGCGAAACACGTTAATTCGTCGAATTCCATCGTTTCATGAATGTTTCGTTTAATAACCAAAATTTAGCAGAGATTTAGCTTAATTTGGATGTTTTCTGAGATTTCTAGCTACTTTCACTGCGAATCACGTTATTTCGTTGAATTTCCTCGTTTCATGAATGTTTCGTGATATAACCATGATTTAGCGGAGATTTAGCTTAATTTTGATGTTTTCACAGATATCTAGCTTCTTTCACTGCGAAACACGTTATTTCGTCGATTATCATCGATTCGTGAATGTATCGTGAAATAACCATGATTTAGCGGAATTTTGCTTAATTTTGACGTTTTCATAGATGTCTAGCTACTTTCACTGCGAAACTCGTTAGTTCGTTGAATTACATCGTTTCATGAATATTACGTGAAATAGCCATGATTTAGCAGATATTTAGCTTAATTGCGATGTTTTCTCAGACTTCAAGCTACTTTCACTGCGAAACACGTTATTTCGTCGGATTTCATCGTTTCATGAATGTTTCGTGAAATAACCATGATTAAGCGTAGATTTAGCTTAATTTTGATGTTTTCATAGATATCTAGCTACCTTCACTGCGAAACTCGTTAGTTCGATGAATTACATCGTTTCATGGATGTTACGTGAAATAACAATGATTTAGCAGATATTTAGCTTAATTTTGATGTTTTCTGAGATTTCTAGCTACTTTCATTGCGAAACACGTTATTTCGTTGAATTACATCGTTTCATGAATGTTTCGTGTAATAACCATGATTTAGCGGGATTTTACTTAATTTTGATGTTTTCATAGATATCTCGCTATTTTCACTGCGAAACATGTTATTTCGTTGAATTACATCGTTTCATGGATGTTACGTGAAATAACCATGATTTAGAATAGATTTAGCTTAATTTTGATGTTTTCTGATGTTTCTAGCTACTTTCAATGGGAATCACGTTATTTCGTCGAAATACATCGTTTCATGAATGATTCGTGAAATAACCATGATTTAGCGGAGATTCAGATTAATTTTGATGTTTTCCGATATTTCAAGCTACTTTCACTGCGAAAAACGATATTTCGTCGAATTTCATATTTTCTCGATTGTTTCGTGAAACAACCATGATTTAGCAGAGTTTTAGCTTAGTTTTAATGTTTTCTGAGATTTCAAGCTACTTTCACTTCCAAAAACGTTATTTCTTCGAATTTCATCGTTTCATGAATGTTTCGTGAAATAACCATGATTTTGGCGGAGATTTAGCTTAATTTTGATGTTTTCTGAGATTTCTAGCTATTTTCACTGCGAAAAACGTTACTTCGTCGAATTTCATCGTTTCATGAATGTTTCGTGAAATAACCATTATTTAGCAGAGATTTAGTTTAATTTTGATGTTTTCTGATGTTTTTAGCAACTTTCACTGCGAAGCAGGTTTTTTCGTCGAATTTCCTCGTTTCATTTTTGTTTCGTGAAATAAAACCATGCCTTAGCGGAGATTTAGCTTAATTTTGATGTTTTCTGAGATTTCTTGCTATTTTCCCAGCGAAACTCGTTAGTCCGTTGAATTACATCGTTTCATGGGTGTTACGTGAAACAACCATGATTTAGCAGATATTTAGCTTAATTTTGATGTTTTCTGAGATTTCTAGCTACTTTCACTGCGAAACACGTTATACCGTCGAATTTCATCGTTTCACGAATGTTTCGTGAAATAACCATGATATAGCGGAGATTTTGCTTAATTTTGATGTTTTCATGGATATCTAGCTACTTTCACTGCGAAACACGTTATACCGTCGAATTACATCGTTTCGTGAATGTTTCGTGAAATAACCATAATTTAGAGGAGATTCAGCTTATTTTTGATGTTTTCCGATATTTCCAGCTGCTTTCACTGCGAAACACGGAATTTCGTGGAATTTCATCGTTTCTTGAATGTTTTGTGAAATAACCATGATTAAGCGGAGATTAATCTTAATTTTGATGTTATCATAGATATCTAGCTACTTTCACTGCGATACTCGTTAATTCGTTGAATTACATCGTTTCATGAATGTTTCGTGAAATAGCCATAATTTAGCAAGGATTTAGCTTAGTTTTGATGTGTTCTGATGTTTCTAGCTACTTTCACTGCGAAAAACGTTTCTTCGTCGAGTTTCCTCGTTTCATGAATGTTTCGTGAAATAACCATGATATAGCGGAGATTTTGCTTAATTTTGATGTTTTCATGGATATCTAGCTGCTTTCACTGCGAAACACGTTTTTTCGTTGAATTTCATCGTTTCAGAATGTTTCGTGAAATAACCATGATTAAGCGGAGATTTAGCTTAATTTTGATGTTTTCATAGATATCTAGCTACGTTCACTGCAAAACTCGTTAATTCGTTGAATTACATCGTTTCATGAATGTTACGTGTAATAACCATGATTTAGCAGATATTTAGCTGATTTCTATTTTGATGTTTTCTGCGATTTCTAGCTACTTTCACTGCGAAACACGTTATTTCGTCGGATTTCATCGTTTCATGAATGTTTCGTGAAATAACCATGATTTAGCGGAGATATAGCTTAAATATGATGTTTTCTAAGTTTTATAGCTGCTTTCACTGCTAATAACGCTATTTCGTTAAATTCCATCGTTACATGAATGTTTCGTGATATAACCATGATTTAGCGGAGATTTTGCTTAATTTTGATGTTTTCATAGGTATGTAGCTACTTTCACTGCGAAACACGTTATACCGTCGAATTACATCGTTTCATGATTGTTTCGTGAAATAACCATGATTTAGAGGAGAGTTAGCTTAATTTTGATGTTTTCTTGGTTTTCTAGCTGCTTTTATTGCGAAACACGGAATTTTGTTGAATTTCATCGTTTCTTGAATGTTACGTGAAATAACCACGATTAAGCGGAGATTGAGCTTAATTTTGATGTTTTCTGAGATTTCTAGATACTTTCACTGCGAATCACGTTATTTCGTCGAATTTGATCGTTTCATGAATGATTCTTGAAATAACCATGATTTAGCGGAGATTCAGCTTATTTTTGATGTTTTCCGATATTTCTAGCTGCTTTCACTGCGAAACACGGAATTTCGTGGAATTTCATCGTTTCTTGAATGTTTTGTGAAATAACCATGATTAAGCGGAGATTAATCTTAATTTTGATGTTATCATAGATATCTAGCTACGTTCACTGCAAAACTCGTTAATTCGTTGAATTACATCGTTTCATGAATGTTACGTGTAATAACCATGATTTAGCAGATATTTAGCTGATTTCTATTTTGATGTTTTCTGCGATTTCTAGCTACTTTCACTGCGAAACACGTTATTTCGTCGGATTTCATCGTTTCATGAATGTTTCGTGAAATAGCCATAATTTATCAGAGATTTAGCTTAGTTTTGATGTGTTCTGATGTTTCTAGCTACTTTCACTGCGAAAAACGTTTTTTCGTCGAGTTTCCTCGTTTCATGAATGTTTCGTGAAATAACCATGATTTAGCAGAGATTTAGCTTAATTTTGATGTTTTCTGAGATTTCTAGCTACTTTCACTGCGAAACACGTTATTTCGTCGAATTTAATCGTTTCATGAATTTTCGTGTAATAACCATGATTTAGCAGAGATTTAGCTTAATTTTGATGTTTTCTGATGTTTCTAGCTACTTTCATTGCGAAACACGTTATTTCGTTGAATTACATCGTTTCATGAATGTTTCGTGTAATAACCATGATTTAGCAGAGATTTAGATTAATTAGGATGTTTTCTGAGATTTCTTGCTACTTTCACTGCGAAACACGTTATTTCGTTGAAATTCCTCGTTTCATGAATGTTTCGTGATATAACCATGATTTATCGGAGATTTAGCTCAGTTTTGATGTTTTGTGATGTTTCTAGCTACTTTCACTGCGAAACACGTTAGTTCGTCGAATTTCATCGTTTCTTGAATGTTTCGTGAAATAACCATGATTAAGCGGGGATATAGCTTAATTTTGATGTTTTCATAGATATCAAGCTACTTTCACTGCGAAACACGTTATTTCGTTAAATTCCATCCAATTACATGAATGTTTCGTGAAATAACCATGATTAATCGGAGATTTAGCATAATTTTGATGTTGTTATAGATATCACGCTACTTGCACTGAGAAACCCGTTATTTCGCCGAATTTCATCGTTTCATTAATGTTTCGTGAAATAGCCATGATTTAGCAGAGATTTAACTTAATTTTTCTGAGATTTCTAGCTACTTTCACTACGAAACACGTTATTTCGTCGAATTTCATCGTTTCATGAATGTTTCGTGAAATAACCATGATTTAGCGGAGATATAGCTTAAATATGATGTTTTCTAAGTTTTATAGCTGCTTTCACTGCTAATAACGCAATTTCGTTAAATTCCATCGTTACATGAATGTTTCGTGATATAACCATGATTTAGCGGAGATTTTGCTTAATTTTGATGTTTTCATAGGTATGTAGCTACTTTCACTGCGAAACACGTTATACCGTCGAATTACATCGTTTCATGATTGTTTCGTGAAATAACCATGATTTAGAGGAGAGTTAGCTTAATTTTGATGTTTTCTTGGTTTTCTAGCTGCTTTTATTGCGAAACACGGAATTTTGTTGAATTTCATCGTTTCTTGAATGTTACGTGAAATAACCACGATTAAGCGGAGATTGAGCTTAATTTTGATGTTTTCTGAGATTTCTAGATACTTTCACTGCGAATCACGTTATTTCGTCGAATTTGATCGTTTCATGAATGATTCTTGAAATAACCATGATTTAGCGGAGATTCAGCTTATTTTTGATGTTTTCCGATATTTCTAGCTGCTTTCACTGCGAAACACGGAATTTCGTGGAATTTCATCGTTTCTTGAATGTTTTGTGAAATAACCATGATTAAGCGGAGATTAATCTTAATTTTGATGTTATCATAGATATCTAGCTACGTTCACTGCAAAACTCGTTAATTCGTTGAATTACATCGTTTCATGAATGTTACGTGTAATAACCATGATTTAGCAGATATTTAGCTGATTTCTATTTTGATGTTTTCTGCGATTTCTAGCTACTTTCACTGCGAAACACGTTATTTCGTCGGATTTCATCGTTTCATGAATGTTTCGTGAAATAGCCATAATTTATCAGAGATTTAGCTTAGTTTTGATGTGTTCTGATGTTTCTAGCTACTTTCACTGCGAAAAACGTTTTTTCGTCGAGTTTCCTCGTTTCATGAATGTTTCGTGAAATAACCATGATTTAGCAGAGATTTAGCTTAATTTTGATGTTTTCTGAGATTTCTAGCTACTTTCACTGCGAAACACGTTATTTCGTCGAATTTAATCGTTTCATGAATGTTTCGTGAAATAACCATGATTTAGCGGAGATATAGCTTAAATATGATGTTTTCTAAGTTTTATAGCTGCTTTCACTGCTAATAACGCTATTTCGTTAAATTCCATCGTTACATGAATGTTTCGTGATATAACCATGATTTAGCGGAGATTTTGCTTAATTTTGATGTTTTCATAGGTATGTAGCTACTTTCACTGCGAAACACGTTATACCGTCGAATTACATCGTTTCATGATTGTTTCGTGAAATAACCATGATTTAGAGGAGAGTTAGCTTAATTTTGATGTTTTCTTGGTTTTCTAGCTGCTTTTATTGCGAAACACGGAATTTTGTTGAATTTCATCGTTTCTTGAATGTTACGTGAAATAACCACGATTAAGCGGAGATTGAGCTTAATTTTGATGTTTTCTGAGATTTCTAGATACTTTCACTGCGAATCACGTTATTTCGTCGAATTTGATCGTTTCATGAATGATTCTTGAAATAACCATGATTTAGCGGAGATTCAGCTTATTTTTGATGTTTTCCGATATTTCTAGCTGCTTTCACTGCGAAACACGGAATTTCGTGGAATTTCATCGTTTCTTGAATGTTTTGTGAAATAACCATGATTAAGCGGAGATTAATCTTAATTTTGATGTTATCATAGATATCTAGCTACGTTCACTGCAAAACTCGTTAATTCGTTGAATTACATCGTTTCATGAATGTTACGTGTAATAACCATGATTTAGCAGATATTTAGCTGATTTCTATTTTGATGTTTTCTGCGATTTCTAGCTACTTTCACTGCGAAACACGTTATTTCGTCGGATTTCATCGTTTCATGAATGTTTCGTGAAATAGCCATAATTTATCAGAGATTTAGCTTAGTTTTGATGTGTTCTGATGTTTCTAGCTACTTTCACTGCGAAAAACGTTTTTTCGTCGAGTTTCCTCGTTTCATGAATGTTTCGTGAAATAACCATGATTTAGCAGAGATTTAGCTTAATTTTGATGTTTTCTGAGATTTCTAGCTACTTTCACTGCGAAACACGTTATTTCGTCGAATTTAATCGTTTCATGAATTTTCGTGTAATAACCATGATTTAGCAGAGATTTAGCTTAATTTTGATGTTTTCTGATGTTTCTAGCTACTTTCATTGCGAAACACGTTATTTCGTTGAATTACATCGTTTCATGAATGTTTCGTGTAATAACCATGATTTAGCAGAGATTTAGATTAATTAGGATGTTTTCTGAGATTTCTTGCTACTTTCACTGCGAAACACGTTATTTCGTTGAAATTCCTCGTTTCATGAATGTTTCGTGATATAACCATGATTTATCGGAGATTTAGCTCAGTTTTGATGTTTTGTGATGTTTCTAGCTACTTTCACTGCGAAACACGTTAGTTCGTCGAATTTCATCGTTTCTTGAATGTTTCGTGAAATAACCATGATTAAGCGGGGATATAGCTTAATTTTGATGTTTTCATAGATATCAAGCTACTTTCACTGCGAAACACGTTATTTCGTTAAATTCCATCCAATTACATGAATGTTTCGTGAAATAACCATGATTAATCGGAGATTTAGCATAATTTTGATGTTGTTATAGATATCACGCTACTTGCACTGAGAAACCCGTTATTTCGCCGAATTTCATCGTTTCATTAATGTTTCGTGAAATAGCCATGATTTAGCAGAGATTTAACTTAATTTTTCTGAGATTTCTAGCTACTTTCACTACGAAACACGTTATTTCGTCGAATTTCATCGTTTCATGAATGTTTCGTGAAATAACCATGATTTAGCGGAGATATAGCTTAAATATGATGTTTTCTAAGTTTTATAGCTGCTTTCACTGCTAATAACGCTATTTCGTTAAATTCCATCGTTACATGAATGTTTCGTGATATAACCATGATTTAGCGGAGATTTTGCTTAATTTTGATGTTTTCATAGGTATGTAGCTACTTTCACTGCGAAACACGTTATACCGTCGAATTACATCGTTTCATGATTGTTTCGTGAAATAACCATGATTTAGAGGAGAGTTAGCTTAATTTTGATGTTTTCTTGGTTTTCTAGCTGCTTTTATTGCGAAACACGGAATTTTGTTGAATTTCATCGTTTCTTGAATGTTACGTGAAATAACCACGATTAAGCGGAGATTGAGCTTAATTTTGATGTTTTCTGAGATTTCTAGATACTTTCACTGCGAATCACGTTATTTCGTCGAATTTGATCGTTTCATGAATGATTCTTGAAATAACCATGATTTAGCGGAGATTCAGCTTATTTTTGATGTTTTCCGATATTTCTAGCTGCTTTCACTGCGAAACACGGAATTTCGTGGAATTTCATCGTTTCTTGAATGTTTTGTGAAATAACCATGATTAAGCGGAGATTAATCTTAATTTTGATGTTATCATAGATATCTAGCTACGTTCACTGCAAAACTCGTTAATTCGTTGAATTACATCGTTTCATGAATGTTACGTGTAATAACCATGATTTAGCAGATATTTAGCTGATTTCTATTTTGATGTTTTCTGCGATTTCTAGCTACTTTCACTGCGAAACACGTTATTTCGTCGGATTTCATCGTTTCATGAATGTTTCGTGAAA
Organism: Tetragonula carbonaria; assembly: GCA_032399595.1. NCBI lineage: Eukaryota > Metazoa > Arthropoda > Insecta > Hymenoptera > Apidae > Tetragonula > Tetragonula carbonaria. The sequence continues at coordinate 10,087,912 of JAUCRC010000015.1, read as the reverse complement.
TAGCCATAATTTATCAGAGATTTAGCTTAGTTTTGATGTGTTCTGATGTTTCTAGCTACTTTCACTGCGAAAAACGTTTTTTCGTCGAGTTTCCTCGTTTCATGAATGTTTCGTGAAATAACCATGATTTAGCAGAGATTTAGCTTAATTTTGATGTTTTCTGAGATTTCTAGCTACTTTCACTGCGAAACACGTTATTTCGTCGAATTTAATCGTTTCATGAATTTTCGTGAAATAACCATGATTTAGCAGAGATTTAGCTTAATTTTGATGTTTTCTGATGTTTCTAGCTACTTTCATTGCGAAACACGTTATTTCGTTGAATTACATCGTTTCATGAATGTTTCGTGTAATAACCATGATTTAGCAGAGATTTAGATTAATTAGGATGTTTTCTGAGATTTCTTGCTACTTTCACTGCGAAACACGTTATTTCGTTGAAATTCCTCGTTTCATGAATGTTTCGTGATATAACCATGATTTATCGGAGATTTAGCTCAGTTTTGATGTTTTGTGATGTTTCTAGCTACTTTCACTGCGAAACACGTTAGTTCGTCGAATTTCATCGTTTCTTGAATGTTTCGTGAAATAACCATGATTAAGCGGGGATATAGCTTAATTTTGATGTTTTCACAAATATCTAGCTACTTTCACTGCGAAACACGTTATTTCGTCGAATTTCAACGTTTCGTGAATGTTTCGTGAAATACCCATGATTTAGTGGAATTTTGCTTAATTTTGATGTTTTCATAGATATCTAGCTTCTTTCATTGCGAAACTCGTTAGTTCGTTGAATAACATCGTTTCATGTATATTACGTGAAATAACCATGATTTAGCAGATATTTAGCTTAACTTTGATGTTTTCTCAAATTTCAAGCTACTTTCACTGCGAAACTCGTTATTTCGTCGGATTTCATCGTTTCATGAATATTTCGTGAAATAACCATGATTAAGCGGAGATTTAGCTTAATTTTGATGTTTTCTGAGATTTCCTGCTACTTTCACTGCGAAACACGTTATTTCGTTGAATTACATCGTTTCATGAATGTTTCGTGAAATAACCATGATTTAGCAGACATTTAGCTTAATTTTTATGTTTTCTGAGATTTCTAGCTGCTTTCACTGCGAAAAACGTTATTTCGTCGAATTTCGTCGTTTCATGAATGTTTCGTGAAATAAACATGATTAATCGGTGACTAAGCTTAATTTTGATGTTTTCATAGATATCAAGCTACTTTCACTGCGAAACACGTTATTTCGTTAAATTCCATCCAATTACATGAATGTTTCGTGAAATAACCATGATTAATCGGAGATTTAGCATAATTTTGATGTTGTTATAGATATCACGCTACTTGCACTGAGAAACCCGTTATTTCGCCGAATTTCATCGTTTCATTAATGTTTCGTGAAATAGCCATGATTTAGCAGAGATTTAGCTTAATTTTGACGTGTTCTGATGTTTCTAGCTACTTTCACTGCGAAAAACGTTTTATCGTCGAATTTCCTCGTTTCATGAATGTTTCGTGAAATAATCATGATTTAGCAGAGATATAGCTTAATTTTGATGTTTTCTGAGATATCTAGCTACTTTCACTGGGAAACACGTTAATTCGTCGAATTTCATCGTTTCATGAATGTTTCGTGGAATAACCATGATTTAGCAGTAATTTAGCTTAATTTTGTGGTTTTCTGAGATTTCTAGCTACTTTCACTGCGAAACACATTAATTCGTCGAATTCCATCGTTTCATGAATGTTTCGTTTAATAACCAAGATTTAGCAGAGATTTAGCTTAATTTGGATGTTTTCTGAGATTTCTAGCTACTTTCACTGCGAAACACGTTATTTCGTTGAATTTCCTCGTTTCATGAATGTTTCGTGATATAACCATGATTTAGCGAAGATTTAGCTTAATTTTGATGTTTTTTGATGTTTCTAGCTACTTTCACTGCGAAACACGTTAGTTCGTCGAATTTCATCGTTTCTTGAATGATTCGTGAAATAACCATGATTAAGCGGAGATTTAGCTTAATTTTGATGTTTTCACAGATATCTAGCTTCTTTCACTGCGAAACACGTTATTTCGTCGATTATCCCTATATCCTTCGTAATTGTTAAATCACGCAATACGTTAAATCATTTCCAACGACTACTAAGTATATCGTTCAACTCGTCTGATTCGTCTTTCCTCTCAATCTTGCGTTACGAGCTGAACGAAATTTTCCACTCTTTTAATTGTAACGTTATTGTTGGCACAGACATATTACACGGGCACGTTCCTTCCGTTCGGCGTTACGTTGAATCATGTGTATTGTAGTCACTAAATAAGCCTATTGATTTTGTGAGTTGTTGATTATCATCGTTTCGTGAATGTATCGTGAAATAACCATGATTTAGCGGAATTTTGCTTAATTTTGACGTTTTCATAGATGTCTAGCTACTTTCACTGCGAAACTCGTTAGTTCGTTGAATTACATCGTTTCATGGATGTTACGTGAAATAACCATAATTTAGCAGATATTTAGCTTAATTTTGATGTTTTCTCAGACTTCAAGCTACTTTCACTGCGAAACACGTTATTTCGTCGGATTTCATCGTTTCATGAATGTTTCGTGAAATAACCTTGATTATGCGTAGATTTAGCTTAATTTTGATGTTTTCTGAGATTTCTAGCTACTTTCACTGCGAAACACGTTATTTCGTCGGATTTCATCGTTTCATGAATGTGTCGTGAAATAACCATGATTTAGCGGGATTTTACTTAATTTTGATGTTTTCATAGATATCTCGCTATTTTCACTGCGAAACATGTTATTTCGTTGAATTACATCGTTTCATGGATGTTTCGTGAAATAACCATGATTTAGCAGAGATTTAGCTTAATTTTGATGTTTTCTGATGTTTCTAGCTACTTTCATTGCGAAACACGTTATTTCGTTGAATTACATCGTTTCATGAATGTTTCGTGTAATAACCATGATTTAGCAGAGATATAGCTTAATTTGGATGTTTTCTGAGATTTCTATCTACTTTCACTGCGAAACACGTTATTTCGTTGAATTTCCTCGTTTCATGAATGTTTCGTGTAATAACCATGACTTAGCGGAGATTTAGCTTAATTTTGATGTTTTCTGAGATTTCTAGCTAATTTCACTGCGAAAAACGATATTTCGTCGAATTTCATTTCTTCTCGATTGTTTCGTGAAACAACCATGATTTAGCAGAGTTTTAGCTTAGTTTTAATGTTTTCTGAGATTTCAAGCTACTTTCACTTCCAAAAACGTTATTTCGTCGAATTTCATCGTTTCATGAATGTTTCGTGAAAAAACCATGATTTAGCGGAGATTTAGCTTAATTTTGATGTTTTCTGAGATTTCTAGCTATTTTCACTGCGAAAAACGTTACTGCGTCGAATTTCATCGTTTCATGAATGTTTCGTGAAATAACCATTATTTAGCAGAGATTTAGCTTAATTTTGATGTTTTCTGATGTTTCTAGCAACTTTCACTGCGAAACAGGTTTTTTCGTCGAATTTCCTCGTTTCATTAATGTTTCGTGAAATAAAACCATGCCTTAGCGGAGATTTAGCTTAATTTTGATGTTTTCTGAGATTTCTTGCTATTTTCCCAGCGAAACTCGTTAGTTCGTTGAATTACATCGTTTCATGGGTGTTACGTGAAACAACCATGATTTAGCAGATATTTAGCTTAATTTTGATGTTTTCTGAGATTTCTAGCTACTTTCACTGCGAAACACGTTATACCGTCGAATTACATCGTTTCACGAATGTTTCGTGAAATAACCATGATATAGCCGAGATTTTGCTTCATTTTGATGTTTTCATGGATATCTAGCTGCTTTCACTGAGAAACACGTTATTTCGTCGAATGTCATCGATTCATGAATATTTCGTGAAATAACACAGATTTAGCAGAGATTTGGCTTAATTTTGATGTTTTCTGAGATTTCTAGCTACTTTCACTGCGAAACACGTTTTTTCGTTGAATTTCATCGTTTCAAGAATGTTTCGTGAAATAGCCATGATTAAGCGGAGATTTAGCTTAATTTTGATGTTTACATAGATATCTAGCTGCTTTCACTGCGAAACACGTTATTTCGTCGAATTTTATTGTTTCATGAATGTTTCGTGAAATAACCATGATTTAGCAGAGATTTAACTTAATTTGGATGTTTTCTGAGATTTCTAGCTACTTTCACTGCGAAACACGTTATTTCGTTGAATTTCCTCGTTTCATGAATGTTTCGTGATATAACCATGATTTAGCGGAGATTTAGCTTAATTTTGATGTTTTCACAGATATCTAGCTTCTTTCACTGCGAAACACGTTATTTCGTCGATTATCATCGATTCGTGAATGTATCGTGAAATAACCATGATTTAGCGGAATTTTGCTTAATTTTGACGTTTTCATAGATGTCTAGCTACTTTCACTGCGAAACTCGTTAGTTCGTTGAATTACATCGTTTCATGAATGTTACGTGAAATAGCCATGATTTAGCAGATATTTAGCTTAATTTTGATGTTTTCTCAGACTTCAAGCTACTTTCACTGCGAAACACGTTATTTCGTCGGATTTCATCGTTTCATGAATGTTTCGTGAAAGAACCATGATTAAGCGTAGATTTAGCTTAATTTTGATGTTTTCATAGATATCTAGCTACCTTCACTGCGAAACTCGTTAGTTCGATGAATTACATCGTTTCATGGATGTTACGTGAAATAACAATGATTTAGCAGATATTTAGCTTAATTTTGATGTTTTCTGAGATTTCTAGCTACTTTCACTGCGAAACACGTTATTTCGTCGGATTTCATCGTTTCATGAATGTTTCGTGAAATAATCATGATTTTGCAGAGATATAGCTTAATTTTGATGTTTTCTGAGATATCTAGCTACTTTCACTGCGAAACACGTTAATTCGTCGAATTCCATCGTTTCATGAATGTTTCGTTTAATAACCAAGATTTAGCAGAGATTTAGCTTAATTTGGATGTTTTCTGAGATTTCTAGCTACTTTCACTGCGAAACACGTTATTTCGTTGAATTTCCTCGTTTCATGAATGTTTCGTGATATAACCATGATTTAGCGGAGATTTAGCTTAATTTTGATGTTTTCACAGATATCTAGCTTCTTTCACTGCGAAACACGTTATTTCGTCGATTATCATCGATTCGTGAATGTATCGTGAAATAACCATGATTTAGCGGAATTTTGCTTAATTTTGACGTTTTCATAGATGTCTAGCTACTTTCACTGCGAAACTCGTTAGTTCGTTGAATTACATCGTTTCATGAATGTTACGTGAAATAACCATGATTAAGCGTAGATTTAGCTTAATTTTGATGTTTTCATAGATATCTAGCTACCTTCACTGCGAAACTCGTTAGTTCGATGAATTACATCGTTTCATGGATGTTACGTGAAATAACAATGATTTAGCAGATATTTAGCTTAATTTTGATGTTTTCTGAGATTTCTAGCTACTTTCACTGCGAAACACGTTATTTCGTCGGATTTCATCGTTTCATGAATGTTTCGTGAAATAACCATGATTTAGCGGTATTTTGCTTAATTTTGATGTTTTCATAGATATCTCGCTATTTTCACTGCGAAACATGTTATTTCGTTGAATTACATCGTTTCATGGATGTTACGTGAAATAACCATGATTTAGCATAGATTTAGCTTTATTTTGATGTTTTCTGACGTTTCTAGCTACTTTCAATGCGAATCACGTTATTTCGTCGAAATACATCGTTTCATGAATGATTCGTGAAATAACCATGATTTAGCGGAGATTCAGATTAATTTTGATGTTTTCCGATATTTCAAGCTACTTTCACTTCCAAAAACGTTATTTCGTCGAATTTCATCGTTTTATGAATGTTTCGTGAAAAAACCATGATTTAGCGGAGATTTAGCTTAATTTTGATGTTTTCTGAGATTTATAGCTATTTTCCCTGCGAAAAACGTTACTGCGTCGAATTTCATCGTTTCATGAATGTTTCGTGAAATAACCATTATTTAGCAGAGATTTAGCTTAATTTTGATGTTTTCTGATGTTTTTAGCATCTTTCACTGCGAAACAGGTTTTTTCGTCGAATTTCCTCGTTTCATTTTTGTTTCGTGAAATAAAACCATGCCTTAGCGGAGATTTAGCTTAATTTTGATGTTTTCTGAGATTTCTTGCTATTTTCCCAGCGAAACTCGTTAGTCCGTTGAATTACATCGTTTCATGGGTGTTACGTGAAACAACCATGATTTAGCAGATATTTAGCTTAATTTTGATGTTTTCTGAGATTTCTAGCTACTTTCACTGCGAAACACGTTATTTCGTTGAATTTCATCGTTTCATGAATGTTTCGTGAAATAACCATGATTTAGCAGAGATTTAGCTTAATTTTGATGTTTCCAGAGATGTGTCTAGATATATTCAATGCCAAACACGTTATTTCGTTGAAATCCATCGTTTCATGAATGTTTCTTGATATAACCATGATTTATCGGAGATTTAGCTTAGTTTTGATGTTTTCAGAGATATCTAGCTACTTTCATTGCGAAACTCGTTAGTTCGTTGAATTACATCGTTTCATGTATGCTACGTGAAACAACCATGATTTAGCAGATATTTAGCTTAACTTTGATGTTTTCTCAAATTTCAAGCTACTTTCGTTGCGAAACTCGTTATTTCGTCGGATTTCATCGTTTCATGAATATTTCGTGAAATAACCATGATTAAGCAAAGATTTAGCTTAATTTTGATGTTTTCTGAGATTTAGTGCTACTTTCACTGCGAAACACGTTATTTCGTTGAATTACATCGTTTCATGAATGTTTCGTGAAATAACCATGATTTAGCAGATATTTAGCTTAATATTTATGTTTTCTGAGATTTCTAGCTGCTTTCACTGCGAAACACGTTATTTCGTCGAATTTCGTCGTTTCATGAATGTTTCGTGAAATAAACATGATTAATCGGTGATTTAGCTTAATTTTGATGTTTTCATAGATATCTAGCTACTTTCACTGCGAAACACGTTATTTCGTTAAATTCCATCCAATTACATGAATGTTTCGTGAAATAACCATGATTAATCGGAGATTTAGCATAATTTTGATGTTGTTATAGATATCACGCTACTTGCACTGAGAAACCCGTTATTTCGCCGAATTTCATCGTTTCATTAATGTTTCGTGAAATAGCCATGATTTAGCAGAGATTTAGCTTAATATTGACGTGTTCTGATGTTTCTAGCTACTTTCACTGCGAAAAACGTTTTATCGTCGAATTTCCTCGTTTCATGAATGTTTCGTGAAATAATCATGATTTAGCAGAGATATAGCTTAATTTTGATGTTTTCAGAGATATCTAGCTACTTTCACTGGGAAACACGTTAATTCGTCGAATTTCATCGTTTCATGAATGTTTCGTGGAATAACCATGATTTAGCAGTAATTTAGCTTAATTTTGTGATTTCTGAGATTTCTAGCTACTTTCACTGCGAAACACGTTAATTCGTCGAATTCCATCGTTTCATGAATGTTTCGTGTAATAACCAAGATTTAGCAGAGATATAGCTTAATTTGGATGTTTTCTGAGATTTCTAGCTACTTTCACTGCGAAACACGTTATTTCGTTGAATTTCCTCGTTTCATGAATGTTTCGTGAAATAACCATGATTTAGCGGAGATTCAGCTTAATTTTGATGTTTTCTGAGATTTCTAGCTACTTTCACTACGAAACACGTTATTTCGTCGAATTTCATCGTTTCATGAATGTTTCGTGAAATAACCATGATTTAGCGGAGATTTTGCTTAATTTTGATGTTTTCATAGATATGTAGCTACTTTCACTGCGAAACACGTTATACCGTCGAATTACATCGTTTCATGAATGTTTCGTGATATAACCATGATTTAGAGGAGATTCAGCTTATTTTTGATGCTTTCCGATATTTCTAGCTGCTTTCACTGCGAAACACGGAATTTCGTGGAATTTCATCGTTTCTTGAATGTTTTGTGAAATAACCATGATTAAGCGGAGATTAATCTTAATTTTGATGTTATCATAGATATCAAGCTACTTTCACTGCGAAACTCGTTAATTCGTTGAATTACATCGTTTCAAGAATGTTACGTGTAATAACCATGATTTAGCAGATATTTAGCTGATTTCAATATTGATGTTTTCTGCGATTTCTAGCTACTTTCACTGCGAAACACGTTATTTCGTCGGATTTCATCGTTTCATGAATGTTTCGTGAAATAGCCATAATTTAGCAGAGATTTAGCTTAGATTTGATGTGTTCTGATGTTTCTAGCTACTTTCACTGCGAAAAACGTTTTTTGGTCGGGTTTCCTCGTTTCATGAATGTTTCGTGAATTAACCATGATATAGCGGAGATTTTGCTTAATTTTGATGTTTTCATGGATATCTAGCTGCTTTCACTGCGAAACACGTTATTTCGTCGAATTTCATCGTTTCATGAATGTTTCGTGAAATAACCCGGATTTAGCAGAGATTTGGCTTAATTTTGATGTTTTCTGAGATTTCTAGCTACTTTCACAGCGAAACACGTTTTTTCGTTGAATTTCATCGTTTTAGAATGTTTCGTGAAATAACCATGATTAAGCGGAGATTTAGCTTAATTTTGATGTTTTCATAGATATCTAGCTGCTTTCACTGCGAAACACGTTATTTCGTCGAATTTTATTGTTTCATGAATGTTTCGTGAAATAACCATGATTTAGCAGAGATTTAACTTAATTTTTCTGAGATTACTAGCTACTTTCACTACGAAACAGGTTATTTCGTCGAATTTCATCGTTTCATGAATGTTTCGTGAAATAACCATGATTTAGCGGAGATATAGTTTAAATATGATGTTTTCTTAGTTTTCTAGCTGCTTTCACTGCTAATAACGGTATTTCGTTAAATTCCATCGTTACATGAATGTTTCGTGATATAACCATGATTTAGCGGAGATTTTGTTTAATTTTGATGTTTTCATAGATATGTAGCTACTTTCACTGCGAAACACGTTATACCGTCGAATTACATCGTTTCAAGAATGTTTCGTGAAATAACCATGATTTAGAGGAGAGTTAGCTTAATTTTGATGTTTTCTTGGTTTTCTAGCTGCTTTTATTGCGAAACACGGAATTTTGTTGAATTTGATCGTTTCTTGAATGTTTCGTGAAATAACCACGATTAAGCGGAGATTGAGCTTAATTTTGATGTTTTCTGAGATTTCTAGCTACTTTCACTGCGAATCACGTTATTTCGTCGAATTTGATCGTTTCATGAATGATTCTTGAAATAACCATGATTTAGCGGAGATTCAGCTTATTTTTGATGTTTTCTGAGATTTCTAGCTACTTTCACTGCGAAACTCGTTAATTCGCTGAATTACATCGTTTCATGAATGTTACGTGTAATAACCATGATTTAGCAGATATTTAGCTGACTTCTATTTTGATGTTTTCTGCGATTTCTAGCTACTTTCACTGCGAAACACGTTATTTCGTCGGATTTCATCGTTTCATGAATGTTTCGTGAAATAGCCATAATTTAGAAGAGATTTAGCTTAGTTTTGATGTGTTCTGATGTTTCTAGCTACTTTCACTGCGAAAAACCTTTTTTCGTCGAGTTTCCTCGTTTCATGAATGTTTCGTGAAATAACCATGATTTAGCAGAGATTTAGCTTAATTTTGATGTTTTCTGAGATTTCTAGCTACTTTCACTGCGAAACACGTTATTTCGTCGAATTTAATCGTTTCATGAATGTTTCGTGAAATAACCATGATTTAGCAGAGATTTAGTTTAATTTTGATATTTTCTGATGTTTCTAGCTACTTTCATTGCGAAACACGTTATTTCGTTGAATTACATCGTTTCATGAATGTTTCGTGTAATAACCATGATTTAGCGGAGATTTTGCTTAATTTTGATGTTTTCATAGATATGTAGCTACTTTCACTGCGAAACACGTTATTCAGTCGAATTACATCGTTTCATGAATGTTTCGTGAAATAACCATGATTTAGAGGAGAGTTAGCTTAATTTTGATGTTTTCTTGGTTTTCTAGCTGCTTTTATTGCGAAACACGGAATTTTGTTGAATTTGATCGTTTCTTGAATGTTTCGTGAAATAACCACGATTAAGCGGAGATTGAGCTTAATTTTGATGTTTTCTGAGGTTTCTAGCTACTTTCACTGCGAATCACGTTATTTCGTCGAATTTGATGGTTTCATGAATGATTCTTGAAATAACCATGATTTAGCGGAGATTCAGCTTATTTTTGATGTTTTCCGATATTTCTAGCTGCTTTCACTGCGAAACACGGAATTTCGTGGAATTTCATCGTTTCTTGAATGTTTTGTGAAATAACCATGTTTAAGCGGAGATTAATCTTAATTTTGATGTTATCATAGATATCTAGCTACTTTCACTGCGAAACTCGTTAATTCGTTGAATTACATCGTTTCATGAATGTTACGTGTAATAACCATGATTTAGCAGATATTTAGCTGACTTCTATTTTGATGTTTTCTGCGATTTCTAGCTACTTTCACTGCGAAACACGTTATTTCGTCGGATTTCATAGTTTCATGAATGTTTCGTGAAATAGCCATAATTTAGCAGAGATTTAGCTTAGTTTTGATGTGTTCTGATGTTTCTAGCTACTTTAACTGCGAAAAACGTTTTTTCGTCGAGTTTCCTCGTTTCTTGAATGTTTCGTGAAATAACCATGATTTAGCAGAGATTTAGCTTAATTTGGATGTTTTTTGAGATTTCTTGCTACTTTCACTGCGAAACACGTTATTTCGTCGGATTTCATAGTTTCATGAATGTTTCGTGAAATAGCCATAATTTAGCAGAGATTTAGCTTAGTTTTGATGTGTTCTGATGTTTCTAGCTACTTTAACTGCGAAAAACGTTTTTTCGTCGAGTTTCCTCGTTTCTTGAATGTTTCGTGAAATAACCATGATTTAGCAGAGATTTAGCTTAATTTGGATGTTTTTTGAGATTTCTTGCTACTTTCACTGCGAAACACGTTATTTCGTTGAAATTCCTCGTTTCATGAATGTTTCGTGATATAACCATGATTTATCGGAGATTTAGCTTAGTTTTGATGTTTTGTGATGTTTCTAGCTACTTTCACTGCGAAACACGTTAGTTCGTCGAATTTCATCGTTTCTTGAATGTTTCGTGAAATAAGCATGATTAAGCGGATATATAACTTAATTTTGATGTTTTCACAAATATCTAGCTACTTTCACTGCGAAACACGTTATTTCGTCGGATTTCAAAGTTTCGTGAATGTTTCGTGAAATACCCATGATTTAGCGGAATTTTGCTTAATTTAGATGTTTTCATAGATATCTAGCTACTTTCATTGCGAAACTCGTTAGTTCGTCGAATTACATCGTTTCATGTATGTTACGTGAAATAACCATGATTTAGCAGATATTTAGCTTAACTTTGATGTTTTCTCAAATTTCAAGCTACTTTCGCTGCGAAACTCGTTATTTCGTCGGATTTCATCGTTTCATGAATATTTCGTGAAATAACCATGATTAAGCAAAGATTTAGCTTAATTTTGATGTTTTCTGAGATTTCCTGCTACTTTCACTGCGAAACACGTTATTTCGTTGAATTACATCGTTTCATGAATGTTTCGTGAAATAACCATGATTTAGCAGATATTTAGCTTAATTTTTATGTTTTCTGAGATTTCTAGCTGCTTTCACTGCGAAACACGTTATTTCGTCGAATTTCGTCGTTTCATGAATGTTTCGTGAAATAAACATGATTAATCGGTGATTTAGCTTAATTTTGATGTTTTCATAGATATCTAGCTACTTTCACTGCGAAACATGTTATTTCGTTAAATTCCATCCAATTACATGAATGTTTCGTGAAATAACCATGATTAATCGGAGATTTAGCATAATTTTGATGTTGTTATAGATATCACGCTACTGGCACTGAGAAACCCGTTATTTCGCCGAATTTCATCGTTTCATTAATGTTTCGTGAAATAGCCATGATTTAGCAGAGATTTAGCTTAATATTGACGTGTTCTGATGTTTCTAGCTACTTTCACTGCGAAAAACGTTTTATCGTCGAATTTCCTCGTTTCATGAATGTTTCGTGAAATAATCATGATTTAGCAGAGATATAGCTTAATTTTGATGTTTTCTGAGATATCTAGCTACTTTCACTGGGAAACACGTTAATTCGTCGAATTTCATCGTTTCATGAGTGTTTCGTGGAATAACCATGATTTAGCAGTAATTTAGCTTAATTTTGTGGTTTTCTGAGATTTCTAGCTACCTGCACTGCGAAACACGTTAATTCGTCGAATTCTATCGTTTCATGAAAGTTTCGTGTAATAACCAAGATTTAGCAGAGATATAGCTTAATTTGGATGTTTTCTGAGATTTCTAGCTACTTTCACTGCGAAACACGTTATTTCGTTGAATTTCCTCGTTTCATGAATGTTTCGTGAAATAACCATGATTTAGCGGAGATTCAGCTTAATTTTGATGTTTTCTGAGATTTCTAGCTACTTTCACTACGAAACACGTTATTTCGTCGAATTTCATCGTTTCATGAATGTTTCGTGAATTAACCATGATTTAGAGGAGATATAGCTTAAATATGATGTTTTCTTAGTTTTCTAGCTGCTTTCACTGCTAATAACGGTATTTCGTTAAATTCCATCGTTACATGAATGTTTCGTGATATAACCATGATTTAGCGGAGATTTTGCTTAATTTTGATGTTTTCATAGATATGTAGCTACTTTCACTGCGAAACACGTTATTCAGTCGAATTACATCGTTTCATGAATGTTTCGTGAAATAACCATGATTTATTGGAGAGTTAGCTTAATTTTGATGTTTTCTTGGTTTTCTAGCTGCTTTTATTGCGAAACACGGAATTTTGTTGAATTTGATCGTTTCTTGAATGTTTCGTGAAATAACCACGATTAAGCGGAGATTGAGCTTAATTTTGATGTTTTCTGAGGTTTCTAGCTACTTTCACTGCGAATCACGTTATTTCGTCGAATTTGATCGTTTCATGAATGATTCTTGAAATAACCATGATTTAGCGGCGATTCAGCTTATTTTTGATGTTTTCCGATATTTCTAGCTGCTTTCACTGCGAAACACGGAATTTCGTGGAATTTCATCGTTTCTTGAATGTTTTGTGAAATAACCATGATTAAGCGGAGATTAATCTTAATTTTGATGTTATCATAGATATCTAGCTACTTTCACTGCGAAACTCGTTAATTCGTTGAATTACATCGTTTCATGAATGTTACGTGTAATAACCATGATTTAGCAGATATTTAGCTGACTTCTATTTTGATGTTTTCTGCGATTTCTAGCTACTTTCACTGCGAAACACGTTATTTCGTCGGATTTCATAGTTTCATGAATGTTTCGTGAAATAGCCATAATTTAGCAGAGATTTAGCTTAGTTTTGATGTGTTCTGATGTTTCTAGCTACTTTAACTGCGAAAAACGTTTTTTCGTCGAGTTTCCTCGTTTCTTGAATGTTTCGTGAAATAACCATGATTTAGCAGAGATTTAGCTTAATTTGGATGTTTTTTGAGATTTCTTGCTACTTTCACTGCGAAACACGTTATTTCGTTGAAATTCCTCGTTTCATGAATGTTTCGTGATATAACCATGATTTATCGGAGATTTAGCTTAGTTTTGATGTTTTGTGATGTTTCTAGCTACTTTCACTGCGAAACACGTTAGTTCGTCGAATTTCATCGTTTCTTGAATGTTTCGTGAAATAAGCATGATTAAGCGGATATATAACTTAATTTTGATGTTTTCACAAATATCTAGCTACTTTCACTGCGAAACACGTTATTTCGTCGGATTTCAAAGTTTCGTGAATGTTTCGTGAAATACCCATGATTTAGCGGAATTTTGCTTAATTTAGATGTTTTCATAGATATCTAGCTACTTTCATTGCGAAACTCGTTAGTTCGTCGAATTACATCGTTTCATGTATGTTACGTGAAATAACCATGATTTAGCAGATATTTAGCTTAACTTTGATGTTTTCTCAAATTTCAAGCTACTTTCGCTGCGAAACTCGTTATTTCGTCGGATTTCATCGTTTCATGAATATTTCGTGAAATAACCATGATTAAGCAAAGATTTAGCTTAATTTTGATGTTTTCTGAGATTTCCTGCTACTTTCACTGCGAAACACGTTATTTCGTTGAATTACATCGTTTCATGAATGTTTCGTGAAATAACCATGATTTAGCAGATATTTAGCTTAATTTTTATGTTTTCTGAGATTTCTAGCTGCTTTCACTGCGAAACACGTTATTTCGTCGAATTTCGTCGTTTCATGAATGTTTCGTGAAATAAACATGATTAATCGGTGATTTAGCTTAATTTTGATGTTTTCATAGATATCTAGCTACTTTCACTGCGAAACATGTTATTTCGTTAAATTCCATCCAATTACATGAATGTTTCGTGAAATAACCATGATTAATCGGAGATTTAGCATAATTTTGATGTTGTTATAGATATCACGCTACTGGCACTGAGAAACCCGTTATTTCGCCGAATTTCATCGTTTCATTAATGTTTCGTGAAATAGCCATGATTTAGCAGAGATTTAGCTTAATATTGACGTGTTCTGATGTTTCTAGCTACTTTCACTGCGAAAAACGTTTTATCGTCGAATTTCCTCGTTTCATGAATGTTTTGTGAAATAATCATGATTTAGCAGAGATATAGCTTAATTTTGATGTTTTCTGAGATATCTAGCTACTTTCACTGGGAAACACGTTAATTCGTCGAATTTCATCGTTTCATGAGTGTTTCGTGGAATAACCATGATTTAGCAGTAATTTAGCTTAATTTTGTGGTTTTCTGAGATTTCTAGCTACTTGCACTGCGAAACACGTTAATTCGTCGAATTCTATCGTTTCATGAAAGTTTCGTGTAATAACCAAGATTTAGCAGAGATATAGCTTAATTTGGATGTTTTCTGAGATTTCTAGCTACTTTCACTGCGAAACACGTTATTTCGTTGAATTTCCTCGTTTCATGAATGTTTCGTGAAATAACCATGATTTAGCGGAGATTCAGCTTAATTTTGATGTTTTCTGAGATTTCTAGCTACTTTCACTACGAAACACGTTATTTCGTCGAATTTCATCGTTTCATGAATGTTTCGTGAATTAACCATGATTTAGCGGAGATATAGCTTAAATATGATGTTTTCTTAGTTTTCTAGCTGCTTTCACTGCTAATAACGGTATTTCGTTAAATTCCATCGTTACATGAATGTTTCGTGATATAACCATGATTTAGCGGAGATTTTGCTTAATTTTGATGTTTCCATAGATATGTAGCTACTTTCACTGCGAAACACGTTATTTCGTTGAATTACATCGTGTCATGAAGTTTTCGTGAAATAACCATGAATTTGCGGAGATTTAGCGTAATTTTGAAGTTTTCATAGATATCTAGCTACTATGACTGCGAAACACGTTATTTCGTTGAATTTCATCGTTTTATGAAGGTTTCGTGAAAAAGCATTTGACCTATTTGAGATATAGCATAATTTTGATGTTTTCATTGATATCGAACTACTGCTTTTTCTTCATATATTCGTCATTCTCGCTACAATTTTTATTTAACTTGCTTGTTTTAGCAAAATTTCTTGTATTTCACGAGGTAACAGTGACATGTGTCGTCGGATGTCCTTCGATTACCTTCGGTAGTATAAGGCCCAAAAATATACACGCACTCAGCTAGCATCTAAGAATCATACGAATAATTAGATGTAAGTATACAACTTATGCCGAGCATACGGTGAAGTCTAAACTCCTCACGAAAGATCGAAATTAAGCCGAGCATTCCGAAGCATCTAGACTACCGACATAGATTCTTAGGAGCAACCACTTTATATCGATTCCCAGAAACAAACGCTTGACATAGACTCTTAGAAGTTTGTACCAGCAATCATTAATTATAAACATAAACCTTCAATATGTATTCAGCTACAACCATCCGGCCAGTAACAGACTTGACCGCCGTAAATATGCATAAAGCCTCATCTTACAACACGCAGATACGCGCACTTTCCACACTCCAAATTTCTAAACAATGTAACATATAATTGCGGACAGAATCTGGTATAAAAAGGGCAGCATCTTGGCAAGCAGAACACTTTCGGGCAGTTTCAGAGACTCCTGAAGTAGTCGTCACCGACTCCAGAAGCCGTCCAAAGCTGTTACCGGCTCTAAGTCAGCGCTATCACGCTGCCCCAAAGCGGGGGCTGCTCCTATATTGTAAGTTCCTAGCTCGAGGATAATGTAACTCGAGACCATTGTATTACCGACTCTATTTTAAAGTAAAATTATACTCTACTCGTTTGAATTATATATTCATATTTAGTCATACTTGGTCTACGATATTTTTCAACTCCGTATAAGATTGTAACCTCGTCATCCATTCGCGAGTAAATAATGCATTTAACGTACGCTCTTACGAAACCTATCATTTATCAAAGACGGAAGTGCTGACACAGATGCACAGTATACTCACTTACGCTTTCAAGCATCAATTTATATGCCACATACGCGACGCGGTGATAAGAATTACCACTTACGAAAACTCGTACTCGATCTTTACAAGAAAGGAGGCAATATGCACCTTCCGCACGGCGTCGACCGTACGAGAGATTTAGACGACTACCTGCTTCAATTGGAAGATATTTCCAATTACCTTCACGACGGAGGAGCCACCGACAGTTTAGCCATGTTACTCCACGGATTGCCAGTCATAGTCCGACATACGCGCTGGCTGGACAATTGGGCCGCACAAACAACGACACGTTCATCAGCAGAAAGTCTCTGTCCCCGCAAATTTGCCGAAAAGGCCAGCCGTGACGTAACAAAATTTGTTGGCAGCGGCGGGATGGAAGCAGCCGCCGCAAAAACAGGGCACAGATCTCCTTCAAAAGTGGAAAGAAATAGCAGGTAAGCAGTTAATTGGAGAGAAACGAAGCAAAAGAGCTGCCGCAGATTCGAAATTCTTTCCCAAGGTCAGTAACAATTTCCAGCACTGACCTCCCTCCGCCCTCGAGCACTTGCTGTTCCCCTACCACCCCTTCTCAAGCACCCCTTCTCAAGCAGCCGTAGCTACGCTTCGAGTCATTCGCTTTCTAGCGACCGTTAGGTGCATTCTCTATACGGTAGACTACTGCAGAGTTCGGAAAATTCTTTCCCTTTTCCATTTTCCCTTTCCTTTTCCTTTTCTCTCTCAATATAACAGTGAATACTTTAGCGATTAACAAATTAACGAATCTCTTCCATAGTCGAGATAAACTCCAGAGGCACCGAAGGTATACGAAGCGTTCTAGGTTAATATCACATTATATTTCAGCGTGTTAATATATCAAAAATGTTAGTCCGCAAGGAAGCGCCAAGAAAAGGCCCGTGTTCGCAAATAACTAACTACGTGGAGACTTACGGAGGTCGTTGATATTATAATCTCTGACTCCGAAGCAGAGACAGACATCCAACATCTTCTCCACCTGCGATCGAGATACTCGACACACACCGAGCGGTTTTCGTTCGCAATCACGAAGAGATTCCGACGAAGGTGCTAGTCGCAATATCGCCGCTGCCTCACGTCAAGCGCCATCCATGAGTACCGACTGGTGTGTAGCCAAATTCCACATCAGCAAGCGTAGGTAAGCATTTCAAACTTCATGACAATGCGCTCAAGGAATGACGCTAACGACCAACTGTCGACGTTAACTTCCGACGAGCTGGCAGCCATGCAAATCAATTAGCGGAGACAATTTCGCTACGAGGAAAAACGCAATCGAGCAGCGCTTGCAAGATAAGAGGAGATACGAATCTCCTTGATACAAATACATAGAATGACACAACGCGGTGTGACGCACAACATCGCAGAACATGTCTCCGCCAGTTGGACAAAAACGACGGAACAAATCAGCCCGATTGTCAAAAATGAGTGACATTCTCCGGCCTGATTTCCAACATAAAAGGAAGACTATCTGCCTCATGGACATAAACGAAATACGCTTCATGGTCTGATGACCAACATCGACGTACACTCCTCGGTCTGATGGCTAACATTGAATGCCGCTCCTAGGCATAATGCCAACGTACATCAACTTGCAGGCCGCAACCGTAGTATTTTCTCAGACAGATTACCAACATCCAATTAATGCTGTCGGCCTGATTGCTATTATAAAATTTCATATCACAGTATAATAGCGAACATAGAAGGACACTAATCAGATACATGGCCAACATTGAAATACGTATCTCAGTCTGAAACGCAAGATCGGAGTAGGTACCAGTACTTCTTTGCCACAACTGAAGAAATATTCTCATACTGACGGAAAACATCAAAGAACTTTTCTGGGCTTTAAAATAACGAAAAACAACGAAAACTTCGTAGAAAACATGACATATAAAGTGTTACCACGTTTCGTCACAAAATTAGAAAAGATATCTATTAAACTAACATGATTAGACGAAATTTCATCGAAATATACTATTCTTTCATGAAAATATACTTTGAAACGATGAAATTCAACGTATTATATCGTTTCGTCGTAAAATTAGCATGATATGAAACTAGAAGTATTACACGTAATCTCAACGAGATACACGATTACTTCACGAAAATAACGTCGAAACAATGAAATTTACTGTATTATCAAGTATCGTCGTGAAATTAGCAAGATATCAATGAAACTAGCAAAATTAATTGATATCTCTGCGAGGAATACCACTATTTCACGATAACACCGTCGGGGTCGATGAAATTTAACTTCTTACAGAGTTCCGTCGTGAAACTAGCAAGAAATCTGTGAAACTAACAAGAGTAGTCGTTATTCTGATCGAAGAATACAATTATATCGCGAAAATATATATCAGGCCATTGCGAGTCTCGCACTGCGTAGAATGTAATTCCATAACATCATTATGGTTTATTGACACAACGAATGAGGAAAATTTTGAACTTACATATGTGAGCAACGTTCCATGTTGCTGTAATATTTCTCCGAAATATTTCAGGCGCGATGTATGTTATCAGATGATATTATGTACAAAGAAATTGTGGTAGTTGTGAACTACGTGATGCATAGAATATTATTAGGCCATAAAATCGATATGATATGTTTACAAAATAAATGAGGAAGATTTTTATTTGACACATGCTTTCAACATTGCTGTACTCCTTCAAAGTAATTTGTTAATCCGTAATGTAGAGTATTATCGAGACATAAAATCTATATGATATATTGACGTGATTACCTGAAACTTTTGAATTGTACATTTAATCAACATTTCTCGTTGATGTATTCCGTATTTCAAGCAAGGTAATAATATTAGTTGATATGTATGAACAGAAATATTTGTAACTGAGAACACCGTCATGAATAGAATATGATTAGGCCATAAAGTAGATACGCTGCATTAACAGAATCAATGTGAAAAATTTTTAATTGTCATATATAAAGCTCCTTACATGTGGCAGGATATCTGTTAAAGTTGAGGCCACATAAGTAACACTAGACGATATTTACGTAGAAGAGAATTGCGTTCATTGAATAACTCGCGAAGCTTAGAAATATGTAGGAAAATGAAATCGATATGATGATTTGACAGAATGATTATGGAAAATTTTTATAGTCATACGTATATCTAATTCAACCGACCGGAATTCCGTAATAAATCAGATCCATTCAGCAACATTAGATGATACCTACGAACAAAGAAATGGCATTTATTGCGAACCTGGCTATACGTAGGGTCAAATAAGACAATAAATTCGATATGGTATTGATAGAATTTATGTGTAAAGTTTTGAATTGGCATTTGTAAGCAATGTTGTACTCCGTAATAATTCAGTCGAGATGTACGATATTATATGATACTCATGTACAAAAAAGTTGTGGTCATTGTGAACTCCGTGTTGCGTATAGTATTAATTGGCTATAAAATTGTTATATATTGGCAGAATGAATGTGGAAAATTTTAATGGTCATATGTAAACCTCATTCAGGAACCGGTAATCCGTAATACACCATGCCCGTTGAAATATGTTATATATATATTAAATGATATTTAAGAACAAAGAATTGCATTCTTCGCGAATCCCGCAATGTTTAATATAGAGTAAGACAATAAAACCTATATGGTATATTGACAGAATGATATAGAAAAATTTTGTATGTACGTATGTTAACCTCATTCCACGTACCGGAATTCCATAATATATCCGGCTCGTTAAATAATATTATATTATATACTAGACGGTATTTACGGATAAAAAAAATGGCATTCATTGCGAATACCACAACACGTAGAATAATATAAGACAGTAAAATCGGTAAGGATTATTGAAAATGTTTCAGTCCCGATAAATAATAATAGATGATGTTCAAAATCGTTAATTGTGAACCCCGTGATTCGCAGAAATATCAGACTTCAAAATCAATGCGATTTGTATGTGGGGAATTTTGAATGTCACATGTAAACCCCGACACAAGGAGGAGGAAAGCAATACTTCAGGTGCGATAAATAACATTATTTCTACATTATATACAAAGAAAATTATGTAAATACCGCAATGCACAGGTTATAGTAAGACCGTCAAATCGAGACAATAATTGATTCGGTGAATGTTCAGTGTCTTAAATTAGCATTTGTTAACCTCATTCCTCGTACTTGAAAAACGTAATAATTCTGGATTGATATATAGTACCTGATCAACGTTATATATTAACAATTTATTTTCATAGTGATCCCCGCGATTCGGAGAATAATATAATAGAATCACACAAGATAATATAATGATAGGTTTAATATGGAGAACTTTCAATTATCATGTAAATGTTACTCTAAGTTCTGAGGAAAAATGACAATGCAGGGTTGATATATGATATAACATAATCGTTATATAATTAAAAAAAACTGTGTCAATAATGATATAACATAATCGTTATATAATTAAAAAAAACTGTGTCAATAATGATCCCCATGATGCGTAGAATAATATAAGGCCATCAGGTGGATATGTTATACTAACAAAAGGAATGTCGATAAATTTGAATCGTCACATGCTAACACGGAACTGTAACAGAGGACCGCAATATTTCAGGGCGGATAACTAACGTTACGTAGACGTCATATTGCAAAAATTTGGGTTCACAGTGATCCCCGCGATCCGCAGTATAATAGAGTGCAGTGAGTTCGAAATAATGACTGTCACGGTGAATATCGAAAATTTTTCTGTATCTTATGTAAACCTCATTCCACATAACGAAAATCTGTAATATTTCAAGATTGATAAATAAAGTTAGATTGCATTTACGTACAAGAAAATGGTCTTCATTCTGAATCTCGCGTCGCATAAAGTAATATAACATCATAAACACGAGACGACATATTGACAGAACGAATGTGGATCATTTAGAAGGGGCAATTGTAAACTTCAATCCTCGTAACGGAACACTAATACTTGAGGCAAGTTAAATAATATTAGATGATATTTATGTACAAAAAAGACATCATCGGTGAACCACGCGATGGGTAGAATAATATGAGTCCATAAAATCCATATGAAAAAATGACAGATTTAAAGAGGCAAATTATGAATGGTCATGTGTACACATAATTCTACGTAACTGAACTCCATAAAACTAATATTTCTTTAAAAAGAATTAGATCATTTTTGTGTAATAAGTAATGGTGTTCATGGAGAAGACTGCCATGAGGAGAATAATATAAAACATATATAATAAAATAAGTATGATATATTGACAGATAGAATGTGAAAAATATTGAACAGTTATATGTGAACCTCATTCCACGTACCGGTTCTCCATATTATTTCAGGTCCAATAAATAATTTTAGAATGCTTCTGTGTGCAAAAAAAATGGGCTCCTTCCTGAACCCCGCGACGGTAGAATGAAACAATGTCATAAAACCCATGATATGTTGGAATAATGTATGTGAAATATTTTGAAAGCTCATTTGTAAACCGCACTCCACATAACGGAAAACCGTAATATCGCCAGCTCGATAAATAGTAATAGATTATAAGTATGAATTTGAAAAATGGTGATTCATTGTAAACGCCTCGTTACGTAGAATAATAGAAGACCGTAAAACAGATGTGATGTACAGATACAATGAATTTGGAAAACATTGAATTATCATATTTGAACAACATTCCACGTTGCTGTACTTCGCAATATTTCAGGCGCGATAGATAGGATAAGATGATATTTATGTACAAAGAAATAGTACATATTGTGAACCTCGTGAGGCGTAGAATACTATTAGGCAATAAAATCGATATAACATGCTGACAGCATGAATGTTAAAAATTTTGTGGGCATATGTGAACACAATTTCACATACCAGGAATCCGTAATAATATTACCCCACTAAACAACATTAGACGACATTAACGTAGAAAAAAATGAAGTTCACTTCCAATCCCG
The DNA here is from genome assembly GCA_032399595.1 of Tetragonula carbonaria. Classification (NCBI taxonomy): domain Eukaryota; kingdom Metazoa; phylum Arthropoda; class Insecta; order Hymenoptera; family Apidae; genus Tetragonula; species Tetragonula carbonaria. Next base: position 10,065,325 of record JAUCRC010000015.1, on the reverse strand, counting down.
TAATGCGTAGAATAATGTAAGACAATAAAATCGATATGAACTATTGACACAATGACTGGGTATAAATTTGTATGTTTATATGTACACCTCATTATACGTACCAGAATTCTGCATATCAGGTGCGTTAGATAACATTAGATGATATTTGCGAACAAAAAATGACCTGATGGCTAACAACGAAGGAAGTTTCTCGGACTGTTTTCAAGCATCGAAGTTCGTTTCTCGGCCTGATGGTTAGTATCGACGGTCGTTTCTCGGTCTAATGGCTAAAATAGAAGTTGCTGTTTGCACCTGATGCACTACATCGGTTTTCGTATCTTGGCCTGATGGCTAACTAGGAAGTGAGTTTCTCGCCCTGATGGCTATAATCGAAGTACGTTTCACAACGATGATATCTAACATCGATGTACCTTTCCCGGATAGATTACATCGACGGCATTTCTTGACATGATGGCTAAAGTCCAAGGTGGTTGCACGGCCTGATGCATAACATCGAAAGTCATTCCACAGCCTGATAGCTAAAAACGAAGTCTGCTTCTCGTTCTGATGGCTAACATCGATGTTAGTTTCTCGGCCTGGGTATCATCAGAGGACTTTTCCCGACATGATGGCTAACATCTAATGCTGTTTCTCACCCTGGAGGCCAACGCTGAAGTACATTCTCCAGCCTGAGGCCCATCTTTGAAAGAAGATATTTGGCTTCAACCCTAACGTCGATGGTCTTTTCGACCTAATATCTAAAATAGTAAGTCGCTTTTCGGACCGATGGCTTAAATGCAATTCGTTAAAACACCTGACGACTATCTTCAAAGGACGCTTCTCGGGCCGATTGCAAACACCCAATGACTTTCTTCGACCTGATTGCTAGCATCGAAGGACGTATGCTGACGTATTGCCTTCCTGATGGCAATCGTTGGTGTACGTTTTTCGACCAGACTGCGACCATAGAAAGTCGTTTCCCGGCCTGATGTATAATATCGAATACAGTTTCGCGGACTAATGGCTATCACTGAAGAACAGTTATCGACCTGATTGTTAACTTCGAAAGAAATTTCACGGCCTGACTGATAAAATCGTTTATCGGTCTGATGGCTAACATCGCAGTTGCTTAATCTGCCTCATGTTTAAAATCGAAACTCGTTTATCAGCATGATGGAGAATATTGAAAAACGTTTCTCGATCTGATAGCTAACATCGTAAGACATTACAAGAACTAATGAATAACATCGAACTGCGTATCTCAGCATGATGCCTGACATCGATGAAATATTCTCGGACCGGTGGGTAACATAGAAAATCATTTCTTGGCCAGACGACTGACGAAAGTTGTTCCTCGGCCTAATGCCTACCATGGTTAGACGTTCCATGCACTGACGTTTTACATCGATGGTTGTATCGCTGCCCGTTTTATAACATCGAAGGACGTTTCTCGGCTGATGATTAACATCGATGGTAGTTTCTTGGCCTGATTGATAACCATGGAGATCGCGTCTCTGCCGTCGACGTACTTCCTTCGGCCTGATGTCTAACATCGAAATAGGATTCTCGATCAGATTGCTAACATCGATGTAATTTTTACAAACTAATGGATATCATCGAAATAAGTTTCTCGGCCAGAAGTCTAACATCGAAGGCATTTTTTCGACCTAATGGCTATCTTCGAATGTCCTTTCTCGGCCTGATCGCTGACAACGAATGACCATTCCCGGCCTGATTGCTAACATCGAAGTAGTATTCCCGCCTAATGCATAACATCAAAGGAAGTTCCACAGACTGATGACTAGCGAAGGTGTACATTTATCAGCCTAATGTCTATATGTATACGTCGTATCAAATTTATCGGCCAGATGGCTAACATCGAAGGTCGATTCTCGGCCTAATTGATAACGTCGAAGTACGTACAATAGTCTGATTGCTAAACTCGAATTACATCCCTCAGCGTGATTGCTAACATCGTTTGTGGATCAGTCTGATGGCTAACAACGAATTCCAATCCTCGGCCTGATGACTATTATCAAAGGACGTTCCCCAGACTTATATAAGACGTTTCTCGGCCTGATGTTAATATCGAAAGTCGCTTTACGGCATGACGGCAATTATTGGAGTACTTTTCTATGCATCACAGCTAACACGAAACATTAAAGCTATTTTCTCGGCCTAATGGCTATTGTCGAATATCGTTTCTCGCTTTCGTTGCTAACATTAAAGGAATTCTATAGGCCTGATGGATAACGTCGAAACACGTTCTTGGCCTGATAGCTATCATTGAATGGCGTTTCTCGCCCTGAGGTCTATCATAGAAAGTCTTCTAAGTCCAATGTCTAACACAGAGGTAAGTTTCTCTGCCGGATTGCTAACATCTAAGGAGGCTATTCAGCTTTTTGAGCCTGATGTCTAATAATGAAATTCGTCTCACGTTCTGATATCGAGTCTCGTTCATCGGCTTGATGGTTTACACCGAAAGATCATTCTCGGCCTGATTTCTAACATCGTAGCACGTTATTCAACCTAATATATAACATCGAAACAGGCTTCCCGACATGATTTCTAACATCGAAGTACGTTTCTCGGGCTGATGGTAGACGGTCGGTTCTCGGCCTGACAGCTAACATCGAAGTTCATTTCTCGGCCTCAATTATAAAATTGAATGTCGTTTCCCGGCTTTATATATAACATCGAATGGAATTCCTCGGCCAGATGGCTAACTTCGAAGAACGATACTAGGGCTGATGGCTAACATCGAAGTGTGATCTTCTCCCTGATGAATAACATCGACAAATGTTCCTCGGCATGATGGCAAACACCGAATGTCGTTTCTCATTCTTATGGCTACAATCAAAAGCGATGTCTCAACGGAGACACGCGGAGGTACGCATCGGAGATTAGATATGACCATTCAAAGTACACTATATTAATTCTATTAACATACTATGTCGATCTGATTGTATTATTTTACGCATCGCGAGTACCATAACTTTTTAATGTAAAACAGCAATTTAGAATTATTTATCGTCCTCGAAATACTTCGTCGTACCGGTAAGAATCGGGCCGTACATGTGATACTTCAAAACATTGTAAATACCATCTAACAATAGATTAGCTCCCTCTAATGTTCTTTTATTATTCTACGTCACAACTGACACAATTATTTAGTATACAACGAATGTCGTATTTCATTTATCTTCCAATACATCGACCTACAGGATAGGTTCAAAGATTAAAAATCACGTAACATAAATTTTGGCATTCGTACGGTCTATATATTATTTCAAACTGATGATCTTATATTACACTGCGTATCGTCGGGATCACATTGAACAAAATTTTTCAATGCAGAACGTCGACCAAATACATCTTATGGACGCTGCAACTGTACAGTGCTCCAGATATGTTACTGGAATAACATATGAACATTGGAAAATTCGACATTAATTCTGTCATTATATAAACTCCATCTGATGGACTTGTCTTATTCTATGTAACGCAGGGATCACAATAGTCACAATTATTCAATATACGACGATGTAATATCAATAGTCACAATTATTCAATATACGACGATGTAATTATGAATTGAACCGAAATATTACGATTCTCCGTTAAGGTTCGGGGATTACATATGACTTTTCGAAATCATTCACGTTCATTCTGCCAAATAACTTTTCCGATCTGATTATCTCATATTTTTTACGATTCTCGGGGACACAAAACTTTAATGTTTAACAACTTTCTATTACATTTTATCGATTCTGAACTATCACGGTCTTCCAGAAAGGCTCTGGGATTACATATGGCAATTCAAACATTCGACAATAATTCTTTCAGCATACTTTCTCGATCTGAGTTTCTTGTATTATTCATCGCATCGCGGAAAACACAATATTTGAATCAATAAAGACAATCTAATAATATATACAGAACTTGAAGTATTATGCACCACCCCGTTGTTTTGTTGCTTACATATTGCCATCCAATATTTACGACAATCATGCTTTCAATATAATTTTCGGATCTGATGTTCTTATAACATTCTAAGCATCGCGCGGTTCGCAATGAAACAATTTTCTGATATACGCACACGAACTGATAATATTTATGTACATTGAAATATTACAAACCTGCTCTACTTTTCGGGGGTTCCTTATAACACTGCAAAATATTCGAAACAGATTCTGTCAATATATTATCTTGATCTGATGGTTTTATATTATTCCACGCATCTCGAGGAACAGAGTTATCGCAATTTTTTATATACGACAACTATCCGTCAATAATTATCGACCGCGAAGTAAAACATTCCCGGTAAGGTTCAAGGATACAAGGTCAAATAAAAGTTCAAGATATTCGAAATAATTTCTGTCAATATATTATCTCAAACTGATCGTCTTATACTATTCTATCTCATCGCGGCTTTCAGAAAGAACGCAATTACTTGATATTCACAGACGATCCAATATTTTTTATCGGTCCCGAAAACTGCTGTCCTCAGATACTGTTCGGGGCTTGCATGTGACGTGCAAAGTATTCTATACTACAATATATTTTCCCTGCCTGACGGCCCTATGCTATTTAACGCATTGCGTGAAACACAAGGAACACAACTTTTCAATATAAAATGACCATCTAGTATTATATTCGACCTCGAATAATTACGTTCTAACAGTACGGATCGGGGCTTACATATGACAATTCAAAATTTTCGACAATCATTCTGCCAAAATGTTGTCTAGATTTAATCGTCTTATATTATTCGACGCATCTCGGGGAACACAGTTTTTTAATATATAACGACGATCTGATGCTATTCATAGGCATCATAATATTACTGTCCTCCGGTACTATTAGAGCTTACATATCGCAATTAAAATTTTCGACTTTCATTTCTGCAATATATTACGCCAATCTATGGACATATATTGATCTACGCGGTGATCACAATGAACGTCTTATTTAACATGTAACGTCGTTCCAGTATTACTTACGACTTCGAAATTTTACTGTTCTCGAGGGGTTTCTGGGTTTATATACGACAATTAAAAGTCTTATTCATTCATTCGGTCAACATGTGATTTCGATCTGGTTTTACATTATCCTACGCATTATGCGGATAATGTAAGAAAATGACCACAATTTTTTAGTATTTGAAGACCATCTAATATTATTTATAGATCCCGAATTCTGTAAGTTCAGAGTTTACATATGGCGATTCGAAATATTCGACATTCATTCCGTCAATACATTCTCTCGATCTGATGGTCTTGTACCATTCCTCGCATCGTGGAGTTCACAATGAATAAAATTTTTCATTATATAAAGACGATCTGATATTTTTTATCGACTCCGGGGCATTGCGGTGCACCGGTACGTTTCGGGTCTTACATATAATAATTCAAAATTTTCGACATTCAATCTGTCATTATATTACCTCGATCTGGTAGTCGTATATCATTCTACCGACCCGGTCTGTCACAGTGGACATAATTTAATATATAACAATGATGATTTGATATATATTGACCGCAAAGTGTTACAGACCTCCAGTACTGCTCGGTTATTACGTATGACAATTAGAAATTTTCAATATTCATTTTGTCAATATGTTATCCCGTTCTAATGATCATAGTTTAATCTAAGCATCGCAGATTCCACTGAAAAGAATATTTTATTACCCAAAGATGATAAAATATAATTCACCTACAGCGAAATAGTACGGTACATGGTCGAAATGTAGATAAATCATAAGGCCAGTTCGAGATAATATACTGAGAGAATGAATGTCGAAAACCTTAAATGGTTAGATGTAAACCCCAAACGTGCCTAAGGAACCTAATATTCCGGGATGGATGAATAATATTAAATCGTTGTTATATGTTAATAAACTGGAATCCTTTTGATGCCCGCGTTGCGTAGAATACTGTAAGATATTCAGATCAAGATAATTCGTTGATAGGGTGAATGTCGAAAGTTTTGAACGGTCAAATGAATGCCGCGAACCGTCGGTCCGTAATACTTCGGTGTCGACAAACAGTACCAAATCGTCGTCATACACAGAGTATTGTGCTTGTTGAATCCCGCGATGCGTAGAATTATTTTAGACTACCAGATCGACAGAATATGGTGGCAGAACGAATATAGAAAAATTTGAACTTTCGTGTGTATGACCCAAGCATTAACGGAAGAAAATAATAATTCTGGCCTAGAACTGCCCTAAATATTATCCTGGTGATACGTAGAATAATACAAGACAATCAAATGGAGACAATATATTGGCAGAAAGATTGACAAATACTTTGAAATGTCCTACGTAAGCCACGAAACCTACCGGCGGCCATGGTAATTCGGCCTGATAAATTCGACTAGATCGTCCTCATATATTTAAAAATTGTATTCCTTTTGATCCACGCAATGCTTAGAATTATACACTACAATCATATCGAGATAATATATTGATGGAGCGAATCCAGAAAATTTTGACTGGTCATATCTGTACTCCGGTCTATACGGATGGAGCGTAATAATTCGGGTTCGTTAAACAATATTAGATCGTTGATTTTTATTACAGAATTCTATTCATTGTGAACACCGAGCTAAGTGGAATAAGAACATTAGATCGAGATAACATATTGAGAGAATGAATATCGAAATATTTCAATTGTCATATGTAAGCCCCAGGAAGTATAGCATGTACGTAATATTTCGAAGTCGTTAAATATTATAAGATGTTCATTATATATTAAACAATTTTGTTCATTGTGATCCCCACGATTCGTAAAATAGTGTAAGACAATCAGATGAAGAAAAAACTTTGACAGAATGAGTGACGGAAGTTTTGAGAGGTCAAATGGAAGACACGAATCAGACCGTAATATATCTGGATAGAGAAATAGTTATAGTTCGTCGTTATACATTGAAAGATTGTCACCCCACGATTCGTGGAATAATATAAAGCGAACATATCGCGAAAATATATTGAAAGAATGAATGTCGAATAATTTGTATTGTAACAAGGAATCTCCGAAACACACAGGACTCAATAAATTGTGCGTCGATGAATTATCGGAGAACGTCTTTATATACTAAACATTTATATTCATTGTTATAACCGCGAAGCGCATATTAATATAAAACCATCAGAACTAGATAATTAATAAATAATATTAGTGTCGGAATTTCAGTACGGACATACGAATTCCGCAAACTTTACAGGGGAACAGTAATAAATCGGCGTCATTTGATAATAATAGGTCATTTATAAAAAAAAATATGATCCGCGCAATGCGTAGAATAATACATGGCCTTCCGATCGATATAATATAATGACAGAATATATGTCAAAATATTTGAAATGTCGTATGCGATTCTGGTATCATACAGGGGGACCGCAATACTTCGGGGTCAAAATAATAGAATATAGTTACCTTACCTATTAAATAATTATGTTCATTGTGATGCTCGCGATACGTACAATAATATAAGATAATCAGATATATACTATATGCTGACAGATTGAATGTCGAAATTTTGAAACGTCGTATGTAAGTCACCATCAGTGGCAGGGACAGTAATATTTGAAAGTAAACAAAATGAGATGATACTTATGAAGATAAATATGATGTACATTGTGACTCCGCAATGTGTAGAATAATATAGGAACGTCGCATCGACATGGCATACTGTCAATTGAATGACGAACATTATAATGAAACATATATAAGCCCCTGTAGGTGCAGGAGGACCGTAATATTTCAGAGTGAATATATAAATTAGATGATATTTATAAAGAAAAGTATGATGATAATTGGAAACCTCGCGGTGGGTAGAATATTACAGGATCATCAATATGTTATAATGACAGAATGAATGAAAAGAATTTGGACACGACATTTGTAGGCACCAATCAGTGCTGGAGGATCGTAATATCACCAGACAGATAAATAAAATTAGAAGAAATTCATGTAGAAAATAATGGTGCTCATTGTAAACCCACGATGGGAAAAATAATATAAGACACTAGGTCGGTTATAAGGTCAGAATGAATATAAAAATATTTGATTTTTGACATGCTAGACAATATGTGTGCTGGAAAATGGTAATAATTTAAGGTCGATTAATAAAGGAAGAAGAAATTTTTGTAGAAAAGAATGGTGTTCATTGTGTTCCCCGCGATGTGTAGAATGATACAAGACGATCAGATCGATGTGATATATTGACAGAGTGAATGTCTAAAATAATGATTCGTCATGTGTAAGATTGATTTCCAAAAGGCCGTATTATTTCAAAAGAGATATATTAAATTAAACGTTATTCATTGAGAAACAATTGGCGTTAATTGGGATCTCCGCAATGTCCTGAATAATATAAGACCATGAGATCAATATGATATATGGACCATGGAATCAATATGATTCGATTATCAATAATAATCGAATATTTGATCCGTCATGTCAAAGCACCTATATATAACGGGGGACCGTATTACTTCACGGTAGATATATAAAACTAGATGATGTTTATGTAGGAAATAGTGGTGATAATTGAGATCTCCGCGTTGTGTAGAATAAAATATCATAAAATACCATAATATATATATAAGATATAGAATAAAATATGACCATCAGATATATAAGATATATTGTCGGAATGAGTGTCGAAAGTTTTGATTTATTTAACGTAAGCACATAACATAATATTTCACATTCTATAAATGAAAATAGATGATAGATATTTATGCACAAGTAATTTTGTTCACTGTGATACCAGCGATGCGTAGAATAATATAGGACTATCAGACCGATATGGTATACGAGAGATTCAATGTCGAATTCTTTGATTCGTCATAAGTAAGCCTACCATTGCAGGGGGGCCGTAATATTTCAGAGTCGTTAAATACTATTAGAAGATATTTTTGTTATAGAAAAAGCTGTTCATTGTTATCCCTACAATGTGTAGAATAGTATGAAATCTTCGGTTCGATATAATATACGAACTGAATGAATGTCGAAATTCCTAATTCGTAATATATAGGCACCTCTGTGGCGGAGGAACACAATAATTCGAGGTCTATAGATAATGTTAAATGAGGTTTGTGTAGGAAGGAATGGTGTTCATTGTGATCCCTACGATGCATAGATTAATATAAGACCATAAAATCTATAAGTTATAATGGTAGAATGTATGTGGAAATTATTGACCTGTCTTAAGTAAACCTTATTCCCCGTATCGAATCTTCGAAGTGTCTCAGGTTAAATAATATTTGATGTTAATTATCTACAAAAAAATTGTGTTCAATTGTGAACTCCGAAATTCGTAGTATTATAAATGACCATAAAATCGATATGATATTTTGTCAGGATAAATGGAAAGAGTTGTCAAGTCATATGTATACCACGTAACGGAACTCCGTAGCATTTCAGGCACAATAGCTAATAATAGATGGTTCTTATGTACAAATTAATGGTGTCCATTGTAATCCCACGGAGTGCACGATAATATAATAACATGGAAACGATATGATATATTGACAGAATGAGTGCGGAAAATTTTGAGTTGTGTATGTAACCCTCAATTCTCAGACCTATACCACGTAAAGTTTCAGGCTCGGTAAATAATATTATATAACTTTTATGCACAAAAAATGTGTTCATTGAGAGCCCCACGATGCATAAAATAATATAAGATGTAAAACTCGATATTATATTGAGAGAATAAATATGGAAAACTTTGAAGCATAACATATAAACCTCAGTCCATGTACCGGAATACTTCAGGGTCTACATATTATTAATCCTCGTGAGGAGTAGTATAATATATGACCATCAGATTGATTTGGTACATCGACAGAATGAATGCCGTATGTTCCGACTTGTCATATGTAGCGACACGTAACGGAAGATAACCATAGCAAATCAGGGTCAATAAATAATATTAAATCGCAGTTATACAAAGATCAATTGTGTTATTTGTGATCCCCGCGAAGCGTCAGATATTGTAAGATAATCATGTCGTGATAATATATTGATACGGTTAACGTCGAGAATTTCGAAGCAACGATTTCGATATAAACCTCATTCCACGAACCGAAACATCGTAATAATTGAGCCTTCATAAACAGTATTAGATCGTCGTGATATAATAAAAGAGTTTCGTTAATAGCAATCCCCGCAATGCGCCGATTTATATACGAACATCATACTTTTATTACATATTGACAGAGTGAATGTCGAAAGTTTTGAGTGGTCAATAGTAAGCCCCGAATCGTACGGTAAGATCGCAATAATTCAGTGTCGGTGAATTATATTGGATGACATTTACCAATTATTAAATGTCGTTCATTGTGATCCCCGCGATACGTAGGATAATATGAGACCATCAGGCCTAAATAACACATTGACAGAATGAATGTCGTAAACTTTGAATCGTCATTAACCAGAACCGTGGAGATTGTGGCAATTCAGGGTCGATAAATAACATTAGATCATCGTCATGAATTAAATAATTGTGTTTATTGGGATCCCCGAGATGTGCAGAATAATATAAGACCATCTCATCGAGATAGTGTATTGAAAGTCGAAAAAATTGATTAGACCTATGTGAACACCGTAACGTACCGGTGGACTTAATATTGCGGGGGCGATAAATAATATCAGATCGTCGTTACATTTTAAAAACTTGTGTTCAGTGTAATTTCCGCGATTCGTAAAACTGTATAAGATCATCAGGTTAAGTCTATATATTGACAGTCCGCGTGGCGAATATTTTGAATTGTCGTATGTAAGCCACATACTGAAGAATCGTAACAATTCGGGTCGATAAATTGTATTATATCATCGTTGTGTATTAAGAAATTGTGTGCATTGTGATGCCAGCGATGCGTAGAATAATACAATGTCATCAGACCAAGGTGAATAATTGAAGAATGAAAAAAGTTTTGATGAAATATGAGCAATCCTCATTCCTAGTACAGGTACACCGCAAAATTTCTGCCTTTAAATAATAAGAAGATATTTATGTTTAATATTGTACATTGTTGTACCAGCGATGCCGAGTATAATATAAGACCATCGATAACTTATATTGACGGAATCAATTTCGAAAATTTGGATGGATGTGTGAGCTTCATTCAACGATTTGGAACCACGAAATATTACATGCTCGACAAACAGAAATGGGGACATCGGCGATGCGCGGAATAACACAATACAGTTGGACCGATATGATTCATGTTCGGAATGTCAAATATTTTCATAATATATGAAAACACTATTCCTCGTACAGCAACGCAGTATTATTTCTGGCGCTGTAAATAATATTGGATGATATTTATGTACATAAAAATGTGTTAAAAGTGATCCCCGAAAAGCTTTGTATAATTTTAGACCATCAGATTGATATGATATAATAACAGAATGAATAACCAAAATTTTGAACTGACACATGAACCACACGAAACTAAATTCTGTTAGGTACAAGATCGTTACATAGAATTAGATGGCAGTTATGTACAATAAAATCGTGATCATAGTGATCCACGCAATGGATGGAATAATATAAGACAATTAATTCAATTTGATATTTTGACAGAATTAATATGGAAAGTTTTGAAGTTACATATGTAATTCATTCCACTTAACGAAAATCCGTAAAGATTCAGGATCGATAAACAATTATTGATGATATTCAAGTACAGAAAAATGATGTTCTTCGTGAACCCCGCGATGCGTAGAATAATATAAGAAGAATAATATAAGAATAATATAAAAAGAATAATAGAATAATATAAATTTAATTTAATATATTGACAAAAAGAATTTTGAAAATTTTAAATCGGTATGTGTGGACCGCATTCATCATTTTGGTTACCGTAATAATTCAGACTCGATAAATATAATTATATCATATTGTTGTACAAAAGAATGGTCTTCGTTGTGAAATGGAATAATATAAGATATTAAAATCTTTATGACGGATAAAATGACGGAAACAATGTGAAAAAGTTTGAATAGACATACGTAAACATAATTTCCAGCACAGGAAAGCTGTAATGATTCAGGATCAATTAATATTATTGGATGATGTTTATGTACCAGAAAATAGAGTTCATTGTGTACCACGCACAGCAGAAAAATATATAACACGAAAATTTTGAATATTCATACGCAAGCCCCGGTCTATAACGCAGGTTCGTAATATTTTAGGTTCGAAACATAATAATTGACATTTATGTATAATTAAATAGCATCGTTTGAGATCTCCGCGTTTCGTAGAGTAATTTAAGAACATCAGAACGAAAAGATATATTGAGAGAATGAATATAAAAAACTTTGAATGTCCATATGTAAGACCCGAAACGTAACGGAAAACCATACCGTACCTTGGTAGACAATTAATAATAGATGAAATTTATGTTCGAAAAAAATGGTGAACATTGAGATCCCCGAGAAGCTGAGTAATATAAGGCAATAAAGTCCATATGATATTTTGACAAATTGAATATGAACACATTCGGATGGTCATATGTTCATCTCACATACATTTACTCCGTAACATTTCAGTTTATATAAATGACATTAGATCATATTTCAGTAAGAAATATGATGTTCATTGTTAACTCCGAGAAGGATAAAATAACATGAGAACTTAAAATATATGATTTATTGAGAATGAAGGTGGAAATTTTTGAACCGTCAAATGTAAACATTAATCCTCGTACTGAAAGTCCATAACACTTCAGGTACGATAAAAAATATTATACGATACTTTTGTCCAAAAAATGGTGTTAATTGTGAACCCCACGATCCGTTTTGTCATATAAGACCATATAATCAATACAATAAATTGACAGAATGAATCTGGGCCATTCTGAATTGTCGTATGTAAATATCACTAAACATGCCGGAAATCCGTAATATTTCAGGCCTGTAAACATTAATAAATATTTATGTACAAAAAGGAGAACACCGCAATACGTAGAATAATATAATGGAATAAAATAGATATGATATTTCGACAGAATGAATGTGGAAGACTTTCATGTTTCACAAGTAAGAAGCGTAACACTTAGGAATGATAAATAATTTCAAAACGTCGTTATATATTTAAAAATTGTGTTTATAATGATACCCGCAATACGAAGAATAATATAAGTCCGTCAGATCAAGATAATGTAATTATGCGGTGAATGTATGTAGCTTTATTGGAGCGCGTGCAATTTTCATACCACGTACCGGAAACACGTAATATTTCAGGCTCGATTATCATTAGATTATATTTGAACAAAAGAAATGGGTCCATAGTGATCCAGGCGTTGTATTGAAAAGCGTAAAATAATAAAATCGATATGATATATTCTCGAAATGAAATTCGGAAAATTTGAATTATCATGTGTGAACGATGTAACGCACCAGGGCTTCGTAATACTTCAGTCTTGATAAATAATATTAGATCGTCGTTGTATATTAAAAAATTGTGTCCATGTGAAAAAAAAAATGTTCCCTGCGATGCGTAGAATAATAATTTATTCGTGGTTTTCAACACGTATTCTGTCATCATATCAAATTTATAGACTTATACCAATCTACGCGGGGATCTACGTAAAAAAAATTTTTTTGTTTGTAAATATCATCTAATATTTTTATCGAACCTAAAACATTACCGAGTTCCGGTACGGGGAATGATGTTTATACATACATTCAACGCATCAATATATCATCACGAACTGATGGTCTTATAATATTCTCCACACAGCAGGTATTATTATGAACATAATTTTTTACTATACAATGACGGCTGATATTACTTATCAAGCATGGTTTATTACGGAGCAACGGTGAGTTACGAGGCTTATATATGAAGCATCAAAGTTTTTGACATTCACTCTGTCAATATATAATATCGATTTCATGGTACAATATTGTACTACGCAAAGAGGGGATTACTATGAACTCAATAGTTTTGTATCGAAATATCGTCCAATATCATTTATCTGGCCTGAAATATTACTGATTTCCGGTACGGGGCACAAAGCTTACATGTGCAATTTAAAATATTCAAACGTTCACAGTATCAATATATTGTGGCGATCTGATGTACTTATATAGTTCTACGTATTGCGGAGATCATAATGCACACAATTTTTAAATATATAGGGAGGATGTTGTATTATCTATCGAACCTGAACCCTTATGGAGCTCTTGGGCGGCACGGGGTTTAGATATGGCAATACAAAGTTTTTGACATTCATTCTGTCAGTAAATCATATAGATTTCATGACCTTATATTATTCTACGCATAGCGGAGTTCACAAGAAACACCATTTTTTCGTAACGTAAATATCGTCTAATATTTTTTATCAAGCCTGAAACATTACATTATTATTTCTTGTACATGAAAATAGGTTTATATAAAACGCTTCAATATTTTCCATACTGCTTCTGCCGGTACATCACATAGATTATGCCTTATGTTATCTTACGTAAAGTGGGTTCACAATGATGACCATTATTTTGAGTATAACTCTCAGCTGATACAATTTATCAAGCGTGAAATATTACGGCGAACCGGTAAGTGGATTTTAGTTTACATATGACAATTCAAAATTATTCACATTGCTTCTCTTAATATATCTGAGCTGTTTCATGGTCTTATATTATTCTGCAGATCACTGGGAACGCAATGGATACAATTTTTTCTACATAAATATAATCTAATGATACTGACCGAACTTGAAATATTACAGATTTCGGTACGTAGTATGAGGTTCATATATAATATATAAAACTTTTCCACATTCTTTCAGTCATCATATTGTGTAGGTTTTGTGATAATATATCAATTTACGCATAGCGGGGTTCTTAATGAACACCTGATCTTTTTACACAAATATCATCTAATACTATTTATCGAGCCTTAAGTATTCTGGGGTTCCGTTTCATGGAATGGGATTTACATGTAACATTACAACGAATTTTCCACATTCATTCTCCCAGTACATTATATCTTGCTGATCTTTTAATATTACTTCACGCATGGCGGGGATGACTATGAACAAAATTGTTTAGTACATAACTTCGATGAAGTATTGTATAACGACCTTGAAATATTACGGTCCTTTGGTACGGTTCGGAGCACGCATATTACTATTCAAAATTTTCCACAATCATTCTGTCACTATGCAATCTCGATCGGAGAGTCCTACATTATTCTGCGCTTACCGGGTATCACAATGAAAACAATTTTTTACTATGTAAAGGGGAACTAATATTATTTATCCACCGTGATATATACTGACATCCGATAGTGCACTTGGCTTACATATGGTCACTCAAAATATTCGAAATTCAATGTGTCAAAATATTATCTCGATTTGATAAGCTTATACTACACTGGGCATCGCGGAGTTAACAATGAACACAATTATTGAGTTATATATCCATGATATAATATTATTCATCAACCATGAATTATTATATTCCATATGAAAAAATAAAACTTTCGACATTAATACTGTCAACTTATCATGTAGATCTGACGAACTTATGTTACTCTACGCATCGTAGGTATAACAAATAATACTATTTTATTGTACATAAATATCCAATAATGTGTTTTATCGACCCTGAAGTATAACTGGGTGTCTAGGTGTTCCCAGAAGTGGAGTGAGTCTTACTTATATAAGACTCACTGCGATATAAAGTTTTCGACTAAAGCCAAGGTAATAATAGAGAAGAATAAAGATACAGATAAAAGAAATCAGGATAAGAAAATTAAATTACAAAACGTGTTTAAAGTCAATGATAGAGTTCTAAAGCATAACGATCCTAAAGGAAATAAGTTGGATTCCGAAGGGTTGGGACCTTGTATTATCGACGAAATAAAAAGTCCTTATTACATAATTGAAGTCCCTAAGGGAAGATTTATTGAAATACATGGTAATAGATCAAAAATATTTAAATCTTGAATTCAGATGAATAAGCTGATATTATTGGCAACACTAACACTAGCGAGTGGTGAAGAAATTGAACTTTTATACCTAGAAGATAAGAATTTATTTATAGAAGATATACAGTAAGTTCTCCTCTATCACAACTAAGTAAAGTTAACAGTGGGAGTGGACACCAGCGTTATTCAACAAGTACAAGAAAAAGTAACTGACCGATTATTGAACTAAATCGACTATGTGAACAAAGCAATAGTAGAAAACCTCCGGAAATTAATATTTTAAAAATTAAAATTGATACATTGAAGAATAAATATGTACATTATAAGAATCTGATGCATCTAAGTGTGATTTACGTCATACGTTTTCTTGTCGAATTCGTAAATTTCTCTGAGATCTCGTCTAGTCGTCCTAGTTTCGTAGATGCCGTACTATTTTCACGAATCGAGATGATACCTTGAATTTCACAGTATCCACAATGATTTCGTAAAACAGTCGTATATTTCCCTCAGGTTTCGTCTAATATTGCTAGTTTCATAGATGTCTTGCTAATCTCAAGACGAAACGTGATAATGCATAGAATTTCATTGCTTCGTCCATTTTTTCGAGAAATCATATTATATTTCGCAGAGATTTCTTCTAACCTTGCTAGTTTCATAGATATGTTGCTAGTTTCTCTACGAAACGTGATAATAAGATGAATTTCCCGGTTTCGACGATGTTTTCGTGAAATAATCGTATATTTCGCTGAAATTTATTCTAATCTTGTTAATTTCGTAGATACGTTGCTAATTTCACGATGGAAAGTGATAATTCGTTGAATTACCTCATTTCGAATGTGTCTTCGTGAAATAATCGAATATTTCGCTGAGATTTACTCTAATCTTGTTAATTTCATAGATATGTTGCTAATTTCACAACGAAAAATGATTATACGTTGAATTTCCGCGATTCGAGGATGGTTCTGTTTGAACATATATTACTCTGTGATGCCGTCTAGTCTTGTTAGTTTCATTGTCTTGCTAGTGTCGCGACGAAACGTGACAATACGCAGAATCTCATCGCTTCTACGCCTTTTTCTTGAAATAATGGTATATTTCGCTGAGATTATGTCAAATCCTGCTAGTCATAGATATCTTGCTAATTTTACGACGAAACATAATAATACGTTGTATTTCATATTTTCAACGATGGCCTGTGAAATAATCGTATATATCCCTGAGATTCATTCTAATATTGCTATCTATAGTATCATGTATATCATGCTAATTTCACGGCGGAACGCGGTAATAAGTGGTAATTTCGTCGTTTCGACAACGTTTTCGTGAGGTAATCGTATATCTCCGTAAGATTTCGTTTAATCTTGCTATTTTCGAGGGTACTTTCCTAATTCCACGACGAAACGTGGTAATAAGATGAATTACACTATTTCGACGATGTTTTCGTGAAATAATCGTATATTTCGATGAGATTTCGTCTAATCAGATAGCACTCTAATTTCACCACGAAAAATTATAATAGGTTTATTGTTGTAGCTTCGTCGTTTAATACGTGTAATAATGTAATTTCTTATACAAATTCTAGTTATATAAATAAATTGCAAAAAGTTCGACGAACCGATGTGATACGTTTAATTACGTCGTTCCGGCTGTGCTTTCTTGAAATTAACGTATATTTTTCTGAGATTTCGACTAGTCTTGCTAGTTCCTTAGATATCTTTATAATTTCACGACGAAACGTGATAATATGTTGAATTTCAATGTTTCATCGATGTTTTCGTGAAATACTCGTGTTTTTCGTTGAGAATTCAATGAATCTTGCTAGTTTCAGGGATATAATTATAATTTCACAACGAAACGGGATAATAATTTGAATTTCAATGATTCCTCAATGTTTTCGTGAAATTATCGTGTTTTTCTCTGAGATTTCGACTAATCTTGCTAGTTTCTCAGATATGTTTATAATTACACGATGAAACGTGGCAATACGAAGAATTTCACTGTTTCGTCAGTGTTTTCACGAAGTAATCGTGTTTCTTGATAAGATAACGTCTAATCTAGCTGGTTTCTTGGATATCTTTATAATTTCACGATGAAACGTGATAATAAGTGGAATATCACAGTTTCGTCATGGTTTTCAAGAAATAATTGTGTTTTTCACTGAGATTTCGTCTAATCTTGCTAGTTTCCATGATACTTTCGTGAAATAATCGTGTTTTCCATGATTTTATAATTTCAATATGAAACGTTATAATAAGTAGAATTTCACCGTTGTGTAGAGGTTCTCACAAAATAATTCTGTTTTTCGCTGATATTTCGATGAATCTTCCTTGCTTCATAGATAAATTGATAGTTTCAAGGCGAAACGAGATAATACGTTGAAAATCACCGTTCCAGCGTTGTATTCGTAAAATAATCGTGTTTCTCGCTGAATTTCAATGAATATTCCTAGTTTCTTAGATATATTTAAATTTCTCGACAAAAAGTGATAATACGTTGAATTTCACCGTTTCGTCGAGGTTTTCATTAAACAATCGTGTTTTTGGCTGAGATTTCAATGAATCTTGTTAGTTCCATAAATATCTTTATAATTTCACGACGAAACGTGATAATACGTTGAATTTTACCGTTCCGTCGAGGATTTCATGTAATAATCACGTTTTTCACTATGATTTCGTCTAATCTTGTTAGATGGATCGATATCATGCTAATTTAGTGACAAAACAGTAATAATAAGTGAAATTTCTCAGCCCCGAAATTTTTTTCGTAAAACAATCGCATTTTTCCCTGATATTTGATGTGATATATTGATAGATTGAGTGTGGAAAATTTTGGTGGTACAGGTGTAAAGCTCATTCCTCTTTCCGAAGTAACGTAGTACTTCAGGCTTGATAAATTGTGTTGTGTGATAATTATGTTCAAAGGAATAGTGATGTTTGTAAACTCAGCGATGCGTGGAATAAAATATAACCATGAAATCGACGATTTATGTGGATAGAATTAATAGAAAAAGTTTTGAGTTATCATATGTGTACACCATTCCATGTAACGGCACCATAGTAATTAGGTCTCGGTAAAGAATATCAGACGATATTTATGTACAAAATTATGATGCTCATTGTGAACCAAGCGGTGCGTAGAATATAAGGCAATAAAGTCAATATGATACATTGACAGAATGAGTGTTGAAAAAATTAGTTGCCTTATTCAACACTCATTCTACGTTCCGAAAATCCTAATATTTCAGGAACAGTAATATTAGATAATATATATGTACAAAATAATGGTGACCATCGTTAAGCCCGCGATGCGTTGAATAATATGAAACGATTAAATCGAAACAAAATATAGTCAGAATGGATTATGAAAATTTTGAATTGTTATATGTTACACAGTACCATACCGTATGACCGTAAAATTTCGGGGACTATAAATGACAATAGGTCGCCGTTATACGTCAAAAAGTTGTGTTCTTCCCGATTCCCGTAATGCGTAGTATAACATAAGATCATCAGATCGAGATAGTATAATGATGGAAAAAATGCTAGAATATTTTGAATGATCATATGTAAGCCTCCATACGTACCGGAGGACCGTATTACTTCAGGGACGATAGTAGATATTGGATTGTCGTTATCAATTAAAAGTGTATCCTTAAAAATTGTAATCGTGCGATGCGTATAAAAATATGGGACCATCAGATAGGGATAATGTAATGATATAACGAATGTAGAACATTTTTGAATGAGCATATGTAAGCACCGAACCTTACCAGCGTATTATTTCGGGGCGTTAAATAATCTGGATAATAGTTACATATTAAAAAATTGTGTTCACTGGGACACCGCGATGCGCAGAACAATATGAGACCCTCAGATCAAGATGACATGAATGAAGAAAATTTTGAATAACCATTTGTAAACCTAGATACGAACAGTACGAGCGTATAAATTCGGGGACAACCTGTAATATTTGATCGTCGTTAGATATACAAAGATTAGTATATTTTGATACTGGCGATACGTAGAATAACATAAGACCATCAGATCGTTATAATAAGTAGATAGTATGAATGTAGATTGATTTGAATGATCATTATTTCGGGGAAGATATATAATACTAAATCGTTGTTTTATATTAAAGAATTAGTTCATTGTGAACCCCGCGATGCGATAATCTGTTGATGAAGTGAATGCAGTATATTTTGAATTATCCTTCTTTTATATTGAAAAAATTTGTTCGTTTTTATCTCAGAAGTGGCTAGAATAATATAAGACCATCAAAACGAGATAAAAAAATGATGGAATGAATAAAAGATTTTGGAGTATCAGATGTAAGCCCCGCCTCATACCGGCGAGTCGTATAGCTTCGAGGACGATAAATATTACTAAATAATAGTTTTCTATCAAATATTTTTTCATTTTGATAACCGCGATGCGTAGAATAGTATCGGACATTCAGATAGTGATGATATAATGATAGAAAGAATGTATAATATTTTGAATCATCATATGTAAACACCGATTCGTACTGTTCGAGCGTATTACATCGGCGACGTTAAATAATACTAAATCGTGTTTTATTATAAAAAGATTTGTTCATTTTGAAAAATTGAAATTGCTGCGTAGAAAATTATAATGTCAGAGGGAGGTAGGTATCTATTGATAGAGTGAATTTAAAATACCTAATGAACATTAGAAATCACCGAACGTTATCGGAAGTACTTACCATTTCGAGGAGGATAAGTAATTCACAATCATTGTTTTAGATTAAATAATTTGTTCATTTTACACCCGCGATGCGTAGAACAATATTAGACTATCAGGTCGATATAATATATTGAAGATTTGAATGTCGAATATTTTGAACGACCATATGTAAGTACCGATCCGTACCGGAGGATCGTTAATCCGGGGACGATAAATAATCACAAATAGTAGTTTTATATTAAAAAATTTTGTTCATTACGACCCCCGCGATGAAAAGAATATCTTAAGACCATCATCAGAGGGATACAATGTATAGATAGAGCGAATGTAGAATGTACTGTATGATGTTATGTAAGCCCCGATCAGGTTAGGCGTAATACTTCGGGGACGATAATTAATAATAAATGGTGTATTTGCATTAAAAAATTTATTCATTTCGTTAACCGCTGTGCGTAAGATAATATAAGATCATCAGATCGACATAATCTATTGATAGAATGGATGTAGAATATTTCATATATATGACCCGAACGGTTCCGTAGTAACACATTATGTCGAAGAAGAGAAATAATTACAATCGTTTTGATTTCAAAAAATTTATTCATTTTTATACTAGTGATTCGTAAAACAATATAAGACCATCAGACTAAGATAATATAATGATAGAATAAATGAGAAATATTGTGAATGATCATATAAAAGCCTTGATCGCTACCGGTACAGCGAATTATTTCGGCGGCAACGAATAAGACTAAATCGTCATTTCATATTAAACAAAAGAATTCTTTGTTATCCCCGTGATGCGTAGAACAGTATAAGATCGTCAGAAGGAGATAATCTATTGGTAGGGTGAATGTAGAATATTTTGAATAATAATATATAAGTACCCCAATCCGTACTGGAAGAGATTATTGTTTCGGGAACGGTAAAAAATGCTAAATCGTAGTATTATATTAAAAAATTGGGATCATTGTGTTCCTCCCGATGCGTAGAATAGTATAAGCTCATCAGTGGAAGGTAATGTACTGATCGAATAGATGTAGAATGTTTTGAACTTTGATATGGAAGCCCCGATTCGTACCGGAGGTTCGGACTACATCGGGGACGATGAATAATATTGTATTGATGTTATATATTATAAAATTATGTTCATTGTACTGATGTTATATATTATAAAATTATGTTCATTCTGATCCCCGTGGTGCGCAGAAGAATATAATACCATTAAAAAGTGAATATCCATTCATACAGTAAATAAGTTATACTTTGAATGATCATATGCAATCTCCAATCCGTTCCGGGGTATCGTATTGTATTGTGGACCATAATTAATACTAAACCATTGTTTTATGTTAAAAATTATGTTGATAGTGATTCCCGCGATGCGTAGAATAACATAAGGCTAACTGATAGAAATAACCTACTGCTAGAGAGGATGTAGATATTTTGAATTATCAAATGTATTCCCCGATCCGTACCGGAGAAACGTATAATTTCGGTTGCGACAAATAATATTAAATTGTTGTTTTATTTTTAAAAATGGTTCATTTTGATAACCGCGATGAAAAGTATAATATAAGAATTTCAGATAATATAATAGAAAAGTATAATATAAGAACTTCAGAACTCCTGATGATATATTGATAGAATGAATGTAGAATATTTTGAACGACCATATGTAAGCCCTAATTCGAACCGGAGGAGCGTATTATTTTGTTAAGGATAAATAATAATAAATCGTTTTTTTATATGAAAGAATTGCGTCATTCCCCGAATAATAATTTTTCGTTTTTAAGTTTGAGAAAGAGTAACGAAGAACACATGCCCAAATCGTAGGCATTTCGATCCCAAAGTGTGGGCCTTAAATATCCCGTTGTTGTTGGTGGTGGTGTCTGGATAGGAAACGCACTCAGATTATACGAAAACAGAGAAGATGCAACATCCAAGTCTCTCACAGTTTAACGAATTTCAGACATATCCGAATCTTTAATTATTTATCTCTATTTAGTTATTTATTTGGCTTGTTGAATGAAGGCATTCCTTATTTATATGATTTGTCACGTTTGGACGCATTCCTTACTTATTTGGTTTGTTACGTTTGGACGCATGGCCTACTTATTTCGTTTGTTACATTTGGACGTATGTCCCGGTCATAGAGAGAGCAAGCAAAGTGCATCTTTTCTTCGTACATCGATGGCTGGTGGTTATTCTCCACTCCAACGTTTGCCAACGGAACAGAGTACGGGAGATCTCGGACCTTGGCTTACTAATCGTCTTCTCCGTGGTCTTGAACTCGATTTAGTTTGGACGTAATATTCATACTTCGAGTTGCTAGCGAAACGATGTACGGGAGGTCTCGGTTCCCCGCTTGTTAACCGTCGTTTCCGTGGCCTTTGACTGTTCGACATATTTAGTTCTGCTTTAACGTTTTGACTACTTTACCCTTTTTCTCATTAAATTCATTTAGTTTGGAAGTAATGAAAAGTTTTGCCAGACTTTTAGTTATGTCTTAGTTACGTTAACGATTCTTCCGCAGAATCATCTACATCTACATTTCGAAGAACACACTAAATCATTCAATCGGTGGTAACGACGGGCGGTTAGTACAAAGAGCAGGGACGTTATCAACGCGAGCTTATGACTCATGTTCCCTGGTAATGGGGAATAATTGCAAGACCCAATCCCTAGCACGAAGGAGGTTCAGCGGGTAACCCGTGCGTTTCGGCCAGGCAATGCACGCTGATTCCTTCAGTGTAACGCGCGAGCGGCCCAGAACATCTGAGGGCATCACAGACCTGTTATTGCTCAATCTCTTACGGCTAGAAGTCGCCTGTTCCTTTAAAAATATTTGTCTGTAAGTTGGTAGTAAAAGCCCACCGACCGAAGCAGGAGCCTTCGAAATACGACAAGTTACTTCTATTTAGCAAGCTAGAGTCTCGTTCGTTATCGGAATTTACCAGACAAATCGCTCCATCAACTGAGAACGGCCATGCACCACCACCCTCCGAAGAAAGATAAGTTATCAGTCAGTCAATCGTTCCGGTATCTGGCCCTGGTGAGGAGACCCGTATTGAGTCAAAGTAAGCCGCAGACTCCACTCCTGGTCGTGCCCTTCCGTCATTTCCTTTAAGTTTCAGCTTTGCAACCATATTTCCCCCGGAACTCAAACATTTTGGTTTCCCCGAAACTGCCTGCCAAGTCATCTTAAGAACTTCCGCGGATCGCTAGCTGACACCGTCTGTGGTTAGAAATAGGGATGTAGCTGATCGCATTCGAACATCTAAATTTCATTCTTGACTAATGAAAACATTTTTGGCATATGCTTTTGCTTCTGTCCGTCTTGCAGCTATCCAAGGATTTCTAACGTCGCAATACGAATGCCTCCATCTGTCTCTATTAATCGTTACCTCGAGTCTCCGAAAACCAAAAAAATAGGAACGAATTCCTATTCCATTATTCCATGTACGAAATATTCAGACGAATCTAACCAGCTTCAAGCATTCTAATTTGTTCAAAGTAAACTTATCGGTCCATTTCGACACTAAATATAGAGCATCGCGATGGGAGACTAGTGGGATCGCTTGCAAGGATCTAAGCCTAACGATAGGATGTATCATATATTACCAGTAAAACAAACACCGCGAGCGGTGAACCGACACTGTGACACTCAGATCCAACTACGAACATTTTAACCACAACAAATTTAATATGCGCTATTGGAGCTGGAATTACCGCAGATGCTGGCACCAGAATTGCCCTCCAATTGATCCTCGTTAAATGTTATAAATTGTACTCATTCTGTTTACTGGGCCTTGGATGTGTCCCGTAGCGACATTTTTCGTCACTACCTCCCCGTGCCGGGAGATTGCGCGCTTGCTGCCTTCTTTGGATGTGGTAGCTGTTCCTCAGCCTCCCTCTCCGTAATCGAAATCTGATTACTCGTTACCCGTCACAACCGTGGTAGGCGCAGAATCTATCATTAAGAATTAATAAGGCAGACATTTTAAAGATGTGTCCCCTGTGCTAGATGATGATGCGATTATTCAGAGTCACCAAAACAAACAATAGACGGACAGTGAGCCCTCCGCCACCGATTGGTTTTGATCTAACATAAGCATTCCTCCAATCTCTTAGAGGCATTTCGTTTGCATGTATTAGTTCTAAAATTACCATATTCAAGTAAGTTTGGATTAGATCCAAGAAGCCATGACTTATATAATGAGCCATTCGCTGTTTCACTTTAATTCAGCCTGTACCGCGACATGCATGGCTTAGTCTTTGAGATAAGCATATGACTACTGGCAGGATCAACCGGAGATCTTTGCCATATTTTCATTCGTACTATATGTATGAAATTAATTTATATTTTTCTCCGTCGTACTTGCCACCACAAAACACGACGACGAGACAAGTTTCGCTCAACAGTGTTTGACTTCATGAAGTCACTTTCTAGTCTCCTCAAATGCGTTTACCACTACCAAGTATGCCTTCAAACGCGGGAGACGATTCCATAGCCTTAGAACATCAACTTTCTCTAGACTTTCAAATGCGTTTCCTACTTTCAAATTATCCTTGAAACGCAGGAGACGATTATATAGGACACCATTTTCATTCGATCGCCACTTTCCCTAGGCATCATAATTATGTAACGACGGTATTTTTCATCTTAAGTCGACAGACCGCGAGCCGGTAACGCTCACCATGAGCCACTAAAGCACGAAACATCTCGCGCTTGGCAACATGGATAAAGCACGTATGCGCGCCAGACAAACCAAGCAAGAGTCTACCGTTTTACTACAACTTTTACCACCGTTCACAATCATAGAGAAGTGCCGCAAAAGAGAGCAACGAACTATGTCAACGTTTCGTACCAATTCGACAAGTTTAGAACAGACCGATTACTCGTGTCTGACAAGTAGATACTCAGTTAGTACAAGTACAAACGTTTAAAGTATGTATAAGTAACCAGCTTCTTGACTCAATGGGAACCTCAGCGGCTCTCAGAGCCATTCGGTACTCAGACTCCGGCTCGCGGCCAAACGCAGTGTAGAGGA
Source organism: Tetragonula carbonaria (assembly GCA_032399595.1). Taxonomy (NCBI): domain Eukaryota; kingdom Metazoa; phylum Arthropoda; class Insecta; order Hymenoptera; family Apidae; genus Tetragonula; species Tetragonula carbonaria. Next base: position 10,039,629 of record JAUCRC010000015.1, on the reverse strand, counting down.
AATCCAAAACGAAGAACGAACAAAACAGTCGAGAAGCGTTTCTCGAGGAACTGTGGACTGCTTCTGAACTGAGGTCGTATAATAGCCACACGCCCAACGCTGAACCGTCCGAACATCTCGGAACGTTATGTCTCTTATAGATTCCAAACAGACGGAGGGCATGACGGCGCCGGAATTCTCAGAGCCCGAGAGCATACGGTGCGATACCGTTGCAACAACCGATAGGTAAACAGGAAATTTTTTGGAGAGTAACGATACAACGACGAACGAGGTAAAATAGAAAATACAACATTAAAACGGAAGCAATCACGACACATTAGACGCACAAACGAGAGAAAAAGTTAAACAATAAGTAAGAAAATTAAACAATAAGAAAGAAAATTAAACAATAAGGAAGAAAATTAAACAATAAGGAAATTGGTATCAAAAGAGGAATAAAGGGAGAAGCAGATGAGAAGAAGGAAAAGAAAGACAGAAATGACGAAAGAATTACAAAGTCGTAGTCGATGACAGAAAAAATTAGAGAAAAGGCAAGAGTCACGTCACTCGTGCGAAGTAGTGTCACACTTTTTACACTTGCCCCGTCGTGTCAAACTTTTAACTCTCGCCTAGTCGTTCTACTTTCTTGAATACTGCCAAGTCGTGTCATTCTTTTTAATCCTGCATGGTCAATGTAAGTCCCAGCGGTGTATTCCTTTCGCTTGCCGCGTTAAAATCTAAGTCCCAGCGGTGTATTAATTTGATATTTTTGCTTACGTTTATTTTTTTTTTCTTTTTTCAATCGAACGCAAAAAAAAATTTGTTAAAGATAACTAAATCTATTATATTCCACATAATATAAACGATAACATATAAGTTTATGGTATACACGATTCGTAATGCACATTGCTTCATGTTCTTTCTTTATGCCTGTACATCGCGTATACCTCTTTGCGAAAGTAGTAATTCCGCTCTGTATGCTATTCCAGAAGCGGTCTTCGATTAGCTATACTTGTTTCTCATTTTCCTCGAAAATCTCTGTCGAGGTTGTGTTTGTTTCTGTCGGGTCTCGTCTAACCGATAAGACTAATCCCCAAGCATAGGGTTAAGTCTCAACCGATTGCAGCGTGCTAACTACTCTGCCGAATACAACTCCCCGCGAGGTACTTAAGTCGTCTACAGACAATTCCGAGTCTCGACTTCGAAATTGGTGTACACATGATCAACCGTTAGAGCGCCACGGTCCTCTTGCGGCGAGATCCCGACGACGAATTCTAAGACGCGCGTACGGCAAACTGTGTCCCGTGCAATGGCCGGTTACGAGGGCCGGCCACACAGGAGTTTCACATGGTTTTGAGCCTTTCGACCAACACGAGACTCCTGGAGATAACGTTGCCTTCTTTGACAAGAAAGAATTTGGTCTTAGAGGCATTCATATTCCCACGGATTGTAGCCTCGCAAAACCGGTCGCTCGATCGAGGGCGGGAACCAAATATCCGAACCTGCGGTTTCTCTCGTACTGAGCAGGATTATTATCGCATCTACTACTTATCAGTAAGGTAAAACTAACGTGTCTCACCACGGTCTAAACCGAGCTCACGATTCGTGTTGGCGGGTGAAAAATTCGACGCTTGGCAAATTCTACTTCGCAATGATAGGCGAAACCGTAGTATCAAATAGCAACGTCGCTATGAAAGCTTAACTGCCACAAGTCAGTTACTGTGGTAACTTTTCTGACAACTATTGCTGAAATATTTTCACGCCAAAAGGAACGATAGGCCGTGCTTTCGCAGTTTCAATATCGTACTGAACATCGAGATCAAGCCAGCGTTTGCTCTCATTTTCTGCGCGAGGTTTCTCTCCTCGCTGAGCTTGACTTAGGACATCTGCGTTATTCTATTACATATGTAACGCTCCAGTCATACTCCCCGCCTGGAAGTGTCCTCGAATCGGATTACGCCTGAGTATATACGGCAGTCAGTCGGAAAGGCCTCACACCACTCTTACACGATTGGCTGTAGAACACCGTGACAAATGGTTCGAAACAACGCACGCGTTCCGCCCAATCGAGTAAGAAAAGGAATGATGAAAGTAGTAGTATTTTACCAGCAATGTTACAACCTCCTACTTATGTTACACCTCTACTGTCTCCTTGCAGTCCCAGACTGTAGACTACAGGGTATACATTCAACGCTAATTTTTCCAAGCCCTTGGCAGAGGTTTCGCTAGAAAGTAGATAGAGACAATATATGTTTAATCTGTCCGACGAGCCAAGAAAATGGCTTTCGTCCCTAAGGGGCATAGGCAACACTACTAACCTATGTACCCGCTAGCTACACCACTACATTCAGGAAGGAGCCAGGAAATATAACGGAGCGTTTGCCATGAATGACTCATTTGGTTATGCTGTCGAGCTTGCTCCGCAGCGAAACCACTGGAAACTACGGGGAGGCGCAATCACGCGTACAAGCCAGCACGTCACTTTGATCGCCCAGGAAATTTTGTGAAATGCGCTGAGCAGTTGGGCATCAGAAATGGAATCACCCTGGAATCCCTGACCTGGGAACAAAGAACCAATTAATCATATGTTAAGGAAAGTTCCATGCGTACCCTTCCTGTCACGCATTTATTTAGCTCTCTGATGTCACATACCTGGACAGAGTTTTTGCAGAATAAGACCTATTCGACATTAATTCCACAGTGCAGGAAGCGTCCAAAGCGTCAACTGCCCCTGAAGTGGTGCGGGTGTCGCCACGCCATTCACGCCTGTCAAATAGTAGCGACTTTACTAGCATCGAAGTATCCTACGACTAAGTTGCGCTATCCCTATTTCCGTCAGCATCGCGGCGAGTAGGAATTCGCGATCCTCGTGCATAATCCCTCTCTATTCGCAGCCCTTCAGAAAAAGGGCTTCCTCGCAGAAGCTAGCGAAGAATTGGAAAGTCTCTGGTGACGAGACGAAGAATTCTGCAGACTCCGGCCGCTTCCACTCGCTTGCTGGAACCAGTAACATCAAGGCTTCCCTTTGCGGACCGTATACCAGACAATCCAGCAGAAAGTGTGTCACATGATGCCCTAATCAATCGGCGGCCAGCATACCCTAAATATCTGGAAAATAGGCATACGTGGTGAGGCCTTTGGAGGAGACGTTCTACCGGAACTGCCACACTTTGTACGCCTCGTCTAGGACCCTATTCGTATCAGTCCTACTTTCTGTTTGCGCCCGAATTATTGTCTCGCCGACCTTGGGGTCTCTTCCTTTTCGAGAAGAAGATCGACTGAGATCACGCGAGTAACCAGAGACTCTCTAATACGATTCAGTCCTGTACACATCTGTGACCACTAGGGGAGCCGATCGCTGAATGGCACGAGGTTTACTCCTGTATGCATCCGTGCAGATGTCTGTCCATCCGGAGGCTGCCTACTACACTATTGGAATAAAACAGCCGCGATATATATTGGATAGATTTCCCTAACCAAAACCCCATCAGTTTCCGGCTAGTCTAGATATTTTTTCAAATAATTCTCCTACGTCATTTCCTATGTGTGAGCAGTGCGCACTCACGGTCAACTGATTACCGAAGTAGACGCCTAGGTATCTTTTCGTTTGTCCTCCTAATCGGAATATCTACTGTCTTTTTGCCATTATTCCATGTCTGATTTCGACGAGCGGACATCTATACGATTTCTTCTTTCCTTCTACTCTCTATCCGGACGCATTCCTCCCCGTTTTCCTATTGGAGCACTAACTATCATCCCGCTCCACAAGATTATAGCTTCCGCTTCACACACTGTAATATTAACATCGCTGACCTACACTAGTTACTAATTTGGTCTACCATTCCCTGGCCATTCAATTCTATTTTCCAGCTATCCCCCTCAACGAAGACGAGGAAACCATCCGCGTACGCAAAGAAGTTGATTCCTACCAATGACTCTAGGAACCTGAGTGGGTCGTCAAACATAATGTTCCAGGCGAGTCCGAGGACTGACCATTGCTGGCAGCTTCTTGTGGCCATCTTGAAAACAATGGTGGAGCACATTTCGAGGACCACACGACGGTCGCTAAAGTAGCTAACCATTACCTCGAAAACGTTTCGAGGGCAAGACCTACCTTTGAGACTCTTCAAGACAAGGGATCATCAGAAGATTTCAAAGGCGCCCGAGATGTCAAAGAGCAACGCCACCACGTATCATAGCTCAGAATAATCGTGCATCGCAGTTCCACGATCGCGTCCTCAGTCCACATTCCGAATGTGAATCCGAACTGTCAGGCGATGATCCGTCCGTGGATAATGAAGTCTGGCTTAAGCGCGTTTTTACTACATTTTCGAAAAGCTTTCCTGCCGCGGAGAGGAGACAGATCGGCCTATATGATTTTGTGTCCTTTTTGTCCTTCCCTCCACTCTTCAGGAAAACTCTGTGAGAGCCAAAACTTCAGGCAGCGGGAAAGACGTCCCAGAGAAGGCAACCGTCATGGAGATGAACCAGCTGGCCCAAAATAACTTTCGCCGCGACATTTAGCGCGAAAACTTATATCATGTCCGGACTTGGTGACTTGTCGTGCTTGAAGGTCTGGTTGGCGACTAATACCTCGCGTACTGAAATTGGCGAAGAATCGTCGGAGGTAGAGGAGGGGGGTCTATACTCGCATTTTTCCTAATCACACGTTGTTCCTGGTTCTCTCGTCCGTGACGTGAACTTCCAAATGTAAACTGGCAGTTTCGCGTGCATTCTTGGTCGACTTTTCGTTACTACGCCGAAGTGTACTACGCACATTCTTGACCCGGAATTTTTCCGCCTAGAACTTGTACACAAGGCCCCAGGGTTCCCAATTACCGTGCAACGTGACAAAACGCTGCCAGCTTTCGATATTCACCCGCTTCATCGCCCTGCTGTATTCCTGCAAAGAAGAGCGGTATTCCAGTATCCTCTGGCGATGAGCAGATTCCAATCGCTTCTTCTGAAGTTCGCGTCTTAACCGGTACACGGTCTTCATGCACTTCGTAAAATCTCTGGTCCACCACGGTTTGGACCATTTAAGCAGCCTTCTCCGAGACATCGACGCCTCACAGGCATCGACAATGACACCAGTGAGCGCAGTCGCCACATGTTCGACATAACCGGCAGTCTAGCCTGAGTGCCTCCAGCCTCGATCGAGAGTGATCTGCCAGGCATTCAATGTATCAATCCCTGTCAGTACAGCGAGTGTCGAACCTTCTGCTTCCGACACGCCGTTCAGCCGCTGTGGCTTTCTGCGACCTCAAAAAGATACCTACCGCGTTGTAATCGCTGCTCGTCCAGGCGGTCTTGACCCTCCAGCTTCCTTCGAAACGAGCATTTCGAATAACGCCAGCGTGACATCGATATATGATGATCTGGAAGTCCAATATATCTATGCGGCTGCACAACGTCATTCACAACGTAAAGGCAAGACGCTTGGATGAGCTCCTCAACCTGGACGCCACATTCGTCTGAATTCTGGGGACCCCAGAGCGACGACCTCGCTTTGGCATCTAACGAGGTTGAAAGCTCTTCTTCCCGTCAGAGTGTGAAGAACCCTCTCGAGATGACTCAGGTGCCTCTCAATATCATCGCTGTGCTGGAAGTAGCACGATGCGACGTAAAACGTGAAGCTGGGAATCTACACCTCCGCAACCGAACAGTGAGGAGTGCTGAGTTGAGACACAATACTAATCGCGAAGTTGGGATTCGAAACGGCTGCCCCCCCCCCCCCCGGGGTACTGTGAACGTACGGCCACCGCGCCAAACTAAATATGATTTAAATCATTTATTTATATATATATTCATCTATTTATTAAATTTAACATAATATAACATAAATAAATTTAATTTAATAGAGTTTATTTTAAATTAGTCCAATTCAAATTTATTTATTTATTTACATATTTATTTATCTATCTATTTATCTATCTATTTATCTATCTATACATTTATCTATATATTTATCTATTTTATTTATCTATTCTTTTATATATTTATTTACCTATTTATTTATTTATTTATTTACTAACATACATAATTATTTACAGACTTAGATACTTACTTACTTACTTACCTACTCACTTACTTAGCTACCTACATACTTACATACCTACTTACCTAGTTACCTACGTACTTACTTACTTACCTGCTTCATTACTTACTTCCTTACATACCTACTCACTTACTCATTTATCTACTTACTTACTTACTTCCTTAGCTACTTATTTACTGACGTACAGACATGCTTACTTACTTACCTACTCACTTACTTACGTACGAACGTTCTTACTTAATCACCTACCTACTTACTTACTTACTTACCTGCTTCATTACTTACTTCCTTACATACCTACTCACTTACTCATTTATCTACTTACTTACTTTCTTCCATAGCTACTTATTTACTGACGTACAGACATGCTTAGTTACTTACCTACTCACTTACTTACGTACGAACGTTCTTACTTAATCACCTACCTACTTACTTACTTACTTGCCTGCTTGCCTGCTTGCCTGCTTGCCTGCTTGCCTGCTTGCCTGCTTGCCTGCTTGCCTGCTTGCCTGCTTGCCTGCTTGCCTGCTTGCCTGCTTGCCTGCTTGCCTGCTTGCCTGCTTGCCTGCTTGCCTGCGTGCCTGCTTGCCTGCTTGCCTGCTTGCCTGCTTGCCTGCTTGCCTGCTTGCCTGCTTGCCTGCTTGCCTGCTTGCCTGCTTGCCTGCTTGCCTGCTTGCCTGCTTGCCTGCTTGCCTGCTTGCCTGCTTGCCTGCTTGCCTGCTTGCCTGCTTACTTCCTTACTTACTTATTTACTTACTTATTTACTTACTGAAGTACTGAAGTATTGAAGTACTGACTTACTTGCTGACTTATTTGCTTATTTACTTACTTACTTACATACTTACTTACTAACATTACTAGCATTACTATCATTACTGTTGGCCCGAATTTGTACGATTCTCCGGTACGTATCGGGATCATATATGATCACTCAAATATTCCTACATTCGCACTAAGAATAGATTATCTCTCTCTGATAGTATTATATTATCGCGCATCGTGGGGAATACAATCAATTCAATTCTTTAGAGTATGACTACGCTCCAATATAACTTATCGTTCCCGAAGTAATACGATTCTCCGGTACGGTTAGGATCTTACATGTGACATTTCAAAGTATACTACATTCATTCTCTCTTTATATCTCGAACTGATGGTATTGTATTATTGTACGCAGCACAATTATCAATACGAACTCAATTTTTTAATACATATCGGCGATCTAATACTCCTCCAGAGCTGAGCTTACATATTATGATTCAAAATGATCTGCATTCATTCTAACAATTTATTAACTCGATCCGTCGATCTTATAATATTGCACGCATTGCGGTGTTTACAATGTACATTTTTTTTAACATATAACCACGATCCATTCTTATTTACCGATCCCGAAATAATACGCTCCTCCTGTACGTGGCTGTGTTTACATATGATAACTCAAAATATTTTACATTAAGTCTATCAACTTATTAACTCAATCTGACATTCTTATACCTAACGCGTGTTATGCGAAACGCGTGTATCAAAATAAACAGATTTCTTAGTTATGACGGTCGAGTAATGTTTATCGACCACGAATTATTACGCACCTCCTGTACGGAATGGGGTTTACGTATGATCATTGAAAAAAATCTACATTCATTCCATCAATATCTCAATCTGATCGTCTTCTACGCATCGCGGTGATTACAATGACCGTTCACATTACAATGATCTTTTAATATACAACAACGATCTAATATTGTTTTTCGTCCCCGAAATAATACGCTCCTTCAGTATGTAACGAAGCCTAAATATGATTATTCAGATTCTACATTCTACATTCATTAAATCAATATACTATCACGATCTGATGGTCCTATGTTATTCTACGATTAACGCGGTTGAGAATGAACAAATTACCTATTATAAAGGAACAATTTAGTATTATTTATCGTCCCCGAAATTGTACGCTCCTCCGGTACGGATCGGGGTTTACATATGTTCACTCAAAATACTTTACATTCATTCTACCAATACATTATGTCAATGTGATGAACTTATAATATTATACGCATCGCCTGGTTATCAATAAACAGATTTGCTAATATAAAGCTACGATTTAATATTATTTATCATCCTCGAAATAGGACGATCTTCCGTTACATATCGAGGCTCGCATATGATAATTCAAAAACTCTATATCCACTCTATCAGTAGATTATATCCTTCTGACAATCTTATATTATTCGACGCATCGCGGATATCAAAATGAAAAATTTTTTTAATACAAAACAACGATTTAGTATTATTGATTGTCCCCAAAATAACGCGCTCCTCCGGTATGGTCGGGGCTTACATATGATCATTCAAAACATTCTACATTCACCCTATCAGAAAATTGTACCTCTGTAATGGTCTTAAAATGTTCTACGCATCGCGAGGATAACAATGAGCAGAACTGTTACATATGACGATATAATATTACTTATCTTCCCTGAAAACATACGTATCTCGGAAATCACAATGTACTAATTTTTTAATACGTGACGACTATCCAATATTATTTATCGTCACCAAAATAATACGCTCCTGTGGTACGTATCTGGGCTTTTGTTTGGTCATTCAAAGTATTCTACATTCATTTCATCAGTATATCAGCTTGGTCTGATGGTCCTACGTTATTCTACGCACCACGAGGAACACAGTGAACACCATTTCTTTCAACAGAAATACCATTTAACTTTATATATCCACCATAAAATATTACGGTCCTCCGGCACTTGTAGTGTGTTACATATGACGAAACAAAGTTTTAGACATCCTTCTGTGAATATATCAAATAGATTTGATGGGATTATTTTATTCTCCGCATCACTACTATTTTACACTACGTATTACTTTCTACGTAAATATCGTCTTACATTATTTATCCAGCCAGGAAAGTTTCAGTCATGCGGAACTGATAGGAGCTAACATATGAAGTGTCAGAGTTATCGACAGTCAGTCTGCAAATATATAATACCGATCTGATAGTCATTGGTAATTCAACGCATCGCAAGAATCACAATGGACACCACTCCCTTCTGAATATGTATCATCGTATATTTCTCGACGAAACAATGATAATACGTGATAATACGTGAAATTTCGCTGACTCGTGCATGATTTCGTGAAATATTTATATTTTTCGAACAGATTTCGACGAATCTTGCTAGTTTCATAGATATCTAGCATGTTTCACGACGAAACAGTGATAATACACCGAATTTCTCCGTTTCGATGATGATTTCGTGAAATATTCGTATATTTCGCTGATATTTCTACAAAATATTTTCAATATCTTTCAACGAAACATTGATAATACGTTGAATTTCTCTGTTTCGAAGATATTTTCGTGATGTATTCGTGTTTTTCGCTGAAATTCAACGTAGATTGCTACTTTCGTAGATATATCGTATATTTCACGACGAAACAATAATAATACCTTGAATTTCCCTGGTTCAACGATTTTTTCGGGAAATATTCGTATTTTTTCCTGAAATATCGAAAATACTTGTTAGTTTCATTGCTAATTCGTTAATTTCACGACGAAATAGTGATACAAATATGAACATCTCTATTTCGATCCTGTTTTCCTGAAATATTCGAATGAAAAATACGAATATATCACGAAAATATGGACGAAACAAAGAAATTCAACGTATTATCACTGTTCGTCGTGAAATCTACGAAACTATAAAATCAGCAAGTTTTGATGAATTTACATTGAAAAATAGAAATATTTCACGGAAACACCGTCGAAATAGAGAAATTCAAAATCTCTGTTTCGAAATAAAACTATGCAATATCAGTAATTTTTGTCCAATTTACAACGAAAAATGTAACTAATTAACTCATAGATATTTCGTAAATATCAAGACAAAACTGTGATAATATTTTGAATTTTTCCTTACATGATGTTGTGAAATATTCTTATTTTCCAACGTAAATTCGACAAAAAATTTCCAATTTCACAGATATTTCGTAGATATCACAAATGAACAATGATAATACTTTGAAATACCACGTTTCGACAATGTTTTTGTGATATTGATATTCATATTTTTCGTATAATATTCGTATTTTTCGTTGTAAATTCGGCGAAATATGTTAATTTCACAGATATTTCGTAGAATACACGACGAAACAGTGTTAATACGTTGAATTTCCTCTTTCGACGATGGTTTCGTGAAATATCCGATCTATTCGTTGTATTTCAACAAAAAATTTTTAATTTTTTGGATACTCCGTAGATTTCACGACGAATTAACATATCGATTTAATATTCATATTATTATTACATTGACAGAATGAATGTTGAAAATTTTGAAGTGTCATATGTAAAGCTAATTCCACTTACCAATACTCCGTATCATTTCAAGATCGATAAAATACTGCTAGATGAAATTTATCTACAAAGAAATGGTGTTTCAATTTTAGATATTGATGGAAAGCCCACTCAGATATGTTTCATCAATTGTGGTAAGTCAGAACGAAAGATCAGAATTTAAAAGATCCAACTGAAACAAACTCCGATAAACACATTCCAAAATTTGCTTCATTAGTATGAACTAAACATATTGATCCACAACATCACGACACAATTGGACGAATTCTGCGTTCCTATATTGACATATTTGACTTAGAGTCGGGCACTTTACCATGTCAATTTGACTGAACATACCATCAATTTAAAAGACAACAAATTAATATCAAATTAATAAACCTCCCCAATGCCATAAAACTGAAATAGAAAAACAAACAGATGAGATGCTACAGAAATTAGAAGAATCGAATTACAATTAAACGCCTCAGAGAAAAAGAAATAGAGAATAGTTATAGATTTCCGAAAATTGAAAGAAACTTACCGATCAAGACGTGTATGCGCTTCCCAATTCCGACGTAATTCTTGACCACTTAGGTAAAGCTAAATTTTTTAGCGCTCTCGATCTATCTTCCGGGTTCCATCAAATACGAATGCAACACGAATCAAAGAAGTGCACTGCATTTTTAACACCACAAGGACACTTTCACTTTAACAAAATGCCATTCGGGTTAAAAAAACGCCCCAGCTACGTCTCAGCATATGACGCATTGCGCGGTCTCGTAGAAAAACACTGCTTGATTTACTTAGACGATAAAATAATTTTCAGATCCGTAATACAGGAACACAATTAGAATTTAGTTGTAGTTTTGCAAAGATTAAAAGACTTCGAATTAAAAATTCAACCGGATAAATGCGAGTTTTTAAAACCAGAACTCGAGAACTTAGGACATGTAGTAACTATCACAAGAAGGACATCCTTGTTGCTACATTTCATGAACGCTAAATCAACCTGAAAAGAACTATAGTACGACGGAAAAAGAACTTCTTGCAACTGTATGAGCAGTAAAACGTTTGCGACAATATTTACTCGGTAGAAAAATTCATCATTCAAACAGACCCATGCATTAAAATGGCTTAAAAACGCAAAAAACCTTTCCTCGAGACTTATGCGCTGGAGATTAAGACTTGAAGAGTACATATTGATATCGAATATAAAATAAAAAAAGAAAAGAAAACGCCGCCGCGGACACCCTATCACGCTTATATCCATTGATCCGAACCAATTGCCTCAACATCCCGACAAGATCCGATACTGGAAATTCCAATACCTAATTTAGAAGAAATAACAGATAACACACTTACTCCACAATCACCGAATCTCGACGAGATTATACATGGCGAATCATCTTTAACAGAAATAGAAAATTTGATCAGAGAACTTGAACTTGTGGAGGAAGGACCACCAGATTACATTGACGAATACCGACACTTTAAGCAAGAAATAGCACGAGAAATTCACATTAAAGAGAAAGATAACAAAGAAACCTATCAGTTAACCAAATCAGTTTCAGGGACATATAACGAATATGAATGGCTTAAAATCCTTACTAAAATCATTCAAGAAAATAAATTAAAAAACATAGGGATAGGCATAGACGACGATATGATAACCGAATGCGTGACTATATTACTGATCTTAACTTTCCTCGGCACAAAGATAAAAGATAAAACAATCACATTTGAACGTAACAAACCGCAAAAGTACACACCTGAATAAAATAAAACCATAATGACAACATCGGACATTTCAGTATAACCAAAACATATCCAACAAAATTACGACTGAACCAATTTAGAACAAGACGTCACGGATTATGTAAAACGATGCAACAGCTGTCAACAACATAAGCTCACTAGAATTAGACAAAAAAAAACCGCCGTTATGATAGATACATCCTTGGAACCTAACGACAAAGTAGCATTAAACATTATCGGACCACTTCCTAAAACCAAAAGATGAACTCAAAATATACTTTCAATTCAAGACCAATTAACTAAATACCTAGTATTAATACCATAAAAAGACCAAAAAGCGGAAACTATAACACCCCAGTTGATGGATCACTATGTCTATATATTTTCAGCACCAAAAACTATTCTAACGGACGATGGATCTAATTCTGTTTGCCAATTGATGGAACTGTCTGAAAACGCTTTCAAAATGAAACATATCCGAATCCTGAATCCAATGATTTCGTTAGAACGAGCACACGGTGTAATCAAAGATTTAATTCGAACATGCACCGCCGAACAAAAACATGAATGGGATCAAAATTTAAAAATTATTAGCATGGGACACAATACAGTAATGCACGTAAAGTAACTGAAAAAGCAAAGTTAAAAAATAAAAAGACACAGGACAGTAGAATCGCGCGGAGACAGACTACCATTAACCCAGGAGATAAATGGTGCACAACGAATAAATTAGACACTGAATGGTTAGGACCAGCGACAGTATTGACCTCACTTCCAAATTATACCATAAAATTTGATCGCAGTAAAAGGATTATAAAAATTCACGGTAATAAACTAAAACTTTCAGCCCAACGTTCACTGCCATCCTGCTTTATAATAGATTAATTAATTTGCGAGATACACATAAAACCATCAGGCAAAAACTCTGTATTCTTTGAAACCATAGGAGAATGTTATTTCTATAAGGATCAGGTTACAATTCGCAAGTGTTATAGACATTAATGAATTACTTAGGCAACCATCAATAATAAAAGCGAGCATAGAAAAATTAGGCGAAAGTTACAAAGGTTGCAGTTATAAGAATGAAATTCGTAGCTTAATTAACGACTTCATAAAAATCAAGAAAATGGTAGAACAATTAAAATTAACATTACACACACGATCAAAACGAGAATTCTTAAATATAATTGGATCAGTGTCCAAAAGTTTATTTGGAACTTTAGATGAGAGTGACTTAACCTTAATAAATCAAAACATAGATAGATTATTCGATTTTAATAACAATAATTATAGCAAAATAATTATAGCAAACCAATCAACTCTTATTAAACAAGTTCTGAATGACGAGAGATTGCAGACTGTAAGTATAATCAACAACAATTTGCAAGACCTAACCAACACTGCATAAAAACGAAATACTGGCATCTCTCCTCATTTATACTGAATTCCTAATATCCGAATTACACGTAAACATAAACGAAATAATCGAAACCATAATCTAGAAAAACGCGGAATTATAAACCCCCAATTTGTCAAAATAAATCAATTTCTTACTACGCTAAAACAGATTACTGATAAGAATTTTCTTACGAACCATATCACGCTAGAACCAGCAAGCTCCCAGACATTACTAGATATCAATAGCTTAAAAATCTCAGTCCGAAACAACAAATTGTTATATCATATTAAAATACCATTTTTAGAAGATACAGATTGGAAAATTATCAAAATTTATCCTCTACTGAAGCAGAGTGACAAAATTTTCATGGACCCGATAATTGAAAATCCAAAGTTTTTAGCAGCGAAGACCAATACCTCCCAGTCGACAAGGACTATATGAACAAATATTGTAAAAAAACTACAATGTTACAGATTTACAAGTTTACACATTCATCTTATAGCAAAACAGGTATGAAAGTGTGCGAATTAGAATTAATGGACCATTTCACCTCACCAAAAAAACTGTAACTATGTAATCTTTAAAATTAATGTGTTAACGTCCATACCACTTGAAACTGAAAATAACTATCTTGTTATTCCCGAACATGAAGTATAGATGCCCTATGCGGAACAAGTAGAGCACTAACAATTGAAGAACCAAACCAATTGTCAAGCGACGAGAGTTGTACACTGACATTTAGCAACAATCTAATGAAAATATGCATATGTCGAATCATACCGTGTGATACGAGACAAAGTATAAAGAAATCGGTAACTTTGACAATGACACCTTAGCCGAACTCAACTTAATTAATGAACAGCTCTCAACCGCTCCTAAAATGAATCCAAATTTCAATACTTACAAGATATCATTACAACAAATTAATTCACAAATCAATCAATCAATAAAGACAGAACGACGAATCAGAATTATAAAAGAAACAGAACTATCCATATTACAAACATTAGGCTACACCTCTATAGGCACAATCATACTTTATATACTCTACAAATGTAAATGTTGTCAATCTCTATCAAAATGCGTACCACACACATTATTTATAAATATTTTAAGCTCTACAGCCAATCCAATAGTGAACCAACATCCTGATCTACAATTAAACGCACCAGCTCCATCTACCAACAAATGTGACCAGCTACGCCTCACGCCATCTGAATTCGAGGACTTAGTAGACATAAAATCTACTCGAAGATCACTCCATTTCGTTTCGAACGTCTAAGAACGGGGGAATGTCAGCAGTTAAAAATTTTTTCCCACCGATACGATGCAGACTTCCAGCCATTCTCCGAATTCTTAATCACCTCACCTATTCTCAAAATTAGCAGTCAGCAGATTCAGGGACCTAGGTCCATGCATACTGTCCCCAATATTATAAAATTGGATTATAACTCGAACTTCTTTCATTATTACTTTGAATCGTTCTGGAATTGGTGTGAATTGTATTAATAAAGTTTTATTTCTTTTAAAGTCCAATCATTTTTTTTTCTTTTTTTCTTCATAGAACATAACAGTTTGTTTAAATCGTATTATGAAGTGATCACACGTGAAATTTACCCATTTGTTCTCATTTTTTTGTTAAATCTACCTCTGTCAACATGACAGGGTCATGAAAAACACTATTTTTCTATATTATAACGATTTAATATTATTGATCGATCCTAAAAAATTACCGACCTCCGAGGTACGAGGTTTACATATTACCATTAAAATAATATGACAATACAGCATCAATATTTTATATCGATTTTATGTTTTTAGTTTATTCTACGTAACGCAGCGATCACGTAGAACACAAATTTTCAATATATTATAACAATCTAATATTATTTATCGAAGACTACTGACCCCCAGTATAAGATGATGTTTTATATGACATGCATCGAATCAACATATTATAAAGATTTTATGCGCTTAAATTATTTTTATGTAGCGTAATGATAACGCACAATATAACATATATAAAGTATAAGTGGAGGTCTACAAATGATATATCGAATCAATATATTTATTAAATAATTATAATAATATATAACAATTTATCGAATCAATATTATATAACGATTTTATACGCTTAAACAATTCTACGGTAACGTACAATGTAACTTTCAAATATAACGAGACAGCATAATATGTTGATCCTCGAAAATAGCGGACCTCCCGTATAAGATGTGTTTCAGTGAAGCTATATCGAATCAATTTATTATAACGATTTTATGTGCTAAACTATTCCATGTAACGTAACGATAACGTACAATATAACTTTTCAATATAATATAACGATCCAGTATAATTAATCAATCCTCCGATGTTCCATAAGATAAGGTTTGTATAAGCTATATCGAGTCAATATATTATAATGATTTTATGCGTTTAAGCTGTTCAGTGCGACGTAACGATAACGTGCTATATAGCTTTTCATCATATAACGATCCGGTGTAGTTTATCGAACCTCCAAATCACGGACATCCAGTATATGATGAGTTTATTATAGAATTATTTATAGAATTATTGATTAGGTGTTTATAGAATTATTGATTAAGAGGATAGATTAGACATCCAATGCTTCTTCGTGTCCCGTTTGATAGTCACCTCTTACCATTTTCGTGTCACATCCTGTCATATGGACTTAGAGAATTATTGCTGTAGTGTTGCCGTTTCCGCATCGAAGATTATTTATTGAATTGAATCCGGTGACACTTTATTAATAAAAACATACATACATAATAACTAACAAACATACATATGTATGTACATACAGTAATCATAAGAAATAAATGCGAATTTTGTAGACATTGTTTATAAAGTTTTATCATCGTATAGTATGATTTTTCACAAAAGATTCTATTTTCTACGATTTAATTTTTTCTATATGTTATTCTAAGAAAAAAAAATAGAACATAATGTTAAAAAGAAATTAATGTTTCCTAAAATACTTCAAATTTTATACAGAATGCGACTGTTAAATGAAAATATATTTGCTGTATTTTTGTTTTTATGAAAAACATGTTCCAGATAAAGTTACACCATTTTAAGGCGCACATTCATTGAAAGTGGAAAGAATTATTTTCAAGATCATTTTAAAGTAAAAATAACGGACTTATATCTTTGTCGATCTTCTTATGAAGATTATTATTATATGTAAGTAAAAATTAAAATTTAATTATCTGAATATTCATTTCCAATCATTTAATATCGAGAAGTTTTTTCGGAACGAACCGTTTATTAAAGAGATTGAATTTCATGTTAGAACATTACGTTTATTAAAGAGATTGAATTTTATGTTAGAACAGTACGGATATCTATTGGAATCAAGCAAACACAATGATCTGGCGTTCAATGTACGAGAATTATATAAAATATAAAATGGATTTGTAGAATGATTTTGTAAATTATATAATTAATGTAATAACATTTGAAGAAATTGCGGTTAGTCCAAATCGTTCGAAAGCTTACATTGAATTGCCCGTTCAGTCCCTCCTGTTGATCATCATTTTGTTTGACATAAAGCCGATCTTTTTAAGAACCATAGTCCTTGACATATAGTAGGGAACCATAGTCGTACCACGCGGATACTACGAAATTTCTTTACAGTTTTATCAAAAATTTAACGACATATTTTTACATACTCTATTTAAATTTTATATGAATTTAAAATGATATATTCTCATTGAGTACTGTTCATTTTCATTCTCTTTCCAATTGCTTTCATCACGATTGTCATCGTATAGAATAACAAATGGAAAGCGAATTAAAAGGTCAGTTCAAGATTTCCTAACGGAGGAATAGTTGTCAAATCTAAAAATTGAACATGGTTGCTACATTTTTGATTCATCGATCGGTCCTGTCTATGAAATGATGAAACTAGCAAAATAGACGACTGCATGATTATTCGTTGTCTTAGAATCAGGTATTCGCTCGAGCTCGATCAAAATTATCCGATCAGATTGAACTCCGAAATATCAAATACTTTCACCGGGGTAATTTAAACAAATTTTTAGAATAATTAAAAATACAAGTCTTACCATAACTTCCTAAAAAGAATCATGTAACACTTTACTTGAATTCTTTTTAAAGTATAAAGCTTCGATTACTCTTTGTCTTTTTGAAGATATTTTTATATTATGTAGCAAGTGAGAAATTCAAGAAATTTCTATTCTCAAAATTTGTAAAATTGCAAACGTTTTTAAAAATATTGAGAATTTTTTTATGACTGGAAATCTACCATAGAAAATTTAAATTATGTCTTTTTTCAATGATATTGATAGAATTACGGCGGTTGTTTTGACGTTGGCGGAACAAAAATAGTTTTACTGGCATACTAGCACTTCGCACTTTTCCTGGGTAATAACTTTACTGTTGTTTCACTTTCACTGGACAGAATCCTTTCTGAGCAATGGATTCCATGCGTTCGCATGTCTTTTTGCCTAACTTGGAGTATTCGCTTGTCTGTAGTTAGACACCTCGTGGTGTTCTGTATAACTATCTCCACCTTATCTTATCGATTTCTCGTTTACTTATATTCTAGTACTCCTGCTTAATCGAGAGTCGACAAGACTTTCAAGTTTAATGTCCCCACGCAATTCTGATGTTTCACTTTTGGCAAGGCGTTGGTTAAGAAATCCGCTACCATGTTAGAGGTACGGATATATGTTACATTGATTTTCCCATTTTCTTGGGCTTCCCTCGTCAAATGGTACCGTATCTACGTGCTTACTCCTTGCGTGATGCACATTGTCTTTTGCCAACGCGATTGCGCTCTGATTGTCGCAGAACACCGTTGTGGCGCCTTTGACTAGGCTACCAAATTTCATATGCATTAGAAGTCTTCTCTGATAGATCGCTTCCTTCGCAAGTTCGAATAACGCGATATACTCTGCTTCCATGGTGGACAGGGCGACGGACCTTTGTTTCTTCATGTACTAACTGATAGGGCCATTCGCTAATATCATTGCATATCCTGTGCAAGAGCGTCTATCCTTCGGATCTCCTGCCCAATCGGCATTTACATATCTTACTAGTTTCGCGTCGGTTTTCTTATAGTTAATCGCGTATTCCGTGCAAATACCTCAATATGAGCTTCGCGGCTTTCCAGTGGGCAATTTTCGGGTTCTTATAGAATCTACTTAACGTATTCGTTGCAAATGCAATGTCCGGACGTATCGCATTTGTCAAATAGATTAGACTGCCAATTAACTCACGATATTATTTACATAATCCTTTTCCGACTCCGATTCGCTTATGAATTTTTCATTCACTTCCATGGGAGTCGCGACGCTCTTACAATTTTTCATATTAAATTTTTCTAATAAATCTTCTATGTATTTTTTTTGTGATAGTCTAATTGAACCCATTTATTCGTCCCTATCGATTCGCATGCCCTATATTTTTAATCTTGAATTTTGATTTTGATTTATTCTTAGTCCTTATTATTCTATCAAAACTTTTTGACCCTACTAGCAAATCGTCTACATACAGTACTATTGTTACATCGCTATTTTTGCTTATATGCACGCACCAACTTGCTGCACTTTTTTCAAAGTTCATAGTTGTTAAATGCTTGTCTATATCCTTGTACCGTTTTCTGTCGGCT
The DNA here is from genome assembly GCA_032399595.1 of Tetragonula carbonaria. NCBI lineage: Eukaryota > Metazoa > Arthropoda > Insecta > Hymenoptera > Apidae > Tetragonula > Tetragonula carbonaria. Next base: position 10,020,434 of record JAUCRC010000015.1, on the reverse strand, counting down.
TGTTGTAACTCATACAATGGTTTGTTTAGTCTACATACTTTTACTGGTTGATTGAGATCAACGAATATCTCCGGTTGTGTCATGTAAATTTTGTTGTCCAATGTTCCCTGCACGTATGCGGTCTCTACATCCATTTGATGCACGTGCGTTTCTTCTTCTACGCAACACGCCAGAAACGCCTTGATAATCTCGTATCTGGCCACGGGAGCGAAGATTTCATCATAGTTTACCCCCTTTTGCTATTTTGTATCCATGCGCGACAATTCGGGCCTTGAATTTAGTCAGAGTTCTATCCTGGTTTCCATTTCTTTCTAAAAACCCAGCGATTTGTTAGGACTTTTTTTTCGGGTCTACTAGTTCCCAAGTGCCGTTGCGAATAAGAGATTGGTATTCCTCATTCATGACCTATAGCCACATCTGTTTTTCGGGACCATTCATCGCCTCCTTCACGCTGTTGGAGTTTTGATTGTGTGTCTTGAGATTTTCCGGCTAGTACTTTTTTCTGGGTCTTCCTGGTCTTCGGGATGGCTCTACCGCGTGACGTTGGAGGTTCACGTACGATCTCAGTTTGTGCATCCTCGCGGTCAGAATCCTCATTTGGCAATTCGGCTGCAAATTCGCGGTCAGAATCCTCGTTCGGCGATTCGACTGCAGATTCACGATTAGGGTCCTCGTCTTTCAGTAATGACGAGTTCTACGTCTTCTAGTTCATTTCTTCTTCTTTTCTGACATGAATGTCACAGTCCTCGAGAAACCTAACGTCGCGCTTCTTCTCGATTGATGTGCCTTTTTCCCATAGTCGATACGCTTTTGCTTCTTCTATCCGACTAGAATATATCCTTTGTCTTTGGGTGCAAATTTGTTTGATGCGCGCCTTTTGTTTAAGCCGATGACTTTTGCTTCCAAAGTTCCTCGTGAGGCCTGTGTACGGTTGTTTTCCAGTCCATAGCTCGTACGACGTTTTACTTCCGGTATGCTTAGATGGACATCGGTTTCTGATGTAGCCGTATTCACTATTTCCGTCTACAAACTGAGAGGCACTCTTGACTGCACCATCATTCACCTGGCCATTTCGACCAATGCTGAATTCGAAAATTTGAAAACTGTTCAGAAGATAATTTTGCTATACCTAACGTATAAGGCAAGAAAGTGGTATAAAAATTAGATAAGGATTACATGGTGACAATGTTCCCGATCGACTGCTATTGGCCGGAGATGGATGTTTATACGTATATGTGAATATACTTGTGCTTCTTGAAAGTTGCATTTGTGTGTGCTTTTGTTTACTCTAGACACTCGAATTAGGCCCGATGCAGTTACGCAAGATCTGAAAGCGGTAGTGCTTCGAAAAAACAGAAACACAAACTTCTTTTATTTCATAAAAATAAGAAAAAGAGAATATTATATCTCAGTTCTTTCAAAAAAATCGCTGTTGCGATGATTTGTCATAATCGGTTGTCTGCATCGGGCCTAAAGTTAACTACTAATTGCTCTTATTTTATATAATATATAATATATATAACAGATTTCGTAAAATTGAAGGATCTACCTTCCAAATAGAGAATTCTCGAAGCCAAAATTTTTATATCTTTGGAGTTTCACGTCTCACGCCCTTCAAATTTTATCTCGATCGGTGACTATGCAAATTAAATAAATGTTTAGTATGACTGTCAATGACCAATCAAAATAGTTTTAGTTAGTTAAAAATTATTTTTAAAAACAATGAAATATAAATTATTATATATTTAAAATGTGCATTAATATCAAAAAACACGGATAGAGTTTTTTCTAATATACAGGGTGCGGCAGGATGGAGTCCCACATTTCCAAGGTGAATTATGAAAAAATGGTAGAAAATATGAGAAAAAAGTTTTATTTTCTAAAAGCACATATAATGAAGTTTTTTGGGCTAGGTTTTAAAAATAATATCGTCCAAACGATAGCTTTGACGGACGATGCACATATGGAGGCATTCCTGGAAGTTTTCCATTATTCACTTCAGCATATCTTGAGGAATTTCGGCGATTTTCTCTTTAATGGCCTCTTCTTCTAGGGTTCGAGAATGATGCTTATGAACCTCAGCTTGAGATACTTCCACAGGAAAAAATCGCAGAGGCTCAGAGGGGAATAAGCGGGCCATGTGACATTTCCTCGTAAGGAGATCAGGCAACCGGGGTACATTTCTTGCAAAATGGCTCGAAGCTGTGGCTCCATCCTGTTGGAACCAGAAGTTATTTTAATCTTGTTCCTCTTCATATTCTTCCATTTTAGGGCGTAAAAAGTTCTCCAACATGTTACAATACCGGTCTGATGTCACGGTAACCATGTCGCCATCTTCTTCAAAAAATAAGGCCTCACGATGCCTACAGAGGACATTGCCCACCAAACAGTAACTTTTGAGCTCTGAAGAGATCGTTGGTGGAGTTGGCGCGGGTTTTTAGCAGTCCAGTATCGAAAATTTTGTTTGTTAACCGCGCCACAAAGATGGAAATGCGCTTCGTCGCTACTCCATACAATATCGCTGGGAGGTACAGTTATAAGGATGGCGTTGCAACCATCTCTACATCTTCCCCAGTCTTGTGGACTCAATTCCTGAGTAATCATAATCTTATATGGGTGTAACTTAAGGTCTGTGTGCAGAATTCGCCTCACCATTCGATCCGATATCCCAAAAGCAGAGGCATGTTTCCGAGCAGAACGCGATGGAAACTCGATAGACGCTCTGACTGCGGCAATTTTTTCAGGTGTTCTCACGTAATTGGAACACCCAGCTGGTTCTTTAGGCACTGTGGATCCCGTTGCCGTTAAATTTACCCATTTCAATATCGTTTTCCGATCAGAAACACCGTCGTTTCGGTTTAAACCGAAAACCGTACGAAAGGCCCTCTGCGTCGCAATCACGGAATCACCGTTTTTAAAAAAAGCCTTGACAACAAAGCCCCGATGTTTACCCGACCAAGGCATGGTGGCTACTGAAAACTGCATTGCTCACCCAACCTAACGAGAACTGCCACGACCCTTTACCTGCTCAAGGGACTTCAATGATTTCTTGAAATGTAGGACTCCATCCTGCCTGATTTCTTGAAATGTAGGACTCTATATATATAATCTATAGAACGGAACATAATATAGAACAGAATAGTTTTAGATACTGATTTCGTGTATCAGAATCTGGAGGCATAGACGAAGGATATATACTATGCGATAATAGAACTTTTTAAACAATATCTACTAAATTCGCATTTATTTTTTATGATTATTGTATGTACATACATATGTATGTTTGCTCGTAATAAAGTGTCACCGGATTCAATTCTATAAATAATTTTTTATGCGGAAACGGCAACACTATCTGACACTGTAGTGCAATACTTGCTTAAGTCGATAGGACAGGATGTGATACGAAAATGGTAAGCGGGTCATATGACCCCCCAAAACCTGGGACATGGAAAAGCATTGGATGTCTGATGTATGCAAGTAGTCAATGCCATGGCCGAAAAAAATACATTGGATGCAATGTCTATTCATATACTTCATCTGTGTTCAGCATCTGAAATACCGACCAGGAAAAAATCACTGGTTTTTTAGCGCACTCCACACTTGAACAACGGTGAATTGGAGAACTGATGCTTGTGAAAAGCTGAATCCTTACGAAATACCGACCAGGAAAAAAATCACTGGTTTTTTAGCGCACCAATTATGTTTCCAAATTCCGATACAGAACTGTTATATTATGTATCTGTGTATATATATATATCAGAAAGAATTCTATCCATGGTTACATTGGATATACTTCTTCGAATATATAATTTATCTTACAAAATTATTCTACAAATCTATTATATATTTTATGTTAATTCTCGCATAGTGATTACCAGATTGCTAAGGCGGCGATGCTTTCGAAAAAAAGTTTTCGAACAAAACCATAAAGTTTTTTTGTTTCATAGAAAAAAGAATATTATAGATAAAGAATATTATATCTTTGTTCTTTCAAAAGAAAGCAATGATTTTCTTACAAATTGCTCATTTATAGCATCGGGCCTAACATTATCTGCTAGTCGCTTGTGTTTATTACATATAATAGATTTTGTCAAATTAAAGAATGTATCTTCCAAACAGAATTCTCGAAACCAAGATTTTATATCTTTGGAGTTTCACATCTTTGACAACGCCCTTCAAATTCCATTTCAATCGGTGACTATTTAGAATTAAATAAATATATGGTAGTCAATCGCCAATTATCCATCAAAATAATTTTAGGAAGCAATATAGTTAGTTAAAAAATAGTTTTAAAAATAATGAAGTATAAATAATTATATATTTAAAATGCGTATTAATGTTAAACATGGATAGAGGTCCCCTATTTTTAATGTTAGTCAATAGCATTACATTATGATTAGAATTTATAAAAGGAGGATGCACGAATCTTTCACATTCAAAAGAACATCCAATTTTATTTCCATAATAAGATCACATGACTAATTAAACTATCGTAATTATCTAGCTGCAGATATACCGAAGATATTGATAGAAAAAATGTTACTCGGCATAAAATTTGGAATATTAATTATAATATTGGCATTTGGATATTAATTGACAAAATGAAATGTAAAAATATTTCATGAATAATTTATCCTGACACAGAGCTTCTACTAAGCTGTTTGACAACATAGGCATCGATTACTGTGATTCGTCTTAAAAGAAAAAATGTATAGCAGTACTAAAAAATTTTTGATAATTTTATGATTAAAAATGATATTATACTATCCAAAATAAAAATTTGAAAAATACAAATATTTAAATTATATAAGAATAACGAAAATAAGAAATTATTTGCAATAAAAACTATTGAATAAATAAAATGAAATTTGCAGATATTTTATTAATTTTCAATATAAAAAAATAAAAAAATTAAAAAAATAATGTTGCAAAATGCTGTTTTATAATAAATTTTCAAATTGTATACAAATTTGAAAAAATTAATAAAATTAACTGTCTTTTGGAAATAACATAATTACCAAAATGTTTGTTTTTATAAATAAGTTTCTTTTATCATGAATAAATTTACAAAATGATTGTTTTCATAAATAAGTTTCTTTTATCATTTTTAAAATATTTAAATACACGTAAATATTTATATACACGTAAAATATTTAACACATAAATATCACATAAAATATAAATAGAAAATTTTGTTTTAATGAATCTAAGGCTATGAATCACTCGAAGTAATAAAAATTATATTATCATTAGACTTCAAAATTTACTGCATACTGTATTAAAAATACGCATACATGTTCCTTAAAAATATTAACAAAAATATTAAATTAAATGCATAGTGTCTCAATTATCGTCATTGTTTGTAGATAATTTTTCTAGTTTCTTTTTTAAACTATTCTTCCGGAATAAATTACAGTAGAATTTCAATTATCCGACACCCGATTATCCAGAATGTCTCATCAACTGACACATTTGCATCTCTACTTATACAAACTACTCTTTTTCAGTAAAAAAGAAAATTAAGTAACATCAATTAGGTACATATATTCTATTAGGTACGTATATTCTATGTGTTCTGCATCTATATATTTTATTTTTGTTAATAAACTGCATTTCTATATTGTTTGCTTTTTATATTATTTTCTTTGTTTTTATTACTTTATATAAAAGTGCATTCAATTATCATATTCAGTTATGCATATTTGACAATACAGCACTTGTTTTGATCATGAGTATGCCGGATAATCGAAATTCTATTCTATTCCTTTATATTTTAATTATTTAACATACTATTTCAAAGATTACTATAAGATTTGACTTTTTGATTTTTTTTGCAATCATATAAACTTATTAATTACTCGGCTATTTTTTGCCAATTACTTGGATTAATTTGGCAAAATATAGTTGCATTCTTAATACATTTTTAAATGTAATATATTCGTAACAAATAATAAATAATACATAAATTAATCAATCACTATAATTTATTTCTGTCAGTGTCATCTACTTTCTCGAATATTTTATCTTATATGCAGATTTGCTACAACTTGAATTTTTCATATTTATATGAAATTATGATTAATTTTTGCAATGATTAATCTTGATTTTGATTGATTATCGAAGAATATCAAACCATTAACAAAAAAAAAGATATAGCGATGTTCTAATTTTATTTAGAATAAAAATCAAAGTTTACATATTCATATTTTAAAATCTTGAGAAAAGAAATACGTATGCAGTTCCAAGATAAACTTCCAGGAGAACAGGTAACTATTATGGTGGTGACAGCGCAAAATCTTTTGCAGTGGATTTAACACAGCGAGAGGCCGTCAGGTGGCCAGGAAAGCAAGCAAGCGCGGAGCGCAATCAATAAGTTCGCAGAACGCGGCGCGGCGGTGCCTCGTGCGCGGCAGCTCCGACTGAAATTTCAGTCGGACGCATAGTCACGTCGAAAACTGATGAAATTCATTCGTTCAATTCGCTTGTTTTTCCCTGCGCGCGGTTTCCTACGTTCTTCCGAGTCATCGTCGTTATTATTGTTGCAAGGAGTGGTGGACTTATAGCAAGCGGCAAAATGGCGACGTGTGGTACGAAACAAATGACTTTTGCGTGAACAGTTGCATCGTGTAAATTTAACAGTTGATCGTGTAAATTCAGCTTCGAAGCCTGAAACAGAAAAACTAAAAACCTCAAAAAGTTTTGTGACGAATGAACTAGTTCCGTACAAAAACGTTACCTGTGTCTAGAAGAATCATCTTTCATGAAAATTCATTCTTCTCTCATCGAAACAGTTTTCCTAAGTAACTCAAAGGAAAAGAAGTGGTCAGCGCAGACTTGGCCGGCATAATTGAATCAATATGAAAAAAGTTGTTTACAGTTATCAAGTGGATTAATCGTATTGAAAGTTCGCGAGTAGTGTCCGCCGTTTTTGAGTGACGATTGCATCGATCGATGCCGGTTTCGATGGCTTGACAAACATTCGTAACAATTAACACGATCATGCATTTATATTTTGAAAAAAATAACAATGCCAAGTGCGACTGCAACATCTTGTCGCTGAGCTGGATGGGCAAGGTGCCGGACGAATCACCGGAGGTATGTGACGTTCCTTCCGAAATTCTATCAAATCCTGTTTATCAAAACTAATTGGAAGTAATACATCACGTACAGTAAGATTATAATACTGTAAAAGATTTATATTATAGAATTATTGAATAAAAATGTACCGAAATCAAACTTTGCATTTGCTATCTGTATAAAATGAACTGGTAATAAATATAAATTGTTGAACAAAGCGATTGACATGCGAAAAATTTGTACTTTTAATAGCGAAATACAAGAATAATAGAAATACAACAATTATAGAAAATATTCAAAAAGTCTGAAAATTAGAATTTTCTGTGGAAATTATTAATAAATTCTTTCTCAAAAATAAATAAAAAGAAATTGAATGAAATAATAAAAGTTTGATATTTTATTTTTAGTTAAGACTTATTTTTAGTAAAGTTTCAAGTTCGTTTTATAAAGCTACTATCTTTCGTAATTTGCAATAGGAAATGATATGCACTCGGTTTATTTTAATAATTGCTATTCTTTTTTACTAAAGTTATCGAAAAAGTTATACGTAATAGGTATAGAAAAATTGGAATAATCTGTATGACGCAGTAAGACTTTACTAGCAGTAAATCAGAATCAGCAGGTTGTAAACGCCGACGCACTATGATCCCAGTGTGCTCGGTTTCTCATTTTTAGACTACCATGTTCACGTCATCGGTTATAAATTCTAGAAATACACCAGACGGCAATCGTTAAACAGAAACTGAAATGTCACTTTTCTTGGTGTTTAAAGTCGTTGAAATTCTAGGCAATGTATTTAGTTAATACAGTCCGCGATAAAATAAATGTCAGTCTATTCAACGATTTCGTCTACTTTTTAATATACGTACAAAAGTTATATTTTGCACTCTGTATATATTCTACATGACATCTCATATAAACGTACTGAAAATCACTTTCGCAGAACATGATTTGTAAATGATGTGAAAAGGAAGATAAACAGGAGGTAAAATCTACGCGACAAACCTACGTGACACTTCATTATATGGTTATACAATGAATAAATGATTTATTAATGTTTTGTAATGCCTGCTTTCTTTTGCAAAACTTCTCACTACTCGCTTAAGCATTGATTTATACAATTTTTTAATTTTTTGGGAAAAAAAATTATACCATTCTTGAACGAAGCTTTCTTGGTGCCCATTTTTTAAATAAATAACAAAACAATAGACCATAAAACTTTCAAAAATTTCAGATTTAACGAAAGCATTTTTGCTTTCGTTAGCAATTCGATAGCAACAAGGAATTTAAGACACACAATATCTCAAGGACTATCATTTTGTCGCGTCTGTTTTAGTTTCTGTTTACATGCTTTCCACAGCATTCACAAATTCTGGAAAGTGTACACAAAAAAGTGTACACAAAAAAGTTTCAAGACTGTTTTTTTTTGTAAATCTCTACAAAGGTTTAGAAGTATAGAATTACACTACTGTGTTATTAATTTTTAGTATACAATGAGAAAATCCTACCAATTTCTAAAGTCATAAAATTTTTCTGTTCATATAATATAATCATTGTTGTATTTCAATGAAAGCATGTATACTATTTTTTTTTCTTTGTCTATCTGGATGATAATACATATTCTAGAAAATCAACATTTGACGCTAAGGCGAGGTGAGAAATAAATTACTCTTTATTTCGATCAAGGGAAAAAATTGCGCAACACATGACAGCATCAAAATGTATACACAGAAATTAAAAATCGTCATTAGAGTAGAGACAAATACGTGCACATTGCATGAAAGCTATTCAAGGGCACAAGAAATTCGAAGGGATGATAAGAAGATATGTACAACGATGTATGTATATTGAGTAAGGCATAAGTCATAATACAAATAAGGTCAGGGAGATTCTATGATTCAAAACAAAGCGAATATCAAATGACGAAATTGTGTTGAAAGTTTCATTATTGAGAAAAATTGGAAATCAATCGAATACACGGAAGTGCATAGACACAAGGTGTCTCAGGATAGATACAGCTGAATAAGAAGTGTTTCTATGTGAAGAAAACGAATCGAAAAGAAAGAATAAAATTTTCTCATAAAAGTATTCATTTTCAAAAAAACTGAATTTGATAATTTATCAATATTATAGCTGAATTTAACTAATTCTAGACACGACAGGAAATAATAATTAGCAAGAGGTTATTCTACGTGAGAAAAAAAAGTAAAGAACATGAAATACAATTTTTTTCTTTTAAGATGCTTTAGATAAACTCAAGTTTGAAAATTTATGAAGTACACGTCTATTTTCTTAAAAATGGCACCTTAAATGAAAAAAATTTGATTCTACATTTTTCATTTACAATTAGTTTTGCACATAGAATATCTTCGTATTGATTATTCACGCCTGTCTCATATCTACAAAGAATTGATAAATTTTCAAATTCCAAAACGAAGAAAAGGACAAGTTTTACTCTTTCCTTTTGATTCATTGTTTCACGTGGAATCACTTCCTACTTGTTTATACCAGCCGTCTTAAAACACTTTATATGTGACTAATACTATAATACTAATAATACACCATGATATAAATACATTATGATATAATAAATGATTAATACTGCGAATCATTACTACGTGTACGATTGTTGCGACTTGGCTGATTGGCTTTTTCTCTCTTTTTCATGATTTTATTGAGATGCTTACAACGATATTGCATGATGCAGTTACCTCAACCTGGATCACAGGAATGATAAAAAAAAGATTAAACTATTTCAAATAGAATACAATGTTTGATGACTTTTAATAGCCGCACTTATTGTCCGTTCATATATGAAAAAGTAACGAGTTGTGTATCATAATATTGGTTTCGTTCATAGTTGTGTATATGTATATTATATAGTTGTAATTAAAAGTTTGCAATTATTCTCTTAAAGAAATACATATAAATTATGTGGAGTTCGGTTCAGATCGTCGCACACATTTGATACATAAGAAATGACAAAAAATAATAACTTCTGAATGAAAATTTTTATAAAAAAATTTACTATTTGTTTTTACATTAATGAGTTTTTTTTATATTAGAAAATTAATTTTATAATTGTTCATAAAAATGAATATTTTTTATAGAAGTAGAAATCGTAAATTTCACTCCGATTCTGACTCTGATAAATTTGTTTTTAAAGATTGTTCCTAAAGTTTGTTCCTTGTTAGAAGATAATTCTTTATTTTAACCATTTTTTAAACCATCCATTATTACATACTCCATTGTTACATAATCCCATTTTAATCAGACCTCTTTTAGTCAACGTTCTTTAATGTCACATATTTCCTTGTGTTTTCCTCCGAAAGCGTCCTTATCGGCATTTCGTATTACTAAATACGATATAACGATTTCAACCATTTTTTCACTTTCAACAAAGTTAGACAAACAAATTTGATTAATGTAAAATTCAATGTATTCAGAAGTGTATTCTTCTACTACAGTAGTCCCCACGTAACTGACCGAAACTGGTCAGTTAAGCTTAGGGTGTATTCCAGGAATTGGCATCGAAAGAAAGCCTAGGGATGAGAGTCTGTTTCACCAATACCAGGCATCAATATCGGTATCATATATATCGCTTATTTTATTAATTATATCACTGATATTTTATTACACATCTTATACTTCGAATATTTCTTACTTTTCTGCTCGATGAATCGAACACCGATCGTGCGTTGCGCGATGCTGATGTATCTCAAGCCTTACGCGTTCCGCGAATGTAAGCGAGTAAATCGAGTTTACAAACATACGTAAATGCTGTGCGATGCGTTGTTAGTTCGATATTCCAGTTAGTTTGATCTAAATCTTATACTTTTTATCTTCTATTAGTGTTAATTGATTTACTTTCATCCGCTAGTAAACTTTCATCCGTTAGTAATCTGTACTATTAGCTAGTAAATTGTAGTAATTGTACTGTAGTATTCGTTTTTCTTTTTTCCTTTTGTATTTATATTACTGGTAAAATGGAATTCTAAACAACGAATGCTGTCCTTTCAACGACTTCAAATAGTTACGCAAACGTTTTGCAGAATTTCATATTTCCAAAAAAGGATCAAGCAATAGTATGAGATGTTATAGAAGTAATTGCAATTAAGGAAAATTTAAATTGGTGCTCTTAGTAAAAAAAAATTAACCCTGCAGGTATTCGATTTATTTCCAGAATTTCTAACGATAAAATGTGATTGTCTTCAAAATATATAGATGTTGAATTAATTTAGAAACGCCCTAAAATTAAGGTTGAAAATTGTAATTTGGAAATCAAACTTCTTATTAAAAAAATGTCAAGAATAGTTGTGTCAAATGTTTCTCCTATTATTCCCCATGATGTTTCTGCTCATTTAAAAAATCTAGGTTTAAAGTATTTTTCTCACATCATGAGTTCTGTATTCAACCGTAGAAAGTAGACAAACTCTTTGAAACATTAGAGATTCATTTTGAAGAATTTAATTGAGTTATTCGAAAGAAGGAACACGTATCTACCGAAATCGTTTTTCGGAACTGAAATTTTCTTTTGTTAATAGAATTGTGATATTGATATAAAGTTCATAAAATTGGTACTGTTTTCAAGTACTTCGTACTGAACTTCGTTTTTAACAAAATAAACTTACACCGAGGAAAACGATTATTTCATTTGTAGCAAAAAATAGCACAAGTTTAAGAAAATGATTTCATACGTCTTTTTCTTTTCTTTTTTCTGAATATCGGATTTCCCTTACATTACATATTATGAATTAATATTAAAAATGATTACGTATGTTTGATTAAGTAGGCATGAAGCAATAAAAATAATTTTGTGCATTTTTAAAAAATATTTATTGACTACAAAACAAATAAGAGAAAAATATTACATTAACTTAAATATTGATCCTAAGTGATAATAATTATAAACAAAATAAATTAAAACTCAATTTTGTACATTCAAACATTCAATAATTTGTAGTTTCTTATTATTAGTATTATTTTTATCCAAAAATTGTAATAAACTTTTAATATTATTAATTTTTAAACATAATTATTGTAAGATAGAGTTGTTCTTATTTTGTTCTTGTTCTTACTCTATACGAAAAATATTGAATTCCCTGTATTTTTTTTTAATATATAAAAATTCATTAGGTTTATACATAATCATTATGTTTAGACTCTAAATTAATTAGATCATACATCGAAGTTATTAGTATTATTATAGATACAAAAGATATAGTTAACGAATAATGGCTTTTCTCCAATTTAAAACATATTAATCGAAAAAAAGAACGTTTTTCAAGATATGTTCTTCTCCCATTTAATTTTTTAATATCTAAGTAAAATATTGTAAATTATTAGTAATTTGAAGGCATATACAATAACGTCTATAAAGTATAAAAATGTGATAATCAAAGAAAGAACGTATCTCGTGAGACGACCTTCAGAATAATTACTGAATTTAAATTTTGCTATTTGTCATCCTTGTGCTTAGACGTAAAGAGCAAAATGACAGAAAAGTCTTGTCAATAACAAACAAAAAGATAGACGATTTAATAAACTTTTTATTGCGCGAATATGTTATAAATAACAAAGTGTTGTGTTCAAATATTGTAAGTTTTAAAAATAATAATAATGATAAAGATTTAATAAAAATTTTGAATTTAAATATGAATTTAACATTATATTATTATAAATAATGACAAATGATAAAAAAGATTAATATAATAGATGATAATGTTGAAATTGAATGATAAATCTAATTGTTTTTTATAAAACAATTATAATTATTAAATATATAAAATCCTTAGACATAAGATAGATATTGTAATTCTAAAACTAAAATATTTGTTCTATTTGTTATCTGTCTAATGTTGATCCAATTTGGTAGATTTAAATTTAGTATTTATGGATAAAAGTTTAATAGATAATTTATTTAAATTATAACTTATGTAAGCAAATTCTGACTGCCTTAGAGAAATGAAAAAAATTAATAATTTAGTTGAGACAAGGTTAGCTATATACATAATCTCTTTTCTTTGCCTCAATCAGTTAGCGTTTCTAATGATTCAAAGAAACATTGTATTATTAGATGAAGTTACTTTATAAGTAAAGGCTGGTATTCCTATCTAAGCAGGATTAAGTCAATCGCCAAAGTTCGATACATTAGAACGCAATCGATCAGAATTAATTACGCTTCCTGCGCTACTTGATCGATGAATTTTGTTGCTACTTGTTCGTTGATCGGTTTATTTTCCGGAACTAATCATTGATTAACAATACATTGGAATTGTTTCACTCGATTTATTCACATTTGAGTAAAGATATTGCACGACAATGCTCAATTATTGGACAATAAAATCGATGCTTAACACAACTTTTCGTTACGAATCGATCACCAATTGCTTCCTCGTATTTGATAATAAAAATAAATCTGCATCCAGATCTTTTTCTTGTTTTTATTATTTACTTGTGATCATGGCGACTATTTTTATATAACTCATTCTAAAACACTGACTTAATAGAAATACTCTATAATGAAACATGTTTATTCATCACAAATCGTTTTGATATTACACAGGATGTTTATGTGGAAACTTCGAATTATGAAATATCTCGAGAGTCATCCATTTCTGTGAAAAATATTGAATACTCAAATTTCATTGCTTTAAGGAAAAAAATGCGTGTTCTATTTATATTTTATTTGTGGATTGTTTTCAAGGTTGTTTGAAAGATATTTCTTTTAAACAGATATTCTTATTCCACAAAGGAAATAAGAAACTTTTGTTCAAATTTATCAGGCATCATCTTAAGAAGGTATTTGAATAAAAGAATTTATTTCAGTTTTGCTACACTTGCATTTTCTTTTTAAAACCGTGTAACTTTTGGTTTTCTTAATATTTCAGTAATTGTGAAATCAAGTGAAAATCCTGTACAAAGTTTTGTATTGATCACATTTTCCAATTAATGCGAAAAAAATCATTAACTATCTTCATAATTTCTTTTTATAAAAAAGTGACGATGATATTGAAAAGTTTGAAACACTATCACTTCTTCAACTGATACGTTATTTAATATATTGAACGTTATTTAATATATTAATATAATATTTATTATTTAATATATTTAATATTATTTATTTATTATTTAATATATTTAATATATTGAACCCATTTAATAATTAAAATTGAAATATTCATTTGTTTTTTTTTGTTGTATATCTAGTATTTAATTTAATTCATTTTTTAAAAAATATAATTTGTGAATACTAAAAATAATTATACAAAAATGTAAGACAGTCCGGAAATTTTTAAATCATGAAACAATCATAAACAACAGGTATGTTGGAAAAAATAGTTTACAGTCTCTGAACAAAAACTTAGAGATATAATTTTCAAAATTTAAAGGCTTGAATATAATTGGATAATAATTTTTATTAACCGTTAAATTACACATATATTATATTCAAATATATTATATTGAATTTTTAATAATCAACCATTTGCGCTTCTCCCCTTTGTTTCGATTACAACTTGTATTTTTTCCGACAATGTCCTTTAATTTTGGATAATCTAAATCTGTTTTAAATGGTGCGTTCGCTTATTTATTTCATTTGTCACCTGTAACGTATTCTAGCAGGAAAATCCACTCGATTCTCAACTCAGACAAAATTTTTTTCACTATGGATAAGATTTTATCGTTCATATAACATTCGTTCAATAAACATTCAATAATAAAAAAGGTTGTAATTCCGAAAAGCACTAGATATTTTGGAAGGGTGAAATGATCTAAGAAGAAAGGGGGAAAGGATTTAAATATAAAATTGTTGTTTCGGGTATTTATTATTTTCTGAAATATTAATATTAATAAAAAAAACTTTCGATACAATACATTGAATTCTGCCTATACAAACATATAACATGATCAAATAATTTGATTAAATCACACGTTGGAATCATATTAGAATCACATGTTTGTACTGGCCTATCTAATAAATGGATATGGATATGGGAACGAACGACGAATACTTTTTAAAATGCTTGATGAATCGATTCATTGTTGGCAAAAGATCACAATGAATTTTTCTTCGATTTAGGGAATCTGTTTCTAATAACCTTGACTTTCACATATGTTATCAAGGTCAGTTAATATTGTTATCAAAGTCAGTAACTTTCAAAAGGTTTTAGCCGTCGCTCGTTGTTATTAACGAAATAACTAGATAAAACTTGGTTAGATTTTATTTATAAAAGGGTTCATCATCGATTTCTAAAATACATACATTTTATAACAATGTTGCCGAAATTTTATTTGATCCAAACCAATAGTGAAAAGATAAGTTCTTTTTAAAGAAATGTCGGTATTGATTTGGGATACATAAATTCTCAGCCAGCTTTTGCCTCGATGAGATGGACTTTTTTATAAATAGAATCTAACCAAATTTTGTTTCATAACTTTTTAACAAACAACGAATGACGACTAAAACCTTATAAAAATCATTGAAAAAAGAGATTTCAACTTACGAGAATATATCTTATGTAGAGACCGCATTACAATCGTATCGTATGCATCGAGCCTTTGACTTTGTTGGCGATCTCGTTTAACATAAACATCGTGAACGGAGACATATTCGAGAAATACATGTACTTCTTCGTTTCTTAAAGTCAATATATGAATAAGTATAATATCGAGAAGGTGTAATAAAATTCTTCTATCTAAAAGTATGCTCATCGTGTGAGGAAGTTGTATAAGTAATTGTATAAGTAATTCTATGTTGTGCGGGTGTAAAGAGACTCTAAATATAAAATTTAAACTTCGGATGATATAGGTCTTGAAATTTTATGAAATTAACCTAGCATGTAAAACCTAATAAAAGCTAGTGAAACGTAGGAAAATTACATGAGAAACAATATAACAGAGACAATAATATCAGTGTTGGATTGGGTTAAAAAGACTTCCAGCGGTAGCCAGCCGATAACATTATCGCTTCAGATAATAAAAAAGCAGAAATATTTGGTACTTGGAGCAAACGAATAGCATACGAAAATAAAAATTTTATTTATGGTTATCAAGAGAGATATATTAACTATGGCTTCACTTTCATAAAAGAAGATAGAATAGTTTTACTACAATGTGTTATCTGTGAAAATATTTTGATCAGTTCTTCATTCAGAATTAATAAACTATTAAGGCATTTGATATATATAGTCAATATTAACTTACAGATTTCTTTTTAAGAAAACGCAATGAATTAAGAACAAACAAATCCAATTTGTTTCAACGAACCAAAAGTTAGTGAAATTTCCCAATTTGGCAACATTTAATATAACTAAATGTGAGAAGGCAATTGGAAAAATGTTATTAAAGCTGTATGAAAAATATATGGAGTGAATTGTTTGGCAAAGGATATGAAGCGAATATAAATTGCATTCCTATGTCAAATAACACTATAAGTCCATGAATAATCAGTTTGTTTGATGATATTGAATCAATGGAAAGAATATAAAAATCATAGTATTATGTAATTCAATCAGAAGAATCTATAGATATGTCAAACAATGTAATAATATTAATTTAATAATACTAGTTTATATACTAGTTTATATACAGGTGCAATTCAATAATACTAGTTTATACACATATGTTAATTTTATGTACTAATTATAAGAGATACAGAGAGTTTATTATGTTATTTGAAGTTAGAATGTTTAACAATGTTGGAAGTTTTTAAAATATCAATTTCTATTTTATATTTATATTTTATATTATATTTTATATTTTATAAGATGTCAGTTTCATAAAATATTTATTTCTAAAACATTTCTGGGAATAGTTGCATAAAGATTGATGGGGTTGCGATTATGATGAGAATAGGAATGGATATGATCAGTTTATATAACTCATTGCTATTTCATCGGGAACAATTAGCTACTAAAGATATACAATAAAACACAATTGATTCAATTACGATTAAAAATTATTGGCGTTTTAAACTAACATAACTTCGTAAAAAGACGAATCACACAATGATCTACTTGATCATATTTTAAAGCGTAAATGCTCTAGTCTAATAGTCCTGAATTCATTTTTTCAAAAATAATTTTACATAATGTAATAGATATGGGAATGACGATACGTTTTTTTTTTTAAACCTGTGAAAATTCAAATATCTTTAAAAACATTAAAATATTTTTTTTTTTAGATTCACTATGTTTACAACAATTCTTTAAAACATTCTATACGATTTTTTTTAGCATTTTATTGAACTTTGAATATTAGAATTGAATAATAAAAATACAATGAATTCTAATCCTTTTCGTCATTTAATCCTAATATTCAAAATTCGATAAAATGTTTAAAAAAAAATCGTATAATAAGTTTTAAAGAGTCATTGTAAAAAAAAGATTTTACTTTTTAACATAATAATGGATCTAGTCATGAAACAATTTTTTTAATCTTTTTAGATACGTTTGAATTTTAACAATTTTCAAGAAAAAATATCTTTATTTTTGCTTCTGCTATATGATGTAAAATCATCATAAAAAAATGGACTCAGAATTTGCGAACTTAGAATCTTTTAGGTTTTAAAATAAACACACGACTTTGTTTTGAAGAAATTATATGAAATTAAAATTATCAATAGTCTTTCATCGGCATTGTTTCAATTATGCTCTTAAAATTTATATGACATTTTAAATCAGTGTGTATAAATAGTAAACTAAATTCGAAAGAGTGCAGTAAATATCTTTGAGATAAGATAGTAATCTCCACGTAACTTACCACACTTTGAAGCTCGTAACTAATCAGCGCTTATCCCCACCAATTCTTGGAATTGGGACTATTCCCATTCTACGCTACTTTACTGTGCGGCCGCATAAAACATAACACTGTTATACACAAAACAAGCGATATATATAATTGCGGCATTGGTGCCTGAATTTACGATATAGTCGATGCTCATCCTCATTCTTTCTTTCGATTCCAATTCCTGCTTAACACCACCCTGCTTAACTGACCAGTTTCCGAACTGTTAGTTATGTTGTTAGTTAGTTACTACTGTATATGAAGAAATGGTTTCTACTTACTAAATAAATATCTGTGTCATATAATATAGTTTTTAGAACGAAAAGTTTTGAAACAATTATTTGTACTTCGAATAGAAATTGAAATATTTTTAAATCAAAAGTCAACATTAAGTGATTATTTTAAAAATAATTTGTGACCTACTAAAATATTTAGTTGATATATTTTCGTTAATAAAAAGAAGTTATCTTTGTCTCAGTCCAATGAGAATCAAAGCAGTCTTTTTATTTATTATAAAAAAAAATAGGAACTTTTATTAAAATATTTGATCTCTCGTTAAACAAAAATAAAACAATTTCTAATATGTAAGAAAAAAAAACAGTTAGTGATACAGTGAAACAATATTTATGAAGTAAAAATTTAGTTTTATGTAAAATATGTACTCATTTATTATATAAATAATGTCCAAGTAAATTAAACAATACAATTTTTATTAATTAACAAATTGCCATAAAAAATATAAACAATTACTACTATATTGCTTACTAAATTTAGATTACAAAAGCAAGTGAATACTTATTTAATTATTTAATAACCACAATAGTCGTCATTTGTTGAATTTTCGCTAATCGATCTAGCAACGAAAGTGTTAACTTCCTACAATTGTCGATTAAAAATAATTGCCACTTTTCTTCAATTAATATTCTTTGGTTTACTTTTAGCGTAGGTATTTTTAATGTAGGTAATTACTTTGATTTAAGTATGGACCACAGGTTCTCTTAAATAATTTTCAATAATTTTTACTTAATAAATAGGGGCATTATTTTATTATAATATAAATTTATTATAATATTTTATTATAATATTATAATAATATAAAATCGTGTCCTATCAAACTTTTCTTTCCAATATTATGACTTTTTATTCTAATTTTAAATAAAATTGTTTAATTTTTCTAGTTAAAATTACGATTCGCACTGTATTGAGGAATGAAATGCATCCTTATACCATAATATCTTTATCCATGGATTTTATGCTCATGAATTGGATTATACTCAAATGAAAGTAATTCATTTTTCCGTCTCCACATCTTTCCATTGACAGTACTAACTTAATTATTGAGTCATTAATCCATAATATTTTTTCCCAAAACATCGAAAACTTCAAAACATGGCCATGGTAAAAATTCATACGTTTTTCTGTTTAGCTAAAAAGAGTATTCTTTTTATACTGCGATCGTGTTTTTCGGCTGCATATAACCGACGCCTAATGATTTGTGTCGATGGTGGATTTCTATCTTTATTTTCTAGTTTTTCACAGATAGAAATGGATCTGCTAATAAAATGTTTGCTATTCTTCTATCCATCCGATTATTAGTGATTCTTTGTTATTCTACCTTATTATTCAGTAATTCTACCTTATTATTCAGTAATTACTCACTTAAACTAAATATTCTATCTTCTTTTTGAAAAGTTTTGACTATTTTAAATATCGGAATTATCGTTTTATCGAGTTTTACTATATTATTTCCCAATAAGATTTGTCTTCTTCTTTTAATTTTATAACAAGCCTTTTATTTTCATTTGTTAAATGTTTTTTAACAACGATTTTTAACATCGATCTTAGAATTTAAAAAATGTGATCATGTTTGTAAAAGAAATTAAACATAACCTTAATATAAAATAATTGAAAAACGTTCAAAGTTCATAAAATAATGAAATATTACAAAAAAAGTGTTATGAAAAACACATCTAATGAAAAGACTGGTATTCATTTTCTTTTGTAAGTTCTATAAAGTGCATTTTAAAAAGTGTATTTAAAAAAATAAAAAAAAAATAAAATCATAAAGTGCATTTATGATTTTAAGAAGTGTATTTTAAAAAAAGTAAAATTTTTTTACTTTCACTTTTATGTGATTTTGTTTTATTCTTTCTAAAACAAAAGCTCTACGATTTAAATAGTAACTATTCAAATACACTTGATATGTCAGTGTATTCTATTTCTATGTTTTTTCTATCAATAAAGCAGGTGACGGTTACAATTACAGAAAAATTGATTCTTGATACTCTTGTACATTATTATTTTGTTTTGGTACATGATGTATTTTCACCATTTCTACAAATGGTTTTAAGGACAATATATTAAATTAAAAAAGAAATTTTCAATACACATCGAGTTACATAAAATCATTAGTTAAATAAAAAGAAAAGTTTATTCGGTATTTAACTCTATCGGAAAAAGAAAATTTAATTCAATTATCAACAAACAAAAGGAAATTTGATCGTAACGAGGATAATTTAGCTAAAGTTTGGTTAGAAATTGTTGCTTCCATTTGCAATAAATTATTGAGCTGAGGAAGAATTTTCAACAATGATTGTTACGAAAAATAAGTTTAGATATACACCAGTCGATAAATTCAACAATCAGAGCAAACTGATTGATTAATTAATCAGAAATAAACAACAGCAATAAATATTAATTTGTTATTTTACGCTACATAATTTATTTAAAAACTCTTAATAAATGTAATTTGAACTATTTTGATAAATTTTATATAATTTTATTTATATTTTTATGAAGTAACCTGTTTTATTCAAAAGCGGAATTAATTTTTTATGATTAAATTTAAATAATAAAAAGTGAAATTGTAGAATTTATTAAAATTTAACAACTGTTCTCATTAAAAATATACTTGAATGTTATCTTCACATATAGAGGTTATTGTTAAATAAGCATAATTTTATTTATTTCTATAATATAAAGTAAGTCTATTCTATCAGATTCTTAAAAATCGTATATTTATTATATAATAAAGATGTAAGTCTCGGTACAGTCAAATATGTTGCATCACATAGCACAAAAAGTTGAGAAACGCGTTAAACGTATTATACGTTTAATAGTTATATGTATAGAATAAAATTGTACAAAATGTTGATTTCTACAAGATATTCAAAAATTATTGAAATCGGGGAGGATATAACACATCAGTAGATTCATCAAACTTTCAAATAAATAAATTAACATAATAAATGAATAAATATCGTTTTCACCCGACATTTTTGTGGTTGGATTTTTATTCTTTATTTTTATCCCTTTTTCTTGTAAAAATTGATAATACGAAACTAAATATGAGTGTATATTAAACGTTCAATTTGATCAGTCATTTTTAAAATTTTCAATAAAAACCAGTTTTTAAAATTGAAACATATATAACATATATTGTGTTATATAGTTTCCTTGGGGAAGGGGGGGAGGGAGATACCAGTAAAATAATGTAAGATTAAATATTTTCGATCTTTTGTTATTGAATTATATATATCCTGTTATTGTATATATAATATATATATGTAATATGTATATATAATTTATTTATAACATTACAATATTATGTATATTATAACACATACAATTTATTTATGATATATATTATTTATTTATTTATTTATTTAGTTGAAATTTCGATAAACCCTACAGATTATTACGATTCTTCCCGATTTTAATCATTTTTGAATATATTGTAGAAATCAACATTTTGAATCAATAATTTTATTCTCTACATATAACTGTTAGACTCGCTTAATTTTCAAAATATTTACATTGTCTATTCCACTATAATAAATTCAGCTCATAATTAGACGTATCCGTGATAGCGTATACATTAATAATTGGCCGCCTTAGGGTCCTTTCATAGTGCAATATTTCCATCGGGATACATATATGATGGATCAGTATCCATATATAAAATATACCTAGCTTATGAAATCTTTCACGTGACAATTCTTGCGCGATTCAATATGCGATACAACGATTTCGTGTATCCCGAGAATCTCAGTTGTGGGAGATATCGATAACGAGATGTTAAAATAAATAAATCATATCATTGAGTGGGAGTATTGCATAATAGACAATAAAAATTATTCAATGTAATCCATCTTATGTGGCTTGTGAGAAATAAAATTTGGCAATCAAGTAAAATAATTGTTTATTTTATTTTATATTTTAAATTTAATTCTACAAATAATTTCTCAAATAGTTTCCGATTTTGTTGAATAAATACTTTATGCTACGATTATGTTTATTTTACTTGAATGAATTAATTTAAAAAAAGAAAGAATGATTTGTAAATCATTCAATGATTCAAACACAAGTTACTTTTTCTATATTATTTCTAAAATAAAAATAATAAATTAATGGAAATTGTTCATTACTCTCCAAATTATTTTTTATTTTTATTACAATTTGATATTTTACTATAAACTCCTATCCTATAAACTCAAATCTAACTCTTGTTGGTTTCTAAGAAACCAAGCGGCGAGCTTTGCGACGAGAGCTGCGTTTGTTTAACGTTTCTCGGCCTTCGACGGGAAAGACTTATCGCCTAGAACGCTGTGTGAGGCGCGCGACAAAGATGTGAGAATGGATGAGTGAATCCGTGAAATGCGAACGATTGTGTGAATGATTTAATTGTAGAGTGCAGGACAAGGACCGAAGGAATAAAGAAAATCGTGATCGGCATTCGCTAGAAGTAGAATCGAAGTTTAAAAAATACAGATATATTCCAGTACTAAGGGAGATGTTAATTAATTTCTCTAAATTACGATTTCTATACACTTTTGTTTATAGTGTGTGTATACATACACACGCGCACGCACGCACGCGCGCGGTGCCCCAATAATTTTGTCCACTTTGAATATCTTCATTTTTCTTTCCTTCTTTTTTTTTAAATATGAAAAAATTTTATTAACGAAAATTATTCAGTACAGAGGAGATCATTATATGGCAATAATGATTTTTTTGTAGGATGAAGGAATTTTGAAGATTTCATAGTTACTTCCACTTTTTTAAATTGAATGACATGTTTTTTTTCTTTTATCAATTATTATAGCTTGATATTCTCTATATTTTTATATCGAAAAATTACATAGGAAATATTTTAATTACACATTGTAATTTCCATAATGCCACTTTTTAGTATGAAAAAATTAAACAATTTAAAAATTAAAATTAATAAAATTAATTTAAAGAGCAATAAATAATAAATTTAAATAGAACAAATTTTATGTATTTTATGTATTACAGTCCAAAAAATTAAACGTTATAGTATAATGTATTTCAAACTATAGTCATCCTTAAAGGAAAATATATAAAATTTGCGTGGCGGTCAACGTAATGATATTAATTCTAAAATATATAATTATATAATTATAAAATTTATTATATAAAAGACAAGGAAAGACAGAGGCAGTATTCTTGTATTCATATTTGTCTTTAAAGCTTAAATTTTATAAAATAGACGTTAATAAGGGAACTTAAAGCTCCAACGTCATGATCTTATCATCGAATAAAGAATAAGAAAAAAGTTATTGTATATTGAAACACACATAATGAAATCCATTACATATCACTTTTTAGATCAGGGGTCACCAAACTTTTTTCACAGTGGGCCACATAGCTGACAAAATGAGCGCGGGCCGCATAATCACTAAACTAAGTTCAACATTCCGTGTTAATCATGGATGAATGACATGTAATGCACAAAAAACAAGGACAACCAACATATTTATTTACTAAAAAAGTTATCAAAGAAAGCGACGTTAGCAAAAAGATAGCTACATCAGACCTAGTGTGCACATATCCGAATTTCACGCAAATTCAAGTACCGTCGGCGGGCCGGATTAACTGACGCAGCGCGCCGTAGTTCGATGACCCCTGTTTTAGATCAAATATGCTATAATGCAATAAGTTGTTCATGAAATAATGGCAGCTTAAAAAAAAAGAAGCTGTAACTACGACTTTTTGGATATCGAGAAAGCATTCGACAAAATATATACATTACGATTTAATAATAAAAAAACTCTTAATAATAAAAACCAAGATTTAATAATAAAAACCAAGAAACTCCCAGAGTATCTAGTAAACACATTTTACTTTTATGTTATTGATAGATCTTTTTAAAATAAGCAACGAAAATTAAAAAATAAAATACAAGCAAGAGTGCCACATGAAAGTATATTGGATCAATACTATTTAATATAGGGTGTTCCATTATTATTCACAACCAAGTAGGAGATGATTTTATCCTACTTGAAGAAATGAATCGAAAAAGAAGAGAACAATTTTTTCATAAAAGCCTTTGAGAAAATAGAGTTTGAAAATTTATCAAGTATACAAAGCAATTTTTTAACGAAACTTAACGAAGCCAATTTTTTTGAAGCCTTAAACAAAAATGAAGCTTTAAACAAAAAAATATTATTTTACATTTTTCATTTATTTTTGCGTAGAAAATATCGTCGATTATTTCGCGTTTATCAGAAAGGTACAAAATCAACTAAATTCAGGTTGATAAATTTTCAAATTCGATTTTTTCGAAAACAAAGAGAAAATTTCATTTTTTACTGAAAAAATTTTATTCTTTCTTTTCGACTCATTTTTTCACATTGAATCACCTTCTACTTGGTTGTATCACTAATAACGGACACTTGTATATTTTTGATTCTCCTCTGACAAATTAAAGAATTTAATTTTAACATTTGCAAAGAATATTGTAATTTGCGATAGCGGTTATAACATTGTTAGGACCATTGTAAAGGTACGTATCATTTGTGACATGGAGCTGCTAATTGTAAGTGTGGGAACGTCCAACATCGTTGTATTTTGATTCAAAGCAAGGGCCACTTCAAAACTCCAGACAGGCGCCCCATACGCCAATTTGAAGAGCGAAGAGACTTTCCACGTCACAGGAATCGCCATGTCATAAATACGTACTCGAAGAAGTGTGTAAAAAACGAGATAGTTTCCAGAAACGAAAATTATTAACAATGCCATCCACCAAAGTCACTCGCGTGCTGTGGGAAAATTTAGGAATTTCTATCGCACTCCTGAGTGATTCTAATCCCCCACTTTCCAATTCTCCCAAGTTCCTCGGGAGGGGTAGGGAAGTTTACGAGGAAAGAACTCGGAGGATAGAACAGAAAGTGAGTCAAAGACAGAGAGCTAAATTTTTAAGTTCCATCAAAAGAGTCAAAATTTAGAGTTCAACTAGAGTTAGTCATTTGTACAACATTCTTGCCCAAGCAAGAATTGGATTGGAGCCACCAGGCTCAATAGTTAAAGTTAAAATCAACAAACTAGTTTCATTTTCATTCCCACATCAGTGAGTGGTCCTTCGAACAATACGCAAAGGTGCAAGAACGATAGCAGTCGTGACTGACCTTAACAAATATTAATCTAAATTAAATCTATTATATCCATGGATAATGCAAAAGGAGATAACGATTAACCTATTTCAGTTTAAATCATCAGGAATAAAAGTCGATATAAGTAAACAAAACAATCATTTCTCAGTCAAAATAAACAAGATATATATTTCGAAATTGTATTAGTGAAACCCATACATAAACCATATAAAAACAAAAGTAGCTACAAAACTGTCATACTGATTAACCAAGAGAAAATTCGAACTACAAATCAAAAACAAAAGAATAATATATATTACATACAATGATAAAATCGGCATGGACATATGAGGCAGTCCTGGAATACAACTATCAAAAGCAATCCAAAAAAAAATTAAAACAGCATAATCGATATTATTAAAAATGATTCCGAATTGTGCCTTTGTACATAAGAAATGATTATATAGCGAACGTTTTAGACATTCTGTTGATGGAAGACCAATAAACAATCATCAAAACAATAAATAGAAGGACCACGGTCAACTCTTACCGAAGCCAGTCGAAGAATGTACCATTATCTCGAAGATTACGCAGGATATATCTCCTCGACAATAATTTAAGATTCCCCGTTGGAACACAGATGAAAGCAATAGGAGCAGGAATGAATGTATGTATATACGTGAGTGAATAAATGAGCGAAATGAATGAATGACTAAATTTAAAAGAAAATAGATACATGAGATACAAAAAATCCACGATTGTGAGACTAATGCATAAATGTGGGAAAATTGAAACAAGTGTGCTGACTATGCTTGTGAATGTATTACAGTTGCAGTATTCAATATGCTAGTAGCAGTAGTTTCTTGCAAATATCTTAGAATATCTAAGACATTTTCGTAAAAGAAAAATGTTGTTCAAAATGTCGATTTCTATAACATGTTTAAAAATTATCGAAATCGGGGCAAAAATGTTCAATCTACGAGAGCAACCACTTTATTTCTTTAAATAGAGTGTATTAATTAAATATTAATATTAAAATGCATTAATCATAATTTAAATAATATTTAAAAAGAAAAACGTTGAAAAATTGTGTAATTTTCAGCTTTAATTTTGCAAAGCCTATTGTACAAAAGAAAAGAAGAAATATGAATATTGTTATGTTTAAATAGTACATTGTCCTCACATATATTATCTTGTATTTTACGTAAAATATATGTAGGGAACGCGTTCCGCTGGTCTTGGGCCTACGACCAGGGCCAATAAACACATAAAAGTAATAAGGGACGCGTTCTTGGGCAATACCATTAGTCCCATAAAGTAATTGCAAATATTACTTTATGAGACTGAACAGTCCAGCGGTACACCGAGATCCCCTGATCGGAAAGGATATAAGGCCCGACTCCAACACGCCAAGACAGAAAAAGTGTGCCAGAGTTCATAGAGTTCGGAGCAAGTACGTTTAAGTTCACGACAAGTATTGTTTCCTGCGTGTAAACCTGATCCCAAAATATATTTTGAAATTTAATTAACTCCATAATGAAAAGTGATTATTGATGGTTATCGTATTGATTAGTAAAATTTGAAATCATGTTCGGGCGATTACCCATAATTCTAGCAATTAGATAGAATTATGTGTACGAAAGACGTTAGGTTTCTTGTCCATATAAAATAATTTATTATTCCATTTTTAGATAAGGACAACGGCTCACCCGTTTTTTATGCTAGCAAGAAGTCCTAACGTCCACCACGCTCTATCGCGGCTATTGTGATGCAATAGTTTATTGTTGTCTTTCAACCAGCCGCTGATCCGCGTGCCTGCTGTTATGTTTGGTGTCCTCTAAAAATGGTTGGCATTAATCAATTTCACCGTTTTTAGAGAAATTATATCAGAGAAATCAGATGGCTCACCGTTCAGAGTGATTAGTCCGCTCTGGCCATTGCTTCTCTATAAAACAGGCCCACCATCAGCGGATAAGTCTGCAAATCAGTGCAACATTAAATTCATTCTGCAGTTAGTGCGTCAAATACAGTGGTACTTCAAATTCACTCAACAATGCGTCAGTACGTATTACTGCGTACGAAAATATAACCATTGAGTGCTTTTCACGTCAGTGCGTTGTCGTACAACAATTCGAACTATAGTTATTATGATCTCTTTAATCCTCTGTTGGTAATCGCTACCTCACTGTCGTGAGCTATAGTCAGTAATATGTCATATTACTATCACTTATATAGTCCACTTATTGCGATTTTCGGTCCTATATCGGAATCGCTAATCTCGCATAATTTATTCACAATATTTCACACATGGTCGCTCTCTGCTTCAAATATAAGTGCGCGAACCATGCTCATATCGCTTGACGCATCGTGCCGTCACAAATCATATTAGCAAAAATATAAAAAATGTAATAAGTAATAAAATATGTAATAGCAAAAATATAAAATAACATATATAAATAAATGTAGAAAATATGTAAGTATAGAAAATATGTATGTATAAGTTACAAAATATTTATCGCAAGTATATGTATTTAGTAAAACTTCCTAACAGTATGAATAAATGAGTGTCAAAGATGATCCTAATGTTGAGATTTATCAATGTAATTGATAATTAAGTAAATACTGTTATGATGTATTGAAATTTATATATTTTATGTCTTCTATATTTATATATTCTTAGATTTGTTTTAAACTTAACCAAATAAATATAATATTAATTACAATTAATAATACAATTGCATAGATAATATATGTATTCGTAAAAATATCTTACAAGCGTTCGAATATTTTCGTAAGCAACTGTATGCGTCTCAACTAGAATCAAAAGGATTAAACCATTTTGCTCTTTGTTTTCCGAGATAACTACATGCCGCGTAAACTAATTTCTATTTCTGCAGCTATAACCTCGAATAATTTCACACACTGCTGACAAGTAGCCAATTGAATTGAAAAATGAAGAAATGTATTGATCTGTTTCTTTCATAATATTTGTATTTATTAATGTTAATCAAAGTCGAATATTTTAAAATAAAACATTTATTTTTTTTTATGTAGATACAATTATAATACATATCAATTTTTTGCCTAAATACAATTATTATAAGCAGATAGAAATAATATTATTCAGAAATGTGAATAATAAAATTGTTATTAATAATGTATCATATTAAAATTTAATTAATAATTGCAAAATATTACCTTTCCAATAGTCCATAAATATTTGCATAGAGTATTGTAGCCAGTAGAATCTTGTAGTTTCTTCTCTGTCTTGTAATGATTGCCTGTGATGGAAGTGAAGCATTTGGAATTTTCTGTTTATAAACCGCTATGCAATGAGGAATTTTTAAAAATTAGGGATTAAAAATAACAATTATTCTAGAACATTTTATGAAACAAGATTAATAACTCAAACTTGAAGATATTAATCACAAAATACAAAAAAACTATATGATTAAAAAATTAAACGTTTCAGTTACAAGTAACATTTATAAATAAGAATTATAAATGTTGCTGATAATTATTATTGATGAATGAATCCTGTTTCAGTCGCTTATAATAGAGAGAAATTTATTTCGATTGCATATAACAATTATTGATAAAAAAAATTGTATTTCAGTTGCTCATAATAATATATATTGTTTTAAATTGAGTATATTTACTGATTTACGATTTCACGATATGATTGATTTTATGATATTTTTGCTAGATTTAGATAACTAGATTTATATCACATTTGTAATTTAATTCTTCATATTCAAATAATGTAATTTTCTCATTAATTTACTTGTACTACGCCAAAAACTTTATCTATCATAAAAAATTTTGATGATACTAATTGTAAGTCGAAGTCAAAACAAAAACACTTGGAACGATAATCTATAAAATGACGTAGCTAACCATTAAAATGATTCAACTTCTCTTCTTCGATGTTCTCTATAAGAATGATGGAAGTAGATGTCCTCTTCAGATAATAATTCTGAAAACGTGACTCATCCCAAAATTATTAAAGCATACACAGAAATTAAAAATTATGAGGAAAAAAAGAATTGACATTAATCAAGATGTAATCAAGTACTGGGAGAAGAATATGAATTTCCCTATTTCTCAAAATTGGCGTTCATAATTCGCTGCGACACAAGTCAGTGCTTCTCAGGCTTTAAAAATAATGTTGCAACTTACTTTCAAAAAATAGAAAAATTTATATTTATTAAATTGAATTTCAATTTATAAATTTATTTAAATTTATTATTTATAGCACGATTTACTTTTTCCAAGCTGTTTGCTCACAAGTGAGTAAATGATGTTGAGTGGGCGTTTGATGTTCCTTTCTCGCACATTTTACCAATAACTAAATTAGACAACTAAATTCGACAGAGACCCAAATGTTCTGCAACATCTTTCGGATGTTCTGAATACACATACAATTCATAAAGATTTTGCAAGTAATTTTTTTAAAGAATGGATTTATTAGAAATAGAAATATATTTTTTCAAGAAATTATTCCATTAAACATTGCCAAGTTCGTATTTTTACGGCTACTATCGCTTGACACGAGTCATTACAAAACTGATTCGCGATTGACACTTATACTTGTTGCCGAGTTATCACTCCATTGCATATTTTTTTTATGGTACTTGCATGTTGCAATAATTGTGATTTTCTATCACAACTAATCTGTTTTTTGCTTGCTTAGCAATGAATAATATCTCCTCTGATGATAGAATTTGTATTATCAATTTCACTTATTCATTTGTTAAACATAAATTAATGACATTTTTTGCTTTAGGCATTGTACGAAAATTAATAAACGCTTTCAATGATCAACACTCCGAAAATGATTGAATCAAATTAATTATTTTTTCTATACATACAACGAGAGGTCGGTCTTAATTTTCGTATTATACACAAGAATACGTTTAATATCACACAAATTATCGATCAGAGCGCGAAACTATCTTCTCTCCTAATTTTATCAAAACTTTTTTAGTATCTTCATACGTCAGACATAAACAATAGGGAAAATAACAAAAATTCCAGTCATTGAATTCTAATTAGAAAAGAGTAAGAAAAATACTATGAATTATCTACAAATGAGCACAAATGTTTCGTCAATAAATTAGTTCCATTCCGAAAACACGATTAAGATTTGGGAATAAACTGAATGTTATGCCGCGCCGTACAGCAGTCGAAAAGTCATACATGCATCTGTATGTATGTATTTACACAAGGAATGATCATAAAATGATGAAAAGTTGTTTACAAAATTTTGAATCTTACCTTTGGAATGGCTAAGAATTATTATGACAGTAATAACAATGATGACAACACAGTAATTATAATATGTTAGTGTGCAATTTTATATTGAATTTTATATTCAATTTACATTGAACAAAAAGTATATGATACTAGTCATATAAGACTAGAATATAAGACTAGAAGTTGAAATATTTTCGAAACGATTGATTGTATAAATAAATATTTTAGATAAAAATTGAATGGTTTCGAAAGGGGTATTAATTGGTGTAATTGATGTTTTTTAATGTTGATGTTTAGTTTAAGAATCAAGTTTTTTTTAAATGAAATTGCATATTTTTTAGTTCATTATTCGATTCAGTTCGTCATTCTCTATAAAAAAAAAGCATTAAACCATTTATAACGATTTAGTAGATTTTTTAACTAAAATATTGCAGTGTGATATTTGTTCAAAATCGAATTTCTTTGTTCAGTTTCATGCTCTTTAGATGTTTTATTTCTCAATTTCCGTACACTATATCGTGATTTCTCATTAGATTCTTTTTTATTTTATAAAAAATAAAATCCACATTGATGTACCAGTAACCACCGAAAACATGCATCAACGAGTTGTCGAAGAATGTAGAAATATCGTTGTACTGCTGTTTAGTACAAGTGTGAAATATTCTTTAAGAATTAGATAGTGTACAAATGTCAATAATCATCATTTTGAACTTATCTCGTAGTAACTATTATTCAATAGTGAAATAAATACTTATTTTATTCTAATCGCAATAAGTAATTAATAAACGTTACACAATCTTCTGTTATTACTAATGTTGCTATTACAAATAAATTCTACAAGCAATACTCTGATTTATTTTAATTAAAATATCTCCTGATTTAATGGTCAATTGGTATAAATATTTTAATACTTTTTTGTAGAAAATGACAAAGTGATCCGAATAATGCATTATAAAATATATGATTTTATTTAAAAAAATTAACTTGATCTTCAAACGCCTTCTGTGCGTCAACATCAAAAAATAATAATTACATCAACAAACCGGTTCCCTCGAAACCATTTAACTTTTGTCTAAAATTTTTGGATATAATTAATCGTTTCGAAAATATTACAGCGTTTAATCTCACATGATATACAAGATGATTCACGCAACTGTAACAAGTCATATCTTTTTTCTAATTGAAGTTAGAAAAAAGATGTTAGAGGAAAAAATTGAATGGTTTGAGATAGTCTAAACAATAGTCTAATCTATTGATGATCATACTTTTTTCACGATTGCAATATTGCAATATTGCATATGCATTTTGCAGTTGCACTGTATTTTTTCTTTCTTTCTTTTTTTCTTTTTTTTAATGGAAGCTTAGCTCTTGTTTTAGATATCTCGCGTCATTCCACACCAAAAAATATTAGGATAACATAGTCATGCTAAATTAAAATGATTGGTTTGAGAGATATTTTGGAAAAAATGTCTTTATTTAAGGAGATGCTCAAATGCTTTTCTATTATATTCTAAACATTTTGCACAATCTTTTTTAATCGTTTTCATAATTAATTGACTTTTTGTTATTACTTCACAACTACGTTTTATCTGTTCCTTTACGTCCTTAACAGAAGTTAAAGAATGCACTTAATGAATACACTTTCTTACACACCATAGAAAAAATCTAAATCTAAATTATCCGATTTATGTTCTCTATGTTATATTATATAATTATGTCATATGTAAATATATAATATTAATTCTCAAAAATTGTATTATATATTAATATATAACATATTATGAACGATCGTTTGACGAAATATCTCGTCCATAGCACTTCATGAATGATTTTATGATACGATATACATATATAATTTTATTTGTTTTTTTATATTTATAAAAATGTATTCTTCGATTTTTAACAAGCAAACTTCACTGATTTCAATGAGTTTTCGATTTGTAGTGTATACCATCAATAACCAATTTTAATTGAAAATTAGACAAATGCCAGCTGGCAATATTGCACCATTTTGAAAACTCTTTGTATTCGATTAGTAACAAAGTAGTAAAGTGTAATGTAAATGTTATAATTAAGATATCACGTGACATTATGTTTGTAAACAGCCGCAGATGATATTTTACAAGTCTGTTCTGTATTTACACATTTTGGTTATCATTCTGGCTTGACCATTTAGTGAAGGACTAATATTGAAATAAAGCATCACATCCTTTTATTATAGTTATTATTATTAAGTTTATTATTATTATAGTGTTATACTGTATCTTAGTGTTATATACATATGTTATAGTTTTATAAGTGGTTTCTTATTACAAAATTTGTAAAATGAAATTACATGAATTTTTGGACATATATAATGATTATAATAAGTTAATATTTGATAATATAATTGAATTTTAATTGCATGAAAAGTAATTCACAGTACTATAAATTGATTAAAATTATACAGTACGTATGAGTTTTATGGTCCAACAAAAATTCAATCCAAATCGGAGGCGATAATGTGACAGTTGAAATTGACGAAGCAAAGATTGAAAAAACGAAAATATAATGAAGGACGTTTCCTTGCTGGATAATGGATTATTTATTAAACTAGTTCCAAACAGATCGTTCAAAACTTTACTCTATACAATAAAAAAATAAATTAAACGAAGCTCTATAAATATATCTAATAATTATATCAGGTGCAAATTATATGATCGTCCGAGCGAAGAAGGTTATAGACATTTAGGTGTGAACTATTAAATAAATTTTATTGATTCAGACAATGGAGCACAGACTCGAATTATCAAAAGCTGTTGTTAACTAAAGCTATCAAAAATCGTTGACCAAAAGCCGAACAAGAACCAATTATATTCTATGATATGGGACCGTTAATGATGAAAGAACATTATTAATCAGTTACATTAATGAATTTTCAGTTTATTAAGAATAGTAGCATTTATTGATATAATCTTTTTCCGACATTTTTTTTCAGTTACCATTAATAATTCCATTAATAATATCTTTTTCCGACATTTTTTTTCAATTGCCATTAATAATTCCATTAATAATAGTAATGTTTAATACTTTTTTAAAATTTAATATTTTTTTTTATATTAAAACCAATTCAAATTCAACTCTATTCTTAACTTCATGTTTACTAACTAACTCAAATACAAAAATCAGTTTAAAAAATATTTTTCCATTTAATTGGAAAACTGGAAAAGCGATAGTAACATGCATATGAACAAAAATTATTTAGAATCATCCCAACAATATATTTCAAAATCATCAAAATCGCTGATGTAAATAATTATTAAAATTGAAATGATGAATCATTTCCACTGATATATTATTTTTATTTGAAAAATAACTTAGAAGAAGAATTAATTATTTTTGATCCAAATTAGATAGATCATTTGTAAATAATCTTTTATTCGAGTTAATTTATTAATACCTATAAAAGAAAAAATAATCTCAACAGAAGCTGAAATTTATACAACAGACTTAAAAACCATTTGATTAATTCTTTGAAAAAATCATTTTATTTAATAGCCAAATAATTAAATGATTTAAAGAAAAATCATTTGCTTATTTAAATAAACTAACATAGGATTAAAAATAACATAGAATTAAATAAGATAATATGTTATTTAAATAATCATTTTTCAAATATTTTATTCGAATAATGCCGACGCCTATATACAGCGAAGAGCATAACTAAACCAATAACAATGTTAAACTTGTCGATCTAAATTGTTATAACGTCACGAAAAAAGATCATGTAATAATCTACTTGCTCTCATTTTAAGTTTCCCAGATATTTTTTTCTCGAAAATTCTTAAAAAA
Source organism: Tetragonula carbonaria (assembly GCA_032399595.1). NCBI lineage: Eukaryota > Metazoa > Arthropoda > Insecta > Hymenoptera > Apidae > Tetragonula > Tetragonula carbonaria. The sequence goes on along the minus strand of JAUCRC010000015.1, from coordinate 9,986,091 downwards.
CGAAAGCATCTAGAAACAATAAAAAATGTTTTTATAACTAATCCATCATTGTCTTAAAGATTGAAATTTCCTTTTTATAATAATTTCTTAAAACTTGTTGTTTTTTTTTCATTTTATTGATCTTTAAACAATAGAATTAAATGACGAAATGTTAGGATTTCTTGAATTTTTATCGTCTAATTCTAATATTCAAAATTCAATAAAATAAATCATAGCAAGTTGCAAACAGTTTATTTTAAACATTTTTTTATGTTTTTAGAGATGTTTGACAATTTTTGGAAAAAAGTATTCTCACTTTCCCATTCATTACATGATGTAAAATCTTTGAAAGAAATAAACTTATTGTTAGCACTGTCAAAGTAGAGATTCTATATGCTTTAAAATGAAATCAAGTTGATTGTTTAATGATTATTTCCTTTACAAAGTTTGAACTGTCGACAAATTTTCATCGTTAATAGTGTACTTATGCTTTTCATACATATTTACTTATGTTCATTATACATATGTAGGAAAAAATTATTCAGAATGATAATTTTGATAGTATATTTCAAAAACATCAAAACAAGTAGCTATTCGGCAAGTTCACTTTAATGGTTTTTTATGTTATTAATCAATACTAATTATTAGTAATGTTAATAACGATCATCATGTATTTAACGTAACCAGAAAATTTTTTGTTGTCAATAATATTTGTAACAGTAATAGTTATAATCAGTGGTAAAATTCCCGTCATAAATAATATTATAGTTAAAAATTTAAAAAACGCGTGCTTATTTATATTTAGTTCTTGGTATTATATTTAGTTATTGGTAACTAAAATTGATTAATAATGTTGTTAATAACAAAATAATACTGATAATCAAAGTGTTATTAATAATTGTTTCTGATATCCAAACAAAATTGTAATCATTTATAACAGTTATCCGTAATTAAAAATTAAACAATTGAAAAATAATATTTTTTAATATCATTTTATTTTCTGAGAAATTTAATTAAAATATATTGATAATTGATTTTTACTGAATAAAACTAAATTTTTTTTAATGACTTCATTTCAAAATATGTTTAAAATATTTTGAATCTCTGATTATAAGATCAAAATTGTTCATATTTACAAACATGATTTTACGCAAAACGCACGTGTGATACAATAGCTTTTAACTAAAATAAAAAAGGACAAAAAAAATAGAGTTCATTTTTTGATTTAAGTTCAATTTTCTTAATTAAACTCATCAAAAATAAATATGAATCAGAATCAGAATTATTAGACAGATATCATAGCATTACTATTTTTTTAAGCATGTGTAATTTATATAAGAACAGCTAAATGTCTCGAAAAATATATATGATACAAAAAGATATTTCAAATAAAAACTGTAGATCGCTGTAGAGAGAAAGATATAGTAGTGATATTTGTTTGATCCTGAGCTTGTAAAAATTACATTTAAAATTTTTAAATAAAAATATATATTTTTAATTACATATTTTTATATCTAACATCGAAACTTTTTTAAAATATATATTGTTTAGCGTTACTGTACACTGGGGAAAAATTGTTCAATCGAACTTTGTATGGATGTTTCAAGATTATACGTTACGACAATCATAGCATGATTTTACATCCTCGATTTGATGGAGATGCACACACAAACAAGTTGCAACAATTTCATGGTCAAATTTTTTCATAGTTGCATCATATTCTACTCATCGCAAGGAACAAAGGTCTCAAAAAAACTGAGTCGCAAATAATGTAAAATGATGGATTTCTTGTAACATAATGTTAACACGCTCCCACACTCCTTGAGCATAGTTACCGCGCGCAGGCAGGCATTTACATGTCAATAATCGACATACGAGTTACATATTCGTTGACTTGAGACTCATATATGTACCATAGTATACGAGTATAGTCGCCATCAATTAATCTTCAAATGACTTTATTTAATACTATTATATTTAATAAATGAAATATATAACATTCATATATAATATAATACACATTATAACATAGAACTTTTTTTATAACATAAAAAAAGAAATTTAATAATGAATACTAGTTTTCTGTAGTTACTTAAACATAATCTATAATATTCATGTAGTATATTATATGAATTGTGTGCGTGCGTGCGTGCGTACGTGCGTACGTATGTGGGTGCGTGCGTGCACGCGCGCGCGATTGTGTAATATGTATATAATAATATACAGTATTAGATGGATTTTATACAAAGTAAGGAGGAAAAATTATATGTAATATTATTAAATAATATTATTATATAATTATTTAAATATAATTAATAAAATAATGAAATTTATTGTAGTTAAGAATTCTATTACGGAGATATGTGTATCGTAGAACATTGCCACATTGAAGCAGGATAATAATATTGGTCATTGAACGACCAAAAGTAAATGATCAAAAGTACGTTCAATATATTTCAATTTTTTGAAGAATATTTCAATTTTTTGTTAAATTCACATGTGGAGTAACTCTGTGTCCTATCCAACTGCATCCAATTTTATTTCATCCAGATTTAAATTAATTTTAATGAAATTAAATTTGACTGTTGTGAGATGGAACATCATTGTATATAAAATATATAATGGAACACCATTGTATATAAAGTAGATGCAGTGACAACTGCATTGTGGTATAACTTCACGAACCTTCTTTTAAGAAACCGTAGAAATCACAGATGTGTTGCACTTATTAATTCTATTAATAATTTTTGTCCATATGTTAATGGCCAATTGAGGATTTCTGTAAGCCTGGTATTTTATTTTGACTCGAAACATTACTATTTAGAAAACTGCTTTCGTCTATAAATGATACATGATTCAAATGACGTACGATCGGGGTGTCACAAGTGCAGTGGACGCGAGATCGATCAGCTTCTTAATGTGGATTATATAGATGACATATGTAGTAGAATTCTTGTTCACTAAATTTTGTCAATCTGGAATTTCTTCGCCGAATTTCCATACATTCCTAGAATTATTATATAGATTTTTTTTTTACTTCATCGATAACATATTCGTTATTTACATTTTCCTTTAACTGCAGTAAATTTCATTGTTTTACTAATCATATTTAAACAATTATAAAAATAATATTTTTTTGTTTCATATTATTTAATAGTAATTATATTACATAAATTATATTACATAAATGTTATTTATGTAATATTTTATATTTATATTACACATGAATATTATAAATTATATTTAAATAATTACACAAAAATGGTATTTATTATTATGTGTTTTGTGTTATATAAAAGTTCTATTATTATACATGTTACGTATGAATATTATACATATATGTAATTTATTAAATACAATGATATTAAAAATATAATTATTTCAAAATTGGAAATTCAACATTATTTTCTGTGAGAAGGGATTAGTGGCGATCCATGTTCCTTTGAGACTTTTGTTCCTCTTGACGAGTAGAATGCAACCATAGAAAAGTTCAACCTTAAAAATCAAGATCAAGATCAATTTTGCAGCAAGTTCTTTGTATGAATCTCCATTAAACGAGGATATAAATTTAATTCTAATAGGTAACATAATTTCCTTTCATCCTGTACTTCACCGTGATCATCAGGGTTATGATCGGTAATAATACAAATATCGGTTATAATATAAGACAAATATCTTAAAGATTTCGTAATGTTAAATTCATTAGTGTATCTTATTGATAAGACTACACTGTTTCTGTTCTGATGTTCTAAAATTCTAAAAATTCTATCTATTCTAATCTAATATTTTTTTACGTTCTGTCTATTATAAAGTTATTCTGTTTTCGTAATCAAAGCAAAAAGGAATATTCCGTATCTGTATTATTAGTATTTACTAAAAATATTTAATATCTAATCACGATACATTCTTATTTAATTAAAGAGGAAAAAATAATATGTATGGTAGAATATGTATTTCTTTTATGAAATTATATGGACAAGATATCTCATCAAATGTCGTTCACGAGAGTAATTATTTACTTTAGGTACTTCTCGTCGATTTTGATGGCTTTGAAAAATTATAATTCTAAACAACTTTCCCTACACACGTCATTTTAGTTTCACTCAATTTTAGTTTCCGAGATATTCGCAGAATTATTCTTATTATCCAACGTCGTTTGAGATTTGTTATAAATTACTATTTGTAAACAGTTATAATAAAATATTTCACGAGTCTGTCCTATTTAGAGTTATATTTTGATTTTCATCTTAGTTATCCAATCGATTCTATTAATATTCATTGAAATAAAATATCTCGTAAAATGGTTTCATACTATAAAATAAAATAAAATAAAATTATATGAATTTTCGGACATACGTGACAATTACGATAAATTAGTTGATATAATAATGGATAACGTTCAATATAAAACACAGTTATGCTTTTTCAGACTAAGCCATAGACGAGATATATGATGTTATATATACCTCATCTGTGACTAAATCCAACCAAACTTCACTTAAACATAAAATCGAAACACATCCCGTAACTCTGGGGAGTTCTAGGATCCTTGAAAGCCGTATTAGTGTTCCCCGCGCCCACGCCTTTCGCAATCAATTCGTAGCATATCCTCTGGGGGAGGGGGTAGATATCGAACCTGACATCGTAAGTTTCTCCTCTGGTGACATCAAAGGCGATATCCGAAGTCATTCCTCTGCTCACGTCTTACAACAGCGGTTACATAGTCCAATCCAAACACAATCTAAAAATAGAATGTAAAAATTAGAAATATTTTTGCATATTCTATATTCGACTAGTACACGTTACTTTAAAAAATACAAATTATTTATTACTGAAATGTATACTACAATAATATCTCGGAAAATAACGCCAAGCGGCGATAACAGGTACTTGTGAGTTAACTTAATGACATTAAATCTGGATTATTGAATGTATAGAAATAAAATAAATCTAGCTAGAAAGGAAGTACTTCAGAATACAAATTCTGTCCAGAATACAAATTTCGTTTTTTTGCTTGTAATACTGCTTGTAATAGCCAATTTGTGACTGTGTTCATAAAGCATTTTTAAAATAGTTTAAAGAAACATATCGGTTTTTATCTAAATCAGAAAAAACAAGATTTAGCAGAGAGAAGTGATTTATATATTTTTTTAATTTAACATTTTCATTCATGATATTAATCCGTTGTATTGTTTGTAATGAACCTGGTACATTAAAATCTTTAACTTATTTATACATATAAAATAAGTAAGAAATATCAAATAAAATTTTTGTGTAAGATACTCCGTTTTTAAGAGAATTGAGTTTGAAAATTTATTATAAGTACACGTGTTAAGACAATTTTTAATAGAATGTATTCAAAGTCTATTTTCTTAAAACAACACATTATTTTATTCTACATTTTTATTTATTTTTGTATATACAATAACTTCCTGTTAATTGAATAATTAGAATTTTTCTGGTCACTTCTAGAATTAGATAAATTCAAGTATACTTGATTAATTTTCAAAATCTATCTTTTTCGAAAGCCTCAAATATAACAATTTTATTCTATATTTTTTTCTTATTTGCGTTTGTGAGGAATCATCTTCTGCCCATTTGTACATGTTATTACGATCTTATGTATAGAGAGAAGAATAGAAATAATAAGACATATATTAATACAACAGATGTTTTTAAATCTTGGGCTCTAATTTTTTTACTTAATCATTTCATCTAAGCGTTTTTAAGAAAAAAGTATGACATCATTTCAATTAAATCGTAGAGAAAATAAATATTATTTCTTATTACCTTATGAGCTAATACTTCATAACATAATGTATCATAATATCTCATTGGGCGTAGTAAAAAAGCTTTTCAATTCTCCCTAGTAGTAGTTGCTAGTAACAATTCTTGAAAAATTTTCAAGAAAAATGCTTTTTGATAATATAACGTAATTGTAATAAAGGAAGAGGTCATATTCTAAAAACAGAAAAATCATTCATAACTTTAAGCAAAATATCCTGCATGTAAATTAACAATGTAATTTGCGTTTTTACACAACACTTCATAAGTGTACATAAATAACATGATGACAAGACGATTGAAAAATTAATGATTATAACATGTACAAGGAAAACAAGTTTAAAAAAGCAAAAAATAAAAAATAAAAAATAACGTTTTTTATTACTTCTAGAAGTTTTTTTGGATTAATAATTATCTTCTAATCTTTATCTTTATGTACAAGAAGTAAAAAAAGAATTAATTAAAAGCTCTTCTAATGCTCTACAAACTCAAGTAAAACATTTTTAACAAAGCCAAAACAAAATTATTCCCAAAAACATTTATAGAGCAAGTTGGGAAATGATGGCCCACTTTTTTAAAAAGAATTATTATATCTTAAAGTTAAAGAGAATTAAGAAACAGTTGCCACATTTTTGTTACTGCTCCACCGATCGGTTCTGTCCATGAAATGATGAAACTAGCGAAATAGGCTGCACGATCCTTGTATCAAAATCAGTCTTAGGTATTCGCTCGGGCTCTATTAAAATTATCCGATTTAACTCTGAAATGTCAAATATTCGCACATGGGTAATTTGTACAAAGTTTTAAAATAATTAAAAATACAAGTCTTATAAAATCGTAAAAAAAATCATGTAACAGTTTATTTGAATTCATTTTAAAATATAAAGCTTTTGTTTAGATTTGTTTTTTTTTTCAAGAGATTTTTTATGTAGCAAATGGGAAATTAATTTCTATTCTCGAAAATTGTAAAAATTCGAACATCCAAAAATACTGAGAATTTTTTTCGTTACTGGATCCATTACGGTCTAAAAAAATTTAAATTTTGTTTTTTTTCAATATTTTAAAACTTAGAATCCATATAGTAGGACAAGCTTAATATAAACATAAACACTAAAAGACGACCACTAAAAGAGATACGACTACAGTCTTATGACAAAGAATGATGATCGGCAGGAGAGACTACATGAGAATAATTTAATGCCAGTTCTCGAACGATTCGGATGAACTGCAATTCTTTTAAATATACAATTTTATAATTATATTTTACATTGCTGTACAACTTTTATCGCTAGTCTATTAAATTTTTATTATTAAGATTAGACAATGAGGTATTAGGATTTTGCATAACATTAGTCTTTACATTAATAATATTTGTATACGCAAAACTTAATGGATTTTTTAATTCTCTAATATTTCAAAAACTAGCAGAAGCTAAAATTTTATATTTGTGGTCTTAACCGCTTCTTTATAGTACCTTTATATTAAATATCACGCGATCTGTCTCTGGAACAAGCCAATTAGCTGAATCCCAGTACAAAATAAGGATATTGTTCCAACTGATCCGCTTCCTTCCTTTGAGATGTTTGCTGAATTCGAGTACTTAATTGTTCGGAAGATAATTGTACGATACCTAACGTATAAAAGATAACGAAAGATAGAAAATGGTATAAAAATGAGATAAGAATTACATGGTGACATATATATAGAAATAATACGTATATATGGAAATATTTGTGCTTATGAGAATTGAATTTGTGTGTAATTTTATTTATTTTGATAGATTTTGCAGAGATGCAAAGTTTTTTTTTCTTAAAAAAAAGAATAAGAGAATATTTATGTATATCTCTTATTTTTTCAAAAGAATCACTGTTGTGATGATTTGTCACAAATCGGTTGTCTGCGTCTGCGACCTAACGTTAGCTGTTAATCTTGTTCTTATTTATATAATATATATAATAGATTTCGTAAAATTGAAAAATCTACCTTCCAAACAAAGAATTCTCGTAGCCCAGATTTTAGATCTTTGGAGTTTCATATTTCATTTCACTTTCACATTTCACGCCTTTCAAATTTTATCTCAATCGGTGGCTATTTAAACTAAATAAATATATGGTAGTCAATCACCAATTGCCAATGTATATTTTTATAGAAAAAAAATAAAAATGTAGAAGTTGGGTAGAAACTCATTGTTTCATTCATATATATCAAAAATCTACTTTTTATTTTACATATTTTGCATATTTTTTGTACATTAATGTTTAAATCATATGTTGTTATATATATATATATTACTGTTCTTTTAATTTACATTTATCTAATCAAGTTGATTATTAATCGATTGAATTTTCTCAGAATTTTAACGTATAAACTATATATATATATATATATATATATATATATATATACACAGGATGATTTAATGAAAATTAGTATTTAAATTTCTTTCTTATTTTTGAAGATACAAATTTTGGCAGTAAAAGTTTATTTAGTATAAAGAGGACATAATATGACAGTAATAATTTCGTAGACAAAAAGTTTCAGAAATCTCAAAATCATTTTCATTTTTTAAAATAGAACTATATGTTTTTCTATGCATTAATCGATGTATTCTCTATATGAAAGGAATATTAACTTATATGTGTATAAAGACTTGGTTCAAAAGATATTTTACTCTTAATTTCATAAAATCTATACATGAAAGACAAGAATACTGCCGTTATCTTTCGTCTTTCGTACGATTGATTTCACAAAATTAAAATTAAAATATCTAAAAAGATGATCTTGAAATCATCGAAAAAATCACTTGCATTTACAAAAGGATTACTATCATATTATAGTCTCCTCTGTACTGATAAAATTTTATTAACAAAGTTTTTCGTAGGTCTGAAAATAATGTAGAAATTGAAATGCTAATTTTTATTAGACCTTTTTTTATATTGTGATCAGTATCAGTTGGAGATCACATCAAACCGTTAATAGTTCGATGTGTATGTCAGAAAAAATGTGATATTGATGTGCTAATATAGGTATATTGTTAAATTTCGTATCCTATACAATTTACTATATGTAAATCGACATTGTATATAATGTTCCAGCATTTCAAAGTTAAACCAACATATGTTATTTTGCATGCAGAATTGAACTTTCATTTTATATAGTGATTTTTCCAAAATTTTACATATTATATATGATATAATTTGCATATTTTTCGTGCATATCTTTCATGTTTTTTTATATTTTATGTGCATGAATATATGCAATTATAAACTGGCGAGTGGTAGAAAATACATTCGTATTCTAATTGCTTGTTGGAGAATCTTTTGAAATCACTTGGAAATACTATAAATTTATACATACTTGGAAATCACCACAAATAATGGGCAAAATCGTACAGGCAACACGCTGTCTGCATAATACCTTGTGACGATGGCATAGTAGAACCTGACATTGAAACTTCACATTATCTACTTCAGCTTTACAAAGAATATAATCCTCCAAACATTTTCTGCTAGAGCAACTTTTCAAGTTCCTGAATATTTTGAAGAACACTTTAACTCCTTTAATGGCAGTATATCATGATAAATAAATATATTTCGCAGAGGAAAATCATAAACTAGTAATTAATAAGTTTATAAAATACGATAGCAAATTATTATTATTTAAATTCATATAGATTCTGTTCGAATGAATGTGTAAGAATTTTAAATAATTATAAAGCGTGTACTTGCAAGATATTTTTAACTCTCGTCTAATTTCTTTCCTTGTTTTTTCTGCTGTGTTTCTTACCGCATTTTCTGATCCATATTCTGAGATTTTATATCAAATAAAATTGAATGTTTTCTCACTCTTCTATTTTTGTACTCACCCCGATTTCACTTGATATTGTAAAGTGTGAAAAACTTGCTACCTGTTCTTACACGTAATAAAATATGAAATGGTGCGAACAGTCTGACGTAATTATAATTTCAACAAATTTAAAGCAACGGAAATACGGCGGCTTATCTTTGAATCGTCCAACTTAATTTTTGAATTAGATTAATTTCAATTTTAATCTTAATTTTAATTTTAAATAAGATCACGTATAATTTAGTATTATTTACTTTAATTATCTAATTAATTACATTCATTTTCTTTAATTAAGGAATTTTTTATACAATTCATTTATCAAAATTAACTAATTGAAGAATAAAATACATCTTTCAATCAGTTTTAAATAATCAGTATTTATGTAATCTTCCCTGTAACAAAATAAATTTTTCTTAATATTAAGAAACTCATTGATATGTTACTAAAAGATATAAACAAATTTAAAAATTTAAAAAAGCCTCTTACTATTGATATAGATTAGCAGTCTTTTAAATTGCAGATACAATATAGATTATAAATCTTAGAATTAAAAAGAAGATCTGTCTACAATTAGATTTTACGTACACATAAAGTATTAGGTACTATTTCATCAGTGCACTAGAAACTAGGCTATTGTACAAAGCTTTTCTGACAACATGTAAAAGGTAAAAACCATCTTTGAAAGTTTGAAATATTAAGCTAAGGTCACAATAGCACCGACATTGGACGAGATTCGATGTCGATCGAACTGTCCAGTTCTTGCAATCGTGTTAGAAGCACGTGCATGGCCTCCGTGCAATTGATATCATCCGCTGATTACAAGTGACATAAAATGTTCATCGGTCGAAATCAGTTTGTATTTTTCTCAGCCAATTCGGCCGATTTAGCTGACCAAAATCACGCCCTTGTATTAGAAGACATGCAATTCGATGAAATATTTTTACGTTTCCCGATGATTTCTGACCATAATTTTGTACTACACAGAAGGTCTTAACTTCGAAGTGTAAAAATTCGTTGCATATATTTGCGGAATGACATGTTTTATTTAAAATAAAATATTCATAGTGGACCGAACGCTTGGAAGATACATAATTGGAAATAAATTTTTTCCCAACTATAATTTTACGATCACTGCTTAGACAAAGATTTAAGCTTTAACGTAATACAAAATATTTTTGCGGATATTTGTGAATAATTGATTTATAATAAAATGAATAAATTGATTTATAATAAAATGTTACAATGAAATGAATATTTGAAAAAAATTCTAATACAATTTCGAAGTTTAAACTTTCCTCTTTACAATGACTGCAAAATTCGAGACTCACTTGGGAAATCAGCCGACCTTGATTTAATTGTTTAACGTGAACAAAAACAATTTAACGATCGATGTCGGTGCCGCTATGACTGCAATTTATAATTAGATGTGACTGAAAGAAAAAACGAGCGTGTGTTTTATCCAGGGCCTGTTAGTGGACTCGTCAATAAGAGTTCCTAGCAAACTTGTGTTTTAGAAAAAACAGAGATCAGATCAGAAGTGATATTTAAGATGGATCTCTGATGGTAAGTGTTGGAGTGTCCCCACAAATCTTTTGTTCATGTCACGCGATCTTGGCGTCAAAAGCGTATAGTTAATTGCTAAGTCAACTAATTGTTTCCAAGTAGTGAACAATACATGTATCTATATCAAGTAAAAAAAAATTAAGGTTGATGGTTGTATAGTCAATCGACTGGAAAAGCGCTAACCATTAAAAGATATAAATTAATAAGTAGAGAAATATTCTTTCTGAGGAAAATGAGAGAATTTGTGACAAATCAGAGATTATTGAAAAACTTTATAAAACATTGGAAAGTCCGAACGTTTCTTTATTCATTCAGTGAAGGGACAGAATAGTTAGTAGCAGGTTAAAATTAAAATTTTTGTCACAGTCCTGTATCCCTTGGAAGAAATACAGATCTGGTTGCTTATTTCCAATAGATTCAATACATTTTCAAATATAAAGATATTTATTAGCTGAAATTATCATATAGAAAAACAGGACCAGATAGCGTAACATATCGATGAGTGAAAGAGAGAACTAGTGCCTTTGCTCTTCTGGCGTTCCTCTCATCTCTGCATTATACGTATGTATGACAGGTCTAGTGACTGAAACCCTTGTAACATTAAAGCTCTTGCTACCTGACGCAGCTGCGCTTAAGTGGAAGAGTTACGTGCCTACGAATAGCAATACGTATCAACCTAGTAGATTGTTACAATAGATGTGTAGAGTTCACGACACAATGATGTGAATCTATGAATTTAATATTGAAAGATATTAACCTGCAAAAATTGACCGGATACGAATTTTTTTTTGTTTGTGAACCCTATTATTGCAACAGCTCCGCTTTAGCTCGTTGATAGATTGTGAAAATTATTATCCGCATTTCTATTCGAGGAATGCAGATACCAACGAATGAAAAACGTTATTATTGGATATCGAATGAAAACTTAATATAAACTCAATAGAAAATTTTACGAATTAAATATCTAATAAAAATTATTTATTTAATGAATAGTGAAAATATTTGGAGATAATTTAATTTTATTTTTATATCATGTACAATTATACGAAGATAATTAAACAGGCAATAAAAAATGGAGAATAAAATTTTTCGTTTAATTATTTCATCCAAAAAAAAAGTGGACTTTGAATAAGTTTCATTGAAAATTGTCTTGGTATGTATTCGACAAATTTTCAAATTCAATTTTCCCGAATACAAAGTATGTTAAAAAAAAATTTTATTTTATATTCAACATCTCTTTTTTTGGACGTGGAATGACCATCTGTTAATTATTCTATTACGTTTAGAATTAGCTAAATTCAAATATAATTTTAAAACTTGATCTTTTGGAAAACGAAGTCTTTTAGAAAAGAATTTTATTCTATCATTCTTTATTTATTTTCACGCGTAAAATAATCTTTTGTTAATTATTCTTTTCTATTATGTCTAGAATTAACTAAATTGAAATTAACTAAAGTCATAAATTAACTAAATTCATAAGTATTCGATAAATTTTTAAACTTAATTTTCTCGAAAACGAAGGCTTCAATGAAAAATTTTATTCTTTTTCAACTCTTTTTTTTCCCCGTAAAATAATCTATTCGGTTGTGTGATCTGTCCTGAGACACCGTGCACGCACGCGCACGCACACAGAGGATCCTATATGAAGCTAACCATACAATTTTCTTTTAAACTATTCGCTATAGAGAAAAATGTTTCAAATGAAACTTACATTATTTCGAGGGGAACACATCTTATGGTGGTCACAAATCTTATCTAGATGATCATGCTTTCGAAATTTTAAGGTGACCTTTGTTTTTTTAAATGGAACTGTATATTTTTGAGTTTTACAGTCTTGTTGCTGACACTAAGATGAATTCAGCAATCTAGATAATATTGATGTTCCAAGATCATTCAAAGTTATTTAACGCCGCTCAAAGCTTACCTTTGTTAAACATCCAAAGATTGTTCTTTATCTATTTATTCTGTCCCTAAACGACAGTTGCACCCTTTCCATTATTTCAGAAGTAATTTGTTAAAAAAGAAATCTATTCTATATAATCTATTATATATAATCTATATAAATCTAAAGCTGATACGACTAATTAATTGAATGGTGTTTGATACAAATTTGAACGTGTATATTTGTTTAATAATTTTATTAATAATTTCTTAAACATATATCGAACATATATTTTAAAAATATATTTTAAACATATATTTTCATCCCTCTATTCTACTATTATGTCGCGACTTCCGGGAGAATTGGGACTCAGATTTTTTTTTTACGTGAAAGAAAATCTTCATAAATACTACTCCCCCATTCCTATCGGCTTGCCCATTCCGAGCAAGAAGGTTTCCCTCATCTTTGCCCGTCTTTGCTCGTTTACGCCTGCCATACTTTAGCACAGATGTAATCAGACCACCGTATACTCCCCTTCTTCCTAGGTTGCCGTGCAATGCATCTGGCATCTAAACTAGACCGCTGACAGCGCCAAAATACTGGCGCAGCCAGCACCCCGAGTCTAATCTAAGAGCGAGACAATTCCGCTACTTTGCCCTCCCAATTCGTTCTTCATTTCTTACTTTCACTCCGCCACTTTTCACATCACTTGCTCGCAGAAGCTCGCCGAACAGCACGAACTATGGTCACCACTACCATTTCTGTTACCGAGTGGTATTCTGGTGAATAGACACTCACTCGGTTCTCCAGACAAACACTAACTTCATCGGCGTAACATATCATAAACAAGATTTTTAAGGATTGGCCCAAGAACCGAACTCTGCGGAATCGAGTTAAACCGCCTTCGTTACTAGAATACACCACTTCCTGGTCCCGAAGGTATCCTCCTCAGATATTACGTCGAAAATGCCCGTACCTACCGTGTAAAAATCTAAGAAACGCGCGAGATATGTTTGATCAATGCATTCCTGCCACAGATAAGGAACTATCAAATAGCTCAGAGTGCAAGTTCCTTACTCTCTTGTTGAGCGCGGAGAGAGAAAGAGCTTTCCAATCTTTACCGACACAGCTAATCTACAAACCGGCACCAGAGCTCGGAACTCACTCGTTCAGTGATAACTCATGCCCACGATGTGGGCTGACCACTACCTCCAACCCGTTCGATTGGCGACAGGGGGCGAACCCCCTTTGGACATCATGTATCAACTCTCTCGGTACCAGTGATCAGAACTATATTGATTGTCATATCTGCTTCCCACTGAGATCATTACAAATCTCGACTTGGAGGTGAATTCGGGTCTGTGGAGTCGTCATTCCCCAAAAGCCTGGAATGAATGCCTGGAAACCTGATGATGCACTGAGACTTCCCCTATTCTATCCCAGGGCAGAATATTGAAGGTATTGACAACGTCAGTGAAAACCGCCAACCCTGCCCTTCCACACGGACACGATAGATTGCATCGATCATAGATCACCCTCTCCGGAAGCCATGCTAGTCCTCGTTAAGGCGAAGGTGACCACCACCCTATCCGGCAATCAATTTTTTGCGTTATCAGGAGCACTTATCAAGCATCATCCGATATGAATGCTCCGATTCGACTCAAAATTGGCCAGGAGCTGATCACACGCCCGACTGCGTTCCTGATAGACTGCTGCAGGGTTCACCGCGCATCACAGATCCATACAACTCTTCCATTGTGTCCCATTTGTTTGACTTCTGGCGATCAAGCACAGATCACCATCTTCTTTACAATTCGACTATCATTGTGTTACCATCGACCATCCTACTATCCACTCTGCCAAACTCTAGAATATTAAGTCCTGAGCCCGGCGAGAATGATTGAGATTGCCCTGGAGAAATCTTTTTTCCCAAAGCTAGCAAGGGCTTCTCTTTCTTGATATTGGGATCTGTAACCTCTGCCACTCCATAGCTCTTCATTCTAGCAGTTTACTAACTGCATGCCACTAACATCAATGCAAAGATGGTCTCCCCAATGTCGTACACAATGGACTCCGAGGAGCCGCTGCTTCGCATTCCCTCGCGCAGGTTACGGCTGCCAATGACTATTTTTACCCTTAGCCCTTTTGCAACAATCTTCCAGACCACTGTCAGAGGACACCTTATTCACATGGGCATAAATCTGGAAGGAGAGATTTTAATATCCGTCTCCGAGTCATCATTCATTTGTCAGGACGATCGTCTCCACGAGCCTCTGAAATGATGACCGAGTCATCCGATCACTCTCATTTCCGCCATTTTGTGCGATACTGCCACTTTTAGGAACGAGTCTTTCAGAACTCCCGCCAGCTTCTCGACCAGGTTCTCAACAGCCTTTGCGTCGCCTTCCTGGCCTCGAGAATGAGAGCCCCTCTCTCAGACAAATTCTATCTATTCCCATCTCTGTAAGGTTAATGGCTTTCTTCACTCTGGTCATTGCCTGTGCAATACTTTCTGTCTGTCCTATACTTTCCCCCTGCCGGTATGGTTATTGTAACCACTGTCGTTTGGGAAGGGGGGGGGCCACAACTTCGCATCCCTCTTCTTCCTTTTAAGGAGGCACTTCTTAGGAGCAAATGCACTTGCTTTTGCAGAATCTCCGGCTGTATCTGAAGTCTTTGCTGTTCTCATCGGTAGTACCATAACCGTGAGCTGGTTCACTGGTTTTTCCTTCATTTTTCTCTTTGCGACCATATCCCGACCAAGTCCCTCCTTCTTCATCGGAAAAAAACACTTTCTTGACACTGCTGACATCCATGAAGGAAGATTTGATCAATGCTAAGGGTCAAAGCTTTACCGCCTTCTTTGAACCACTGCGAGTGTTCTCTGTTTTCACTATGTTTCCATCTCAGTTGCAAAGCGCTGAGCACCACCGCTCCCTCCTAGTCGTGATTTGGGAAGAAGACATTCCGCATCACCACTCGTAATTTTTTAGTTTTTTTCAAGATCTTAAGCTGTTCTCCGTTTTCTTCGTATTTTCCCTCGTACTCATGTCACCGCAGGAATTACCCGAAACGGGGCGGGATAAAAGCGGCGAAGAGACAATTCCCTACATGATCTTGGGGGACTACCACATTCCGCACCTCTTTATCAACGGCACCGCCGACTCCCGTCTCATGGTGTTTAAAACCTTCTCCTTGATCGTCCTATGGAACGGTGAAGAAAATTCGCACCTTTTTTAAGAATAAATATCTACTCCTTTCCCTCTTGTTTCCGATATCTCCCCTCTCTTCCCTGCGAATTCACTTTTTGCTATGTAAACCCGTCGTAAAGGAGAGTCTGAAAGTTTCTTTCTCCGATTCTCTGGTCTTAGAGTATTCATCCTAGAAATATCCAGGTAATTGGTTCCCAGCGATTCCAATTTGAGTTCCCGTACCAACCTTCCTTCTCTGGATCCCGCCACAAATATTCATCCCATTTAAACTTAATGTTTATTGCGTCTGTCTTCTTCATACAGCCTCCTGTAACCAAAACCTTCAAAAACGTCCTAATTAATGCAGAATTAATGATCACTTTCTGGATATCGGGATCAAGCTGATACCGGGATCAGCTGCATATCGGGAGAAAGCTGATACTACCCCAGGGATACTACCTGCTAACGACTGATGCGTCAATTAATCCTCCCCTTGCCTTCGCACCGGGGAAATATCTTCTCGCTGCGCGCAATAGCTTCAAGTTAAGGATTTTGTAGAGAGATTGTATTCATGATCCAGTCAATCTGGATGATCCAGTCAAGACGCCCGGTTTTGCGAGACATGACTACAAGGTTACGATATGAAATAGCTCGGATCTCTGCTTGCCGCAGCCCACCATTGAATTTGTGACTTCTGAGGAATTGGAAATGGGAAGGAAAGAGAGGAGGGGAGGGAGATATGGGAATAGAAAGGAATGAGAACGTAAAACTCAGACCCAGACATAGGCACACCTTACATTAAGAACTGAATTTTCAATCATACATTCTTGGTTAGAGTTACAAAAATTTAAAATTACGAAGACTTAAAATCAAAAGGAGCACAACAAAAAATCAAAATTAGTCAAAGAATTAAAAATCAAGCACTTCGTGACAATTTTATTTGGTTCTTATATTCATATTCCCTACCGGTTACTGGTGATGGATATCACATCCTGCTGTTTGCAGAATGTCGCTCTTACCCAATTTTCTAAGAAGTCTTGTTTTGGAATGCAGTCAGGTTTGTAAATACGCTGATTCTGCGATTCGTGATTGCTTCGGATAGCATATGATATCGGTCCAATCATTGCGGAAGGATTACGTTAGCAGTCCACAGGCGTGCATAACACTACGAAATATCGAATTCTCTCTCTCTTTCTCTCTCTCTCTCTCTCTCTCTCTGAAGACATTTAGTATATTAGATAAATCGATCAAATAATACTTAAAAAGAATACGTAATCTATCTCCATCTAATTTCGTGTCTTCGTTAAGCACAAGTAGAAAATAATTACACATTCAAGTTAAAACATCCTTTGTTTAAATCTTGAATTCCAGAACTTCCGAAAACGCCGGATCAAAATGATTAATGCCAATGGCGGAGTCACGTAAGACTAGAAGTTGAAATATTTTCGAAATTCGAAAAAAATTTTCGAGTTGATTCTATCAAAAAATGTTTCAGATAAAAGTTGAATAGTTTCAAAAGACACAGTAATTGATGTAATTGATATCTTTTAAAGTTGATGGATAGAAAACGTTTAAAGATCATGTTTGTCTTTTTCTTAAAGTAAAATCATATATTTTTTAATACATTATTCGATTTAGACTCGTCATTCTCTATAAAAAAAGTATGAAACCATTTACATAACAAAAAACCATATTAGTTCAGGAAACATTTCAATTTAAATAATTCAGAGTACTGCTCGTAGAGTATCGAATTTATCGCATTAATAATAACAGGAAATTTAACAGTATTAAAAAAACGAAAAACCTGTCCCGCGAAGGATAGTTTACAATCGAGCCACTCGATGAACTATAGATGCGGCAAGGCAACATTATGTATAACCGTGTACCTGTCCCATCTTAGAAATAGAACATAATTTTAAGAGTATAAAAGAAAGCTAGTAAGAGAGAGAGAGAGAGAGGACCAATACAAGTGGAAAAGTATAAAAGTATGATTAGAGTGTAAAACAGTATGATTTAGAGTATAAAACAGTCTTGTACAGAATGTGGAACAGCGTAGATTATAGAATAGCCTAGCGTAGTTTAGTATTGTACATTAATTTAGTATTGTACATCAGTATAGCTTATAAATTTAAGTTTTTGTATCAATTAAAATACATTTTTTCTATCGTTAATATTTGGCTTGTTTCCAATTCCACAATAGTGATAATTATGTTATTTCAATATATTATATCAACATTGTTTGAAGTTAGATGAAGTTAAATTTGGATCTTTTGATGAACATGTTATAAATTATAACGGTGGTTTTTCTGTTATTCTAGGATGAAGGATGGAAACTGGATCGTACAAATTACTATCAGGAAGGATGGCTGGCCACTGGTAATGCTCGCGGCCTGGTAGGAGTGACTTTTACAACGTCCCATTGTCGAACAAGAACTACGGAACTTCCACTAAGGGCAAATTACAATCTCCGAGGCCATCGTAGCGAGGTAAATTTCATTTCGCTTCTGTCCTACATGTACGTTTTACTTTTTCCTTTTCCTCGTTTATTTCTATACAAAAATGTAAATATGATACTCGTGTTAACGTTTCTTTTCCTCTTTCACTGCTTTCCAAGCTGTTCATACGGTTGATATGATTTCTATGGAAAGAATTTAAAAAGATAGTTTATGAGAAAGTTGATCTAAAAAGTTTTTGAATTGAAGTCACGTGTACTTCGGTTCATAAATCAAGTTGCATGTTGTCCGACGCATGTTTAAACACCTCTCTTAGTTAATTTTACGCGGTTTTTGTTACATGTTATAGCAGATAAAAATATCAAATCGCAATTAATAGTAGTGCAAACAGTTTCATTTTCGATATGAACCTCCTATAGAAAATAATAATTGAATTTAAGCTAAAAAATTATTTTGTAACTTATTTTTAATGTCAGTACTTTTAATCTGACTATAAAAGGAATAATCAATCCCTTTTCTTCAGTTCACAATTTCTTCTTGTCTAATGAATAATATAATTTCTTGTAACTGCAATACTGTAATTTGTATATATTTTTAGCATAACCGAGAATAAAAATGTAACATAATAAAAATCACATCTTTCTGTAAACATAAAGAATATTAGTAACGTAAAAAGCCCTCACATCTATAATAAAAAAATGTTAATAAGTTCGTTAATAAAAGATATAACTGTTAAGGTCAATCGCGACTGCTGTCGATCTTGCACCTTTGCGTATTTACCTCAAAGAACCATCCGCTGATGTGGGAATGAAAATGATACTAATTTGTTTATTTTGCCTTTATTGACTATTGAGTCTGGTGGTCCAATGCAATTTTTGCTTGGGCAAGAATATTGTACAAATGATTGAATGACTATATGGAACTCTGATTGACTGTTCTTCGACTTTGACTATTCGTAATTATGACTGCCTGTTCTGTCCTCCGAGTCCTTCCCTTGTAACCTTCCTTGGATTATCCCCTTCCGGGATAAGGGGCTCGGAAGAATTGGAAAGTAGGGGATGTGTTAAAGAAAATCAGTTAGAGTGTGTTAGAAATTCCTAAATTTCCCCAAAGCCGCGAGTGACGTTGGTGAGATGACATTGTTAATAATTTTAACGCCCTGGAAACTATCTCGTTTTTTACACACTTCTTCGAGTACGTATTTATGACATGGCGATTCCTGTGATGTGGAAAGTCTCTTCGCACTTCAAATTGGCCTAAATGTATGGGGTGCCTGTCTGGAGTTTTGAAGTGGCCCTTGCTCTGAATCAAAATACAAAGATGTTGGACGTTCCCACACTTAGCACGTCCATGTCACAAGTGAATACCCTTGGCCCTAACAATAACTAAGATGAGATGATTACTGAGATATTATTTCCATTGTTAATGATTAAAAGTGACATATTCATAAAATATCTACCCATGTAGAATGTCAAAAAAATTATTTGTCTATATATGGAGACAAAAAATCACATCAATCCAATGTTTTAATTGTTCAACTGATATAATCCGCTCGAAATATCATATAAATAATTTTTTCCTACAAAGAAAAAAGTCCACTATGTAATGTAGTTTTCAGCGTATAAAATCAATATGTAATGTATAAATGCAATTTTGGGGCTGTTTAAATATTGAAGAAAGAAAAAAGAAAAGATATATATGTAATGAAGGATTTCGGATATTGACATACGTGTGACGATAAATACTGTGCATCTAACCATAGAATGTAAACACATTACAAATAAAGTGAATTCAAGAACTAATAGAATTTTAATATTTTTTTCCAAAAAAGCGGTTGAGTCATAATCCACATTTGAGACTTCTTTTTCTTATAATGAGTTTTTAAACAAATTTTCAGCGATTCGAAAGTGTATTTTTTGGTACCAAAATTAAATAATTTAACATTTCGTATATGTTAATTGAAGTGGCATAACATGTAAAAGTAATAAAAGTTGAATAATCTCTGAACAATATTTAAATTACGAACGAATATAAGAGTTATCGTCGAATCTCTGTTAAACAACATGACGCTGTGACCAATGTTCTTAAAAAATGGGACAACAATAAAAAAAAGGAATTTTATAAATTAAAAATTGTTTTGTAATTTAATTTATTAGGATCTAATTAATACGTATTATTCATAAATTTTTCTCTACTTGATTATATTTATAACTGAAAAATAGATATATTTCTTTGAATATGTTCCAAATTGTTTAGAAAATGTGGCTTTAAACTATTACAATAATCAATAAATTATTCAGGTAATAAATACAACTTATAACATAGCCTACAATATGAACACTTCTCAATATGGTAACCTCTTTGGTTAATACCTTTGGAATGAATTTTTTCTTACTGAATATAACTACTCATTACTGCAAACTGCAGAATCTAAAAGTACCTGCGGCTTCTACCTAATTTTATGGGCAAAGTCATTTGACATCATCAAACAAATTTAAGTACTTATGAACGAAAGTACTTGCGTACTGCAGGATTTGAGACTATTTAATATTATAAAAATCGTGATTTAGAGGAATTAATTAACATCCTCTCTTACTAGTGGAATACATCTGTATTTTTTAAACTTCGATCCTACTTCTAGCGCACGCCGACTGATTTTCTGTATTCCTTCGGCTCTTGTCCTCTTATTGTTAGATCACTCAAAAATCGCATCTCACGCATTCACTCATTCATTTTCGTACCTTTGCGCGCCTCACAACAGCGTTTACAGCGATAAACTGTCAGACCGAGAACGCTTAAACAAACGCAGCTCTCGTCGCAATGCTCGCCACTTGGTTTCTTAGAAACCCACAGTATGTTCAAGTTCAAGAACGTTGTGATTGATGATTCTTAAAGATCTGAGAAGAGGAATTGGGGAAGAATTTGTATCTAATATTATGTATACAATGATATCATCAAAATGTATCGAACTATATTGCTGCGGTACGCGAACTGTTATTACGTTTTCGGCAATTTTGAACAAAGTTTTTACGAATGTGTTTTATCTTTTATTTATTTTTATATGTATTTATTACATGTATTGTATCATATTACTTGCGTATATTCACTAATTATATTATTTACTTATATATTCATTTATTTCAATCCAATCTATGTGAATCCATAACTGGCCTCGCAACTTTGTTCATCTTGAATATCTCTACTGTTTTTGAAAATATGAACTTTGTTAATGTAAGTTATTTAATATAGTTCGATTATATTTTTTATAAAGATAAGTATCAACCTATACATCTCAAAAAATGATTAGTTTAGTAGATATGTTAACTTTAATTTTATAAAATTTATTACTTAAAAGATAAGGACAACATGAATTCTAAAATATTGCTAGTTAAATAAACATTTAGAAGATAATAAAGCTTCTCTACGGTTAAATTTACTTACTATTAAATATTATTTACGCAACAAGTAAGACTGACTAAGTACAAAATACAGTAAATAAGGAGAAATAAATATTTATACAAAGTTAAAGTTAAGTGATGTATGAATCATGGTATCAGTAATTTATAGCCAACAGGAATTTTACATCTCAATTTTTATACAAAGATATTGATAGTACAGGTTTGATCGTAATTCTGACAATAACAATTTTTAATCAACGAATCATTTTCCGGTAATGTGGAATAAAGCTTACGAAAAATTATTGAGCAACATTTCAAGGAATATTATGCTAATGTACATGTTGCCATAAAAGTCCATAGAAAATGTTAAGTTTTTTCAGCAAATCTTAAAATTTATTAATAACTTGAATAATTAAAAGTTACAATTTATACAATTTATAACAATTTATATTTATGGGCTTTTGCAGTCTATATTAAGGTTTAATTTAAAATTTTTTGGTAAGAATTGTAAAATATTTGGTAAAAATTGTTTTTGGTAGTAAAACAACAAAATTATACATTATTAGTACTTATTAAGAAATACAGCTATACTGATTGTTATCATAATTATAAATTCTACATGAAACCATATGTAGCGAATGTTAAGATCTGTCAATTAATTAAGCACGAAGTAAATATCGATTTCATAATATTTATACATAATATTTGATTTCTTAATATAATATTTATATTTTACTGGAAGAGTCCAGTACTTGGGCTTTTTGGGCTAATAGTAACATATATATATATATATATATATATATATATATATATATATATATATATATATATATATATCAATATCTGATAGTAACTGGTGCACAACACGTGTCAATTTATTGCATTTGTAATACGCGAATATGTATCAAGAAAGAAATTGGATAAATGCGAGTTATGAATGGAATTCAAGGATAAAGGATATTTTGTATATATAGAAAATATTTTCAGCTCAGTATTATCCATAAGTATCGAAGTAATCGCGAATTTTGCAACTCGTTCTAATAAATTTCAGTCCACGAGGTACATGATTCTCTTGAGGAACTGGAATATCATATGAGCCTTTCACTGCACAAATCGATTAACTCCATCTTTTGAAAAATCTTAAATTTAAGTGTCAAAGCACTTGGTATAGTCATAACTTTTATATTTATAATAACTTTCCTGAATAATAATGAAATTAACACCATTAAACGACAAAATTTTTTTGGCCATTAAATAATAAATAATTTATTTCAGAGGCCATTTTGATTAACTCCATACTCTAATGTAAATCGTTGCAATAATGCAACTCAAATGCACTAGCAAGCGCTGAATGATAACGGTAAATTTTTTAGTGCCATCTTATCAAAATTAAAGTAAAATGAATTAGTCAGTCACTGCCTAATTGCCGCAGGATTAAGTACTTGTGAAGTCAAATTATTATTAAAAATAAAGTTTAATTGGGTATATTTTAACTTCTACTGTATACTTTACCAATATTAAACGGACTACATATTTTAGCTTATTATAAGCGAAATTTATATGTTTATAATTTCGGTTGTCATAATTTCAATAAAAATATAAGCCACATGTTTGTTTGGAGGATCTCGTGGGTCTCAAGAAATTTTATCTTGCCTAATAAAGTACATAAAGACTTATGCTAAAAACTTTGAAAAAATAATAATATATTCAGATTCGTGTACTGGGCAAAATAGAAATATCAAAACTGTCTTAAGTTTATTGAAAATTGTTCAAAGTACGGAAATAAGAGCCGAGTCAACTGAAATGAAATTTTTGGTAAGTGGACACAGCTATTTGCCTAATGATTCAGATTTTGCCATTATTGAGTCTCATGCGAAAAAAATTCAAAACATTTTTTCACCAGATGATTGGTACAATATAATCAAAACATGTAAAAAGAAAGCGCCATTTAATCTAATCCAAATGATGGATTTTTTTTTCTCACCAAGATTTTTTTTCAACAAAACCTTTAAAAAATTCAATCATTAACAAAAAAGTAACCGTTACAGGGTTTCCAATAAATTGGCTTAAAATGCGCTCGATAAAGTTAGAAAGGTCCAAACCCCACCTCATACAATTCAAATGTGACTATAATGAAGATTCAGAATTTAATGCCATTAATATAAGGAAATCTGTAGCAGGTAGACCACAAAGTTTGAAAAATGTAGATCAGCCTTTATTATATCCTAAAGGTAGAACTGACAAGGGAAAAAAGGAGAGACACGACGGACCTGTTAAAATTCATTCCTCCTGTTAAATATGATTACTATAAAAACTTACTGACAACAAATCGAAATAACGAGTCCTCACATACTGCTGATGAAGAAGACATCATTTATATTGCTGATGAATTAATCACAAATAATATATTATAACAGAACTGTTAACATTCATTTTTATGGAAAATCTGTAATAAAAATATATAATAATTAACTTTTTCTGTAATAAAAAACTTAAAAATTTAAATACTGAATTTAACTTTATTACTTTTTTCACTTGCCAAATCGATTAACTCCACCAGTCACATAAAAATTGTAACATTACTGACGATTATTTTTTGGCTATTCTTTCTTATTAATTTTATATACTGTCAGATAAAAGCTACATCTGTATTTATGCATTCTACAATATTTATTTGCATTTATATTATAAAGGGAATTTTAAAAAACAATGTACATTATTTCATCGCATTTCTCAACTTTTTGTTTTATGGAGTTAATCGATTTGTGCAATGAACGGCTCATATGACCCGCTTGATTTATTATTTGTGAAAGTCAGCTTTCTATTATATTATTCGAACATTTCGACATTCTAAGTAAGTTAAGAATATTTCAAATATTGATATTTTAAATAACTAATTCTAATTTTAGGTTCATATAATATTTGATTTATATATTGTAACAATTCCATAAACAAGCATTTTCTACAATTCAGCATTTAAATTTTAAATATGCAATATAACTTAGTATATAGGTACCAAATTATTTTTATTCCTAAAATTCTTGAAAAAATATCCATTAAGAATCTAGTTATCCAAAATAATTTTAAGAGATCAATTAGAAATGAACGATTTCTTAATTTCCTTTAAAAAAAATTCTCTATATGGCTATATTCAACTGATTAATTGTTCATCAATCGATTAGCAGACACTTGCAAATGTTAAGTTTAAAAAACAACTAGAAACACAATTATAAACAGCTAACACATTATAAAGCGCAGCGTACGAAATTCATGTTATGACTGTTAAAAAGAATTGATCACAAATAATAAAAATGGTATTGGTATTGGTAGTATATAAATTATATATATTCAATAAATATATATTCAATAAATTTAACCTTCTGTATAGTTATTTATTTTTAACTACGGCACGATATGAAACAAATTTTAACGTACCTAAACTTTTATTCTTCTTAGTTCTAGTAATTACGTTAGAAAATCGTAATTTTTATAATTGAAGTCAGAAGTAAAATTTAATTAATCTATGAATAAACAAAATTTAAGTATGCATATATGTATATCTACATACAGAATATCTCACAATCCATCGAGTATGTTAATTTCAAAATGCTTCGTGCAAAAAAACAGATCGTAATCTTATTAAACAACCACAACATGAAATTTGTTAATAACATTCTTGTTATTTTTATAAAGTAAAAGACTTTACATCTCCTCATGCACCCTGTCCCCAAAACGAAAATAATCAAATTCAAATCTAATTCCATTGTGACCAGAAATTATCCAAATATAACCCTAAAGTAATGCAAATTTAGAAATAAATTTGAAAAATAAGTTTGAGTTGGATTAGATATTTTATGACGGAGTTCTATTTTTCATGATAAACATGTTAATTTCAAAGCAATTTTAAAGTTTTTTAAAACAGCTAAGATGTAAAGTTTTATGCTATGGCTCTTTTTCTAAGCCCATAATGCGTTTTAGTTTTTTCATTCACTAAGTAAGTGTTTCCGACTTTGAACCTAACACAAAGTCAGATCATTTGTCACAGAACTAAATTAATAGGGTGTTTTAACCAACCGCAATTATTTTTCAATTCAATATCGTACAACCTTGTAAAATATTTCACGGCCGATTCACAGGATAACGGTATAGCATATATGCATTTCTAATCTTTCATCAATTCGTTATCCACAATATTAATATTCTTGACTTAGAATTAATTTTGACTTGATTTTCACTTTCCACACATTCATCTGGAGTCTCTTTTTTAGATATTATTATTTTATGTTTTGCTCAATCATCTACAACATACAGCAGTTGTAAAATTATCTTCGTATC
Organism: Tetragonula carbonaria; assembly: GCA_032399595.1. NCBI lineage: Eukaryota > Metazoa > Arthropoda > Insecta > Hymenoptera > Apidae > Tetragonula > Tetragonula carbonaria. Next base: position 9,959,660 of record JAUCRC010000015.1, on the reverse strand, counting down.
TTGTAAATTTTTAAGAAGTTAGACGTTATATTTGTGCACGTTAGAAATCGTTAAAAATATATTTCAAGAAACTTACGATCATTCAGATTCGATGGTTCTGGGGTAAGTGTTGAGCAGTCAAACACAGTCCTGTTGCCAGGTTTGTCATTCTCCCCATTCCGCAGTCAGTTTCTCTATTTATTATAATATTATCTACGGAGATGAATAAGTTACTTGCAATTATTTCCTAAACATTTCTTGGGATTTTCCAAGTTTATTTCAAACACAGTTCGATCATAAATCATGGCCAAGTTAAGCTAAATAGCGACATGCTATTATCTGCCTTTGCATAATCACAAAATCACATAAAATACATACATACATATATGTACACATTTGAAGCTAACATTACATATGATTATGCGCATCATCACTTTTTATTCTTGTACATATTTCTTCGTCTCGTTTGATACTTGGACACTTTTCGATGCGAAGAAAGAGAACTATGATTATTTGACCAGTTTACTTCTTTAGAAAATATCGGATCTTTGGTCTGATTACTCGTTTCCGGTGACTAAACATTGTATTGTTAACAGCGAAATTTCATCGTCCCTGTTATTAAAAAGTTCATTACTTTTTGAGCAAATAAAGCCTTCTGAATCTCAGTTCTTAACATCTTATTATATAATTTCTCGCAATATTTGTATCGCAATATCTAAGTTCTATAGCATTTCATTAATAAAAGAAAATTGTAAATAAAAGGTTATTTAAAATACATATACATGTCTAATACTAATTCTTTTGTAATTTTTATAAAATTGAAAACAAGCCAATTCATATAATAGCATTATGCACAGATTACTTTATTCAATGTATTGTTTTATTTTTTTTTTTTTCAAATAATTTTTTGGAGATAGAAGCTCGATTCAGAGAATATCCATTATCCGAACTTCTTATTATCTGAATCTCTGTTATTATGTTCGAAATGTTCTATTATTTGCACAGTACCTTTCGTACTTTGTGCATATATAACTTATGCAGAATTTCTCCTATGAAAATCGTTGAAAGTAACTAACAAAACAAGATCTATTCACTATAATATTTGTCTTGCAAACAGTTCCGATAATCGAGGTTTTACTATGTTATTATTTATTATTATTGAAATACAAATAAGATATTTCATAATACTTTTAACAGTATAACTTGAATTAAATGAGCATTTCTTATCGCTTATTGTTAAATAAAAAATGAACATTCGCGAAGTGAGTAACATTTCTTATTTATTCTTTCTAGAAACCACAAAAAATCAATTGTATAAATAGTATCGCAATTTCCTTTATTACAACAATTATTTATTATTATATTTGCTTAGTTATTTCTAATCGCATTTTTCTTTTTGTAAGATACACAATCAAAATATTATCGTAGGTGCGTTAATACTGTAATGTAAATATTGTAAATATTATCTATTCAAATTGTAAATATATAAAAACACATTGAAAAAAGTGAACATTTATTTCCTGCGAAAAACGTGATTATGATCAATTTATATTTATCTCAAAATATTTCACAATCAAATTACCGAAAAAGTAGTAGAAGAGTGATACATTCAACGATTGTAATGTCTAAAATTATGTTGTATATTCAGAGATTCTATTATTTTTTTGATATACTTAATATACTTTATATGATCAAATACACATAAATATAAATTTAAAAGTTATCATGATTTTTATCAATTTTTTTCATTTAATTAACATAATTCTAAAGAAACAGAAAAATTTTGTAGCTAAATATAATTTCAGTATGTTAAAACTCATAAAGGATGATGTATTGTATAATAAGTTAAGAAAAAAATTCAATTACACATTATGATGGAAAAACTGCAATTTTTAAAAAAATGTCAGTATTCCAGCTTAAAATTTTTACTTTTAATTTTATTTCAATTTAAGTTTACTTTTAATTTTTCTTAGTTTGCCATATATTAACTTCAATCTAAAAAAAAAAAAAATTTATCGCTTTACTACATATCGCTTTGCTTGTCCTGTTGTTTCTTCGAGTCTCTCCAACATCAATTATATTTGCACTATGGACATGGATACTATGGATATCATACAATGTATAAAATTTTTTTTTTATATTTTCGATGCTTGTGTCAGGACATTATTCCTCCTACGAAAACTTATTTATTCTCTTCAGTTTTACATTTTTTATACAAGCTGGCACATTTCTATTTTTTCTTAGTATTCTACACACTTCTCTTCTTTTGAAACAATTCCTTTGAAACTGTTGTAATATTATATAATATTATATAATGTTGTATAATTATCCATTATGTGTCCTAAATTTATAAATAGTTGTAACAATGAATGCACCGTAGTATTCAGTCCGTATCTCTGCATAATAAACACTAAAATTGCAAATATAGTCCGTGATGCTTTCACACACCATGCGCACTAATATTCCATACATTGTAAGTTTTACCAGATTGTATGTTCAAAATGATTCTTTCCCTCCAAGGAATAATACCCTCATCAAGCAACAATTCTTTTCCTGGTTCGTATAACGTCAGAAATTTTTCCTGAAAATATATAATGACAAATTTAATTTTATCTATCTTTGCAATGTTCATTGTTGCTAAAGTGCCAATCCATATCTGATGAAATCTATCCCTTGTCATTATATCAGCGAAAATTGGAATACAAAAGATCTATAAAATAATCATTTCTTTCAGACTTTTTTTGCAAAACCCGTTAGAGTAATCAGACCGAAAAAATTTTCTACTTTATTTATGTCAATCCAATTCTTTCTTTTATTTATTTCTACATTATCATTGTTGTTACTTTGACAATAATATCTGTTGGATTCTATGACAAGTAAATTATCATCTCCAATGATAAATTTCATGCATGGTTTTATACTATTTAAATCTTCATCCGTTATTTGTATACCTGGATTTTCCTGAAAATCATTCATTTATAGAACACAGTCATGCTCCATTCACTATCATCAAAAGTGTTTTTATTGTCTTTGTCATCGACTTGGTAGTCGAGTCAACCTAAATCACTTCCATTGTCTTCATCACTATTTGTTATTTCATCATTAACACCATCAAAATTCGACAAAGAATCGGCGTATATATCCTTTTCATTACTCCTGCGAGCCATATTTAGGTTTTGATTTCAATTTGAAAAGAATGTTACTCAGAATAAAATCAATTGACGTTTGAGGGTTAGTTTCTTTTTGATTGTTAAACGTTAAAGTCATTCCCTCTAATTTCCTCAGAGTCCTCTTTTATAACAAACTTTGGGTTATCCTTTCAAAAGACTCTACGGAGTTATAGAACAGGGGATGAGTTCAAAACTAATTGAGGGATGTTTCCAAAATTTTTCATTGCCGCCCGTGAATGTGACACTGGAGAGGCATTTCTGGAAAACGGTTATCTTCTGAAAACTATCCCGTGGCCTGCACAATATTTCGAATACGCACGTGTTTATGACATGGCAATCCCTATGATGCGGAAAAATTCATCGCACTTGAGACTAACTGAAATTTATGGAGCACCTAGTTGGAATTCTCTAAGTAACCACTAAATAATCTGCAAGTAATTTAAACACAAATGTTTGAAAATTTCTAAATTGACACGCTGGGTTTGGAGCACATCCATGTCATAAGTGATACCATTGCTCTAAAATTGAAAGAATTACACTTACTATTAGTGACAAAATTAATTTCTTCACGCTTCAATGATTCTTCGTACTTTAAATAAACATATCTTATATCCTGAATATACAATGAAGTTATAATCGCACGAAAGCTCGCTGAAAAATCTTGACAGCTAAAGTTGCGCGTACATGACGCTAACTCAGGGGGTCACCAAACTTTTTTCACAGTGGGCCACATAGCTGACAAAATGACGAGCGCGGGCCGCATAATCACTAAACTAAGTTCAGCATTCCGTGTTAATCATGGGTGAGTGACATGCAATGCACAAAAAACAAGGACAACCAACATATTTATTTACTAAAAAAGTTATCAAAGAAAGCGACGTTAGCAAAAAGATAGTTACATCAGACCTAGTGTTCACATATCCGAATTTCACGCAAATTCAGGCACCGTCGGCGGGCCGGATTAACTGACGCAGCGGGCCGTAGTTCGGTGACCCCTGCGTTAACTGCTGATAGTCGAAGGCCGGCGAAGGCACGCACACATAATCGTCGCCGAAAAAATGTGTGAATGTGAGCATTTGGTATGATGCTGACTGAGAGATTCTAATGTTTATGCACAATTAAACAAATTTTATTTAAAATAAGGATAAAAAATTAAAACTTGAAATAATGAATAATTTCCAATTTATCCAAATAATGAATAATTTTTAATTTATTTTTATTTTAAAAATAACAATAAAAATATATCATGTTCAAGTGAATTATTTGCAAATCATTATTTTTTATCTAAGTTAATTCATAATTTTAGCTCAAATAACAATTAATCGCAGCACAAAATATACTTTACTCAAAAGTATCAAAAACTATTTAAGAAATTATTTAATTATAGAAATAAATTTAAAATGCAAAATAAAATAAAAAATTATTTTATTTAATAGCTAAGTAATAAAATAAGAATAAGAAGATTCATCTTTTGTTCAAATATATTAATGTAAGATTTATAACAAAATAACATCAAGTTAAATAAAATATATTATTTAAATAATTTTCCAATGTTTTTAAATGTTGCATTATTTAAATAATTTTATTCAAATAATGTGCTCAAAGTTGTGTGCCCTACATACCTGTATTAATGAAGCAATTTATTTGTTTCGACGTTTCAGTTGTCGACCATCATATCGGAAAGTATCACCGGCTGCTGAAGTTCTCGAGATACAAACATGAAATCACAATCGCGAAAATCGTCGTGCAAAGCATACATTGAACAGTATGCGATATTCTGTCTGAAAAGCGCCATGTTCAAAGTAGAATATAATTGAACATAAATTATCATGTATGATTGATAGCAAGTATTTTATATATAAATTTCCGCCAAAAACAGACATAATGTTCGTATGCAGCATATTAAAACGAATAGAATGACATAAATATCCAAAAAGTCACCGAAATTAAAATGTGAGACACATATTGTAGCATAATTATGCTTGTAGATAAATCTAATATAAATCTAAGCGGCGACCTATACCGAAGTAAAAATGTTAAATTTTTTAAAAGAATATGTATCTTGAAAACTAAAGCCGAGTGAGGGTTATACGTATAGGAAAAAGTTATGTATTCAAAACATTGATTTCTGCAACAGACTAAAAAAAAAAAATTGACGAGGGTGGACCCATTTACATAATTATCAATTTTGCAATTCTTGCCCACATGATGTTATCTTCTAGTTGAAGATGACTTTAGAATAGTGTAAAATATTTCTCTGATGTGACTCCGTAAAGGAATAAGATCTGGAGATAACTTTAAGACTATAGTTTCCGCCTCAGCCGACCTAACAGTTCATTTAATAAATTTGTCACACCTCGATTTTTTCGAAAACAAAGCGTCATACATTCTACATAAAATGATAGCTCACTCAATGATTTCGTATATCATTTCAGTCTATATGTAAAAATAATATATTTTGCACGCTTTATATATTTTACGACATCTTGAAAATCGTTTTCGCAGAACTTGCGAATGCTAAAGAAATACACAAAAAATAAAAATGGTACAACAAAGTCTAACTATACGTTTGTACAATGAATAAAATGAATTATTAATATTTTGTAATGCCACCTTTTTTGCAGATCATCAACCAATTGCTTACTGATTTGTACAATTTTTTTAATTTTTTTATGAGGAAAACTACACTATTCTTAAATAGTTTTTAATTTTAACTCTTCTACTGTCTTAAATTGATTCTCTTTCACGTAAACGCGAAACCTGGCAGGCCAATTCAAAATTTTTATATTTTTTAAACGAAAGTAACTTTGAACATACTTAGCTATGTATACGGCAGCATTATTCTATTAAAATATCCAATTTTTCTTTGTCATAGAAGCAACATGCTCTTCTATTGCTTGTTAATTCAATATTGCTTGTTAATTCAATATTTCTTTGACCGTTTAACTGCCCCGAAACGAAATTTATATCAGTCTTATCGTGGTATCGTATTCCAGCTCATAGCTTTTCACTTCCTCCCCACATTTGCCGGCGGCTTAAAATACATTCTTCTTTTTTCATTATAGTAAACATCCAATCATCTGGCATTTTAATTAAACTTCTTTTCATCTGTAAATATCATTTGTCTCGTTAAATTTAAATAAAACTATACTCGATAAATTTTCAAACTCAATTTTTTCGAAAACGGAGGTTTTAAAGAAAAAATTTTATACTTTGTTTTCGATGTATTTTACGCGTGGAATCAGCTCAATCATTGACGCTTTGCAGATATCACGTGAAAAAATTTGCATTCAGAACTTAAATACCAGATTGCATAATTGCTAGCGATTGTATCCTATTAATATTTACATTAGAACAATAAACATAATTACGCAAAAATATAACAAAATGAGGAATCTATCATTAGACAAAAAGTAGTCTTAATTCTACTGAGATCTTTCTTCTAATTGCACTGTCGTCTAATTTAGGCTAACAATAAGAATATTTTGCTTAGCTGTATGGGATTTCTATTTCTGTACAGTACGATAGAGCTCTTATTTTTTTGTTGAATAAGAGATATATACATGTTGCAAATAGATAAACTAGTCAGTATAATGTTTCCTTAATTTTTTTTTTTAATAAATATGAGAATATTTTTACTAGTGAGCGTGCAATGTAATGTTTTAATTTTATTTCTAGAATGTATATATTCATATATAGATCATATATAGAATAGGTGTATACATATTCTTATAAAAGTAGAACGACTTATAAAATCAGTCTTTGGTTTAAATGAACTAAATACATCATAGGCATAGCTTATAATTAAATAGGATTTAATAATTTAAAAATATACATAAAGATACTTATAGTAGTAAAGTATACATAAAGTACCATATTTATAGTCTCTAGTATTTTTTTATGTTTTGTCTTTTTTGTCGAGATTTGTTAGATTGTGCTTAAAACGCATGATTGTATCTTTATTATACGGAATTCTTTTATTTACTATGTGATTTTTATAATAAATTTTCGTTTGAATATAGAAAAGCTTTCAGTAAAATATGGCTTTCTTTAGTTAAAATACATAGAGTTGAGATGAACTGAACTGTGCATGAAACTATTGTTTGTGCTTGTTTGGATATTGATCGAGTGATTATTTTAAGAATGAATGTATCAATTCTATTCATTTTTGCCATTGTACGGTTTGAGCGCACTAATATATTCTTTGAAACTGCATTTTGATAATCCACATGCATACAGTGAGTAACTTTAATATTCGGACATCATGAAACTTGTATTGCTTTCGCGTGTTATTATGAAAAGTAGATTTGACGAATATCGAACTGATGCGACAGGACAATATTGTCCGTCCACCATGTTTATAAACAAATATTACCTTCGAATTCAGAAGCGTAAAAACTCGTTACACTTCTAATTGTTAAAGTATTAAAGTAACGTTATCAGACATTGTTTCATATAAATTGTATTATTTAACAAATATTTTAAATTATATAAATTTATACTATTATTAAGTAGACACATGCCTTAATGTAATACTTGACCGTGTATGTTTTTTTTTCGTTGTGGTATAAAATAAAAATTTTGTGGTGTCCGAATATTAATAATACTCACTGTACATTGACGAAAATTCTGCAGAATTCTCTTTCAAATAATCTGAACTTCCCCATCCTCCAAGTGACATTAAATCAAATTTAGGACAACTAATGTTGTCCTAAATTAATATAGATCTAATTAGAACTTTATAACATACAATTTTTACAGTGATTTAGATTTGTGACTTAAAATAGTTTTCTGTGTATCACAAAGGTTTTCTACGCTATTGTATTCTGATTAAACAATCCAATCTATTGTTTTGGATAACCATGTGGTTCACGAAGAATGAATAGATATCTATAGGGTTTTCAATATTTGAGTTTGTATGTGATAGATGTAATAATTCCATAATTTAATTAAAAATTCATAGGTATAATACAATTACTGTATAGTATTTCTTTGTTATGAACCAGTCCTGTTATGAAAATAAAATTTCTTTGAATTTACGCAAATGTCACAATTTACATTTGAATATTTTTCATGTACTTAGTCTAAATAGGATAGTCTCATATTACTTTATGCTAATTTTTAGCTTTCAAGTATGCAAATAGTGTTGTATTTTATTGAAGTTTAGTTAGAATGATGTCTATTTAGAGTCTTGGAAAGTTAGGAGCTATTTATTGCATTTATTTATTGGATGAAGTTAGACATACGGAACATTTATACATATATTTGCTAAACAGAATGGGGGAGTGTACTGTGCCCTGTTGGAGACTGTTTTGTATTTGAAAGGATTTGGTAGAAGTATTTTCATTCAGTGTTTTTACTGCTGTTTTGCATTTGGTTTGTATTGCTTTCCACTATTATGTAAGATATTAAATGAATATACATTACAAGAATGCTAATATAATATATAACAAATAATAAAATAAAATAAATAAATTGAACATAAATTACAAAAATGCTAGTATAATATTAATATACAATAAATAATAAAATGAAATAAGTACAATCCTTTGAAATATAATTTTAGTGGCAAATTAAATATTTGAATTTTATTTAAAATATTAAATATTTTCTTTGAAAGTACGTTTTAAGGAAATTAAGAAATATAAATATTTTTAACGAAGTTTATTTTTGTCCTATATCATCACATAGAAAAAAAAGCAATTAAATTATTTTTATAAATCAATTTAATTTTGTTACAGTCATATCCACTATTACAATTATAGAATCAATTTTATTTTATATAAATTGTCTACAATTACGATTATAAAATTAATCGTTTCAATAAATATTATTTCAACAGTATTTCAATAAATATAATTATAAATATTATATAATAAATATAATAGTTTTGATTACATTTATATTTCAATAAATATAATAGTTTTGATTACATTTATATTTCAATAAATGTAACAATTTTGATTACTTTATAAGTAAGAAATGAACATACGTTGGCGAATTTTATTGTGGAGCAACTATGTTCATTATAAATCAAATATAAGAATAAATTAAAATTGTCATCGAAATGTCGTTTTGCTAACATTCTAATTATGTTTTGCTGTATGATGGAAGGCAACATAACTCAAATTGATTTTTAGACGCAAACCAAAAAATTCTGAAGTGTGGAATAGCAAAATTATTTGTACAAATTTTGGTTCAATGAATTCTAGTATTCTAATTCTATTCTAGGCTTTTTCCATGAATTCTAGTCTTTAGAACGTGTCTTTTGCGTTCACTTCAGTCCACATTTCAAAGTTTAAGGGTAGCCGACGTTGTATCGATCTGGCACGCAGTGCTATTTTAAAGCAGTGGTTCTCAATCATATCTTTAAAGATATTTTGACTTCAAGTATCTCAATTGAAATCGAAGTGTTCTCTTTCATTTTTCTCATTGAGTTGACTTAGTGTGTATCATTTAAAACTATGTATTTATTATCTTGCTGCTCGAATGACCAATTAAATAATTCAAAATTACGTATATACGTATGTACATGTGCATATATGTATCATGTCGGTAACTTATTTGAGTTTATTTCGAATAACTTGTATTTATCTTATATTTATGAAAGTGTAACATTTGAAAATAAAGTTTAGGAAAGAAAATAATGTATCGTTGAGAAGAATTTATTTAGAAGTTGGGTGATAATTGAGTTTTGAAGCCAGAAAATAATAATTACTTTTTATTTTCTTAAAAAAAAAAATACATACACACTCACAAGTAAGGTTAATTTTTTTTTTAAGAATTTTTATACACCCCAGAATATTCATAACAATATTCATTATCCTCTTTGAAATCATGTTTAAATCAAAATTATTAACTACTTATTAGTAGAGTTATGTTTATATTGGACCTGCATTTAATTTGCAGCGTTATTTTAATATATAGAATATCACCGATTTTGTGGGACAAGCCGAAAGAAAGGTAAATATACATGAAAAAATAAGTAGAAGGAAAAGAACGTTTTCGAAAAAATCGAGTTTGAAAATATATCAAATATACTTTAATTATGACATAAAAGGATAATTAATATTAAGTTATTCTATGAAAATAAATGAAAAATGCAGAGAATAAAATTTTTTTGTAAGATGTTCCATTTTCAAGAAAATCGAAATTTGAAAATTTAAGTACGCATGTACTAAGCAATTTTTAACGAAACATATTTAGTCTTTTTTTCTTTTTAAATGAATCGCCTTAAGTGAAAAAATTTTTGTCCATTTTTCACTCATTTTTCGAATATTCATGCCTGTCCAATATAACCATATAACTTCAAATGACTTGAAAAATTTTCAAACTCGAGTCTCTCGAAAACGAAGACGACTTTAATGAAAAAATCTTCTTTTTTTTCGATTCATTTTTACATGTGTACATAGATTAATAGTTAGATTATTTTTACGTGTATTTTGGTTTATGCTATTTTGGCTTGTGCCACTAAATCGCTGACATCCTATGTATGTAACAATATACATATATGTATATTATAAATTTTACAATGTTTGTAAATCTTTATTATACATCTCGATTTCAATTTTATTATATATCTTAATTTCAATTTTGTGACATGTATATACGTACACATTGTTCATAATTTATTATGAAAACTAAATAGTACAACATACCACTATCGATTGGTTATTTGATTTTATTTATTATATATTTATCTCTATTGTTAGTTTATCTTTTTTTTCAATAAGATAATTATTTAGAAAGCGGATACCGTCGACCGATTTTTAAACATGTTAATCAATTGAACAATTTTTTTTTCTGCAAGTTACATTACAATGCAAAATCCATTACAATGAATTCTATCTATTAGCATTTTCAATCCGGTCGCGATAATTGATAACACTTGAGTAAAAAGATTGTTTTCCGAACAAATTCACAGTGAAAAATGTAACTTTTTGTTCTATAACGTACAGATGTCGCAAATGAACTGTTCTTTTTGCCATATGCGATTGTGAACGAAGTTTTTATTTATATTCGTAAGGTATGACACGATAATCAGAAAAAGAGCGATGGATGATGGCCGGCTATGCTTTTGAGTGTCACTGATGCACAGATACGGGTAGAATTCAATGCACTAGTGTCGGCAGTTTTCTTCAAATACCTCGGAAATGAAGAGTTCGACGGTTATGTGCAAGACAAATGTTCAAAAGGTTGATTCTTACAACACATTTGAGAATCATCGAAATTCGTCCATTTTCTAAATAATTATTTTTAGTAATTCTTATTAGGGTATCTCAAACCCTATATTTTTAAATACGTATCAATCATTTAATTCTACGCAATATACAACTTATTTAAATTTAATAACTTATGACTATGCACAATTATTTCATTTATCTTTATATTTATATTGTGCATAATGCACTTATAAAATGCACAGATATGAATACAATGCATAAAACGCAGGCTAAAATGCATATGATATATGACGAATATTATAAAAGTTCGAAAAGTAAATTAGTAACAATAAATTTAAAATATTTCTAACATTTGAATGAAATCTTAATCACTCTTTTGTCTATCGTTCAATAAAAATTTTGTTTCGATTTCGATGCTGATATATTTCTATAAGCAATCGAATAAAGATTATCGAATGATTAATGTTGGATTGTTTACGTAACGCGCGATCGATTTTTTGTAATCGATTCCTAGTTAATGGATTACACATTTTTCAAAGAGATTTATTCTTTTATCGAGATATCTGTTGTTGCTTCGCATAACATAAAGAGAAGCAATTCGTTATATAATGAAATTATTCAGTAAGATTGGATTTTACAATTTTACACTCTGTAGAACACGAAATTATTTTGATAAACTTTTTAAGGAAAACTTAAGTACGCGCAACATGAAGACAACTTCAATCAAATAAACGAACCAAGTACAATATAAACAACACGTAATAAACAAACAAACGGCGATCTATACAGAAAATCAGATTTTAATTAATTAGATTGAAGAAAGTTCTACATATAAGCGGACACTCATCAACATATTCTTGTATTTTTAGTTATTTCTGTTCTAGGCCGTACCAACTGCGGTTCGAACCCTCGCGAATCAATACTATGATTATACGTACCAGTTTTGCCATAGCTCATTAACCAAAGCTCACAATTTTCACATTCTTTTGTCTCTAATTTCATAGCTGGTTTGCAATTGTTAAATTGTAATTTTCTGTATTTCTTACTTTCTGTCCTACGTTCTAATCCGATTCTTGCAAATTGAATTAATCATATAAAAAGAATAATTATAAATATATTATATATAAATTGTTTCTGGAGTGTAGCCGGAAGTTACATATAAGCAGATACGAGATAATTATGAAAATACGAGTTGTTATGAAATATAGGAATGAAAGTACAAAATTTTTTTCTAACCTTCAAGAAAGTAAAGTTTGAACATGTTTAATTTTTCCGAGCTTTTTTTATGGAAAAATTTTATTCTTTTTTTGGATTTTAAAATAATTTTTTATCGATTATTCATTCTCGTTTAATATAAAATTAACAAAATTCCAGTATATATTGAATATCGAAAACTAAGCCTAGGACGATAAAATTTTATCACATTTAAGATTGTCATAAATCTAATATAATTATACCATGATTTTCAATTCTGGAAAACTGGAAAATTCTGTAACCAATACAAAGAACATCAAACTCTTTCTTGTTGCTTATCAAAACTATTGATGTATTCTCGTGTGTTTTTATCGAAATTTGTTATAAAAAAGGAAAGAAAAATCATTTTACGTTTAACGAAGATCATATAATTCATTTCGATGTGTTACGTGTTATGACGTTGGAAATTATAAATTATAAATTTTTGAGATAATGTCAACAAAATTCATGTCTCAAGCTGATATTGCAAAGATTTATTCGTATATAGAGGCGGTTAATGAGATCACTGACATGTATCGATCATGTCGAATAAATTTTGACCGACAGAACTTGACACAACACTAGGCTAGGCTTGCTGTGTTATGTTATCGAGCTACAGTACAAGGTCATATCTGGACCAGTGGACACGTAACGTCGCGCCAAGGCAGAAAATATATGTATATCACGCGATTTAGAAATTGAGCCAAAAAAGGGTAGAGGAATCTCTCTTCCAGATATGTGGTGCATACACTTACCTTGACACTGAAAAAGATTATGTGAAAAGAATTATTGATTTAAGGAAACGAGCTTGGTGAGAACCGAATTATCTATCACTTGCCGCAGTTTCTACTGCAATGCATTAATCGTTACTAGTATTACGTAACAAATACCTGTAACTTACAAAATAACAAAGGAATTAAAACAAAAGAATGAAAGAAGAATGTGTCTAATGCCTAACACGAACAAGATTCTTCTACAGATTGAAGAAACATAAAACAGTTGGTAACTAATGCTTCTTTATTCATTTTTCTTTCTTTTTTTAACAAAAGGATATCGCGATTAATGACAGCTTTCTAAGGAAAAACGTAAAAGAGTGACAGTAATCAGACAATCACGGAATTATAAAATAAGTAGGAAAAAAGTTTCATGAAAAATGAAATAAAATACGAGAGATAACCATACATCAGACACAGAGTGTACTCAAAGGATTATGCAATATGGATCGAAGCAAAACGATATTCATATTCGTATTCGTACTTGTATGTAGCGACGAAGCATTATATATACATTCGTATGTGAAGACAAATTGGCAAGAGTGAAAATTAAATTAAAAGTATTTGCAAATTTTGCACAAATATTTCACGACATTTAAATAATAAAACAATATTTCTGGTGTTCTGTATAATGATAAATGATATAATTGCATATACATATTACGATATAATTTGAATAACAAGATAATATTTAAAGAAAAGTAGGAGTGCTTTTCTTAAAAAAATTGTAAAAAGTCAAATGTTTATAAAAGTACAAAAAAAAATTTTTTTTTGTAAGTTATGACATGGAATGAAAATTCGACAAAATATTAGAATATTTCTTAAATATTTGTTTAGTCCTAATTTAAACTTCAATAATAGCGAAAAAAATCGGCGAGTTTGGATCGTTATAAATTTCAATCTTTAAGAACTTTTTTTTTTTTTTTTTAAGAAAAGAACCACTACTTCTCTATTCGCTACATAATATTAAAATATTTCTAAAAACTGAGGGAAAAAACTCAACACTATCAAAGTAGAGGTTTCACATTTTAAAATATGCCCGAGTGAATTGTTGTACTATTCTTTTTCACAAAGAAAAATCAATTATAGTTTAAAATATCGATAATTAGTAGTTAAAATTCGATAGGTGCAATCTTAATTTAATATTTAATTTTACTTTAGTAAATATAAACGAAATATACCTACTATATGTATACCTACTAATATTTACAAGTACAAAATATGATAAAAAAAACATTTCATCCATTAAAATAATTACCCGCAATGTAATTATAATATTTATTAGAATAACAATAGAGCTTTTACAACAACATTGTGTTTCAATGTGTACTCTTGCTTGTCAACGTACTTATGCAGTCTATTTTTATACAGAGTTTTTATATCCTTAGAAAAAACGCTGTTTACTGACAGTGAAAAACAAATCACACGTATATATACCGCTTCTTTCCTCAACATTATCTTCTGTACATATTGAATATTGAATAACGCGTAGGTGTGCAGTGTGCGTCTACGTACGTATGTATTTGATAAAAAAAAAAAGGAATGGAAAGATACGAAGAGAAAGGATAATTGACTGCAGGAATTGGATACTCAAAAAATGCAATCTCTGTCCTAAGCATTTTTTACGTCTATTTTTACTGTGTAATAAAAAATATATATAGTGAGAGGGAAAAATAAATATACTTAACAAAAATGAGTCTCATACAATATTTATAGTAATATGGTAATAGGTATATGATATTTGTAGCACTTCAAATATGTATAGAAACACATACAAAGACAAAAAATATGACAGATGTAACAAATTTTACACAACTACCAAACAGTGATAGTTCATCATGATTTAGGATAATACGGCAAGCTATGAAGCTAAAAAGTTCATTTTATTAACAGCATTGTAAACAGAGTTGAATATTTAGATCAAATCTTAAAATCAAATTTTGTTGCAGTTGTTGCAAAAGTTCAATTGCCGGATTCATGAATTTTTTGCAATAAAATTAAGATTCACGGTATATCGTGAAAGTAGTTATATATTGATTACTATAGAATACTCCAAGTCAATTAATTTTTCATTATAGTCTCCAAATTTTGACTTAATATAAAATTTTTAAGAAATACTAAATGGATATGTACATTTTCACGATATATATTCACTTTTGATTCTCATTATAAGTGAGTTTTGTATAAATAAAATGTGTACGACGAAACACAATATCAAAAAACAAAAGCTGATAGTAATCCGAAGTAAATAATGATCATTGTCAATCACGTATAATCGTTTTGATGCATTCGTATCAAGAGATGGAATATGTAACCGATTGTAATTTTGTTTACCGTCCAATCAACTTTAAATAATTTGCTTTAATTTTAGTTTCCGATATATAGCGAAATTAAAGTTATCCAAGGTATAGAAAATTGTATTTTCGTTACTAATCGTCAACAAGGAAGTATAAAATAACTCGAGAGATTCTAAATAAAATTACATTTAAACAATTTATTATACAATATTTTTTATCTTTATGTCTATACAAAATTTATTTTCTATAATTCATATTAAAATTAAAATACGAAAGCTTTTTCTTTTCATTTATATTGAATAGAACTTCTATCAAGTATTTTCCTATTTATTTATCAACAATGATATATAACAATATGTAGAATCATCCCAATTAAATTCCTTTTTTTTTATATGAATCTCTTTGTTTGGTTTTTACTAGAATTATATATGAAATAGTAGAATAGTAAATTATACTCCAACATTAGTTATACTAGAATAGTGAATCAAAGTCTTTCTAATCCATCAAATGTGTTTCCCAAATCGAATTTTGTATTTATTTAAAAGCATGATATATATTTGCAGAGTAAGTTATTTAATTTTTGCCGGAAATCCCAGGTAATGTAACAGCATGTCAAGGACATGTATTTCCTGGAAGAAAGAATTCATAACATCTTTAAATATATCGGTTGTTTCAGATGTTTCTCACAGTAGTGTCGCATTCTACTTGGTTTCGAAGCCAACAGAAAAATCAAGGCACCTACAACTTCATATCGATTACCGTCTTTACTCTCTATCTTTGCTATGACTTCCCTGGTTAATCTTATTCTGTACAATTTTGAAAGTATTTTATATTAATGATTATTTATCAGAGTTTATTACATCGCTATCGTGATTACTACATACATCGTTGATCGTTTTTAAAAATTGATTATAATAACAGAAAAATCTACGTTCGTTTGATGAAATTTTATAAAATGCATAAATAATAATATTATAACGTAGAAATTGTTAAATAGGCTATAACCGAAAGTATTACAAATACTACAAGTGGATAGAAAGTAATTGCTCGTTTAAAAATAGATCAAAAGCGTAAAATTTCCAATCAAAAATTTATTTATCTCGTAGAAAATCAAATTTTAAAATTCAGTACGTTTACATGCATAGTCATAATTCTCATTGTTTTGTGCACAATGTCTATACGAATTTTTACGGGTTATTTAAATCTAGAAAATATAAGGGATTTTATAATTAATTTAAAATAATTAATCGCTTATATTAAGTAATGAAATATTGATAAAATAAATAAATAAAAATCAGTAATAAATGCAAAGCAATCATATATAGAAAATATAGGTATACATAATAAATATACGTATGTTTATGTAAGTGCATACATACACGCGCAATTTAACTAATGAAATAAGACTAATTTTATTTTTAATTTATTTTAACCATTTTGAGTGCATTTGTTGTGTAAGTTATTGTACTTTATAGATATTTGTAAATAAAGTGTTGATTTATGCTATACTATTTGATTAATGAAATGTACTTGTTTATATCATATACTACTATTGAAAACTTTATTTGTAATCATAATATATAATTTTCTAAGAAAGAGAATATCAAGCAGAAAAGAAGATGAATATTCTGTGTTATTTCAAAAATATGTGTCAAACATGATACAAGTTATTATTCATAAAGTTGTTCAAGGACAATTTGATACACACATTTAAAAGAAACTACTTTATCTGTTACACCTTTGATGATAGTAGTATACAATGTATATTTTGTGAAGTAGGTCTATGACACAGTAACATAGATTGTAAATAAAAAGTACTTGATATAAACGGAAATAACATGAGTAATAATAAATACTTAAAATTGTAGGAAAATAATTATTGCGAATGTATAATATTAAACTTATTTGAATGGTATTTAAAGTACTAATACATTAATTCTATTTCGATTTTCTTAGGTAAGCATTGATTATTGTAATCTATTACATCGTATTAGATCTAAAATATCGAAACATTATATATAATTTATATTTATTAATATCTATATTTATCTTGAATTTAAAGAATCGAAATTTCAAATTAGAATTTATTTTTTCATTCAAATTGGAACCATGATTCATACTAAGAGCGTGACTTGATGTTACATGACAAGGGGTTAATTTTATCTACATATGATTAATTGTACATCGCTCGTATTAATTAATTAAGAAATTAAATTTAAAAAGTAATCAAAATTATTTATTTTCTGTTAAGGGAACATGGTTAATTTCCCGACATATATTTAATCCGTATCGCTTATTAATATTTATATAGTTAATCAAACTGTATCTGAAAACAATAATTTGGGTTTAAAATTTTAATGACTGTAAGAAATGTTAGCATTTCATATTGCATTTTATTCACGAAATTATTGATTTACTTATCAAAAATCTTAAATTTACATTCCTCATTGTAAGATAATCGATATTCACTTTGGATATACAGTTGAATCTTGTTATCGGAATGTTCTATTGTACAAATAGTGCATTTCATACTTTGCGTATATGTAATTATATGTTGTGACATTTATTTTCTTTTATCGAGATCGTTGGAGATAACTGTCAGAACAAGATCTCTTCATCATATCGTATTGTAACATTGATTTCTTCACAATACTTTAGTGTAGTATTTAGATTCAGAACGATCATAGTACTGTATTAATGTCATTAAAATGGAAACAAGTAATGTTAGCAGTTAAAATCATTTCACTTCATTTCAAAACTCGATCTCATCATAAGAAAGAACATAAAATTATTGTCCCTATTTTTTCTATGATTTCAAAAGCTGTCATTGATTGAATTTATGTAGTCATGAATACAAAACATGCGAAATATCAATAGTAAATTTGTGTAGCAAACAAATATGAAAAAGTTGAAAACAATGTAATATTAAACTTAAATAAAGTGCGCAAAATTGTTTTTACTAGTTAAACGAATAACAAAATTATCCTTTTCTTGTCTTCCGTGTTTATTGTACCTATCATTATTTATATATCGAATTTTTTTACACAATCCATCACTGTGACTAGCTTAATTGTTTAGAATGAAAGAGTTTACATATAATAGGAATATTGTAGAGTTGCTTATACAATCACGAAATCAACAGTTTTACAGCCGTTTGACAAAAGAACTGCAAGAAACAGTTCCAATTTTTATTTCAACTTTTATTCCAAAACCTTGAAAATTAATGTATACCTGAATAATTCAACCGACCAATAGTTTTTATATTCTGAAATCAAAATTTCTAATATATATATATATATATATATATACATACATACGTACATATATACACACATACATACATACATACATACATACATACATACATACATACATACATACATACATACATACATACATACATACATACATACATACATACATACATACATACATACATACATACATACATACATACATATATACATATATAGATCTCCGTTTTAATATCATAAAGTCAATTAATTTCACTCTCGATTGCGTTGGATACTATTCTATGATCTTAACGACAATATTACTATTATAACAATAATATATAATTTATGATTGTATCACCATGATTCGTTTAGTAAAACGCGAAAACGAAATTGCTTGCGATCATGCAACTTAAGTAGATGGCATTTGTCGATCGGTTGATCTATAAAACACACTTTCATGATGGTGCAATGACATAAATGCTAAATATAATCCGAATACAAGCTTGGATTTACTATTTACAGGAAATATCTGTGCTTCGCTTTCTGGTGCATGTCTATAGAACGTGTATATGAGTATCGTTAAATTAAATATACCGTTATTTGCCCTAACGTAATCTCTCTATCACTTGAACAATTTTAAACATTTGTATTTACGAGTACCTTTATAATATGATTACGTCGTACATTCTTTTCAAATAATTTTAAATATTTAGATTACAATCTTGTATAATTCTTTTGAATCGAAATTTTCTCAATGAAATCAGAAAGTAATAGATACTAGCTTTCAAGTCTTTATTTTCAATATTTTTCATTATTATTTTATGCATCAGATTTTTTACTCTGTGGTTTATGTCTTGTATTTGTTTTCTTTAAGCAAATTACGTAATTAAATCAATATATTGTAATATATACAAAGTTAACCAGAAATGCAATGACATTTAAATGAACGAAAAATGAATATAATATTTATTTATTAAATGAACATAATATAATATTTTATTTTTAACAGTAGGATGATAGAAAACTTAAGGAATTTTTTATTAAAGTTCATAAATCAAGATATGAGATATTATACAGAAATGAGATGTGAGTTTAATGTGAATTGAAGTTCTTTAATAACATATTGATAATCTGGCCTATTGATAATCGCCTTTTTTGTCTTTACTTTGACGTTACGAGTGTAATACACCTTCGCACAGAAATAAAAAACGCATAGTCGAGTGAAACTGTTAACTTATATTAATAAAAATTATTTATCAAACTATTAGCTTATAAATCATTTCTTTTCTGTTTTAAATTAACTTTGTACATTAATATTTTAACTCTGCTCTAAAAATTTAGTTTCAACACTTATTCTATATATTCGATTAATAAAAGTTCTGTAGGATCTTATACATTTAAGCAGAGATTTAAGACTAAACTATAAAAAATTTTTTGATAGCACTACTTGGAGAATTAAAAACGCTATTTTATATAAATAATTTTATATAAATATTTACATTTGAAATGTTACAACGAATACTACACTTTACTTTATACAAAGTTATTCTCGCAGTTGGGTTATATCTCAAAGATGGATTATATCTCAAAAATGGTAAAGAAAAAAAGAAATTTTGCAGAAGAAAATTGATTAATATAAGAGGATCTACTTTTTTAGAAGCTTACTTTTTTTATAAATGTAACGATGCATCTAGAAAATCCTGAACTTTTTTTATATAGAATCGTATATTTTTTTTATAGATTAATCGATAAAGCCGACATTTTCCGTAAAAATAATATTTATTTATATATGTCAAAACATAATTAGTTTAGAAAATATTTTAACTTCAGTTTTATAAAAATCTATCGTGATAATGAGGAGGATAAAACATGTTCATACGTGTATTTATATTATGAAGTGTCGTTGTTTTTCATGCGTACATTTTATAAAATTAAAATTAAAATGTCTCCTAAATTAAAGGACGCATCTGCATTTTCTAGATACATCGTCGCATGTAAAAAAAAAGTAAGCCTGCAGAAAATTAGGTCGTTTCATACCAATCAACTTTCTTCTGCACAACTTGTTTACATGTCCTACCATCCTTGAGATATAACCTGATTCAATTACGAGAATTACCCTATACATTTTTACGGAATAAAAAAAGTAAACTTGTAAAAAAGTAGATCCTCTTATATTATATATGCATTTTTGCATCTTTAAATTTTCAATAAATGCATAAAAATCCACAGTCTACTTATAAGATATTTATAACATGAATTAAAAGATTCAATTTACGCTATCAAAGTTTATCCCTGTTCATTTGTTTTCCTTGTAATAGATGATATTATTCGATAGTGTTTATTATTCTCTGAGATTAATCTGTCAGTTTGTTAATGTGCCAAAAAAGTGCAATGACCTTGAAAAAGCTTTTGACTTTTACAGGATTTTTTTAATAACATCAGATACACGCTTTCAAACCATTTAAATCCTACGTAGCTACTTTTTCTTAACATTAATGGCAGCGGAAATAATTTAGATATTGAACTTAAAATAAAACCATATATATATATATATATATATATATATATATATATATACTATATATATATATATATATATATACTATATATATATATATAGTATATATATATATATATTATATATATATATATATATATATATTATATATATATATATATATATATATATATATTATATATATATATATAATATATATATATATATATACTATATATATATATATATAGTAACTGATTATGAGTGAAGCTATATATTTCAAACTGCATACAACAAACTGATCCAAAACTTGGTTCGGATCAAAAAATTTTTATGTTGGAACATCGAATAATCAAAAGCAGAACCTTTAACCTTTGTTATCTCGACAGAGAAGAAAAAAATAGAAAAGGAAAAATTCACGGAAAAGAATAAATATTGCCCATACTTAGATAATAGATAACTTTAACAAAATATTTTTATTGTTTTATATATTAATGAAATTTTTACTGCAGGTAATACTAGTGAAATGGAACGAACCATACCAGAAGTTAGCCTCCTGCGATAGTTCCGGCGTGATTTTTGTATGGATTAAATACGAGGGAAGGTGGAGTATAGAATTAATCAACGATAGGAGCACTCCAGTTACACATTTCTCGTGGTCACATGATGGACGAATGGCTCTTATATGCTACAGGGTAATTCATAAAACGTTTATTGAATTTTTTGCTAAAGAAAAATTACAAAATGCATGAAAGCTTAAAAATGAAAGGTGTAATGATAATAGTAAAAAATTAAGTACATTGAAATTTTAGTTATAAATCAGTGATGCGTTGAAATTTGGATTGTCATAAGATTGAATTAAATATGTAGCTTTAGAAGCACCGTGTGTATATATATATATTTTTTTTATTCTGTACAAAAAAACTATTACAATTTCTAAATCTTTATACTTGGTTTATAAAATAAAGTTAATAAATTTATTTAAAAAATTGCTATGTGCTATATTCATTATAAATATGTCTTTTTTTTTTTAAGAAGAAAAAGATTGTAAATACTTATAAGGAACTTAAGTACTTAAAGGAATTTAAGAACAGTATAAAATTTAAAAAAAATTCGATGTGTTTTTCTTGTAATAATTAATGTATATGTTAAATAAACTGAAAAAAACGTAGAAAAGTGGTTACAAGCTTTATGGAAAAACAATCACAGTTTAAAAAATTAACAACTTGTTCTAGCTTTTTTATAATACGCCTTATGATTATATCTTTTTGCAATACGACGTCATGTGAGACAAATTTGTGGTTTTTCATGGTACTTTTTATTAACACTGGCATAATCACATTAGAAATTCTTAATTTTTGTAATTGTTATCGACTGTAAAACTAATCAATGAATAACATACACACACACAAAAAATATCTCATGAACCCTTCAACATAGTTCCTCAAAAATAGTTACAAAACATCCTAAGGACTGATCGTATTTTTCGTTCGCTAAACTATTTCATTCATATACATTACATATTATAATGCATATATATTACATATTATAATAATATACATTATAATTCAAAGAGACTTTAAAACTTAAATTTCATAGAGAAGAAGTACTATTCATAATCACAAGAAAAGAAATTTCGTAGATATATTATATGTATCATTTATGGAAAAGAAGGAAATAAAGTTTTTCTCTTGCAGGATGGTTTCGTATTAGTTGGTAGCGTTGCTGGTCAAAGATATTGGTCATCAATGTTGAATGACAAAGCTACCATTACCTGTGGTATTTGGACACCAGATGATCAACAGGTAAATAAAAAATTACACAAAGTAACCGATTTTAATTCATAAATGCAAATCATAAACTATCTATTATATAAGAAAATAGTTCAGATAAGAAATAAATGCTTTCGAGAAGATCATAACCTGGTGTACTTTTTTACAGATAAACGTGTAGATATCATATGTAGATTACCTCCGCTTATTTAAATGGATTGATACAGTCTTTTCATTCATTAATCGATGCAGTTCGATGCTCTATATAAAAAGAATATTAATCTATGTATGTTGTTTATTATTAATTTAAAAGATACTTTAACTTTAATTCTATAAAATCTATTGTATGAAAGACATTTAATTCTGTAAAATTGTATAAAAGAAATTGAGCTAAGATAAAAGCGATTTTTACTGGTCTTGTTTTTGATAGATTTTATAAAATTGAAGTTAGAATATCTCTTAAATTAATAATTTTTCAACATACATAAGTTAATACTTTTTTATATAAATATTGAGTTCTATTGATTAATGGATCAAAAAATATATTAATCCATATAAAAAAGTAGAGCTTGTGACCTTGGAAAAATAGAAAAGTTACTTTCATATAATCTTCATGTGTTTATCTACAATCCTCTCCCTCCTTTCTCCAAAAAAAAAACATTCATTTTTTACCGGAACTATTTTTTTGCGTTAGAAATAATTTTTTGTAATTTGTTAGTAATTTGCATTAATAAATTGTTATTTCGTACATGTTGTTCGTAGAATTCAAACTTACCTGAAATTTTTATATTATCGATATACTGGACAAGCTGAAATTGAAATGAAAAAAAATGTTTTAGAAGATTTATGATGAAAAATTTTTAATTATTCGACTAATTATTAATTAAGATATATTTTTTTACAATTTAATTGTTTCGTCTAATTTGCAATTGGTTTTACAATTTCAATTAATTCTTAAAACGTATAATTATCTATAGATTTTAGAAATCTATAGTAGAATTCCGTTTATGTGAACTCTAATTATTTAAATCAAATTTTAATCAATATTTGATTAAATGAACTCTTGCTGGTGTGATTCATTTATTTCAATCTGAACTATTGTATGAATGAAAAATCAGTAGTATAAAAGAATCAGGGATACTTATTGTATTTTTTAATACATAACGTAACGATTATATGCATGTATATTCTCGAAAAGGCATTTAAAAATATAATGTTATTTGAGAATACAAACATGCTATATTTATTTATAAATAATTTTATTTCTCTCATAAATAAAATAGCTCTTTAAATTTTCTAATATACAATATCTAATATACATATTTAAGAGAACAATAGAATATCCTAAAAAAATCCCATATTATAAAAATAATGTTCTTATAAGTTGCTTGGTATGAGAGAGGATATTATTTGGCATAGATATTTTTTGTGTTGATAAAGAGATTTCAAGGGCAAAATTTTTTTTTAATTCGAGCCTTATATTTCTTCAATCATAATATGATGACATTTGTTGAGACGAATATATATAACGATTTATTACACGATATAACTTCATGTAATGCAATGTCAGAAATTATCTATCATTTAGCAAAAAGTTAAGCAATAAAAACTATTTCGGATTGTTTTACTACAAGGGAACATACCGAAGTCGGAATTGCCGATTTTGATTAAATTTGACATAAATGTAGTTTTTTTTTTTTTTTCAAAAAAATATTCGACCCACATTTTTTTTATCGGTAATGGTTAATGTTGAAGGGGTGAAAACTAATATCGTCAAAGTTGGGGATGCGAAACATATTTTGTTAAATATCTCGGAAATCATTGAAGATATCGTTTTTGTGTAAATTGATAAAATTAGTGTTGCCGATTTCGGTCATCACGTCAACAGCTCTAACATTCATTGGTAAAGAAAATGATTTCATTTGTTGTATAATAAATCTGAACAGAACTATCTCCCAACTTTAAAATATACCCTAATAATAACATCGTCGAACTTTTCATAGCAAGATAAATAAGAAAAATATCGTAATATTTTTTCTTAAAATATCTTTTTGCAAATGAGCACGACCATAATCTTCCTTTAACCAATGAATTTCTTATCAATAATCTTTTTCTTCGATAATAGTAAACGAAATATTTTATATACATGAGAAATTGCTTAAATTTTTAAACAAAATTAATCTTATTTAGTTCGAATAAGCGTGACAGATACTTTCAATTATAATAATTATGTAAAATAATAATATGTTTGTACACTGTCATTAAAAAGTAAAAGGGTACAAAAGATCCTAGTGGCTATCATTGCGAACAAATCTTAAAATCTTAAAGTTATAAGCAGCGAACTGAAGGATATTAAAAATAAATACACACCTTACAAAAATTACGAAGCCTTAAAACTCAAAAACGCAGAAGACGGTAGTAATAAATGGTTTCTTATTTGCTTAATTGGCTTTTTAGTGTCCCTGACGCTGATGACATTATTATACCTATAGCATTAACATGCTATTAAATAATAATATATGAACTCAAATATAAACTACAAATCAATAAATAAATTAAAGAAACTATAAATCATTTCAAACACGATTCATACTTAATTTACTGAAAAATAACGAGAATAATGTAAATGAACAATAATATAAAACGAATCAAATTTTCTACGTAGATTTGAAGAATTCTTGTATAATCAGGCTAAAATTAAGATCAATAATAAAGTTTTGCAATCTACTAAAATTTTATCAGAACATACAAATATATATATGTGTAGAAATGATAAACCTAGAAAAACACAATATTCAATCCAGTAAAATAATAAATATTCTATTTATATTTTTTCCTGTTTTTAATAAATTATGTATCTTATGTATCCTTCTTTATTATTCTATTTATGTTTTTTTTTAAATTACACAACCATTTGTGCTATTCATATTTTTCCATTCTTTTAAGAAGTTACATAACCAACTATATTGCACTATGACTATTAGAAATCATGTAAGAGTAAAAATATTATATATATATATATATATATATATATATTTTATTTATTGTTCTTTTTTTTCTTTTTTATAAATCCAAAAATATCTTAGAATTTGCCCGATGGTTGGCAAATTGATATGTTATTGAATAAAAAACATTTAAATGTTTATTTAAATAATATCTGTATATATTATTTTTATATGTGTGAATTTAATAAAAAATCTTGTGGATGTTTCTTCTGAATCTTTTGTTGATGTCTTTTTTATATGAAGTGCCAGTGTCACGTTGACGGAGATAGATTTAATAGAAAATGAGAACAAATAAATTTCACGTGTGATCACTTCATAATACGATTCATTAAACAAACTGATATGTTTTATGGAGAAAAAAAGAAAAAAATGAGTAGCTTTTAAAAGAAATAAAACTTTATCTACACAATTCACACCAATTCCCGAACGATTCAAGGTAATAAAGAAAGAAGTTCGAGTATAATCCAAGACTGAAACTTTATTGGGCGTTTAGATTCTTTTATAATTGAGTGTGCACCAAGTGGGGGCCATATCCACGAACCTGGGTCCCGAATCTGCTGACTGCTAATTTTGAGAATAGGTGAAGTGATCTGAGATTAAGAGCTCAGAGAATGGCTGGAAGTCTCTATCTTATCAGTGGGAAAAAATTTTTAAACTGCTGACTGCTGACACCAGCTAGTGGATTTGAGTAATTTATTGTTAATACTTTGTAGATCTCAAACAGTTGTTGCATCTCTGACATTTGCAAATCCTTGCGTAAATCCTCATTTGTAATGTACCACGCTGCGTCGACTATTGTATGACGAATCATTGATTACTTCCATCTTTGAAATATGGCTTTTTACCGCCGTTTCCCACAGCTATATACTAAGGTTCATATTACGGGTTTGATAATAGTTTATCAAGAATTTGTTTTCAATACTTAGTCTCATAATCAGTCGACGACTTTTTAATTGATACATTTGACTCTGATTTGCTCGATTTTCTGATGAATGAATTTGTTTCTAAGTTAACTTCGAATTTAATTGGAGTCTCAAATACTTGATTGATTTTCTTTGAGAAATTTGATTTTTATGGATTTTCGCCTTCACAGAGGTGAAAGTAAATGTGGTTGCATTAATCGTAGTTAACTTTTTTTTTATTTTAATCATTTCTATGTTAGATTTATATGTGTTTGCAGGACATTAATTGCTTCGTTTAGATTTTTATGTACTGCTAATACTGCGCTGTCGCAAAAGTATATAATATATAAAGGTATTCAGCGTTGAGATATCAGCTATAAGACTGCGAATCTCAGTACATTGTCTTAAGTTGCTCCAACAATTTTATATCAAAGTTTGAATTCTTTTATTTTGACATAAAATGTCCTATTGGTAGGATTTTATATAGTGCAGGAGTTTTTATATAGGGCATCTAAAAGATTTTTTTTTATGACTTTTAACAAATCAGTCCTCACTAAACGCTTTTTCGGTGCTAAAAATAAAGCTGTGCAGTCTTTCATTTCTAAAGGCAGTTATATTTGGCAGATAGTCAAATTCTGGTAATCTGGAATTAGTTTTTTTCTTTCAATTATCTCCTTTGGTCTAATAAGAATTAGTTTTTCTAAAATTTTGAATGATATTGGTATTAAGGATATTGGTCTAAATGAAGAAGGTACATTTTGTTTAGTTTATATACCATAATAATTTGATCTAGTTTCTAATACTTGAAAATGAAAGTATTGCGGTCTCAGTACGGCACTGAAAATTGTTGTAAACATTTTCATTGTTTTTTAGTTTAATTTTAACTTTAATTATTTTCCCGTTTATTAAGTCGAAATTTTATTCATTTTGATTGTTTTAATAAGTTATTCAGTTTTTTTTTTTTTTGTATGTATCTTATATAATATAATATCTTATAATTGTAATCCATGTTTTCGATCGGATAATCCGTTACCGTATTTTCATATAAATTGTAAAAGATTTGTAAGCGTTTTGCAAATGTCATGACTTGTTCAGTTATATTAATCCAAGTTTGATTTTTTTCGCAATAAATTGGTATTATCCGTCTTTCAAATTTTTTCGTCGCAAAGCGAATAGTTTGTATCTTCATTAGATGTCAGATATGTGAGCAAATTATTGAATTCTTTATTACGATAATCGCTCAAGATTTTCTTTTGTGACCTTATCTATTTAGTTATCATTTATCTATTTAGTTATCATTTATGATTATCGTTTTCAACCTCATTAAAAAAGAATATGTTGTATAACAGTATATTTTTTGTGAATCACATTGTTTTCTCAAATAAAATTTTTCTAGAGTTGTAAATAGTTGACTTTAAATTACTTGTGACATCTGACTAGCCTTGGTACAAGTTTCACCTATCCATGACAAGACTCGTGGAGGAATCTATTGGCTCAAATACTCTTTAAATATGTTCAGAAATATAGGAGCTAAATAATTCTTGTACTATTAATTTTGAGTTGTACTCGCTAATCCAAATAAACATTCTTTTCAAAGTCAATGATTGCGTTCTTACATTGAATACAAGATTGATATTTTACATTGGTACTTATTCACACAATTGATATTTAATATTAAAATTATAAGTTTAAAATATTTCATTAATTATCTAATATTCGAGTAAAGGTTATTATTTCGTGAAAAAGATTCAAACTCAGTTTCAACCCATATTAGCATCTTCTTATTATAAACATACTTACTGTTCTGAATAAAACGTGTGAAAAGGAGAAAAGTATTTTACAAAATAAAATAGTTAATACAATGAACAAAAAAGAGTGTGTATTTCCTGATGCGTAATCTTTAAAATACACAATATAATATACATGAAATACGATAAAATGATATTTTTTTAAACTCTTGGAACACTTTTTGCATGCATCGCAGCATGTTTCAACATCTGTGGGGGCCTTATCGAATAATGTTATACTTTTTTTATAATTGTTCGAGTTCCAAATTAGTACAAACTAAAAATTTTCCTGATATTAATAAAAGTATTGATAAAAAAATTTGTAAAGTATAACGATTCTTATTGGCGCGCCGTATTATAGGATTCAATTTTTCACTAATTTTAATCGTTTGTCAATCAAAATTATTAAACCAATTAGATCCTTCTTTAATATTGACAGGTATATTTCGGTACAACAGCTGGACAATTAATAGTAATGGATGTGCATGGTGCGATGGTGTCCGAGGTACAATTGGCAGCTGGTGTTACTTCGATGGCTTGGAGTGCCGAGAAATTCACGATGGAAGAAGGAGACGACGATTTAACCAACGACAGATCTCACAAAGGTACGATGCGGTTGGTATGGCTTCGTATAGAATAAGGAATATCTTAACTGTATTGCATTTTACAAGATCGATACGTGTGAAAGACCGATACATTCGGACAAATTATGTACGATAAGGAACAAAACGCATATATGGAATAAGTGCACGTTTAACATAAATAATATTTTATTAAATATTTGCACGTAGCAAAATATTTTGCAGTTTTTGTATTTTATTTGTAAATATTGAGTAAAATATTATTTATGTTAAAATTCTATGTATGTTCAGTTTTTCTCATTATTGTATGTAATTACACTCATATAAGTGTATAACACATATGTGCCAAGGAAATAAATAGTTTGGCACTATATTCTACTGTAAGTGTAAGATCATATAAGCATAGATTTGAAAGTCTTCGTCTTTCTGAGTTTAGATTTTATATATAAAGAATTATATATAAAGAATTGCAAGTTGCTTTGTTCGAAAGCATTGCAGAGAACAATTTAAGATTTTAATAAGACAAATAATGCGGAAGAGATCTAATATTTTAAAATATATGTATCTTGTGACAATAAATTTCGTAGAGATGCCAATATCGATTTTTTAAAATGAATTTTTAGTTAGATTTTTAGTTAGTTAGATAATTTTTGATTATAACATTTTAATATTATATTTATAATATTTTGATATTTTTAATGGTTATAATAATTTTAGTTGGCTATTATATATGACAACAATATATACATTGTTTCTTATTCTTATAAGATATAAAAAATCAAATTCAATGTACTTAATTCCGTTTCAATCTCAAAATATTTACATTAACATCTCTTAACGTTATCGCTCATTGTTTATAGACAAGCTTTCGATATAATACATTGAATTTTGTCTATACAGACATTATTAATGCAATGAGCCTCGCTATAAAAATCGTATAGTTGCCAAAAGTTTTTAATTAGTATCTCAATAGTTGCATGCCAAAAGTTTTTAATTAATATCTCGGAAATTAATATATATTCGATACTACATTTTATATTTGGTGTCTTTTCCTTCTCCTTTCCATTCCCTCAAAATTTTACGTAAATTAATGTTTACATCTATCGACATTTTTCGGAATTGCAGCCTGACTTTATTATCAGAAATTTTTTCATAAAACTAAAACAAAAATATTTAGATATCCCACTTAAATGAAACATCCTGTGAGTCATCTCTCTAGAGATTAGAAGCTGAAATATTTTCGAAACGATCAATTATATGAAAAAACATTTTAGATATTGTTGAACGGTTTTGAAAGTAGCATTAATTATTATCTTTTAATGTTAATGTTATAATTTCAATGTTAATGCGTAAAAAGCATTTGAAAATCAAGTTGTTTTTCTAAGCGAAATCGTACATTTTTTAATATATTAATCGATTCAGCTCGTCATTCTCTGTTTTATTACGCGTTGTTTGGCGAAATAACGTTTTTTCGCTTTTCTCCACGTTCTTTCGAAGAATGGAGAAGGATACGATTAAATGATGTTTCGTGATATCGCGTGAGATAAAAATGCACTATGTGTGACTGACCTGAGCTCTGGTTGCTGACTGGTTGAACTGCGCTGCGCAAGAGATTTTTTAGCTCTCGGCTGTGCTGCCCTTATATAAGGCAAGCCTTGTTACGTCTCGCCCCGTCACGTGATTGAGAAAGCCGTTCTTGAGAAGGCCGAACGGCAATAGGCAGCGTCGAACAGTGTCGGTCCTATAAAGTAATATTTCTTATTATCCCATAGGCCCGACAGTACTGTCCAGGGACGCACCCCCCTATTGTTTCATGTTGGTTTGAAATTTGTTTCTGCTTGTGTATACTATGCCAAAACCATTACGACAAGGAAACTCGCCGAGCCTTAGCCTTGGTATAGCTCCAACAATGTGATCCGGGGAAAGTCCCGTCGGAGAGCGAATGATTAAGTTGAACCTGGCTTGACCAATTTATTATCGTTTTATAGTCGGACCTTTCTGGTACAAGGGACTATTTCAGCTCGCAACATTCTCTATAAAAAAAATACTAAACCATTTATACCGAGAAATTAATTCAGGAGGTATTTCAATTAAAATAATTCGAAATAATGCTCATAAGTTTGTCTATATAATAACAGCATTAGTAATAAAAGAAAATTTATTGTGTAACGTTTATTAATTATTTATTGTGATTAGAATATATATTTATTATTTATTATTAGAATATATATATTAGAATATATATATATTTATTATTTATAAATAAATATTTATTTCTCTATTAAATATTTCTCTTAACAGTTGTTACAAAAATGATGACTATTGTCGTCTAAACATTTTTGTGTCTAAGTCTTAAATAATGTTTCACACTGCTTCAATACAGTTAGATTTCTACATTCTTCGACAATTGGTTAACACTTAATTAAACGTTATTAAACGTTTATATATAAAATAAAAGATAGTTTGAGAAACAAAACACTATCTGACATCTAAAGAGAATGAAATTCAACAAAGAAATTCGAATTTAAAGAAGTATCACTCTGCAATATTTTAATTAAAATATTTACTAAATTAATGATTTTTTGGTTAATACTTTTTTCATAGGTGATAACGAGCTGATGAATCGATTAGTATGTTAAAACTAATCGATATATGTTTGTAATTATCCAATTTATTTTTGCATATCCTGTCAAAAAATTTTAATAAAATTCGCTTTTTATTTTATTAAAAATTTGTTTTTGCTTTTTTATTAAAATTCCAGGCACATTTATAACCGTTGCACAAAGTAAAATGTGACATTTGCAGACGATCGAAATTACGTACTAGCGGTTTGCCTGGCCGACGGGAATATTGTAATGCTGCGTTCATTCGATGATGTCTCGCCTATCACGATACGTTCAAATCTAAAAGCCCCCCTGCACACAGAATGGAGCAATTCGAAGAAATTGTTAGGAATCGCTGGGACAAGAGATACGGATAACAGTCAAAGTAGCCCGCACGAATATACAAATATTTTAAAGTTTTATTCAGTAACTGGCACCCTTGTGTACACTGCTGTTATTCCATACACACAAGTATGTATCTTTTAAAAAGTTAGCCGAGACATAATATGTCGCTTATTTCACTTTTCTGATCGATATCGTAGAGTCCAGTATCAGCGCTCACGTGGGGTCATAATGACAGACGACTTTTTGTCGCGACCGGAGCACGCATTCACGCAGCATGGGTGTCAAGGTAATATATATCATTTCTTTTTATTCGAGCTCATTTACTCATTTAGGTAATTGTCTTACAAATTAAAGTATTTCGTGTACAATGCATACATTTCACAGACGAGTAGGTTCGCTGCAATTGTTATCTCGTTTAGCTGTGAGAGCGTCTTTGACAAGGGAATCTAGTGTTCAACAACTTCCATTGCCACCACGATTAAGAGCCTCGGTAGCTGCCCTCTTTGCTAGTACGATAAGGTAAATTAGATTATTTTCACATCCGTGAAGTACAAATTGATCAACTGAAGAGAATACTTTTTTGAAAAATTTTATTCTGCTTGTTAAAATAAAATTCATACATTATACTTATTATCAAAACCAGTCATTTAAAGTCTCATTTGAGATTATCTTCAACTTCAAAATGTTAAATATTTATTTAATCTTAATAAAACTTGAACTTATCTAACTTGACAAATTTGACTTTAATAAAACTTAATTGTAAATAAATATTTATATATTATATTATATTATATTAGTTATGTAAAAAGTAAAAATATTGATTATATTTTCGCTGGAAAATACTTTCTTCGTCCCAAATTAATTGTCATATCTGATGTATAATAGTCGTCACATATGTAAAAAAAAAATAGAATAAAATTTGGTGAAAATGGAAAACTTCTTTACTCAAACGAAAATTTTTAACACTATTATTTATTCTTAAATAATATTTAAACAATTTTTAACATTAATTACAGGTCTTATGTAAAGTTGATTTCACCATATTTACGGCACACAACAAACTTCTAAACGGTCCTCTTTGATTCAAGGGAATATCTTTAATTTTCTTTAAATTTTGAGAAAAATTTTTTCGTTTTCGTCCACATTTATTAATTTTTTGAAACTTTACATTGAACAGTTCGATGATGCACATTAAATTCTTTCGATATAGCAAATATAGCACCATATTCCAAGTTTATCAACGTAGCAAAAATTATAGATCAACATTACACATACCGTTATTCATTTCACGCTTTTTGACTTCAACTTTCAAATTCATCATTCATCTACACACACTTTTAAAATGACAGCTGATGTACTTTTGAAGATGTCAAGTTATTGTTGTTCTAACATCAGCCTACTTTGACAAATAAATGACAATCAAATTACCTTTTTTTAGTTAATTAATAAATATAATAGCCTACTATTTACCAAATATTTAGACATCAGGTAAAATAAACCGTAATAAACCGTCAATAATCAGACCAAAAATATATAAATATGACGATTAATTTGGCAGAGAGAGTATTTATAATACTCATATATTTTAATAGTAATAATTTAAAAGCAGTTACTGTATGTAACGAATAAAACATTTCACTTTAATGATACATCATGTCGCGTTTATAGATGTTCCGTACCAGAACCAAGGGAACTGAGGCGTTTTGTATCGCGTCCACCTCCAGGCGGTGGAAGACTACATTGTACCATGCTTAGACACGCCGTAGAACCGGTACCATGTTATACATTGTATTTAGAATATCTGGGTGGTCTAGTCCCTCTTTTAAAAGGTAGAAGGACAAGTAAAATAAGACCAGAATTCGTGATATTCGATCCACAAAGTCAAGATACCATTCAAATTGTGGAAGACACGTCACAATGCCCGTCGTTTAGTGATGGATCCGACACAGAAAAGGACACAGCTGATCTATGTGGATCACCCAGAAACAAAAGAAAAAGTAGGAGAAAGAGGGAAGAAAAATCGAACGAGGAAACCGACGACCTTACTTACGTGGATACCTTGCCTGAGGTAAAGTATAGTATTATAATATTTCTTGGAATTTGTGAGAATATCACGACTTAAGAGATTACAGCGAAAACGCGGCGCGGTGAACTTAAGTTCGAGCAATAAGAAATTGCATGATGTAGGAAAGTTTAACGAGCCATTTAAGTCTTAAGGTATCGAGGTCGCGTGACCAACAGTGTCACAAGGTGTATCTATTTGCAGCACGCAAGGCTAGTCGAAGTAACGTCCAATATCTGGGGCACGAAATTCAAGTTTCACGGACTGGCAGATTCGGTGCCCGCCAATTTGGGTCAGGTTACTTATCGAACGTCATTGCTACATTTACAACCACGACAAATGACTTTAGTAATGACAGAGCTACGAGACGATGTACCTGCAGGTACGTACATATACATGTACTATGTATACTATCTCTGCAATCACGAACAAAGTAAAGTGTGTTGATCACGAAACTTAACGATCGATTTTCTTGGTCAGGCCCAGATCCAACATTTAATCCTAACTTATTCTCTGAAGATGAGGAAGAATCATTCCAAGAATTTCAAGCTACCTCGAGAAGTACGTCCGAAGCGCAACCTCCTCCGATTGCACCAATGACACCCCGTAATGCTCGACTCAATTCTAATCGTCCGAAATCCCAAATTTCCAATCAATTTATGGCCAGCGAGCCTTTATCAACCGCTTTGTCTAGAGTTGAAAATTTCGAAAACGAATTATCTTATGTGGATCTACAAGAAATGGGTAATCTATATGAGAACTTAAGAAGCGCTCCAACAAATACTTATCGTACTCCACTGAGGCATAATCCACCGAGATGTTGTGATGTACCGGCTCTTCAGTCCCCGAAAAATGCGATTGCTCCCACACAAACTATAATCGCGACATCGAACACGGGAACCGATTACACGAATAACATTCAAAGAATGAAAACTGCTCTTGCGGATCAACCGGGACTCGTATCGAAGAAGGAATTCGAGAACAACAAATTTAATCAAATTTCTCAGGACGATAAAGCTGTTCTGACGTCTTGTTCATCGACTATCATCCCTATACCGATACACAATGGACAAACATCAAATACAGAAGCATCGAGCAGTCTTGGTTGTTCTCAGGGAGGTGCTATCGTAAACAGTTTGAACATAAACAATAGCTGTCCTCCTCAGTCACAGACGATATTTCTCAATGGTATGCACAATATCGCATGTTCGAGTAACTTGAATGGGATACAGTGTAAAAATAATCATAATGTCAATAGTTCGACGAATATTAGTCAAATATCTTGTCAAATGAACTTGAATAATCAACACGGAGCGAATAATGGTCTTTTTGGTAAAAATAGTATACACTTGTCCAACAATCATTCGCCAGCCTGTTCTTATCAATTTCCAGAAAACATTGATCAATGTATCGGGCAATCTTGTTCATGTTGTACTACAAAACTAAAAGATTCCGTAAAATCTCACTCGGAATTGTGCGGTAAAATGAACGCTAGTCAATCGAGCAGTTGCAGTTCTACAACTAGTCGGATCGATGAAATGCGCTTTATTGATGAAGAAAGTCGCGGTGAAGCCGAAGCATTCGATCAATCGCGAGGAGTTCACAGAACACAAACGGTTGTTAGTATCGGTCCACTCTGCGTCAATGACAGTATAGTCAGAAGTTGCAGCGTTGGTTATTTAGATATGGTGGACGCACAACTAGCTCCTTGTGATATCGCTTTAAAAATGCTTAGAAAAGAAGCACCTAACAAACGATTGGTCTTGGTATCGAGGAAAACAAAGAGAAGAAAAAAAAATAAAACTCAGCAAGAGGTTGGGCAGCAATCTTCAAAATCGCCAAGGCTTCGTAATTGTGGCAAATCCAAAAGTTTAGACTCTAGTGATATATTTCCAGCTAATGAGCAAATAGCTTTGCCACCAAAGTTGCCTGAACACGCTGAAGAAGCAGCAGGAACTATGAATCTCGAGGCTATCGAAGACAAAAGTAATGAATCTTTGGAGAAATCACCAGACGCAATGCCTAGTGAATGTTCAATACACATTACAGCCTCCAATGTGATTAATTCTGCTCAAATTAAACCAACTCAACTGAAAACTTGTAATTCTCCTCTTAGGTAAGCTGATAATAGTATCACTTGGATTCGTTATTTTACGGTTTTATCTGAATTTCGTTCTTTATGAAAATATTATTATTATTGTTAATATATATTTATTATTTTATTTGTTATCATTATTTTATGTATTTATGTATTTTTCATATTAATAATGTTACTATTTCAGAGGATCTAGTCCAAGTGGTTCATTGGCATCATCCTTAGATGGTCTTGCTGCTCGACTTCGAGATTTTGATGAAAGTCACTCTTTGCCACCATCATCACCTCGTCCATCCACCAGGCAAAATACATTAAGAGATTCTTGTAATTTTTTCAACAAAAGAAACTTTTTATTGACAATTAACATTTTCTTTAGATTGCCCAGAAGTTCTCCCAGTAGTCCAGCACCTTCGAAGAAAGGTAAAAGGCCGGCATCAGCTTCACCAATTAGAAGAAGACTTTTATCGAGTCCTTTATTAAGTAGAAAAACTCGAAAAAGTCGAGGTGAAAGTTCAGACGAGGAAGGACTTTTACAAGACGATTCGTCGACAAATTATAGAAATCTTGAGACTTTCCAGAAAGCACAATTAAGACAAAAGGTAAACAAAGAAGGTAGATATAATATTAACCTTCAACTGGTCAATGTTGGCTTCAACTAAATCCAGTCGTCGTTCCTTCATTAATTCTCTTTAATTATTATTTCAAATTGCAATCTGTACTATTATACGTATAGTCAGTTTTAATCATCTTTATTTTGTATTTCTTAAATTACATGCATATATATCTATATATATAAGACAAATAACTAAAACTAACAATATAATTATATAAACTATAATTTGAAGTAATAATTGTTTTATACATAGGGTATTTTAGTAACAGTAGTACAACCAGTGATTCCTTACGACAAAATAAATCAAAAATGTAAAATAAAATTTTTTGATTTGAACCTTAGTTTAAAAGTCGAGTATACATGTACCAAAGCAATTTTTAACGAAATATATTTAGTTTATATACGTATATATAGTATATAACTTCAATTAGTACGTATAGTGTGTGTGTGTGTGTGTGTGTGTGTAGAGAGAGAGAGAGAGAGAGAGAGAGAGAACTACACACCCATACACTATATATATATATATATTGCTTTATACAGAGTGCGGCAAGATGCAGTCACACATTTCCAAGGTGAATTATGAAAAAACGGTACAAAATATGAAAAAAAAGTTTTATTTTCTAAAAGCACATATAATGCAGTATTTTGGGCTAGGTTTTACAAATAATATCGTCCAAATGATGGCCTTGATGGACGATGCACATATGCAAGCGTTCCTGGAAGTTTTCCATTACTAGTTTCAGCATATCTTGAGGAATTCTGGCGATTTCCTCTTTAATGGCCTCCTTGAGATCTTCTAGGGTTCGAGGACGATTATAAACCTCAGCCTTGAGATACGAGGACGATTATAAACCTCAGCCTCCCACAGGAAAAAGTTGCAGAGGCTCAGATCTGGGGAGCCAAGTAACATCTCCTCGTAAGGAGATCAGGCGACCGGGGAACGTCTCTTGCAAAATAGATCGAGAACGACGGGTAGAGCTGTGGCTCTATCTTCATATTCTTTCATTTTGAAGCGCAAAAAGTTCTCCAACTTGTTA
This sequence comes from Tetragonula carbonaria, assembly GCA_032399595.1. Classification (NCBI taxonomy): domain Eukaryota; kingdom Metazoa; phylum Arthropoda; class Insecta; order Hymenoptera; family Apidae; genus Tetragonula; species Tetragonula carbonaria. The sequence continues at coordinate 9,921,490 of JAUCRC010000015.1, read as the reverse complement.
CAATACCAGTCTGATGTCATGTCAACCGTGTCGCCACCTTCTTCAAAAACATAAGGCCCCACGATGGATACCCATACCTACAGGGAAATACCTGCACACCTAGTGGTAACTTTTGGGCTCTGAATAGGTTGCTGGTGAAGTTGGCGCGGATTCTCAGCAGCCCAGTATCGAAAATTTTGTTTATTAACCACGCCACAAAGATGGAAATGCTTCGTCGAAATGCTGCGACAATTTTTTCATATGTTCTCACGTACTTAGAACACCCAGCTGGGTTTTTAGACATTGTAGATCCCATTGCCGTTAAAGTTTGGACCCATTTCAATATCGTTTTCCGATCAGGAACACCGTCGTTTCGGTTTAAACCGAAGCGCGTGTGAAAGACCCTCTGCGTCGCAATCACGGAATCACCGTTTTTAAAAAAAACCTCGACAATAAAGCCCCGATGTTCACCCGATCAAGGCATGGTGGCTACTGAAAACTGCATTGCTCACCCGACCTAATAGGAATTGCTACGACCCTCTACTTGCTCAAAGGACTCTTCAGTGATTTTTTGAAATGTGTGACTCCATCCTGCCGCACCCTGTATATGTATATATATAACTCTTCCTTCAATAACAGGGAAGAAATTAAATATCTATGAATATCCAATATCTAAATAGTTATAATATTGTTTATTTAATAACAATGTTATAATATAATTTAATAATAGCATTAGTCAACAGAACATATTACAATTTAACCATAAATTCTATAAAAATATCTTGTTTCAAGGATTTGGAATATATTATATAATACCAATTATCTCTCATTTTGCATTTAAGTCTAATCATTATAAACATTAATCCTGTCCCAATTACATATATAGTTGAAGCAGAAAGGAGTAGGGATATCTAGTCACAAATCAGAAGCAGTGAGGAGGGAACTTGTGATGCATAATAAAGCACCTATGTGGAACGAATCTAGCCAAGTATATCAACTTGACTTTGGTGGCAGAGTAACCCAGGAAAGTGCTAAAAACTTTCAAATAGAATTCAAAGGCCGGCAGGTACGAAAATAGTAAATTTTAATGCAGTAAATAATAGATAATTTGCCCGAAACAAATATCTTCGTAAATGTCTGGTAGTCATCACCACCATTTTTTAATTTCGCTTTCACTTGTTTGAATACCAGCATTGTGGTATTACTATTGAATAAGTATTCGTTGTGGCTCCTGATTTTCAGGCAGTTATCCAATATTTACTGCATTTTGTCCCACTTGACCAAATAATGTATTTGTTTTAATATTATATTAGGTTATGCAATTTGGAAGGATAGATGGGAATGCCTACACATTAGATTTTCAATATCCTTTCAGCGCTTTACAAGCATTTGCTGTTGCTTTGGCCAATGTTACACAACGACTCAAGTAATCGTTAGTCACGGTAATTCATTTAGTATGATAATTATTTTAATGTTCAATTGCTATTCCATCTTTCATTCTCTGTTCATAATTGTAAAACTATTTTTCAGGTTTATGTCTGACATTGTAAAAGTAAATACCTACCAAAGATATCCAGAACGTATGCTGTAATTACATAACTTATTCGTCCAATTAAACTTAAAACAAAATAGCACAGACTAAATCTGCTAGAAAGACAATATGCTACACATAGTAAAAATAAAATACAGACAACACTTTTAAATACAGCTTTCGAACATATTATAGGGCCACATGTCTTTCTATTATTAATACTACTAGTGACGAGCTAGAACAAATGATGTAAACGAACAAGCTTTCAGCCAGTTATCACCATGATACAGAGATTTTTTTTACCAAAATCTCAATATTAAAAGGAATACATAGCGCCTTGTAATGCAACAAAGATACATAAAAAGGAACTTCTGAAAAAAGGAAGAGCAAAAAAAAAAGAAGAAGGAGAAGAAAGAAACTTAAAACCTCCTGAAGGCCTTACGCGAAAGCCTCTCGAATCAACGCTTCAAACTAAAATAGGCACACATCACGTCAGTTCATAGTTCACTTTTTAATAAATGAACAGTTAAGAGCGATTTGAATTTGAGCAGAACACAAAAATTTTGTGGCAAGAATCCATGGTAAAAAAGATAAGATTTTGTTGAAATGCTTCTTCGTCGTACCGTCCAAAATATTTCGTTTCTCCCAATTTCGAGCGTTCATTTTTGTATAGTTTATGCGACACGTTGGAGTCTAAGTAATGCTGTTGAAAGTTCACCTCGTTCATTTTTTCGGTCCGCCGAGTATATTCGAATTTTATATACATATATATTGATGAACTCGCATAACCATGCGAAAGTTTCATGTTGTTCGATTAAATATTTCTTAAGACGTAATATAAAAAAAGAAAATGAAAAATTAACGATAAAGTTAAATGATACAACGTCCAACCTGTGTTCGTCCTCGTCGAAACAGGGCAGACGAAGAGAATAAAATGAACAAAAGGGAAAAAGAATTAAACGAATGTAACCAGTTGGTGCAAAAAAAGAAAAGTATCGTCTATATATCAGTGTGTGTACGCATCAAACTAACTGTCGTCTGTACTTTATTCATTGTATTTCATTCGCCTAATTATAAGTAACATAAACAAGAAAAGAAAAAAACAAAGAAAGAAAAATATTTATTTCAAGCCTACGTGAAAAGCACTTAAAGAGCACTTAAAGAGTAGCAATTTTTCGTCGAATTGAAATTTCGAGAATAGGATGCTCAAAACGATCGCAAACTGTATACGAATGAAAATGTCATTTTTGTTACCGTATAACAATGATGTACGCTATACACGAGACCAATAGCGCGCATTTATAAAGGCGACATGAATCTCAAAGTTACGAACAAATTCCTGATAAACAAAAATACATTTAAAAAAAAACTGGAGCTTTAGAAATACTTAAGTTCTTAAAAAATAATATGTCTTATATTGATTATATACCTTTCTTTTGCAGACACATATAGTATACGTACGAACTTTTTAATAAATAAATATAAAGCGAATATCCGCAAATGAAATCTACTTTGCTCGTCACGATTTTTAAAGTTGATCTTTTTTTCGACAATATTTATTATAATCAGGCCGCCATGTATTTACGAGCTAACGACAAATATACAAATATTTATGCTACGTATTGACAGGAATTGTCAATGTAACATAAAGCCAGTAGATCATACGATTGGTTTAGTTTCACGTACACCAGTAGTACATAACACATACTTATTTGTACCACTAACGACGAGTCAGTTTTACGTTAATAAATACACTGTTGTATTTGCACTGTGAAGCATAAGACGCAAATTCATCAAATAAATCAAATACAGATAGCGAATGAATTTTGAGAGGGTGGAAAGAAGTTAGTTTCTGAAATATTAATAAAAAAAATTTGGGTGCAATATGTTGAATTGTGTCTATACAAACTACAACTATCTTCGTTGTATTTTAGCCAGTATCTGTTAACTGCAGTAGTATCGAATAGCTGTTAACGTAATATCTTATCATGTCCCACTTAAAATCTGATATCGACGACATTTTACAGATCAACATCGAATTTCATAGACAATTATTGGTCAACCGTCTAATGGCGGCCGGATTAAAATTGATGACCCAAATTAATTCCAATACAATAATTATTATGATGGTTGGATCATATTGTCCATCACAGTCTTAATATCGGATTTTAAATGAAATATCCAAGAGATACTCAAGAGAATGAAAATATACTTTTGTATAAATATAATTCAATGTATTATAGTATTTTATTAATGTCTCGGAAACTAATCGAACTAAAATTTTATATTTGGGGTTCTCTCTACCTTCTCAAAGTTTTGTTTTATTCTGATTGTTAATTTTTATCATAATACAGCTTAAAATACATACGCATTAACATATATAAAAAAATATTTCAAGTTTTTTTATACAGAAGCAAAGAATATTTGAAAATTAGAAAAACGTAATCACATATTTCCGAAACGGATTGATTAAATTATGTAATTATGTTATTTTGGGGAAAAACCTACCGGAATTTTAATCGCTTAAACGCGTCGATCGTTATTAATGATGTATGTGATCAAACATGATCATTCTGTAACACTGGTTCTTTTGATTTTAAAATTCAACATATACGCCTTTTTAATTTCTTTAATGTTCCAATATACTTGTTAGAAATGTACAGTTTTTCCGACTCCCAAACAATTGGTTATATATATGTATATGTATTTATTTTATCTTAAAAACACTATTAAATTATTTTTATTTTAATTGCATTGACATTATATATTGACACGTACACGTTGTAAAATGTGTTGATTAGAAACAAGAAGTAAAAAAATGAACTTCAGCATTATAGTTGGGTATATATTGATGCAACAATTATAAATTTCAACATTTTATATTTTTCGTGTTTGTAAGATGCGACGCATCATATGAGTTCGTCAGTAAAGTGATTAATAAGAGAACACAAAGTGAATAAAGGAAACAAAAAAAAAAAGAGACAGAAGATATCACGTCACAATATAATTAAAATTTTGCGATAATTATCTTTTCATACATACACGAATTTTTGATATCAAGGAAAAAATCGCATTGATATGATCTACTTATTTTGAATATGCATTGTATTCTTATTGCCGAACAAAACGAACTTGAGTCACGCTACATACAAGCTACGCTTACATTAATCATATAAGTCGTGCCCACCACAAATTCATTTCTCCTCTGTAAACGTTCAGCAATTAATATTATCATCGGCAATAACCATGCATAAATTAAAATCCATGTATTCAACAAAAAAAAAATAAATTATCACATAGTATTTTCTAGATCTTCGTCGAAATGCTTCTTTGTCGATGAATAGTGCCTATGCAAATCGAATGGAGCGACCTATGAAATATAAAAATAGTATACGAGTTGAAGCAAGAACGTTACATGCTGTATCTATCTCGATATTCTTATTGTACAGCAATTGTTATTTTAACGTATTATAAACTTATAAACTATCTGAAACATTTATAACTATACACGCACCACGCTCGTGACTGAGTTCCAAAATGTTCGGCCTCACTTAACAAATCATACTTGCTATGTGTTACATATTTATTAAGTCATGTATGTGGCTAACTATGGCCTTATATTTTTTGTTGATGTGTCGTTTTCTTTACGAGCATAATGTTTAAATTATGCTTATATGTGCATATATATAGATAAAAAATACTGTTTCACGTATAAAGTACATGCTATATTGCATTAATTAATGAAACATCGTATCGATATTGTTGTATATTGTATCAGTATTGTTGTTTTGTCTAGATTGTTAATTTATCATCTCGAATTATCATTCTGCATATGTGCAATACAATTTTGTTACCGAATGATGATCTGATATTTGTAAATAAAGAATGAAATTCTATGCGAAACTGTGCTATGCTTTATTTTTATATAAAATTTAACTGAACGCTTAGTTCGATATAGGTAAATAGATAAACATATAAATATAATTTTTTAGTGCGTTTCTAGTAAATGTTAACTTGTATTCAAGTAATAATATTAGTTTATCATATAAATGGTCGAACTATATTACTATATTACTATAGTAATTCGATTCGTCGAAAATAGATAAAACAGAACAATATGGACAATATAAGATTAATTCAAATTCACAGATAACCTTGTATTTTGATATCATAAGCCAGATTTTTGTCAAAATATATAATTTAAAAAATTGATTTTATATAAAGAATATTGAAGAGCTGCCATCTATCAGTAGTCACTTTCAAACTGAATAGTAGCACAGTAAAATCAAACTGAATAGTACCTCGTCCGTCTTTGAAAATAATATAAGCACAGACGACGTATAAGTACATAACATTATAGATATAGATAGTCCAGGCAGTTCGTTCATAACAGTAGAAGTTATCTGTTAATGTTTCTTGGTAATACATTTTATTACTTCAAATATTAAAATTATCTACAATCCTTTGTGAGAAAAAGTGTTTGGGATGTATATTTACACTTCGCTTTAACACGTGAATACATGGACAATAGAGTGCACAATTAGAAATTAAGGTATGATATATCCAAAAATTTCAGTATTTTTTAAAGATATGATTACATTTGATTTATTAATTTTCAAATGGAACAATTGGGAAAATTGTACCAATTAGTGGTTAGTAAAACAAAAAAAAAAAAAATACATAATAAGAAGTAACAATAAGTAATAAAGCAAATATCAGAATGTGAAATGTCGAAAAAGGAAAAGAACAAAAGATCGAGTGTATGTATATAAAATAAAGAGAGAATATAAGCACCTATTTTGCACTAAAAGCTATCTGACTAAAACGTTTACATTAACATATCAGATTTATTAATTAGAGTTGTATGATAATTTTAAAATAAAGAAATACAATAAAAAAATAACAAATGTAACAATTTGTATAAATAATATTACTTTCTTTTTTAGATAAACATGTATTCTCTTGGTATTAATAACATGAAACAACTGATTAATAATTACTTTGAAGCTAAAGAACCATGGCAAATAGTGACTATAACAAGTACAACTATTCTTACCTCAGTTTGGTTATGGAATTTTATCTTTCAAGATGAAAGTACATATAATCATTTATAATGTAGATTTACATTGTAAAAATTTGTAATAAATAAAAAATATTATTTTTTTAGGTCTAATGGAAAGAGCAAAGAAGCAATTGTTTAGTTTGAGAAATTTTATACCTGCTATTAGAAATAAAATTAATCAAGAACTAGATAAGATTAATCAAACATTTGAACGAGAAACATTACAAAGAATAAAAGATATTCCTTTTGTTGTAAAACTTCCAAAGAAAAATTTAGAACCAAAAGAAATATTAGAAAGAATAAAACAATGTGTTCAATTAGGTAACAAACAATTGAAAAATTATTATAGTTTTCATAAAATGCACATATATGTTATCATTTAGGTGACTATGATTGGAAAAATGGCAAAGTGTCTGGAGCTATATATAGAGTTGATATTAATCTTTTACAATTAATGGGGGATATTTATAGTATTGCATCATATACAAACCCATTGCATCCTGATGTTTTTCCTGGTATATGCAAATTGGAAGCAGAGGTAGTGAGAATAACTTGCAATTTATTTCATGGAGATGAAAATTCATGTGGCACTGTAAGTTATTTTTGTAAGTTATTTTTCTCAAAATGGATCAATAAAAATAATTTAAAACATAATAAAATGTTTTCAGATGACAAGCGGTGGTACAGAATCAATTCTGTTGGCATGTAAAACATATAGGGATTATGCAAAAAATATAAAAGGTATAAAATATCCAGAAATAATAATGCCTGTAACAGCACATTCTGCTTTTGATAAAGCTGCCCAGTACTTAAAACTTAAAGTACGATCTATACCTGTTAACCAACATAGCTATACTGCTTGTATTAAATCTATGGAAAAAGCTATTACAAAAAATACAATAATGGTATATAAAAAAGAATGTTTAAACTAGAATTCAAATTAATGTAATGTATTCAAGTGTATTAGAATTAATGTAATATTTATAATAGTTAATAGGATCAACACCAAACTTTCCATATGGAACAATGGATAATATCAAAGCAATTTCTGATTTAGGAGTAAAATACAATATCCCAGTTCATGTTGATGCCTGTCTTGGTGGATTTTTAATTTGTTTTATGTCAAATGCAGGTTTTAATGTACCATCTTTCGATTTTAGACTCCCTGGAGTTACAAGTATATCAGTTGATACGCATAAAGTATGTATATATATATAATATAATATAATATAATATATGCATAAAGTATATAATTTAAAATTATCTTAATTTTTTTAACAATTTTGTTTGTTTTAGTATGCATATGCTCCAAAAGGTTCTTCCCTTATTCTTTATAGAAATAAAAAATTAAGACATCATCAATATACTATAACAACAGATTGGCCTGGTGGTATTTATGGTTCCCCAACTGTAAGTGGTTCAAGAGCTGGTGGAATTATAGCGTCGTGTTGGGCTACATTAATGTACTTTGGTTATGATGAATATTTGGAATCGACGAAGAAAATTATAGACACTACTAGATACATTGAACAAAGGTGCATATTTAGATTTTTTGTTAAATTCAAACTGTACAATTGCATACATCAAATTGATTGTAGATTGAGAAAGTTTGATGGAATTTTTATTTTTGGTACCCCGGCTACTTCAGTTATAGCATTAGGATCAAATGATTTTCATATTTATAAACTTTCGGAAGCTCTGAACGCAAGAGGATGGAATTTGAATACACTTCAATTTCCATGTGGCATACATCTTTGTGTTACATATGTCCATACACAGCCAGGTGTAGCAGATCAATTTTTACGTGATGTTGAAATTGAATTAAGTTTGATCTTAAAAAATCCAGAAGCTCCTGTTGATGGAAAGGTGAATATAATTACTGTAGTTGTCATTTCTATAATAATATTCTTTTACATAACAAGTAATATTTTTTTCAGCTCGCAATTTATGGAATGAGTCAGAGTATACCAGACAGAAGTATTGTTGGTGATTTTGCAAAATGTTTTTTAGATTCTATGTATTTTACACCAGAAAATCAAACAATTAGCAATGGTCCAAATATCTAAATTATACTCTTATTTATAGAATCAAATATGAGTAAAAAAAAATCTTAATTTTTTGAAATTTATAATACAATTTTAGTTAAAAAAAATTTAATTATTTTGTGCGTGCGTGTGCGTGCGAGCGCACTTGTGTATGTGTGTGTGTGTGTGTGGTGTCTATTTTAGAAAGTTTAATTTAAAAAATAAGGTTGGGTATATATAGATTTATGAGTATACAATGGAAAGATTTAATAACTGCAAATGAAATATTTAATATATATTTTATATAATACATATACTTTTCAAGTACAAAATTTTCTTTCATTTAATATCTTTTTATATTTAATGATATTTTTACATATTTTATGAAATATATATGTATAATATCCATTATAAATTTTTAATATATCTGTGTATAATTTTCTAATTTTATATATAAATATCTATCCATTATACATTTTTATTATATTTGAATAGTAGATATTAATACTAAATTTTAATAATAGAAATGTATTAAATGTTGTCTTAATATCACTACTTATAATAATAATGTACAATTTAGTGCTATATATTTTTATATTTTTGGCAATGAAATTATTAAAAATAAGAAATTTCAATAATTTACAAATCTTATTCTTCTTCCACGAAATTATAATTTCTTTAATTATATAAAATTATGATTTTGTGTAAAACTCTAGATATATACATACTTATTTTGCTAATTTTGGATTGAAGGATACTGTATTTATCAGTTATGACCAAAAGAGTCATAATATAAAGATTATTTTCTTATCTAAAATGTTTTTGATTACAGATAACAACCAAAAATTATAGTCATCGCTGATAAGAATTATCGCTGAAAAAATAACAGTTATTGAAAGAAGTTATATTTCGCAAATCATATTTTTGACTTTGGAACTTACTTTTTATCACTACGAATAGCATTATTTTTAATTCAAATTTCTAATAATTAATATCATTTTCATACAAATTTTTGTATTAATTATTTCATGCAATATTTCGGTGATAATAAATTGCAAATATATATTTAAAAAAAAAATTTATTTTATAAATAATTATAATTTTTAACTTTTACATTTATAATTAAAATTAGAAGTTTTTCTAAGTTTTTTGAATATAAGTTGCAACGCAAATCATTTAACATTATTTTAAGTATTGAAAAGGCTCGTTCAACGTTGATTCATCTAGCAAAAACAACTTGAATTATGATTGTCTTCGACAAATGAGGAAGTTTATATTTTCTTTTTTTTCTCAATATTTCACTGACTTAATTGTCAATTCTCTTCTTCGTATGCTTTTCAGTTTCTGAGTACACTTTGATAATTTCGAGATAATTTATATATTCAGAATATTTTCATCGTCTTAAGAGAACATCTACTTTCATAAATCTTATGATATGTCGAAGAAGAAAAATTGAATTAAAGGAAAAATTACATGATTTAAAAGTAACAACTACGACGTACATATGTAGTGAAGTTGCAAAAATATGATGTCAAAATAATCAATTTTGCAAAATTGTATTGGTTTGCATAGATTCATACTTTGTTACTTGATTTCATTATATTTTTGTGATAATATCTTAATCTCTATTATCTTTTGTGATATTTGCTTAAAGAAAAGTATATAAGCAGCAACTTTTTTAAAATATTTTGTCGTCATTATCTTCTTTTGTAATGGTAGAAGCCGTTTAAAATCGCAGATCTAAAGAAATTGCACAATTAGGTAACTGTGATTTTCTTCCAAGTTTGTTTATTAAGATTATCCTAGCTATTTTAAGATGCCATTGATTGTAATTTTAAATTCAACCAATGCGTAGAAAAATCTTCGAAAAACAACTGCCGTATTTTTATAGTCTTTGCTAATACATTTGAAATAGTAATTTAAATATTCTTATTAAAATAAAATACTATTTGAAAATTTATTTCATTTGACAGTAATACATATAAGTATATTGAAAGTATTTATTTCAAACATATAATTGAAATAGAAATTATTAATTGAAGTAATAATTGTTTCAGGCATATTAGAAATTATTATTTAAAATAATTCTTCGAAACTTGTATTGCTTATCGGCTTTCAAATATTTTAGAGGGAAATTAACTAAAAAAAATATGATATAGATAATAGATATGATATAGATATAGATAAAAGATATGATATAGATATTTTTTAATACATAAAGCTTTTGCTTTGATTATCCCTAATCTTTGTTTTTTTGAATATATTTTTACGTTATGTAGCAAGTGAGAAGTTAAAGATATTTCTATTCTCAAAACTTATACTAAAATATTCAAACGTTTTTAAAATTATTGAGAATTTTTTTTATGACTGGAAATCCACCATAGAAAATTTTATATATAAACGCCAGAAGAAATAAGACTTGTCTTTATCATAACAAGGAATGATGATCGGCAGGCGAGACTGGACGGGCAATTCAATACGAACTTTCGAACGATTCGAATGAACCTCTTTTGAATATACAATTTTATAATTATTGCTTATATTGCTGCACAACTTTTTTCGCCATTCTATTAAATTGTAATCATTAGGATTAGACGAGTAATATTTATAATATTATAATACGCAGAATTTCATGTACTTTTTAATTCTCTAATATCTCAAAAACTAGTCGAAACTAAAATTTTATATTTGAGATTCTCGCCATTTCTGTATAGTCCCTTTGTCACGCGATCTGTCTATGGGACAGACTTACAGGCCAATTAGCTGAATCCCAATACAAAATAAAGATATTGTTCCAATTGATCCGTTCTCCTCTTTTGAGATGATTGCTGAATTCGGATATTTAACGGAAGATAATTTTACGATAACTAACGTATCGTAAAATTATCTTCCGTTAAATACCAAAGACAGCGAAAGACAGAAAGTGGTATAAAAATTAGATAAGAATTACATGGTGACAGTATTCCCGACGAGCTGCTATTCTTCGGAGATGGATGTTTATACGTATATATGGGTATACTTGTGCTTATTGAGAGTTGCATTTGTGCGCTTTTGTTTACTCTAGTCACTCGAATTAGGCCTGGTGTAGAGATGAGTGGTCTGAGGAGGGAAATGCTTTGGAAGAACAGAGATGCAAAGTTCTTTTGTTTCATAACAAGAACGATAAGAGATTATATCTCTGTTTTTTCAAAAAAATCGCTGTTGCGATAATTTGCCGCAAATCGGTTGCCTGCCTAATCATCGAGCCTAACATTAGCTTTTAATTGCTTGTTTTTATTTTATATAATATATATTGCGTAAAATTGGAAGATCTACCTTCCAAACAGAGAATTCTTGAAGCCAAGATTTTATATCTTTGGAGTTTCACATTTCATTCCTTTCAAATTTTATCTCGATCGGTGGTTATTTAAAACTAAATAAATATGTAGTTAATCACCAATTACCAATGAAGATAGTTTTAAGAATAATTTAGTTAGTTAAAAAGTACTTTTATATAAAATAATGAAGTATAAATAATTATATATTTAAAATGTGTATTAAAATACGATTAAAGCTCTTTGTGATACATAGATGCATAATATAAAATGGAACTGATTTCTTGTAATGTCTCGGAATCTGGAGGCACAGACGAGGTATGTTTATACCTCGCCTGGCCTCGAGATATATTAATTAATTGACATCACTGTAATGGATATCATTTTACTTAATCAGCTTGTCAACATTCTCCAATTCAATATTGTTTAAACATAGCTCTAAAAAACCAGTGATTTTTTTTTCTTGGTCGGTATTTCAGACCCTGACTCTCCTATGAAACTCCAGAGAAATGATTTGTTTGATTTGAAGGAATTCATATTGTACAGATCATTTCTTTCTTCTGATCATACTTTCAAAGTTTAGACGTTCTCGTAATATTTTTAGATGGGTATTTTCCCGTAATATTTCTTTGTTAATATTTTCTTAGAGTTCGTCATTTTAATAACCATATTGATTCGATCATTTAATTTCGAGATATTTCAATTCATAAATTTGAAGGATGTTCCCGTATATTTTGTGTTTTAGAAGGAACTGTTCTTGAAACAAAGAATAAACAATTGAACATTATAGTCATTTGTTATTAAATCAAATTGTTATCAAATTGTTATCAAAGTCAATTGTTATCAAATCAATTGAACATTACAGTCATTTGTTATCAAATCAAATTGTTAGATAAAAGTCATCATATGGATGTCAAAGTGATTTTCAGTTTTATTCTTAAGAAATAATTATTTTGTTTATTTTAATAAATAATTTTCATTGTTGGTATTTTCATTATGGTATTATCATCATATGTTGTCAGATATGTGAAACAATAAGAGATTCAAAAATTAAGTAAAAAATTTAGAAGTGAATGAGTCGGAATGATTTAATAAACTGTATTTTAATACAGAATATGTCTATTTTTATTATCCTATGATACTTCCGCGTAACTTCTTTCTTTTCTTATAACTTCTTAATTACCCAGAAAAAAAACTTAAAATTGTTTTAATTGACCATCTATCGATTTATCTCAAAAACATCACTTTTTACACAATCAACACTCTTAGCATCATTGAATTTAAAAAAAGAATTTGTTAATTCCCTAGAAAATAACTTGTAATAACTTCATTTGACTCACCCTATATACAAGATATATGTATTACTTAACTCGAGCTTCTTAAATCTTCGCTTCGTTTCAAGATACGAATAAAATTTTTTTGTAGATGAAAAGATTTCAGAGATTTCAAGGCTATTTTCATTTTTCTCAATGAAATGATATATTTTTTTATCCATTAGTCAATATAGCTCGACATTCTTTGTAAAAAAAAAAAATTGTAATATATTATACATATACAAGATGTCCAATCTATAAATACAACTGTTCCAAAAGCGTTATTCCAAAAACGTTTTAATGCAACTTGTTCTGTTTCGAAGATGTAATAATTTAGTATCGTAAGTTTCTTAATAATTGTAAGTGGATGCGTAAGAAGATACAAAAGTCAAATATTATTCTTAAATATAATCGTGTCGATACAGCAAGTCATTGTAAAAAGATATTAACCTATGTACATATGTTAAAAAACTATTAGTTTAGGAGATATTTCAACTTTAATTTTGTAAAATCTATCGTATGAAAGGCAGGGAAGAACAAAATAGTATTCTTGTATTTATATTGTTTTTGTCTTTGTAGACAAAACCAATAATGATTCTGTAAATTGAGGAAAATAGATTTATAGATTTTATAAAATTAAAGTTAAAACATTTTCTAAACCAATAGTTTTTCAACACATAAAGATTAATACTTTTTTATAGAAAATAACTGCACTGATTGATGTAAAAAAAAAAATTATGATTCCATTAAAAAGTAATATCTCATATCTCCTTTACGCGTTCACTTATTGTTAGAAACAAACTATACTGTACTAAAACAAACTATACTAAATTACTGCATCCTCGAAACAAATCGTATTGTATAGTATACATTATATAGTAACGCTATTTTACATATAATACAATTAAGAATTTATCAATAAGAATACGTTATTTTACATATAAAACAATTAGACAAAAATTTAATAATTTAGGATCGGATCGATGTATAATATAATACATTGATGGAAAGTTCATCATCAGAGAAATTTATCGATGGTTGTAAATTCCTTCCATTTAATACGAATAACGGACTTAACTTACATGGAAAATGCAATACAATTATATTCTTTTTTGTACGTGAATTAATTTAATTCGAATATTTTCATATATGACTTACATATAAATATAAAATATATATATTTACATATTTTTCAAATATTGGTATTGGTTTGGGTTAGATGAATCCTTGAAGCCCGTCAAGAACAAGCTGTTGATCAAATCTGGTATTAGCGAATTGTTCTCGGTGATCTTCTATGTATATAAATATAAGTTGGTAACAGTCGTAGGTTCGTGGAATATTTTAGATTGTAAAATCTAGAATGGTAAAGAATAAAGAGTATTTCAGGCTGAATATTGCAGATTATTCTTTTGTTCTCTGACGACAGTCACGGTGCCGCGGTTTATTTAAACAGATGGTCAATTATCGATAAACAAGTAATGCGAGTGCTACAATGCGTAGAAAAATCTTCGAAAAACAACTGCCGTATTTTTATAGTCTTTGCTAATACATTTGAAATAGTAATTTAAATATTCTTATTAAAATAAAATACTATTTGAAAATTTATTTCATTTGACAGTAATACATATAAGTATATTGAAAGTATTTATTTCAAACATATAATTGAAATAGAAATTATTAATTGAAGTAATAATTGTTTCAGGCATATTAGAAATTATTATTTAAAATAATTCTTCGAAACTTGTATTGCTTATCGGCTTTCAAATATTTTAGAGGGAAATTAACTAAAAAAAATATGATATAGATAATAGATATGATATAGATATAGATAAAAGATATGATATAGATATTTTTTAATACATAAAGCTTTTGCTTTGATTATCCCTAATCTTTGTTTTTTTGAATATATTTTTACGTTATGTAGCAAGTGAGAAGTTAAAGATATTTCTATTCTCAAAACTTATACTAAAATATTCAAACGTTTTTAAAATTATTGAGAATTTTTTTTATGACTGGAAATCCACCATAGAAAATTTTATATATAAACGCCAGAAGAAATAAGACTTGTCTTTATCATAACAAGGAATGATGATCGGCAGGCGAGACTGGACGGGCAATTCAATACGAACTTTCGAACGATTCGAATGAACCTCTTTTGAATATACAATTTTATAATTATTGCTTATATTGCTGCACAACTTTTTTCGCCATTCTATTAAATTGTAATCATTAGGATTAGACGAGTAATATTTATAATATTATAATACGCAGAATTTCATGTACTTTTTAATTCTCTAATATCTCAAAAACTAGTCGAAACTAAAATTTTATATTTGAGATTCTCGCCATTTCTGTATAGTCCCTTTGTCACGCGATCTGTCTATGGGACAGACTTACAGGCCAATTAGCTGAATCCCAATACAAAATAAAGATATTGTTCCAATTGATCCGTTCTCCTCTTTTGAGATGATTGCTGAATTCGGATATTTAACGGAAGATAATTTTACGATAACTAACGTATCGTAAAATTATCTTCCGTTAAATACCAAAGACAGCGAAAGACAGAAAGTGGTATAAAAATTAGATAAGAATTACATGGTGACAGTATTCCCGACGAGCTGCTATTCTTCGGAGATGGATGTTTATACGTATATATGGGTATACTTGTGCTTATTGAGAGTTGCATTTGTGCGCTTTTGTTTACTCTAGTCACTCGAATTAGGCCTGGTGTAGAGATGAGTGGTCTGAGGAGGGAAATGCTTTGGAAGAACAGAGATGCAAAGTTCTTTTGTTTCATAACAAGAACGATAAGAGATTATATCTCTGTTTTTTCAAAAAAATCGCTGTTGCGATAATTTGCCGCAAATCGGTTGCCTGCCTAATCATCGAGCCTAACATTAGCTTTTAATTGCTTGTTTTTATTTTATATAATATATATTGCGTAAAATTGGAAGATCTACCTTCCAAACAGAGAATTCTTGAAGCCAAGATTTTATATCTTTGGAGTTTCACATTTCATTCCTTTCAAATTTTATCTCGATCGGTGGTTATTTAAAACTAAATAAATATGTAGTTAATCACCAATTACCAATGAAGATAGTTTTAAGAATAATTTAGTTAGTTAAAAAGTACTTTTATATAAAATAATGAAGTATAAATAATTATATATTTAAAATGTGTATTAAAATACGATTAAAGCTCTTTGTGATACATAGATGCATAATATAAAATGGAACTGATTTCTTGTAATGTCTCGGAATCTGGAGGCACAGACGAGGTATGTTTATACCTCGCCTGGCCTCGAGATATATTAATTAATTGACATCACTGTAATGGATATCATTTTACTTAATCAGCTTGTCAACATTCTCCAATTCAATATTGTTTAAACATAGCTCTAAAAAACCAGTGATTTTTTTTTCTTGGTCGGTATTTCAGACCCTGACTCTCCTATGAAACTCCAGAGAAATGATTTGTTTGATTTGAAGGAATTCATATTGTACAGATCATTTCTTTCTTCTGATCATACTTTCAAAGTTTAGACGTTCTCGTAATATTTTTAGATGGGTATTTTCCCGTAATATTTCTTTGTTAATATTTTCTTAGAGTTCGTCATTTTAATAACCATATTGATTCGATCATTTAATTTCGAGATATTTCAATTCATAAATTTGAAGGATGTTCCCGTATATTTTGTGTTTTAGAAGGAACTGTTCTTGAAACAAAGAATAAACAATTGAACATTATAGTCATTTGTTATTAAATCAAATTGTTATCAAATTGTTATCAAAGTCAATTGTTATCAAATCAATTGAACATTACAGTCATTTGTTATCAAATCAAATTGTTAGATAAAAGTCATCATATGGATGTCAAAGTGATTTTCAGTTTTATTCTTAAGAAATAATTATTTTGTTTATTTTAATAAATAATTTTCATTGTTGGTATTTTCATTATGGTATTATCATCATATGTTGTCAGATATGTGAAACAATAAGAGATTCAAAAATTAAGTAAAAAATTTAGAAGTGAATGAGTCGGAATGATTTAATAAACTGTATTTTAATACAGAATATGTCTATTTTTATTATCCTATGATACTTCCGCGTAACTTCTTTCTTTTCTTATAACTTCTTAATTACCCAGAAAAAAAACTTAAAATTGTTTTAATTGACCATCTATCGATTTATCTCAAAAACATCACTTTTTACACAATCAACACTCTTAGCATCATTGAATTTAAAAAAAGAATTTGTTAATTCCCTAGAAAATAACTTGTAATAACTTCATTTGACTCACCCTATATACAAGATATATGTATTACTTAACTCGAGCTTCTTAAATCTTCGCTTCGTTTCAAGATACGAATAAAATTTTTTTGTAGATGAAAAGATTTCAGAGATTTCAAGGCTATTTTCATTTTTCTCAATGAAATGATATATTTTTTTATCCATTAGTCAATATAGCTCGACATTCTTTGTAAAAAAAAAAAATTGTAATATATTATACATATACAAGATGTCCAATCTATAAATACAACTGTTCCAAAAGCGTTATTCCAAAAACGTTTTAATGCAACTTGTTCTGTTTCGAAGATGTAATAATTTAGTATCGTAAGTTTCTTAATAATTGTAAGTGGATGCGTAAGAAGATACAAAAGTCAAATATTATTCTTAAATATAATCGTGTCGATACAGCAAGTCATTGTAAAAAGATATTAACCTATGTACATATGTTAAAAAACTATTAGTTTAGGAGATATTTCAACTTTAATTTTGTAAAATCTATCGTATGAAAGGCAGGGAAGAACAAAATAGTATTCTTGTATTTATATTGTTTTTGTCTTTGTAGACAAAACCAATAATGATTCTGTAAATTGAGGAAAATAGATTTATAGATTTTATAAAATTAAAGTTAAAACATTTTCTAAACCAATAGTTTTTCAACACATAAAGATTAATACTTTTTTATAGAAAATAACTGCACTGATTGATGTAAAAAAAAAAATTATGATTCCATTAAAAAGTAATATCTCATATCTCCTTTACGCGTTCACTTATTGTTAGAAACAAACTATACTGTACTAAAACAAACTATACTAAATTACTGCATCCTCGAAACAAATCGTATTGTATAGTATACATTATATAGTAACGCTATTTTACATATAATACAATTAAGAATTTATCAATAAGAATACGTTATTTTACATATAAAACAATTAGACAAAAATTTAATAATTTAGGATCGGATCGATGTATAATATAATACATTGATGGAAAGTTCATCATCAGAGAAATTTATCGATGGTTGTAAATTCCTTCCATTTAATACGAATAACGGACTTAACTTACATGGAAAATGCAATACAATTATATTCTTTTTTGTACGTGAATTAATTTAATTCGAATATTTTCATATATGACTTACATATAAATATAAAATATATATATTTACATATTTTTCAAATATTGGTCTTGGTTTGGGTTAGATGAATCCTTGAAGCCCGTCAAGAACAAGCTGTTGATCAAATCTGGTATTAGCGAATTGTTCTCGGTGATCTTCTATGTATATAAATATAAGTTGGTAACAGTCGTAGGTTCGTGGAATATTTTAGATTGTAAAATCTAGAATGGTAAAGAATAAAGAGTATTTCAGGCTGAATATTGCAGATTATTCTTTTGTTCTCTGACGACAGTCACGGTGCCGCGGTTTATTTAAACAGATGGTCAATTATCGATAAACAAGTAATGCGAGTGCTACAAATCCGGTTAATACAAGTTTATGTTTAACTTCAATGTAATTTTTATCAATAAAAATTGTTTAGAAAGCGTTATAATATATTAATAATTCTTTGTAGCTAGAATTTCGGACATTTGAAGGAATCGTATATTTTTTAACACAAATTGACATTCTCTATAAAAAAAAAGTATCAACCTGTATAAAAATTATTAATTCAGGACACATTTTACAAAATTTAATGCATAAAAATTGAAAGAAGATAGAAATTTGTATTGTCCTTATTTTTCATGCAATAGGTTTATAAAATTGAAGTTAAAGTATCTAATCTAACGGTTTTTTGACATATATGGGTTACATATATATTTTTATGGAGAATCTTGAGCTATGTTGATTAAGCATAAAATTTGGATCAAAGAATATATGATTCCATTTAAAAAGCTAAAAGAATTTTTGGAATCTCTTTATTAGTTAATAAAGTTCTTTCATATTTTCAAAAGCAACGGATATATTCAAGTGCTAATTCTTATTAATCACTATTATACACTATTCTATATACAATTATAAATTATATGTAAATAGTATAATTATATTGCTTTTATCATATAGATAAGTTAAATCATTCATTTTTAAATAGGAAGTTTCCAACATTTTTGTTTTCCATCGATATGTTTCTCTAGTAAAACTTTCATTAATTGGAATTGTCATAAATATATCTCGTCTTACACAATAATTTGTGCTGTGTAAAACGAAATCGTGTAAAAAAAATCGACGCTCAAAAAAATGAAAAAAGTTAATATCTTTTTTTAAAAATCGGAATTTCACCGTCGTTTTCTATAATCATGATAAATTCGTTTTCGTTTCACTGGAAGTACATCGTTATCGTCGTTCGAAGTGTTTCCTTTGTTATTGCTTCATGCCAATTGCAATGGCATTACTTTTATTTGTTTCTTTGAATAGCTTTTCATGGCAAGTTATACAAATCTTCAAATTACTTTGAAATCATCAGATAATATAATCATATAATAATATCATGAACAGATCGTTTAATATGAGAATCATTTACAATGCAGTGATATTCTGACTTGCCAGCTGTTTGTAAGTCTTGTTCAATTAAACGCAGAATGAAATATCTTTATCAACATTATTTTCTGTAAAGACATATTTAAGGCTATTGTTATTGATTCTTCTTAATGAATGACAGCATTTATTAATTAATTTCTTAATATCGTGAAATGTTAAGTTGATATTAAAAGCTGATACATATGTATATACAATTCTGCTGTATCTTACCTTAATTTTTACACAAAATTTAATTTTTGATTATTTTGTTTTATCGTTTAACTATAAACAAAAGACATAAAAGAAATAGTGTAACTGTGAATAAACTTGTAAAAACACTTGTAACTGTGAATTTTACTGTAAACGTGTAAAACAAACCGTGTAAAAAATACCGTGTAAAACGAAATGGGTGTTTTTGCAACCAACAATTTCATTACTTGTATAAATATATACAGTGTGTGCCATATAACTGACGTCATGATTTTTCAGACACTTGCGATAGTCTGACAAAAAAATGTTTTGAACAAAAGCTGATCAGTTTTTAGTTAGCTTCTTTTTGCAATACACAAGATCTTCCAAAAAAGTTTTTTCGATAAAAGTCAAGGCCATTTCAATGTATAATAAGTTGTTGAATTTGTTCTAATTTTAACGCTACAGCATATTAACATTATAAAATCAAAAATACATAATGTCATTTAAAACAGTCAAAATAATCTTGATCCGTTTACTGGAAAAATGAAAAAAATGAAAACTTTTTTGAAAATTTCGTATGTCGTAACATATAGTCGATTGAAAACCGATTAATTTTTGTTCCAGACATTTTTTTGTCAGGTCATCAAAAGTGCCAATCGAAAGTGAAAATCGTGACAACATTTACGTAAAACATATAATATATAAAATAATTAAAATAATTAATTAAAAATATGTTTTCTTCTTCCATTCGATTTGTATTTTATTTCATATTTGAACGATTAAAAACTGATACATATTTATTAAATATTTATATTATTAAATATTCTATGTTATTAAATATCCTATGAATCAGGCAGTGAAATTTAATCAAGACAGTCGAGTTTAGGCACAATAATTTCGAAACTTGTATAATATAATGCTACAGTTATATACCATTCATCGAGAGCAAAATAATAATTGAAAATGTGACCAATGTAAGTAATTGAAAACTGCATATTTGAGATCAGAATTGATCGGTCAAAAACTCAATAATTGCTAATTGGACTTCCTCATTGCCAATTCGGTTATGGTTATAATCAAGCCAGATAGCTTTGTATATATAGCTCGAAGACGATAGATTCGTATGTTGATTTAACATTACCAGTTTCCTGTCACGTACGACCTTTCAATTAAGTTAATTATTTTAAAACAGGAGATCATTATTATGTATCAACGATGTAACTCATATGATTAATGAATAGTAGACATTCATAGTTAATAACATAGTTAGCAGTATATATATATATATATATGTTTATTTATTAATTTATTAATTTATTAATTTATTAATTTATTAATTTATTAATTTATTAATTTATTAATTTATTAATTTATTAATTTATTAATTTATTAATTTATTAATTTATTAATTTATTAATTTATTAATTTATTAATTTATTAATTTATTTATTAATTTATTAATTTATTAATTTATTAATTTATTAATTTATTAATTTATTAATTTATTAATTTATTAATTTATTAATTTATTAATTTATTAATTTATTAATTTATTAATTTATTAATTTATTAATTTATTAATTTATTAATTTATTAATTTATTAATTTATTAATTTATTAATTTATTAATTTATTTCGAAAAGAATTTTTGATACTTGATAGCAATGAAAATAATTACAAAAGAAAAAACTAATTAATGAAGTTTCATTTCAATTCTGCAATAATTGATTATATAAACGTAAATTAATATATTGGGTAGAATATTAATTTTATAAGTAAAATTTGATATAAACAAAAGAAATTGAATAGGTGACTTGAAAGTGATTATTAATATATCTATTGATGTTCGCTTAATGTACAGAAAAGAATGTTTGGAAGAAATTACTGAGTTTAAATTTAATAAGAGTGATATTTTCCTATCATTATACTTCACTAATATAATAAGAAAGAAAGAGAAGTATCGACTCTATACAATCAAGAGTGACGATATTAATCAACAAACTTCCGGTATCTTCTTAAATTGATTACGCCTATTAATCACATTAATTAAATTAATTATATTAATTATACTTATCTTAAATTATATTAATCATATTAATTACAATTGATATGCTAATATGTAGAAGTGGACGAAAGTATTCGTACACTCGATGAAAAATTGTCTACATTTTAAAGTGTTATATAAAAAAATCGTATAACGATCTACGTGACCTCATTTTGAAGTCTCTACTTTGATAGTCCGGCGTTATTTTTTTTTTTAATGTTTTTATATCATGTAACAAGTGAAAAAGTAAGGATTTTATTATCGAAAATTGTCAAAATTCAAATGCTTTTGATAATATTAAAAAAATTTCTGACTAAATCTACCATCATCTTGATGATTAAAGAGATCATTGCAAAGAGTTTTCAATGACCTCTTAAAACTTTCTATATGATTTTCTTTCATCATTTTATTGAACTTTGAACGTTAGAATTAAATAAAAGAGAATGTTAAGATTTCTTGAATTTTTGTTTAATTCTGCGGTTCAATATTCAATAAAATGGCGAAAAAGAACGTACAGCAAGTTTTAAGGAACTGATAAGAGAAGATTTCAATCTTTAAAATTATAGCAGATGTAATCACGAAAAACATTTTTCTATGATCTCAGAGGCGTTTAAATTTTTACAGCTCTCGAAAATAAAAATATCTTTTTTTACATGATGTAAAAATATCTTTTAAAAAACTGAACGTTACTAAAGTAGAGTTTCGTACTTTAAAATCAGGCCAACTGGATCATTTACGATTTTGTTTTACGAAGTTTAAAGTAATTTTTACAGTTTAAAGTAATTTTTCATCGAGTGTGCGAATGCTTCTATCCATTTCTATATCATCCTATATCTTTTTGAAAGCCTGATTCGAAGGCTTGTTAAGACATAAAACTTTTGTTTTCATTATTTAGAAAGATGAAGTTTTAAAGTTTTAATAGTTTTAAATTTTCCATATAGTTTTAAATGATCTATATAAAATTTAATTATTTAAATATTTAAAAATCATAAAAGAACAGATGAATGTTAAAAACATTTTCCAAGAGAACAAATCATTTTTATAGTAGTGAATAGAACTTTGATCTTCGTGGTGAATAGAACACGATACAAACATTCCAAGATGAAAGTCATTTTTATAGTAACTTTTTTTGATAAAATTCCACCGATCCAGAGATGTAAAATCACGTTCCTGGTGCTCGTAACAGATAATTTTAAAATATCTTGTACATACGTTGTGATACACACGATATGGTACAAAATCTCTTTGTACTTAAGATTATCCAAAAGACTATTGTTTTTATGTACCTGCTATCTATATTTTTGAAATCTGAATACATTTACTGTCATTTTGCTTGCATATTAATGCGTGTATGTAATTATTACATGCAAATTAATTTCCCAAGATTATTTTAAAAGTTGAAACAATATTCTTAATATTTTTTTTTCATTCATATAATTTCTTGCAGTTTATTAAAATATTTGTTTACTTTTTAAGTAATTAAAACTGTAGATTAAGAATCGAAGAGGTTGCCAAGTACTGTATTAAAGAAATGACAAAGACGAGAGATTTTGAGAGAATAGCTCGCTTAACGAAAATGATTTACGCGTGATTTTTGATTGAAACTTGCAAGGGACATGAAAGCTTTTGCTTTTCTCTTTAGAAAAGGTTACTTCTGTTCGCGATTGGTACTCGACGCGTGCGAATGGAAATGACGTAAGCAATCAAACAACTACAATGAAACGGCTATCGTAGGCGAATTATTCCATGAAAAAATTATTTTTCACGATCGTGAAAGCCTGATTGAAAAAACATCACACTGTTTTGTCTTTATGCAATCTATTACAATCTAAGATAAGAACTCATTGAAGTTTTTACATGCAATTATCGAAATGAACATCTTTTATATTCGTCATATGTCGAAAAGGTAGGAAAGATTTCCAGAGAAACATTACAAAGCTTCTTAATTAATTCATAAATCCATTTGAAATTAAATCATTTTATAACCAGTATTGTTTCGATCAACATTTCATTGGTTTAAAAATTTTTCAAATAATGAAGGACAATTCTCAATTTATTGTATCGTTTTCGTTTTCATAAATACATATGATCATACGTGTTAGTGTTATGTCCAAACAGAAATTTAATTTTAAATCAGTATTGATTGATTTATTCAATTTAGGAATCGGATTAAAGGAGAGTTATTATTCTTTTTTTTTTTGCATTTCAATAATCAATTATAGATAGCCAATGAAATGAAAAACACAGTGACCGATTTAAAAAAAAAAAAAAAGGTAATTAATTAGCCAAGGAAAGCAACTTATAAAGAAGTAAAGTCACAAATACAACGATGAAGAGAAAACGAAAAAAAAGAAAAATAGTAGAAAAAAAAGAGAAAAAGTCAAGACTTAAAAGAGAAAGGAGCTGGCGAAATGCGAAATATAAACAATGCTGG
Organism: Tetragonula carbonaria; assembly: GCA_032399595.1. NCBI lineage: Eukaryota > Metazoa > Arthropoda > Insecta > Hymenoptera > Apidae > Tetragonula > Tetragonula carbonaria. The sequence continues at coordinate 9,896,796 of JAUCRC010000015.1, read as the reverse complement.
TTGCTATTCGCAAATAGGGTAGAATAGGTTAGCATCTCGAGTGCGCGCTCTGCGTCCAAGCATCGCAACACGAGTACCATGAGACGTTGGCGTCGCATCGTCCGCCAGTATTGTGGAAGCGCGCGTCCTGTGTCCATCGTGTAAGTTTGAGATTACGTGGAATATTTCGTGAGAAACAACGTACGCGTTTCATCGCCAATACGCGAATTATTTATACACGGATCGAGTCGAAATTTTGACATAAGGGTGAGTCTTTTATTACAAAAATGTTTTACAATTAATGAAAAAAAAAAAAAAATAAACAAAATGAACGAACAACGTTCACTTAATGTCTTAGAAAAATACAAGAAAAATAAAAAAAAAAGTAAATAAAAGAAGGTAAAATCTCGATTTGAATGCGATGAAAAAAGCGTATAAAAGTATTTATCTTCGATATCAGTGCATCTATTAACAGAGCAGAGTACTGTTAATTTTTCAAGTTTCAAAATACTACTTTATAGGGAATACTGGAATTGCTTCATGGATACAATAGTATCGATAAACGAATTTATTACATGAATATTCTTTGCTTTTCCGCAACCGTTTGTGTGTCTGTGATTACTATATCTGTGAATATATATGACAAATTGATTATTTCAAAGAAGTAAACTGTATCTGTAAGTAACTGTATATAAGATACTGTTTTATTCCTTTTTCTTTTATATTGTATATATCTCGATATTAACGAAAGATACGTTGAGCGTTTTTCTTTAAAAATTTTGCGCGCTGATATTGTGGGACGAAATCTGAAATTTAACATTATAAAAATAACGAATATGCTCTTCTAGATTGCTCTTCAAACTAGACTAGATTGCTCTTCGTAAGTAAAACGTTTGTGAAATTGAAACGCGCGTCGCGACGAAAAATCGTCTAGCTATTCTCCGAATTGTGGAATCAATGAAATATAATGCACATATGCGTGCGCGCGTCACACACACACACATTACATTTTATATACAATTTATATAAATTTATATATATGCGCGTAAAAATTAAAAAATATCTTTTAAACAACGCGACGTAGCAATCGATGATTTTTCCGTGACTGAAAAGAAATTTTCGCATATTACAAAATGAAAAACTTAGACATACTTAAATCCAAGTTCTTAAAATTTATTAACGGTATATACTGATATTTCCAGTATTTCTCGTCGTTGTGTTATCGTTATTGCATCGAAATACGTTGAAATCGGGGAAAATTTGTAAACGTCGAAACTTTAATTGAAGGCGTTCAGAAATAGTGAGAGATCAATGCGTTCAAGCAATTTTCAAAAATTTGCAATCTGTGTGAGAGAGACAAAGCAGTTTAGTAAATGAAGATATTCTCATCTATTCGCATAGGCGAATCGACAATCACAAACGGCCTATAAACTCATCTGGTATATGGTTCCGCGTAATTGGGTCGAATAAAATTTTTGTCGGACTTCAATGATTTGCGAACAATTCACAAGTTAATAGCGTAAAATACATCGTACATAAGTGCGTCATTAATATTTAGTGGATATTGAAAACTGTTTATCGTTCGTCGTGGTCAATATTGTTTCTAGCTAATTTCCAATCGATGAACATTATGATGAAAAATGTCCAACTAACGAAGTTTAGTTCCATATTCCAATGATTTGCCTTCCATTAAGTGAGTGCTTTATTATAGAATATTCCGCTAGCACGGCGTCATCAAACTAGATATTTAGCTAATTGTGTCTCGCGGACCGTTACGTGGGTTCCTACTTGTGCTCATCGCTTTTTTTATCTAGACACTATGTGCGGTTCGTCTGAACTGCGGTTTGTCTTTCGTGATATTTGTCTAACATTTTGGATGATCTTGGAAAATAAAGTTCAAAGATTTTACGTCATAAAGATTGTACGTCAGTCTGTGGTGCAAAATCACATATTCGAAAAAAGCCGGATACGTGTCGATCCTATAATGAAAATTGACAGCGTGTAATAGGATAGGGATTTTGACGATTATATTCGCGATTTCGTAATTACGACGATTTATGAACCATTCGTGGACTGTGTTCTATTTAATAACACATTCAGTTTAATTAAAATTTCTATATAATTAAATTTTCCAGAATACAGAATTGTTAACATTTTTATTATACACAAAATATACCTAATGGTATGTATTTGAAAAAATTGAAGAACAAAATTTCGGAAAAAAATGATACAAATTTTTTTACACGATACAAAATTAAATGATTAACTGATCAACTGATAAATAAACTGATCATAATATAAATGATTAAAAGTTGAAATAATCTAATAGAGAAACTTTCGTGTTTCTAAACATTAAAACACATAGAAATTTGCAATATCTTTTAGACATAAACTATGGGCTGTATACTATTTTTCATACTTTTGCACTAACAAAGAAGATCTGTTTCGATCTGGATGAAACTTTAGTTTGGATGAAGGTTTGAATAACAATCAAAAACAACAGATAAATATTTTTTCAATTCTGATAATTCGAATTTAAAGAGTGATGTCGCCTTTCGAAGTTTGATAGGTAGAAAATAATTTTTTAATAAAAATTGAACGCTTTCTAGATATTCTAAGATATTAGAATAGATATTAAGATATTAGAATATCGCTTCTAGAAGAAAATGCTGAAATCAACAAAAAAATTTCAAAAATGCTAAAAAACATCATGAATATTTGAAAAAATACAGTGACTACGTATGTAATAAAAATATTATTTTTTATATCAAACACGATATTTTTTATATCAAATAACTACGTATATTTATACATGTATAAATTAAATTATAAATTCTGTTCGACTTTCCCTTGTTTATGTTCTGTTTAATGTTAAAGAAAAAAAGAAGAAAAACAAAAAAAAAACACAAGAAGCAGAAAAAGAAAAGAAAAGAATTAAAATCAATATTTCAAATAGTCCTTTCGAAAACAGCATGTACCGTTTTATTTAATTTTTATATAAATAAATGGGAAAAAACTAGTACATTTCCGCATTCGTTTCTGCATGAAAATCACTTTTTGAGAGTGATAAAGCCAAACGGAAAAATGAAACTAATGCGTATCGCTGCAATGTATGTACATATAGTGAGTGTGACCGGGTTAAGCGACCAACAGTTCGAGGGGAAATGATCGTTTCTAATATTCGTGATCGTCCGTTCTGCTAACCTTACTTCTTGTTTGCGAATTTGTAAGTATATATTTTTGTGCCATTGAGAATCGTCGTAGCTTGATCTAGTTTGGTATTATCTAGTTGTTTTAATGTGCAAAGAAACTTCGACGTATGGAATATCATCGCTCGATTGTCATGAGATTCACATTTTATACATATACGCAAGACGACGACGAGAGATTGTTGTTTATCAATGAAGCTTAATAACGTATTTACTCGCTACTATTCGAAAATTATTTTAATGAACAATGCTTGTAATGATGTCGGTTCTTGAAATAACGGAAATGTGACGAATGAAACGTGATAAAATGTAAAATTAACGATGGCTTTATCTGCTCAGAAACATAGTTTGTAACATTAACTACTGGAAAAAATAAAGAGTAAATTAAATTTCTATTCCTTTAATAGAATCTTAAAATTATATATTTTAAATAAATATTTTAGAGTATATATAATTTTATATATTTTAAATATTTTTAGAAGAATAAACATAATTGTTAACTCATTTAGAAACAATGTTATTTTAGAAATTCATTTACAATAAATATTGTAATAAATAAACGTATGCGTTGAGTATTGATGTTTTACGCTTAATAATCCATACGAAATAAATAAGCTATATCATTACTCTTTCAAGATAAATAACATTTATATAACTACTACTTACAACTAACTTAAAAAAATACAAATGCTCGTTAGAAATTTGACTTTATTTTATTTCATCATTTAATTTGATTTTTACGATTTGATTTTTTATTTGACGATAAAAAAATGTCTACTGCTGTTTAATGGAATGATTAACACTTTTCCGACAGGATGTTTAAGAATAACAGTTCTATGTAAGAAATATGTTTTTATTAAGAATAAGTATTTATTAGAACTATTATTATAGAAATTCTATAAATAATTTCATTATTTTAACGCTATAACCGAACCCGTTTATATGACTGATTTCAGATTTTACAAGATACGAATATTTTTATTGAAGTTAATATTAATTTCTATTAATTTGAACAGAATGTAATAGAAGACAGAATATAATTGTATCTATTATCTGATTTATTTAAATTATCATTTTAATTATACTGTTATAAATTAATTTTAATTTTAATATAATTTATATTAATTTTTTTGTTTATTACCAATTAAAGTCAAGTGTGTGTGTGTGTATATATAAATATAAATATAAATATAAATATAAATATAAATATAAATATAAATATATATATATATATATATATATATATATATATATATATATATGCCACTCGTCGTAACAGTGTTAATTACCGTATAGTTTAATGATGTCCTGCAATAATTCTTGTTTGCTTAAAATACATTTAGAATGCGGACAGATATATGTATATAAATGTAACAATTAAAATAAAGTCGAATAAGGAATCTATTATACAGGTATATAATAAAATATTATTATATAATAATAAACATATAATTTACGAACGAATATGAATAACATTCTAAAGATAAAATTGCCAATAAGGCGTTGCGTCTTCTTTTTGATCAATAATCAAGTTTCTTACGATGATGTACTATTGAATAAATTAGAATTTTATTTTATCCTTTTTTGTTAAGTCATAAAGTTTTATGATTAATGATTCGGATCTAGAAGTTGTATGAACCATAATATTTTTTTCTACAAACTATACTTGTATTGTCATAATCTAAGTAACATTTATTTATATGACAATCATTTATAAATGATAATAGTTTAACGTAACGCGCTCACTTATATTTATCGATGAAGACATCTGAAGATATATATAGTAGTTTTCATAAAAAATTATGCTAACAAATTTACAGAAATATGTAAATGATTTATTTCAGGTTAAATTAAATTTTTCACCATTTTTTATATTTGAAATTTAAATTTTATACTTGTTCAATTGTTTTGCATCAATTAGATGCTAAAAAATTTGATTTTGGAAAATCGTTGTTTTACGGTATCTTTTTTCTTGCTATTATTTGCCGTTATTGATTGGACTAATATTTAAAGTAAATTGTAATTTATATTCATACTATTTTAAGATTATGTTTCATTATACTTAATGCGCAATATATTTATAAAATTAACATATGTATATATGTATGAAAAATTAATTATATCGATTAATAGAGATTAACTATGAGGTGTAATACAGAAACTGACACTATGAAATGATTTGAGTAACTGACCACCTCTGTCATATATGCAGAATACATTTTCAGTCGAGATATTATCAAGCTTAAAATTCTAATTACGGTAGTGTAATGTATTTTCATTTATACGATTTATTGGAAATAATGCCATATTCTTATTGAAATCTATTTTTATTACAATATTTTTTTTTTTCGTTTAATTTTTAGGATCGTATTAAATTCCGATGATTTATTGGCGACCACAATATATTGGCGATAGTATTTAGTTACTAATAAAAATGTTAATACTGAAAATCAAAACAACTGGAATAAAATTACGGTTCTTTCAAATCTTGTTCATGTCTGTGATAATCTTACTCACATTTTTCGTAGCCATTATATTTAATACATTCACAATTATACTATATATATATTCTAAACATTGATTCCATGTGTATGAGCCTCATTATTAGTAATGCGGAATAAACGAAAAAAAGAAAATGTGAAATTTGTATGACCAATTCTTAAGCAACCCAGTTGAACTATTCTCAAAAATATTATTCCCGATTTCATGTATTGACAAAGGGGTTGATTTTTCCAAATGTTTCTCTTCTCCTTTACAAGTATAGAAAGCATAGAAAATACTTTTCTTCCTTGTGAAAGAAAGGTTTCCGTTGAATTTTTTGTATTTAAGACAGCGGCTGATTTTGCAATTGCGTCAGTCTTCTTTTCTCGATGTCTGCGCGCCGTGAATTCCAAGCAAATAGGATTTCGATATTACTATTGGATTGAGATATTTTTCAATTAAATTAAATGGTACTTTAAATAATTACTAATGTGAACTCTTGGAATCGGTTATTATTATACATATAGTAGGTGTCTTAATGTCTATATGGCATAAATTTCAGAAAATGAAGTATTCTGGCAGATTATACCGAAAATTCTCAGGATAATTGTTGCATACTCAGTCTTTTTCGTTGATTTAAATAAGTATAATTGAAATAACTGTTTATAGAATTAGGAAAGTTTGCTTTATATCTGATATTGTTTTTTTCTTTGATATTTGAAAACATTTGGATAAATCAACTTCTCTGCGTATTTTTAATTTTCATAAAGGCATTCTGTTTTTATTTAATGATAGGTGGACATTTGAAATCTCATTGTTCATATAGTACACAATCGGGGACAGAATTATGTGGACAGCTGATGGTAGAAGACAGCGGCTGATTTTGCAATTGCGTCAGTCTTCTTTTCTCAGATGCAATGTAAACGTTTTAGTATCAGTCATATCTTTAAATTTCATTTAATATATATCCTCATAGTACATAGATCATTTAATGAAAAATTGAAAATAATATTTATTTTTGTAGAAATAAACAATATTAAACAGAAAAGTCAACTGTTTTGTCGACGAACAAAAATATGTGGACGCACTTAAATTTATAATAAATGAAATAAATAATAAAATATTTAATATTTGGTATTGCTGCCTTTTTCTTGAATTACGGCTATCAAACGTGGAATATTATTAGGAATACTATTATTTATTCAGTGAAACCCTTACATCTAGATTCTTTAGATTTTCTATATAAGATTTCAATCGAAGCTTTGTATTGGCCTTTCGGGTAAATTAATGTTTGAATTCTCTAAAAATTTTTTGATTTTTTTTTAGCAATGTTCTTGGAATCGTTATCCTGTTTGAATAAAAATCTTTTTTCGACTCCCATTGCTTCCTTCAAATTTTAATTTAATATATCAGTGTGCTTGTTGGCATATTCATAATTTTATCGATTTGTATCAATTCTGTGCTGTGAAAGAAGCATCTCCATACCATCAATGTTTCTCCGCCAAATTTCTCAGTTAGCATAATAAACTGCTTTTTATACGTTTCATTTCGTTTCCTTCAAACTTGGTTTCTTTCTTGCCGCAATACAAATTTGCTTTCTTATTCCATACATTTTTTCAAAATGATAGTGGCATTTTTTTTATGTATTTTGTAACAAAAGCTAATCGTTTTTTCATATTAAGTTTATCAATGTACAATCTTACATCTAGCTTTACATCTAGCACTTCAATCCAGTTTCATTTAGTCTTCGTATAATTTATGTTTATAGGAAAGTTTAAATTCAAAGTTTCTGCAATGTTTCTTGCCGAGATTGTTGGATTTTGTCGACTCTTTCGAACAACTTTTCCTTTCCAGTATTATGAGTTAAATACTTTTTATAAATTTTTTCTACTGTAAATTTAGATATATAATACTTTTCGGCAATTGCTTGATAACTCACATTATCACGTTAGTTGAACTAATCAGCGAATTTGATTTGAAATTTTTCCTGTTTTCGACATTGTGCTACTATTTTACATTATGACGCTGTATAAAACCAGAATTGATACAGAAGATTATTTGGGTCTTTGCGAGTATGTTTATTTACATTTCTTGCCTCGCAATAAAACAAATCAACTGTCCACTTATTTTTATCCTTCGACAGGTAGCTGAGTTTTATTTAATATCGTTCAGGCAAAAATGTAAATATGACTTTCAATTATTTACTAAATAATCTATGTACTATGAGGATAATAATAAATAAAATTTATGCATATAACATTAGTTTTAATTCGTTTAAAATTCATTGGCAATTCTGTCATTTGTGACACATAATTTTACCTCCAATTGTATATTTATACGAAGAATCTAGTTTTTATTAAAGATTTGGATATATCTATGTGAGCAATTGTTATATCGAGGTAATAAAAAAATGTTATATTTAAAATAGTTAAAACAGATATAATATATTTGAGATTTAATTAATTTTTTCGATCCGTTAGTGGGGAATTGACTTCATTAAAGATAACATTTGCTGGATTGGTCGTAAGCTTGCTATTCATATTCCGTAGTTAAAGGAACAGATCTCATTTTTTTGTTTTTTAATTGTCAAAAACTGGGAGAAACATATATGTATAATTGAATTTTTAAAACGCTATTAAAGTTATGTAGATAGTTTGGAAAAGTCAGTTCCCTATTTGCATTTAAGACAGTCATTTTTAAGTTTTTTGATATAGTATGTCCACATAAGTTTTTTGTCAAAAGTAAGTCCTAAAAGTTTTAAATTATCTGTAATTATAAGTTGATGACTTTCATGGGAGAGTAAAAATTAAAATAACTATAGTTTTTAAAAATTGAAAATAGTTTCCTCAAATCTTTTCTACCAGTGAACTAAATGATATATCATCAGCATAAACTGTAATTTTGTCTAATGCTGTAACTATATATGAAATAATTACATTATTGATTGCAATGAGAAATAATGTGAACTGATTCTTATGGAAGTTCATTCATTATTAGAGTTTTATTTGAGAGATCACTATTAAAAATTTTATGTAGTTAAATATATTATTCAATTCCATTTCTTCATGCCATATTATTTATTTGCACCATTAATAAAAATTGTGGATGAAGCATTAGCAAATGCTTTACAAATTTTAGTTTTTAGTATTAGCGAATGAATTTGAAGATTGTTATTAAAATGGTATTTTCCAAGAACTGTCTTATTCTTTAATTTTTTTTTTTAAATTTTATATATACACATAAGTGAAATGAGTCTATAGAATTTTTAATAGAATTTTTATTTTTCTGAACGGGAATTACTATGGCTTCTATGGCATCTATTTGACAAAAACGCTGTTCAATCATATGGCATTATACATTCAAATAGAATTTTAAGTGCGTTGATAAATAATTGTAATTCCTTTGATAAAAATAGGTATATATCATCTGGGCCAAGACTTGCAAGTTATTACATGCTTTGAAAATAAAAAAAAGTTTACTAAGTTTAAATTTGTTATTTAAAAATTTGATGATTATTGGGGATCATTTCCACTTATATTTTACTGTCAAAAAGATTAAACCAAAATTATCTTGAATTGTCTTTGAATTTTTAGCAAAAAATTGTACAAACAGATTTACTATTTTAATGGGATCAGATATAAATATATTTTATATGATTGTTAATTTTTTTGAACTTATTCCATATTTCTTCGTTTCATGCATCCTTTTTTAAATTTAGATATACAGTCAATCCACAATTTTTTTTTTTTTGTTTCGCTTAATAATTTTTCTGGTAGCTGCTCTGTACTTTTTAAAATTTATTTTATTTGTGCACATCAGTTTTATGACGTTTGTGTGTATTGAAAGCATGTTTCTATTCTTTTAACAATTTTCTCATACTCTGATTTCTAAATAATTATAATCATTGACAGTGTTTAATATTGTTTTCAACAATTCCAGTAGTTTATAGATTTTGTATTTACATGGCTCTTTTGTATTTGACTATTCTCTATTTGATTATTAGATGGAAATAATTAATCTACTCTTAAATTTCCATCTAAGATTGAAGGTTCTTTGAAAGCTAAAAAATGAAAACAAAAATAAACATACACAAAAATGCATAGATGCAATTCAGTTGAAAGTATCTATTAAATCAAATATGCAAAAAGAGACGTCGATATTGCTAACTTGTCTTGTTGATATACTGAAATGAGTAAAATTAATTTTATTTAAGATTATCAAGTTTAAGTCTCGTAGAAATTTTTCAATTAACCTTTCTTCAGTACATGCATGTTGTGACTGTTAAAGTCATCAACAATTATAAAAGTTGAATAATCAAATCAACTAATTCATTATAAAGGAGATTGTGATTATGGATATATATAAGTTACATATGATAATTTTTTTTGTTTGATATCAATACCAAAGTTGCTATTACTTTTAAGCGTTAATAGGAATTCAGAAGTTTCTATGATATAATTTTTTTACATGCATTGATAACAAAAGAGTAATTGTTTCTGTTATTATAGAAAATATTAAAATTTTTATGAATTTTTTATAAATTCAGGTACTGGATCAGTTATTAGTTTTAGCAAGTATTCATAATAAGTTTTAAGTCTATTTATGTCCTAGTTTATTACAACTATTATAATTAATAATAGTCTATTTATGTCCTAGTTTATTACAACTAATATAATTAATAATTAATTTATGATATATACTCTTAAACTGTAATTTTAAAAAATGCTTTAAATAAAGAAAAATAGTAAGATTATTTTTTATACATCTATTAGTAAGTATGTATTAATAAGAGCACATTAATTTTGATTAATTTGATAAGTTCATCAAAATTATCTATAAATTTGAAGGCTACTTATTGTTAGCGATAATAGTATAATCAATGCAATCTTGTGAAATAATTATAGGTGATTATTTGTTCATAACATTTCGTTGATTAAGGTAGATTTCGAAATCTACATTACTAATTCTAATAAGATTGTGTTTATCTGTGAGTTTATTTATTTACAATTTTCTTATAGTTTGGAAAAAAACAGATTCTATCATTCTAGAAATGAATCGAATATTCTCTCGTTTACAGACATTTCTTACGTTACGATTTCTTACGTAATTTTATTATTATTCTTTTCTCCATTTTATGACTGGTTTTTCTTGAAAAGTAAATTGTTTTGAACAATTAAATGAACGTATAAGTGCTATTTTGATTCCTAAGGAAATTTAGAATTTTCACGAAGAAGTTATCTTATGGAAGATTTCTATTAATATAATTGATATGATACAAATCACACGAATACTTTGAAAGCTCATGCATGAAAAGAGAAATAATCGTTTTTGAATTAGGTAGAATTGAGCAAAATATCAATCTGCGATTAACGATTAAATTTTTCCAATAATCATCAGTTGCAATTATCGATTACATTCCAACTTTAGTTGTTGATTATAAATTAAATTGTTTACGATTAACGATTAAATCCTTACTTTAATCGTCAATTATCATTAACGATGAAGTTGTTTTCAATTTGAATCGTTAAATACCTCATTAATGATCAATTGCTGAAATTCTTTTTGTAGTGAAATTAGCGTTTTCTATGTGTATTTTTATTCGAGATACTTTGTAATAATGTAGAAAGATAAAGTCTTTGTAAGTCTGTAAATAGTGAAATAATATTAGTGTACAGTACAATGAAAGAAAGATTTTTTATTATTACTTGTTCATTTAAGAAATTTTAAAGCAGTTAAAAATAAGTTACCTAGGACATACAAGTCGCTTTATACCTTTCGACGATATAAGGAATATGTTTCATGTATGATACATCAAGCCTAAACTTAGTAAAGATACTTTTAATTTAAATGTAAATTATAATCAAATTCAATATGATAATTAACAATTGGTAATTGACGATTAACATTGTTAGTCGATTAACATTATCAGTTGCCGATTTTTCAACGATTAATTTTCTTTAATTTTCTTAAACAATTGACGATTAATTTTATTAATCGGTTACATCATTCGTCAATCACCGATTTTTCAGCAGAAACAAGCAAACTAAACAAGCAATAATGAAAAAACTTTATTTCGATGCAATATTATTTTGCAGACTTCATCATCCCTCTACACATTATTACAGAGTGCAAGATACATTATTGCAACCCTTAGCTGCGAACAAGACTAATTAATTTCACTACAAGAAAAATTTCAGCAGTTAATCGTTAATTAAGTATCCAATTGACGATTCAGATTGAAAGCAACTTAATCATTAATAACAATTAACAATTAAAGAATTTAATCCTTAATCATAATTAACAATTAATAGACATTTAGTCGTTCATCGCAACTATTACTAAAGTAAGGATTTAATCGTTATTTATGATTGGCAACTAAAGTTAGAATGTATCATTAATTGTAATTAAAGATTAGTGATGAAATTTATTAATTTGTTAATTGTTGATTAATTTTTTGCCCATTTTCTGTCATTTGGTCTCATTTTAAAGCTTAAAACCTACTCTTTTACAGTCTTTGTTTTTTCCAAAGATGATATTACGTAGCAAGTGAGAAAGTAAAGATATTGTTTTCTCGAAAATTGTAAACATTCAAACGTAAATAAAAACAATAAAGAATTTGTTTCATGACAAGATCTACTATGATCTTGAAGATTAAAATCTCCTTTTTACAACGACTTCTTAATACTTGTATGATCTTTTTCAATTATTTTATTGGACTATAAAAATTAAAATTTTAACAATAGAATTTCTTTAATCCTAATATTGAGAGTTCGATAAAATGCTGAAAAAAGTTGTGTAACAAGTTGTAAAAGTTCGTTGTTAATGGCAGACTTCATTCTTCAAAATGATGTTAGATTTAGTTACGAGGAAAATTTTCCAATGTTTTTAGAGATATTTGAATTTTTAGAATTTTAGAATTTTTAGAATTTTAGAATTTTCGAAGAAAAATATCACTTTCTTACTCACTATCTTCGAAAAAACGAATCCATAAATGTCAAAACAGAAATGAAGCTTTAAAATGAAATCAAGTCGATTGTTATATAACTTTTTTTACGAAGTTATAATTTTAAATTGATCGACAATTTTTCATCGATATTGGTTCAGTTACTTTTCGATGTACATATTAAACTTTATTTCGCTTTATTTATATATTAAATTGATTCAACTAACGTATGCTGCATTTTATGCCATGTCTGATGTGTTTATGTTTGGGTATTTATCTAGGTTCTCACCAATTTTAATGAGGTATGAATTACCGATTTTATATCGGGAACATGATTTTAACTAATTTTTCCACACCATTATTTAGTTTTAAATAGAGCTACCGATACTGTTACATATAAATATGCATCCGCGATAGCGTACTCATCGCCTGCCGTCTACGATATTTTTACATCTCATATTTCAATTTATAAACAGAAGGTAGATTAGAAGAAATAAAGGAATTCAACTTTTAATTTAATAAAAGTGTTGCCAATTAAGAATGTTGTGACAATTGAGAATTTATCTGATCCAATCCAATAACTAAAAAAATTGGTGAAATTCTTTAAAAATATGAGTATTAGTAATAACGATTTGAGTTTTTAAATATGAGTATTAGTATTGATTTGAGTTAGATAAATTATCTGATTGGCAAAAATCGGCTGGCTATATTCTCATTGAAATACAGTGAAGAGCATAACAGAACACATAGTAATAAAAAATTGTTGATTCTTTGAACTATTATGACTTCGTACAAAAAAAACATACAACAATCTATTCAGTCTCATTTTAAAGTTTCTACTTTGATCGTCCTAAGTTTTTGTCAAAAATATTTTTACATTATAGCAGGTGGAAAAAGTAAGAGTAAATGCTTTTATTCTCGAAAATTGTAAAAATTTAAACACTTATAAAAACATTGAAAAAAACTTTTTTTCACGACTTGATTCAATATGGTTTTGAAAATTGAAATTTGTTTTTTTACAACGATTCCTTAAATCTTGCTGGACAATTTTTTTGTTATTTTATTGAATTTTTAACGCTAAAATTAGATAATGAAATATTAGAATATCTTGAATTTTTATCGTTTAACTTTAATGCATAAAATTCAATAAAATAACGAAAACAAAATTATACAACAAAATTTCAATTTTCAAGGAAATTTCAATCTTCAAAATCACGATGGATTTAGTCGTAAATAAAATTTTTCATTGTTTTTACATACATGTAAATTTTTGCAATTTTCTAAAAGAGAAGAACATTTATCTATTTGTCGTGATGTTTTAGGGAAAAAATGAATTCAGAATGATCAAAATAGAAGCTTTATGCTTTAAAATGAAACCAAATAAATTGTTATATAATCTGTTTTATGAAGTAATAACAGTTGAAAATATCGATAATTTTTCATTTAAATTAATTGCAGTGAAAAACTGACTTCAGAAAAACAGTTTTTATCTGCCAGAATAGTAATGATAACACGGTGATAAAATTTTTTTGGAAAAGCCAAAATATTCAACATTATATATTTTGCTTTTTTTTATATTCTACATACAGATACACAATAAAATTTTACTTACATTAAAATTCCACATATATGTTCAATTTTGCTCATCACTATATGTGTTTATTTGTAATTTCTTAACGCGGTTGTATACTGCATACGTTGTATATGCATACGTAATACTGAAGTAGTATTAGAAAATTAGAAGAGAGCAGTTCAATCTATTGTTCAATATATATATATATATATATATATATATATATATATATATATATATATATATATTTCATTAGTACGCCTGTTTAGAGATGCTAATTGGAGATGTTAGTAGTGACGATTGAACAGTGACGAAGAGAGCTAGCAGGACGCGTCAAAATTGAATAAAATACAGAATTATCTGTAACCATAAATTTTTTGCGAATATATCGGAAACTAAAGTCGAGCGGCGGCGATACATATATATAGATAGATAGATAGGAAAAAATTGTTCAGAACGATGCTCTTGACAACATATTTCAACTTCATTGAAATTTTTGATTTCCCTTTTCTAGATAATTACAATATTTTGTTTTGAAAGAACTGTGTAATTTGGAATGTTTTGGAAAAAAAACATTGAACTGGAATTAAATTACTGCTGTTTTGTTTATTATCATCCAGGATTCAGGTTAATTATACGAATGTAAAATATTACGCACAGGGAAGAAAATATAGATTTATACTGTAAACGGAAAAGAAGAGATATTGTTAATAAGAATAGATTAAGAACTTTAAACGATAACATCTTAAAAATGAAAACATGTGACATGCGATGTTTTTTCATATAAGCACAGATATATATTTTATATATATATATATATATATATATATATATATATATATATATATATACATTTGTAATAGCGTTGAGACAGATATTCTTGTCAAGAAGTCAATAAAATCATACGCTTTGACAGTTTCAGGATCCTGTTAAGAGCGTCGATCACTGCTATTACAAAGAACAGTGCAACCGAGAATCATGAGTTTAGAGACATTTCTGATCAAATCTAGTTCAAATCTAATAGGCTCATTGATTATTGTGCATGAATTTCAATCGAGGAACGCTGATAAACCGAGCATTCTGTCAAATGCACTATCGATCATGTGTTGTGATATTGAAAACAGATGACTGCTTGCCGTCTTGTTAGAAAAAATGAGGGGACTGGTTAAAAATCAAAATTATATTCTTCATACTGGATATCTGTGTGTATGTTGTGTCTATTTCATATGTATACTTACGTGGATATGAAATAAAAATCTGTTATCATCAGAGTAAGTATATCAAAATAGGCAGCAAGAAGATGAGATATAGTGAAAAATTTGTCAAATTGAAAATATGAAAATATGACAAATTGAAATACGAATAAGAGTATTGGAAAAAATAATCTGATTAATATATATTAGAAGAATAAAAAATATAATCTACGATCTAAGAAATTCTAGTATATCAAAGACATCCATATATGTATATGTTTCCTAGAAAAAATATTGGTTTGTTTGTTGTTAGTCTGTATATAGTAAAAAAATTCCAGCAAGATTAGTAAGTATGTTTACAAATTTTTGATAAAAGAGGGATATTTTATGTTTCGCAATACGATGCATTATAACAGAACTAACCAATGTATATTTAAATGTGATATAATATTATTTGCATAAATGCATAGATTCTATTTTATATTAAATTTATCATCAAAATTTTCGATTACATCGTTTTACGTGTTAATTAATATGTCTAAATTAACCATCGATCACGACAAACGGGTTATAATTATTAATTTCCTGTACAATTATTGTGGTTTACCAGAATGATCGATTAAGTTTGTGTCCTAAATTACAAGTGGATGTTTACTATTTTTATATACTCACGGAAGTTAAATAAAAGCAATTTGTACAAAAATCAAAAGCACTTTTAATAGATGCAGAATAATTCGTAAATATGATTATGTTACTCTTCTTTATTGTCATATAATATAATACTTCTTGCATTTGATGTAAACAAATAATTGTTCATTGAAAAAAGTAATACATAAGCAATATATTAATCACGTCTCTATTATCTGTTATTTGTTATTATTATTATCTATCATATGACAAGATTTGGAAAAGTATCATGAAAATGTCATGGGACAAATATGTTCTTCTTCGAAACAACGTCATAAATATTTATAGACAAATAATACGTATCATAACCCTATAACCATAACTGCGTCACAGATTATAATAACTTCAATTAAGTTCATTAATAAACCACAACAGAGACTATTAATGCAGTATGCAAAATATATTATGTTTAATATTAGCTCTTAAAACAACGAAACAACTTTCATTCGAATAATTTTATTTAATAACAAGTAATTTCTATTTATTGTAATAAATGTGTAAATCATAAAGAAGCAGTTGTTATGTATGTATGTATATGTATACATATATAGCGTCTTGTAGTCGAGGATTAGATCGTGCAGTTAAAAAAAATTAATTGCCAAAAGGATATAAAGTAGTGATAAGCCGCAGGCCTAACTGGTCAAAGTGCTTGGTAGCACGGAAGTTTGCCGAAGTTTGGTCGCCGAGTGATAATAAATCTTATTATCTTAGCGAATCCGATTACAACGAATTCCTTAGAAGAGATAATGCTGTATAGAATTCCTATTCGTAATTTTGATTCTTAATTAATCCTTCTTTATTTATTTCGGAAATTTTGATATTATCATAAATATCACTTCTGAATTGTTCGACGAATTCAAAAAAAAAGTAAGAGGTAATTTAATATTATAAAGCAAATTAAAGATTCTTTGAACAATTTAAACAAGTTACATGTTCCTCGTGCATTAATGTAGAGGATGAAATTATAAAAATTCGCGAGTATCGTAATGTGAATCCACGTGGAACATCATTACCATTTGTGTTAAAAAAGATTAGGAGACAATATTCATTATTTCAATATTTCTTAATATTCACTGTTATTCTTATTCTCTTAAATTAATTGATAGTATTTTCTTGATATATATGATACGTTTATATATATGATATTTTTGTATTTAACGATTTGTATCGGCCAGTACATTAAAAAATAATTTATCTTTATATATCCTCTATATATATCTATATATAGATATGCGTCCACCTAGACAAAAATTAATAACATTACATCGTGTCTCCATTGACGCTATTCAACTTTCGTTGGAAACATTTCCTCTATAGTGAACAATTTTTGAGTAGTCTGTCATAGAAAGTCGTTTAGACGTTTCGTAAATTGAAATTGGACTTTAGAAGAATTTTTGTATTTTTTAATACTGTTTATAGTATATAGTACAGTCTAATACTAACCAAAAAGTTAGTATCCAAATTATAACGCAACTGATAAAATAACTTTTCTAAAAATTGTTAAATCACAGAACTTGGGTACTTTTCTTATAAAATACCATGTTCACTTCAAGTTTTTAAAAATATATATATTCCAAAAATATTTGTATTTAACAAACCATAAATGAAAAATGCAAATAGTTATATGAATTATATCAACCTTTTGCTCACGTAAGAAACAATTGTTTATACAACAATGTATGATATATACATAAATACGTGTCTAACATATGTTGATTTATTGACTAACATGTTTTTATTATTCTAAATATATCGTATGATCAATTTAACTCTTAATTAATTAAATTAAATTTTAACAGAAATATCAAGCTAATTTAACTCTTAATTAATTTAATTAAATTTTAACAGAAATATTAAACTAATTTAACACTTAATTAATTAAATTAAATTTTAACAGAAATATTAAGCTGATTTTGACAAAACATATTTACTGGCTGTTACTATAATAATCTTTATTAGCAATCAACGTAACCGACGCAAGCGACCTTCTATTGCGCCCTTAGCATCCCTGGAGGAAGTGTACAACGATATATGTATAAGCTAATTTGAAGTTTGCAGATTTTTCTTGTTCAAAATTTTAATATTTACAAAATAACAATTATATTTAAAAAAGCACCTGTTAACCAAAATTGTGACAAATCGTATTTTTTACAAGAAATCAGTACATGAACTTAATTTTTACCTTATATTAATAGTAATGTAGTGCCACTTTTATTTTCTACAACCTCTAACATCATTTTTCAAAAAAATTTATATAAATTTTTTACTATTTCTTGTTTTACATACTTTCATTTTTTTTCCAGGCATGTTTCCAGTTTTTCAATGTTAGTTATTTTTCTTTTGGATATACTTTTGTAGCTAGTTCCAGAGACTACATCAATTTTTTAACTCCCAAAATAAATTTTCACTATTTTCACAGTATGTATATTTAAGTTTTTATGTTGAAACATATAGTTATTATAGAAAAATATTTGTTCTTGATGCTCATATATGTTTCATCACTTTTGTTAAAATGAACTTTATATCTATTTTTGAAAAATATCCTAGTGTAATATTAATCAAATCATGATATTATCATTATTTTTTAAAATCATGTAATAACTAATAATTTAAACAGCCTATATCGATCAAGTTAAAACATTTTTCCAAAAAATAACGTTCAAAATAACGCTTAACGAAAATTAGCTTACTAACTTGGCTAAAAAAATCATACAGCATTGTTTTGAGGGACGTTGGAAACGAAAAAATTACGATCTATAAGAATATAATGGATACAATCGTGAAAAAAAAATTTCCCATTCCCATAGGGATTTGAATTTGCAAAGTTTTCGACGAAAAAACCTATTTCTTTTTCCTCTACTATATGATACACAAACATCATAGGGAAAAAAGCAAAAGATTTTGAAAATAGAGGCTTCAAGCTTTAAAACGAGAGACCAAGAGGCTTGTACGATTTTTTTTCACAAAGTTACAGTAGTATCAATACTTTTTAATTAATAATTTTTAGCAAAAATTTAAATGTCTGATGACTTTCGACAAGGATATTTACAGAAATTTCATGTTTTCTATTCTTTCGGACGAAATACTATTAATAAAAAATTGATTTACAAATAAAATAACATTTACGAAAGTTTCAACTAATTTGTTGAATATAATGATTTTTTAACAAAAAGAAGAATATTGATTTTATAACTCACTACATAATCTTTAACGTATAATCTCCTCTCCCTCCCCTTCCCCCAAATAGATTGAAAACGATTTATGAAAATGATACATTGACCAGTACAAATATGAAAAAATTTCAAATTAATACAAATCGAATGTGAAACGTATTTTCAATAGATTTTATCTATTGAAATTAAATATTGCTATAAATACTATAATACATTCAAAATACAAAAAAAGGTATTCAAATTTTTCAATTCTTCATTCTTCAAATCAGTTTCTCAATTCAAATTTTGATTTTCAAAATTCAACTTTTTATTCTTTAGATAAAACCATTGTATAACAACTAACTAAAATGCATGACATGCATTTGAGAAGATGCGTATCCGTAACTTTCACTGTTATTTAACATTACCAAGCGGTGAAATAATAAAAATGAATATGTTTAATTAATTATATTTTGTAAACGGATTTAATTCTTTTATTTTCTTGATAAGAGAATTATGTATTAAACTAGATCTTTACAAAGTTTTGTCCTCTGTTTTGAGGAATTTTGTTTTTCGAGTTGCTTTCGAGTAATCAAACAGTAAATTCAGACAAATACTGTGGTCAGTTGAATAAACTGAAGAGAAGAAATAACAACAACATGCCCCAGACTCACAAATCGAAAAAGTGTGATTTTTCATCACGATAATGTCAGACGACATGTCTGACAGAAAATGTGTAAAAAGGATGTGACTTTAGTTGCGAAATTTTATCATTCCCGCTATATTCTCCAAATATTACCTCCTCACCCTTACCAATATTACCTTATCATCTATTTCGACCATTGCAATAGTTTTTAGTCGAAAAAATATGACAATATTGATACTATAAAAAAAGATCTCTAAAAACATTTTAATGAAAAATTAAAGAAATTTTACAATGGCGGTATTATGTTTTTGCTAAAAAGATGGAAAGAAGTTGTAGAATGAGTGAGTTGTAGAATTACATATTTTCATAGCACTTATATTTCAAATTTTATCACAAATAAATATTAAAAAGGGGAATGAACTTATAGGAAAAACTTAATATATTAATTCTACATTTATTTTAAATCAATAAAGTTTTTATACATATGATTCTTTAATTGCTACATCAACATAGAACAACATTTGGAAATTATGAGTGAAATCTTTCGAATTGCATATTAATATAAATTGAAATTCGGACTAGATGAATGTTCATTTTTCTACAGAGTATTCAGTTTTAATTTATAAATGGAATTATCTTCTAAATTATTCATTAGTCGAAAAAGATATTGCCTAAAAATTGTCGACAAATCTTGCTATGTTTCGAGATGAAAATAATTTCATGAAATCGAGTTGTTTATAGGTAGAGGCATTTCGAGGCATTTCGAGATTTTAAAGTCAACTTAATTTTTATAAATGAGACTCTACTTTTTTATACACCAATCAATGTATCTTTTTATTTTCTATAAAAAAATAACCTCCTTATAAGAAATATTTATGTCGAAACTATTAGTTTAGGAGATAGTTTAACTTTAATTTTATAAAATATACGTATGGTGGTTTGCATTAATAACGTCTGTATAGGCAAGATTCAATGTATTGTACCTAAAGTTGTTTATTAATATTTCAGAAACTAATAAAGATTCGTCGCTAAAATTTTATATTTAGGATCCTTTCCCCTTCGTTTCATTTTGTTGAATAAGTCATATATACTATATGTTCGAAATAATGTAGCTAAAATTTGTATTTATTCTAATACCTCAATTCAATACATGCGTTTCTCTCCAAATTACTTGCCGATTTATATGTTGTATATCATATATCATAGTTTATCATTTAATGTTGAAATCACTGCGATCCATAAAAAAGAATCCATAAAAAATGATTTGGTAATTATTTAGAAAGTGGATGGCATTTCGATGATTTTTAAATATATTGTAGAAATCCACATTTTGGATAATCTTTGTATATTACCACCAGACTTTCTTAGTTTTAAAGATATTTGTGAAAAACTCATTACAGTAAATTTTACCTAAATATCATTACAGTAAATTTTACCTATAATTGTGCATCCCTGACAGCATGTGCAGTAGTGTTGATGAGCGATCGCCTTAGACCTTATGTAAATTCGCCGCTACGGTAATTTGTCACAAAGTTTAGGCCCAGTACAAATTTATAACAAATTTATAACAAATTCACCGCGATGGCAAATTACTGCTGCGTTTAGTATTTATTTATATTTATTTATGTAAAGCAATTCACACGAAACTGGACGCTAAGCTCAAAACTGACGCACATACTGATTGACTGAAACAATACCTACATTATTGTAAGATAATTATATAATTGACATACATTCAAAGAAGTGTGGTTCGTCTGCATTGTCCAAGAGCCATCAAATTACCCGTTCAATCTTTCCTGTCAGTTATCATTCTTTGTCATAAAGCAGCAACTTTATTCTTTCTAGGATTCTACCG
Organism: Tetragonula carbonaria; assembly: GCA_032399595.1. Taxonomy (NCBI): domain Eukaryota; kingdom Metazoa; phylum Arthropoda; class Insecta; order Hymenoptera; family Apidae; genus Tetragonula; species Tetragonula carbonaria. The sequence continues at coordinate 9,875,078 of JAUCRC010000015.1, read as the reverse complement.
CGATTCTCGGTGTGTATTTCTATTAAAAGGATTCTATGTGTACTATAGAATTTCTTTACATTTTGTATGGATCAATTCAAATAAACACTTTGCAGTAATTTAGATGCAATGCTTTTTAAACCACGTTCAAACTGTTGCTCCACGTCGAACCATTCAAACTGGTTCAAAAGATAGCGTGTTCTTTCAAGCAGGCTATTAAGTCAGTTAGGGGTGTTAATGTTAAATCGATCTAAATTATTTAGGTTGCTAATGCAAAAAAGTGGCTATATAAGATGATTTCAAGGCATATTTGATGTTATTAAAAAAATATTCTCTGAAAATCAGCTTGAAAATTTTGTCAAGATCGTTGTACTTTTTCGGCATATTAACATCCATTTTTTATAATATGTAACATATGTTATGTTGCAGTCGATATCTAGACGAACTCAGCGATAATATCATACATGATATCATGTCTTTGGAGACGAAAAAACAAAGTTCATTCTAGACTGTAAGAATGTAAAAATAATAAGAACAGTAATATTACATTATTTTTATAAGTACACAGTATTATTTTATAAGTATACTCCTGCGTCAAGGCATGTCTGTACATAATTAGCGAATGATTAAATGGTACTTCTTATGACATTTCCTACTAAAATACTTATTCATTAAACACTTGGTACATACTACGTAATAGTCACAAGTCTCACATTTGTTTACTAAACATTTTGGTTACTTACTACATGCTGGCTCTAGTATAACACAGTTCAAACAGTGTTACAGCAATATGGTTTTAACATTCTGAAAGTATTATACTTATTAGGTGGATCGAAAGTTAACTAACGTTACAAAATTTAATTAATAAGTGTTATGATAAAATGTATCAATATAGGAAGGGGAAAAAACAAATATGTTATTGATTTATAATGAAGCTAAATGAAACGCAGTTCGAGCATGTGAATTATATCCAACAGCAAATCATCCTTTACATGTTATATTTCAACTTCAATTTCGTCTTCAAGGCCATTTCAAGGTCATGAATTATCATCATAGGTCGCTAAATTTGTCTTCACATCGATTACAACATAGCATTGTAAAATATGAATATTATTGTGCTTAAAAAGTACGATCATCTTAAAAAATTTTTCAAGATGACCTTCGCAATTTTTTTTATGATATTGTATGCCTTGAAACCATTTAAATCCTATATGTAGTCACTTTTTCTTAACATCAAGATCCGGCTACCCAACATGCCGTAGGACAATTAAAATAAACACCACAGAATACAGTGCTCGTATAAAGTAAAGCAGGTTTTTTGAAACTTTTCCTGCATAACCCAAACATCACACCTACACACACACTACACTATAAGAACTATAATAATTTCAACTTCATTATGTATGCAGGTTAAAGGGCGGAAACGGCCCCAGGTACTGCGGACGCACCTACGACCAGATAAAATTATAAAAAAAAAAAAAAAACTTTTTCTTAATATCAGCTTAATAGCAGCTCAAATAATAACTTAGATGTTCGATTTAAAATTATCACTTTGTATAATAACAAAATACTCACTATTTCGTATTATGACACATGGATAACGATATGCAACAAAGGATAACAGTGCATTTTAATGCTTCGCTGCCACAGTCGGATTGTTGACATATGTATGTGGTGACTCGTGTGCCACTCATCGAGACTACTTCGATGTGTCCGCGGTGGTAGACGAATTACTACTGCACACACAATTGCGAAAAAATTGATGCTACTCTTCGATATGATTAGTACCTCTGTCGAACAATATGGAGTTAGCATATGATGACTTATTTGTCATGATATAATTTTCATTACAATTTCAATTTTTATCACAATTTTTTAATAGCATATTTATTTGTTCATTTCGATAAATATAATATTTCTAAAAATAAATGTTTAAGCGTGTATATACATTCATTGTCACCATATTCTCATTTATATTTATACATGGACAATTATTCCGTCGTATTCATGCCACATCTAAGCATTGGCGAGTAGCGTACGAGTCATATGCTACGTCGACATGGCATTGATCATGATCTAATATCATATTAGAACTTTTTTACATTTTTTCGCGACGTCCGAGATTTACCATCACTGCTCGCGTGAGTATATTGGTGATTCATCTAGGAAAATAGCACACAGTATATCTCTAATATTTTCTTCTTGGTAGCGAAAAAGTTAACATGACATAACATGAATACGAGCAAGATCAACAGCGGACTGTCAATAAACACCATAGGAATAAGCCCGTAACTGCAGTGTGGAATAAGCGAACTTTAATGTGGATGCATGCTTTTCTTAGCGAGCATTTCGTGAACAGTTCTGTCTAGTCTAAATGCAGCCTTGAAAAAAAAATTGGACACGTAAATTCGGCAATAAATTACCATAGAGACAAATTTGCCGCAATTCACTAGTCTGTTCTGAGCCCTTAAATTCTTTTCAGACAGAAATAATTGCATCTCCGATGTAATAGGTATCGCGATATGCGTATGAAAAGTTTGAAAATGAAATAAATAATGATACAAATACTAATGGCGCGAAAATTTGCCGACTAACACTCCGATATTTATATTGGGCAAATTTCGCTTGGAATAAAAATAAATAATCGAATGATAAAAAATTTGGAATAATCAGTTATGATTAATTTATTGATTCGGTTAAAAAATAAAAACGTTTTTTTTCAACAGATGAACATGGAGAGCCTAATATAATTGTACTGATAATAATGAAAAATTGTGAATAACTTAAACTGCTAACTTTGTAAAAAAAAATCATATAGTAATCCACTTGATCTCATCTTAAAGAATGAAGTTTCTATTTTGATAGTTGTGAGTTCGTATTTTCTTTTTTTCTTTTTGGAGATGATTTTACGTCACGTAGCGGGGAAACTGACGACACATTTTTTTGAAAATTATAAAAATTCAAACGTGTGTAAAAGTATTAAAAAATTTCTTTTCGTAACTAGACACACCATCATTTTGAAGATTGAAGTTTCTTCTTTACAATGATTCTCTGGAACTTGTTCTACAATTTTTTCTTTACTGTTTTATTGAATGTTAGAGTTAAACGACAAAAATTCGAAAATCCCAATATATTGTCATCTAACCCTAATGTTCCAAATTCAATAAAATGGGGAAAAATAATCGCGCAGCAAGTTTTAAGAGATTGTTATGAAGAAAAAATTTCAATCTTCAAGACCATTATAGATTTAGTCGTAAGAAAAAATTTTTAATGTTTTTAACGCATTTAAATTTTTACAATTTTTAAGAAAAATGTGTCCTCAGTTTCCCACCCGCTATGTGATGCATAATCATTTTCTAAAAGATCAAATTCACGACTATCAAAGTACAAACTTCATGCTTTGAAATGTACAAACTTTATCGTTACATGATTTTTTTTTAAGTTTAACGAAGTTATATTAGTTTAAATTATTAATACAATTTTTTATTGTCATTAGTACAAATGTGCTCTTTACTATATATCTTAAAATGTAATTAACATCATTTGAAATCGTAAATTCAGTCTGTAATCTGATATCTGATTATTCAAGCTTGTTCTAAAAAAAGAAAATGCAATCAAAAAGAAACATTTTCATCATATTTTACTGTACTACTTCCGAAAAAAAAACGCTGTGCAAAAAATTAAAAATTATCTGATGTTTATGAAGTCTTCAAACTACAGCAATGTCAAGATGATTTGATAAATTTCACTGCGGATGAGGATATTTGAAACTTTTTTTGTCGAAAAAGATAAGAACACGGAATCATAAAATTGCCTGAAAGCTGATAAGGTAATCGAATAAAATGATCAACATTAATGACATTTTTGTTTCTCATGAAAAATTTGCATACAAAACGACGCTATTTTTAGCCTAATAATTAATTTCTTTGATAACTGTAATAGATCATCTACAAATTCCTTATATTCTAACTTTATTTTTTTGAACGCGGAATCATGAAGTTGCCTGAAAAATGATACACGGCAATCGAACAAAATAATTAATATATTAAATGGTCAATATATTAATAAAGTTTTTGTTTCTCATGAAAAATTTGCCTTTCATTTGTACACAAAAAAAAACGTAGTTGCCTTTTGGCCAATCTTATTTTTATTTTAAAAGTATCATAAGAAAAATAACTTCATCTTGTGTTCAAATAAAGTAAATGATTTGTAAATAGCTCCAGCACAAAGTGTAATTCGAATTATTTGGAAAGTTATTTATTAAAATAAATTTGCAATACAAAATAAAATAAATACTTTAATCGATAGCCAAATAGTAAAATAATTTCGAGAAAAGAACATCTCTTATACGACTTTCATAAATTAACGCAAGATTATTTCGAAGTTATATCAAACCAAAGAAAATACCACTCTTACGATTAATGATCGTAGTCGTTCATATTATTATACAAGTATTTTCCGCGAGCTTAGCGATTATGCGTTACGCACAATCTTCACTAAAAAGGATCTAATCCTACAAATTGGAAGATGGTTACTCGAAGATTTGATATCGAGGACTGACTTGATCCTGCTATGCAGCACCACTAAATCGAAACCTGATGCAAACGATCAAACTGTACTCAATGAATGTTACCGAGACTGATTGGATTTTGATGGTGCAGCTTGACCATGTAAGATAGATTCTATAGACAATCTTCACACGAGTGAGACAAAACAATATGACAAACTATGACTTGAAGAAGAAAAAAAGTCTAGACGTCTGGAGGATAGACGAACAGCATGAACGTTCTGTATGCAGCATGTTTCCAGATTTATAAAGATCGAAAAAATGCTTCGACACATTTGTGAAAAATATTGATTCGCAGAGATGAGTCTGTTTGTGAATAAATATAAAATTGCACGTATTGGCAAACCAGTGGAGAAAGACAAAGCGAAATACACTTTATCGAGAAAACGACATTGCCTTTCCATGTTGACTATTGCATTTTGATTACGTTGGGTTGTTTGAAAGAAAATATAATTTGTATGTCATTATAAATATTTTCATGAAATTCATGATAACGAAACCCATGAAGGATACGAATAAGCGGTGAGAATGTTCATGAATCTAATACACTTATTTGGGATACTACATCGTATTATCAACGATAGAAAAGCAGTCTTCACAGATTGGTCGCAAGATTTATGAAATTTGCCACGTGTTTAATGTCGTAGCCACTGTTAACACATTAACGGAGACTGTAAACAGTCGTGATTTTAACAGAGAACTGCCAGAGAAGGATCCTAAGCGATTATGTGTAGCAAGTGTATTGGGACTACGCCAATAAAAGCCTGTATTTGACTGGGTGCGATACAGTTTGACTGGCGGAGAAATAGATCTTACAGGAAGTACAGGAGAGATTGAGCTCATGAATTTGTGCGAGCTCCATGAGAAAATTTCGAATCATATCACGAAAGATCAGAGGAAGCAGAAGAAGCGGTGTGATCGAGACAGCTGAGAGGCGAAGAAATTCAAAGATTGTAGGAAATTTCATGCGCAATTTAAAGAATCATTCAGGATCACAGTTTTATATAACGATCAATATAAAATTCATTTTTACAGGAGTTTGGAATTTTACAGCTGTAAAGTTGGCAGGACGAATATTGAGGGATGCTATTATCGACGCTATTGCATCTACTGTGATTACTGTGATGTATTTAATTTGTCTCGGAAAATGGTCTTCGACGACAACGACGGAGAGAGAAACCCATCGTATAGAGCGATAGTCATCGTATTGATTATGGAATGGTCCGTCGCAGCATGATGCCCAAAACGGGCATTGAGTTATGATGAAGGAAACACTATTCGGTGCTTGAGTTTTAATAGAAATGATAGTTGTGATTCACGATTTCTGGAATAACGTTGGACTCCGACGTGCGTAACAAGGATCGTCGCGATGTCATTCGGAAGTCAGTCGTTGTGGCAATAGTTGCACAATGTGGGATACAGAAGCTTATTTAACACGACGCAGTATGTCTGTATTAATATCATCAACACGGTGACCATTTGGTTATCACGGCGGAGGAAGGCGCGTTTTGCGTTTGAGCGATTCTTGCCGAAGATAAATGGTGAGGGACGTCAGCAATAAGTCTATGATACTCGTGTTTAATGAAGGAACATAATTGAAGAGGAATGGTATCCACATACATCGTAGGAATTTAACATCAATTTAACATCCTATCAATGTCGTATGCAGTGATATCGTATGCCAAGAGAGAATTCTTGCAATCCCTATCATTGGATTGGCGAGTCAGCCCGGATGCGTGCGAATTTGGCACAATCTAAAGCAAAAATATAGACGTAGATTTTATTTATTTTTAAATCGCTTATCCTTTTATTTTAAAAACTATTGTGAATATAACGTTGCAAACCTTGACAACACAAAGAGGTTTCGGATATCAACGCCTCTTCCTCTCTGGGTAGTCTTCATCTTCATGAACAAGTAAAAGTGTAGCACACCAGTGCAGAAAGCGAGCATTCAGTGTGTAGTCTTATTGCGCGAGTCATATTACGAAAAATATAGAGTTGAAATATTGTGCAAGAATATTTTCCCATGTCATGACCATTCATAATCGTTTATATACTTCCTTTTTTTCTGATTTTACATATTGAATAATAATATTCTTATTTATTTATGAATAATATTTATAAACAGACAAATAAATATCTTAAGAAATTGTTAACTCTAACTGATAATATTTAAATTTAAAAGATCACGATTGTAAAAATCCGCAATATGGCCGCAAATGGCATAAACATATGAAAACGCAATAAAGTGACTATAATTGTTGGAAACGTATTGTATGATGCAGAATTCAAGTACTTCTGTAGGAGATGCGTTCCTCTGCCCTTCCTGGTCTTATAGCCAGGATCATTAAATATAATGCGAGGGACGCATACCCGGAACGCAGTACCGTTAGGCTTGTAAAGCAATTTCCAAAATTACTTTATGGGACTGACCTTACTAGTAGTCATAAAACGCCTTACGCGATCGAGATCATGTGATCGGGAAGACACGGAGGGCCTTCGGTCTATATAAGGGCCAACCTCAACGTGCCGCGACAGTCCAGAAAAACAGTTCAGTTGAAGTTCAGTTAAACAGTTCAATAACATGGTACACCATAGCAAATCACGATGTAACCAACACTCGACCACCCTTGCCGTGGATTTCTGAAACGTCTTTTGTTTTCAATAACATACTTATACCAATAACGAGCTTAGCAAAGCGAAATAAACAATCACCTTCTTTTTAAATTTTTAATTAATTACAATTTAAGTTATATTTTTATCAACCAAAGCTTTTTCGTAAATCAATTTTGTTTATATCACAGTGATAACATTGCATTTTAAATAATTGAATTTATCATAGAGAAAATACAAACATAAGCAAAGTACAAAATTTTAAAAAATACGATAAAATAAGATAAGTAGAAAGTAATTCAAACGTAATACTGTATACAGATACAAAATACAAAATTAAGGCATTTTAATAATTTTATACACATTATACACAACTTATATTTACATTCTTCCATAGTTATTCTCATTTTTCATTATGATTTTCACTTTGGCTGTTATCATAAATAATCTCATTAAATTATTTGCCATTTAAAATTATGTGATTTACATATTAATCTATTTCGTATTAAATATCTGTATAGCGAAATTATGTACAAGTATTAGAAACAAGTTATACGCTAAATATAAAGCATCAAAAAAATAAACAATGAAATAAAATCATTTTTACAGTAAATCAAATCAATTAAGATAAATATCAAGATAAATATTTACGCTAATTTTTTGTCTTCACTTTTATAACTTCGATTCACCCTTCGAGATATATCTTAAGTTCGCAAATCAATACTTGGAACATAAGATAGATGCCACAAACCATAACGTTTTCCCTTCTGTGTTTTACCGCTGGGATTTGATATTGTAAGCAGAAGGCTATAAATATCATTGAAATAGAACATTTCATGAATACCTTTTTCTTTCAATACTACGTGATTTTCAATTGAATTTACATCTTCCTTACAAAAGAATTTCCATTGATATAACTTAAAACCTTTCACATCTAATTTAATCATATCTTCAAATGAGACTCACCAACGTTTATTTTCGTTTACATCAAATTAATGCAGTCCATAAATGAGATACAGTTTTTATTTAGGAAATTATATAGAAAATAGCTTATTTTAAATAGATTTCATTTTAGATCAAATGTTATCTTTTCTATTTTTATTCTTTTAATTACTTGTAATTTCTATGCGACAAAATAGTTACCATATAAATTACAAATCAAATTTAAGCTAAATGAAGTAAACAAACATCAATTAAATATAAATGTCGATAAGATGATTCCAATGCAAGTTCTGCTAGAGACAAGTATCCGAGTCTGTATCGTTCTAAGGAAAATTTCAATCAGCCTCGTAGGAAGTTTTGTCTTTGAACGTTCAAAGAATTCAAAATCAAAGGAACGTGATAAATCCTGCGGCATACTAGGTCGAAGATTAATACGGAACATCCTATCGGATAACAGGCTTATACAGAAATGGAAGGAGGATCACTTTTGTGGAAATTAGCGTTGAAGGACCGTGCAGACGAAATAAAGGATCCTTAATTACGATAGATATTATCGTACGGCTTTCGTTCTTTTCTTCGTTACGTTTTAGTCTTTGTCCCAAAGGATAAGCAGACTTTTTTTCGTTTTTTTTTTTTAAAGGATTTGTCTCTTTAGCCTTCTAAACTTACGATTCAATTATGGAATTGAATTGTAATGTATACAAATGATATGGACGCCTTATATATTTTGCAGATCGAGTTTTTACATAATATAAATGATATAATGTATTAGATATACATGAATAATATATATAATATATTATATATATAAATATATAATATATGTAATGTATAATTATAAACGTATAATATTAGGTGCGGAATATAATATGAATGTATAATATAATGTACAATATAATTAATATAATATTAGACATTTAATTATAGTTAAGTACAAAAATTAAAAGAAAAGGAAAAAAATTTCAATGCATGCCACATATTTTTCGTAAAAAACAATCGTCCTTTGTTTTTCAATACAGTTTTTTGTATTTTAGGCATTCTCTTAGTTAATTTATTTTATTTAAAATATCATATTGTTCCAACAATATTGTAAAATCTCTATTAACTGTTTTTGTGAAATTGGAATATGAATCCGGATTTGTCGCTCTACCAAACTCTTTCCAAATAACTTTAAGATCAGGCGACTGCACCATCGAATTCATGTTTATTAAAATTTTGATTTTCTTTTTCTTTTAAATATCTTATACAAGTTGAAACTGTGTTTAGAATCATTACCCTGTTGCACGATAAATTTAGAAGAGAAAATAAAAATTAAACAAAATTAAACAAAATTGATTAGTAAAAATATTCATACAAATTCTAAATTAATAAAAATGATCTTAAACTGATTATTTTTTAACTGATAGTGTACAGTAATATGTAACAGTATAGAGTATAGAGTAATATGTATTTTATGCATAGTTATTTATATTTACAAGCAAGAGTATTTTATAAGCAAACGATTCAAGCAAAAAAAAAAAAAAAAGAAAAAGAATAACTCTCGGTCTATGTTAATTTATTGTCGCATCTGCGGACGATGTCTTCTCCAATCATAGTCATGGATAATTCTCGTAATCTGGTTTAGCCATTGAATTCGCTACAATATTTCAAACCACCCCGGAATTTGTGTGTGACAACTGAGTTATGGATATTCCAGGGATTCTCCATCTCATGATTTCGATTATTTAGCTATGTTACATAACACATCGTTCCACGATAAATTTTTCGAGTTGTGGTATTTGTGACGTCACGTTTTCTTCAATTTTTCACAGATGCGCGGAACTACATTGTTGGCGCTTTTCTATAGCTAGAAATATACTTACATATTTCTAGCTGTAGAAAAGTCTTAATGCCTGTTACATTTTTTTTTTTACTCGTATTTTTAGTCGTACCATATTAATTGCTTATGAATGGATCTTTTCTGTTTTTTCAAAGACAATAAACATTTTAAATTTTAAAAATCTAAATTTTTCAAACATTTAGGAAACTATCTTTACATTTTAAAAACTTAAAACTGTATACAAATTTAGTACAATATTTAATACGATAATCGGAGCGGTAATTACATACGCATAAATGAAGGACTTCTTCAGCGATTTCGAGGATTTTTGGATATGTTATAAAAATCAACATTTCGAACAACTTTTTCCTATACATATCAATCCCCCGCTTAGTTTTAATTTTTTTATTTATTATTAATTTTTGAGACATTTTGGAATTACTTTGATGTGGATTAAATGCTGCTTAGGTTTGAGATAAGCTTATCTTTGAGTACGATTACGAAACACATTCATGCCAAGATGTTTATATTCCACGTTTCGATTCATGAATACACAAGGAAGTAAGAAAGAAATACAATTGAGGAATTATTCGGAAATCGTATTTCGATATTGATGTAAAGCCCATAAAATTGATACTGAACAAATTTCATTTTTAATATGGAATAAACTTATTCTGGAAAGATATTTCATTTGTAGCAAAAAATAACCGAGGTTTAAAAAAAAAATGATTTTATGCACCCTTTTTCCTAATATCGGCTTTCCCTGTTACATTACATATTAAAATTGTATGATTGAATAGATATAAGAATAGATATGATTGAAAGGTATAAACAATAGAATAGGTATAAAGCATTAAAAATTTTATACATTTTTAAAAAATATGTATTGAATATAAAACAAATATAAGAAAAATACATTAATTTAAATATTAATGATAAATGATAGTAATGATAAACAAAATAAGTGAAAACTCAATTTTTGTATATTAAAACTTAATTTTCAGCAGTTTGTTGTAGTTTTTCAGCATTATTTTTATCCAAAAATGGTAATAAACTTTAACATGCTTACTTCTTGCACTTTTTAACATAATTATAAGACAAGATTCTAATGAGAATTCTGCAGACATTTTTTTAGTTTCATTGAATTCCCTGTATTTTTTCTTTTTTTTTTTGAAATATATAAAAAGCCACTATACATAATTATTTTGATTAGACTCTAAATTTGACATTAACTTTGAAGGCAAATTCCCTATACATCACCCATTGAAGTTATTGGTATTGTTATAGGTAAAATATAGTTAACGTTAAAATTCCTTAAATAATGTCTTTCTACGATTTGAAAAATATTAAATTGAAAAAGGGTATTTTTTAAGCTATGTTTTTTTTTCTGTTTAATTTTTTGATATCTAGTGAAATATTGCAATTTGGAAGCATATATAATAAAGTCTATAAATTATAAAAATATGATAATTAAAAAGGGGGCATATCTTGAGAAATGCCCTTCTGAATAACTCTTCAATTTAGCTTAGCTTATTCGACAGCATTCAGGAAATGACAAAATTTCTTTCTGATAACTTTATCAAACTAAATTAAATATTATAGTGCAAGATGAAATTTTTAAGTACGTATACCTTAAGCCAAGTTTGATGTTGGCCGGCCATCTTATGACATAGATGACCAAATTAGAAATATTATCTCAAATTTAACTTATTTAATTGTTAACCAGTTTTATGATGTATATTAAATTTGAGTTAGTATGTAGTATATTTTTAATTCAGTCGCCCTGATGCAACTGACCGATCAATTGCCTGCAGCAATAAATCTATCGATTCCCTCTTATATTTCGTCTACTTATATTTACAAATTGAAATCATTAATTTGTAATATAAGCATACTCGAAGTTAAACTAGACCTAAGTGGCAAATAACTTTTGTTGATGGAAAACTGTGGAAGATTTTTCCACAAATATGTCGAAAGCCAAGCGGGAGTTATATATAAAGAAAAAAATTATACAAAATGTTAATTTCTACATATCCAATACAATCATCGAAATCGATGAGGAGGAAACTCTGCATCTGTATGATAAGCAATAGAACAATTTTTTTTTCTGAAACAGTCTTTGGGATGGAAATCTGCCCCCGAAAAATTTTTACCTTTCATATTACTGTGAATATTATATATCTATGAATTATATAAGATTAAGAGGAAAAAAATGAAATTAAAAGTTATATTATTTCTTTTTAGTTTAAAAAAAATTTTGTAATTTTTTTTACAACTACAAGGTCAATTGTTCTTTGTGTTTATTTATGTTTAATTAATGTAATACCCTGTACAAGATGTCAATTGTATTTGAATTTGTCGAATTTGCCTTCTAAATCAAAAATCAGTTTGAGAAATTAGAGATTTGTATGTTTATCAATCCTTGTATGCTGATCCATTCTCAGTTATTTAAAAGAAATATACATGTAATGAATATAATATATAAACGTTAAACATAAAATATTTACATTTGACTATTTAATATAAAATATAACTAACGTTACTAATAGTATATAAATAAATTAATAATATATGATAAAATATAATACAATATACTAAGTACGTGCATATCAATTAACTTAATCGTACAAATAAAGATACTTATGTAAATTAAGGCGATATAGTATGCATTCAATAGAACGAAACGAAATTTTAAGAGGGGTGAGAGAGAGAGAATGTAAAATTTTAGAGGCGGATCTTTATTAGTTTCTTTATTAGTTTAGGGATATTACAAATAGGGATATTAGGGATATAACAAAAAAACTTTAGATTCCTTGCTAATGCACATCATCTTCGCTACATTAATCAGCATCGTATGGCCGTTATTACTGTAGTTATCGTTGTCAACTGATTTTGTAGAGCTGATAACATAATAGCGATTTCAGGTTGTAGCGATATCTATCAGGTGTTTCACTTAAAATCTAACATCGACTAATAATATTTCACAACTGGTAAGTGTAACTGGTAAATGATCGAATTAAAAGAGATAATTCAGCTCAATCCCCAATAAGTCAAATAAACTCCTAACTTAATTAAAATCTTATTAACCTAATTAAATCTTAAAAGAGATAATTCAGCTCAATCCCCAATGGGTCAAATAAGCTCCTAACTTAATTTAATCCTTATTAACCTAATTAATCCTTAGTATCATCTGTGCAGGTAAAATTCAATGTATTGTTGGGTTCCACGAAAGACACAAGTTTATTTCGTCCAAGTGTTTATTTCTGTGTCAATCTGTTATCAATCATAGTTGGATGTACAAGAATCGGCGGTAATTTTTCATTTTCTTCTTCATTTCTATAAGTAGTTATAGCTTATTTAAACAAAGGTAAGAGATATGAGTTATGCATCCTCGTGAATTTTATTATAATTTTTCTATTCTGATTAAACAATATAATCAGTTGTTTGTCAAGGCTCTGTTTGGGTAAGAATTCACGAAGAATAGATAGTCATCTGACAGTATTGCATTGGAAGTTAATGTCGGATTTTAAGTGGAGCATCCTATAGGTCGATATCGCTATTATGTAAACTGTAAACAATACGCACAGTATTTGACTCGAAAAGTTAAAAAAAATTCAATTTCAAAAATTTTATATAAACCAGAAAGTCTTTATCATTCAAAATTGTCGAATATCTGAAATAACACTAAACTTTCTTTGTTCATTTATACATTTATAAATCATTAAACTTAATCGAAAGTCAGTGATATGTGTTGTCCTTTACACCATGCTAAAGTCATCTTACATTTATTATTTTTATATTTTTCAAATAGATTATGCAATTACGGTAATATTTTTTAAGTAAGTACGCACTACATTTTCGAATAGTTTTTATTTTTTTTATGACACTTATTTATATTCTTATCAATATTTGTAAATAATCAGTAACTCAGTAATTTTTTTACAATTACATGACTTCATTAACGATTTTATTATATTTCTGTACTAGTCCCGATGTTCTTTTTGATTTCATTACATTCGATAAAGATTTCTGATTATAATTCAACAAAATTTGATTCCCTATCCCTAAATCTAACCCAAACTAATAACCTAAAAAAAGTGCTTTTGTGAATTTGTAGAAAAACTACTTTCTCTCCGATTTCAATGAATTTTATTTATGTTATGGATATTGACATTTTGAATAATTTTTTCCTTTACATATACCCGCCGATCGGTCTTAGTTTCCAAGGTATTCTCAAATAATTAGTTTCACTGCAGTAAATTCTGCCTATAATTGTGCGTTTGTGACAGTATATGTTGATATTCGCTATGTTACAGCGTTCTTATCTGTTGTTTATAGTGTATAAGGTGTCATCTATCTATTAGTACAAACCGAAAAAATGAATCTACATGTAGAAGTGAGTCAAAAAGAAAAAATGAAAATTTATTCATTAAGATTTTCGTTTTCAAGAACAGGACAAGAGCGATAATTTATGTCCAAAAATAAATGAAAAAACAATAAAATTTAAGGTGTCATTTTCAAAAAAATGGACTTTTCGATATGTTTTATTAAAAATTTTGATATGTGTGTATTTGATAAATTTTCAAACTCGGTGTACTCGAAAACAAAACATCTTACAAAAAATTTTATTCCATATTCTTTATTTATTTTCGCACCTCTTCCGTAAAATAACTTCCTAATTAATTATTCTTTTCTCTCATGTTTAACTAAATTCTATCATCAAGTATATTTGAATATTTATCAATTTATAATATTTGATAAATTTTCTTGAAATCGAAAGCTTTAATGAAAAACTTTTTTTCTTGACTTATTTTTTTATGTAAATTCACCTCCTTGTATCCCTAAATCGGTAACATCTTGCAAATGTATAAATGAAAATTAGGCGAGCTTGGCTAAAGCTGCACAATTGTACATGTTATATAAAAAATATCTGTGATATATTAATTCAGATCATAATAAATATCATCAGTATATTAGGTTTGGATTTAGTTTTTTCAATCAGATTGCCATGTGACAGCTAGCAACGCTTGCGTAAAATAATTGTTTTTTGAATAAACTTACTGTCATTTCTTGTTTTATACATACGAATATTTTGCAAATAGCGTATGCAATTATAAACGAGATTTTAATGTAGAAGTTATTTGTTTAGATTTATAAGATGTACAAAAAAAAGAGCAGTAATCGATGTCCTGGCTATGCTTGTAAGAAGCACTGCCATCCATTCCGAATTTGTCTGGATTTTTAAGCCGTTCAGAAATGTCCAGGAATGAAAAAACAAAAAATTGTGCGGGGAAAAATAAAAAAATTTTATTCTATATTTTTTTCTTATTTTTTCATAAGGAATCACGTCGTGCCCTCTTTTATATATTATTTGGCTGAACCCTGTATATTTTGCAAGAGTTTATCTTTATAAGTCTCAGTGTCTCTGTCATTCCATATTGTAAATTATATGAGATTGTATGCTAGACGAATTGTTCTTTTTAACAACGTATTCCTTCTTAAATGACATTTTTACAAGAAGCAAATATATTATGATTGATGAAGATTTCATTTTGTCCAGGAAAACTACAGAGGTCACGCGACCGAAAGCGAGTCAATAAACGCATTGAACTGAAATAGAGATAAAATAATAGGAGGCAAAGATTATTTTGTAGAACTGGAATCAAAAGCCAAAAAGCTAGAAAAAACTTGCTGGATTATTCGTAGAAAATAGTTACTTAAAAAAAAGAAAAGTGAGGTTAGATTAATGAACGTGGTAAAATGCGTAAGTGGAATCCACGAAAAAAAAAAAAAGAAAGACATTTGACAAAGACAAAAGGAAGTTGAGGAAGAATGATAAGACGATACCGATTGTCAAAGCCGAAACAAACGACGACAGAGGAAAGAAAGATCAGACAACAATAAAGAAGAGAAACAAAGAGTAGAAAAAAAAATAGTGAAATGAGAAGACATCAGGAAAGAAGAGCTAAAGAAGAACGAGTAGCGGGCAAAAGACATGAATAGAAATGAAAACATAAAATTGCGGTACAATAACGAAATACACAAAAGAAAAAGAAACATGCTCTCGCTAGAGAAACGACACGAACAAGGAAACACTTGATGAAGCAAGGTAAAATTTGTTGCAAAAAGTCCAAATGTTGTAAAAGTTATCCACAAGGATAACAGGTCAGAAATTGACGAGCCAAAAGAGATGGAAGCCAAATGGCACAAAGAGACAAGACGAATGATAGAGAAATACTATTAAAATTGTTTCAGAAATTCAAGAAACACAGAAAACGCAGACGCATGAGGAAACTAAAGTAGAAGTAACATATGCAAAGAAAAAGTAAAAGATAGAAAAAGAAAAGATAGAAAAACAAAAGCGATTTAATAACGAATTCGAAGAACAAAGCAGCTGGAAAAGATCAGACACAGAAGATAAGACACAGAAAATAAATGAAAGATTTAAAGCAAATAGAGAAAAGGACATACGAAAACAGCACATAAGCACGAAAACAGCAAGCATAATAACGAATTATACAAACAAGTCAATTAAGCAAACGAGTAAAGAATCTAAGAATTAAATATATTAGGAAACGAAGAAAGAGATAAAAAGGAGGAATATAATAATAACGGAATTAAATCTGAGAACAGGAGAGTTGCAAAAAATAGAAAGCTTACAAAATTAGAAGCAAAAACAAAAGACTAATAATAAATGGCAGAATTGGTACAAGCAAAAATCCGAGAATAAAAAAATAAAATTAAAAAATAAAATTAAAATTATATATATTCTGCATCGATACGGCATGGTTTGCTGTAATAATCATGAAAATGTTTGATTACTTCACTAGATTTTTTGGATTTACAAACATTTAACAAATTCAATAAATATAAATAATATTTTGCTATTCTAAGAGCATAATGATCGATGTGAACCGTAAGAAAAGAGACTTTTTCTGTGAAGGCACTATATATTATAAATAATATTCAATCCGCCCTCAATGCATGAGAATTCTATGCACTTTAAACAATTCTTAATGTACTAACAATAAGCCATTATGACTCGATCTAATTATACTAATGTTCGTGAATTATTGATTTTCAATTTACAGTATATTAGTCTGTCATCGTGAAATCTGGTTCGAAGCATTCAATTTTATGTTCAGTGTAAAACTAATATATATATATTTATATTTATATTTATATTTATATTTATATTAACATCTCAGGCTGTTAGCAGCTACTTGAAGATTTTTATCAATGTTCTATATGTTGAAATTGAAACTAAAAATTCTATAATTTTTAAATAAGATATCTGAGATATATATCATTAATAAATAAAATGATTGCAATTGAATGTTTTTTGCCATTTAATGAATTTTTTAAGTCGATTGGTAGATTATATTTGATTCTAGCACAGTTAACAGATGATTACAAACGTGTTGAGTGCCTCGTATCAAATTTGGTACACGGTGAACCTCATTTGCACACTGAATGAAGTTCTGCTTTATGCTTTAACTTCTTCGTTATTTTTGGATATTTTTAATACAAATAAAGTTTCTTAAATAAAATTTTTTCTATTATATAGTTCTGGTTTCAACATTTATTGTAATAATAAATAAATTTCAAACTCTTATAAAGCTAAAAAATATATAATTTTTACATATTTCCCAAACTCTATATCGTATACCTTTTCTGGTTTACGTGGCATTTGAAATATTTTACTCAAAATTGCTTCGGCACTCAACATGTTAAATCCACGTTACGTAAATGCACTTCTTGGGTATTTTCTTTGGCATCAAATGTTCATAGATTAATTTTATATGACCAATTTTCAAGTGGTTATGACGATTAAGTTCATTTAGCAAAGTGTTTCGTAGATATTATTTCTTCTAATCAAAATACATTAAAAATCTAATAGTTGTTTCATACAATTTCAATTTGCATTTTTAAATGTTCATAGATTTCAAGTTAAGAAATTTTTGAAATCTGTATGTGAGATTTCCTTGTTAAAGGGGTTCATAAATGAAGCGTTTTTAGCCAATTTATCAGCAATTTCATTTCCAATGATTTCATTTCCTACGTGAAAAGAAATCCACGTAAGTGTAATCTATTACAATTCTTGAATTTCTGATTTGATTTCAAATTTTCCACTTTTACAATCAGTAAGTATGATAAATTTAGACTCGGTAGAATTTTTAATAGTATGAAGAGTGACTCAAGGAATAGAAGTTTCGCAAAAAAAATTGGAACATATATTAAATTATATTTAAAGATATTGTTTTTATGTAAGATTGCCCATCGACTGTCTTTATCACAACGGAATCTATTGGTATATATTTTTACCTTCGATTTTCTCGAAAAAAACGAAGTTAAAATATAAAAAATTTGTCGGTGATCTGTTATAGTTATCAAAGAAGTTAATTATTAGGCCAAAAAATAACGTCTTTTTGTGTGCGAATTTTTCATGAGAAACAAAAACTTCATTAATATCAGGTAGACTAAAAAGTATTGAATCTTCTCAAACTCACGAAATAGCGTGTCCCAAATCTCAGGATATATGAATCGTAGCTGGTCGGCGGGACGTCATTTGACAGCTGGCATTTGAAGCTAGTAAATGTGCAAAAAAGTGTTGGAATTCTTATATTCAGACGTAAGTTATTACGCCATGAAGATGAGTGAACTTTCCGCAAAACTGCGCTACATTTTACAATTTTATTTCGATAAAGGCACAAATGCTGCGCAGGTCCGTGAAGAAATTTGTGCTGTTTATAAGCAAGATACGCAACAGCTAAAAGAATCTCTTTCGTTCTGGAAATTTCGTTGTTCAAGATGCTCCTCGCAGTGAGCGACCAATCACAGAAAAAGTGGATGATATTCTGGCAAAAGTCGAGCAAGTAAGCAGCAAACTGGCATGTAAGCAGTCGTGACATCGCCAAAGATCTGAACATCAATCACCAAACAGTGTTAAACCATTTGGAGAAAGCTGGCTATAAAAAAAAAGCTCAAAATTTGGGTGCTACATGATCTGACTCAAAAAAATTTACTCGATCGAATTTCTACTGATTTCTACGAATCTCTACTGAAACATGACGAACTCGAGCCATTTCTGAAGCGATTAATGACGAATGATGAAAAGCGAATAACCTACGACAATAATGATGCGAAAAAGATCGTGGTCGAAGCTTCGTGGCAAAGCCCACGCTAACGCTTAGAGAGGTTACACTGTTTGATGAAATTGAAAAGGCCATCATGCATCACGAGCTGCTGCCGCCAGAACGATAGATTCGAACTTGTACTGTCGACAATTAGAGCGATTATACCTAGCAATTCAAAAGAAACGGAACTTGTCAACAGAAAGGGTGTCGTATGACGACGCTGACAACGCCAGACCGCATACATTTTTAACGACCCGTCAGAAATTGAGAGAACTTGGCTGGCAAGTTTTAATGCATCCACCATATAGCCCGGACTTGGCCATTATCATTTATTTCGATCTTTGCAAAACTCCTTCAATGGTGTTATGTTAGTTTCAAAAGGGGCCTGTAAAAACCACGTGTCACAATTTTTTGACCAGAAACCACAGAAGTTCTATAACGACAAGATTATGGTGTTGTTGTAAAAATGGCAGAAGATCATAGAACAATATGGGCCATATATTGTTTCATAATGTTATTTTTCAATAATAATAAAAATGTATTCTCAATTTTGACCTCCAAAGGCTCAATACTTTTTAGACAACCTGATATATTCATTTTGTTTGATTACTTTTTGCCTCTTTCCAGAAAATTTTATAATTTCGGGTTTAAAAAAATTCTTATCTTTTTCGACAAAAAAATTCCAAGAATGATTTGATATCCTCATCGAAATTGAAATTTAGCAAACCAATTCTGATATTGCCGTTTGAAGGCTTCTCCATTATATATATTAAATAATTTTTTATGAATTTGCATTTTTTTCTTTTTCGGAAGTAGTACAGCAAAATATGACGAAAATGTTTTTTTTTTTTGAATTTCCATTTTGAAATCGACACCAAACAAACAATTGTTAACGAAATTTCTTTTCCTAAAACAAGCTTGAACAATTAGATATCAGATTATATAATGAATTGCGGCTTAAAATAAAGTTAGTTACATTTTAAATATACATATATATTTATCTGTTAGAAAAAAAAAACACAGTTACTTTTTGAACAATTCAATATATTACAAAAGATGGTCGTCTATGGCCAATAGTTCAATTGGAAGTTGAGAATTTATGACAACTGGATATTTAGATATTAGGTTATTTATGTATTTATATAATTACAAGAGTTTTACAGTAAATTGATCCCTATTTTAATTAACCAAATATTATCATGAGCAAGATTATTTGGCAGTTTAAATTTTTACTGCATAAGAAATGTTAAGGTTAGTACATTTGAAGTTTAATAGCAGTTTCATAGTTTTGCCAAGAATACTTAATACCGAGCTTGATTTGAAGGTCCTAATTACGAGTCTTAATCCCATGTGGACAGAATTCAGAACATTAAGGTTGCTATGGGAAACAGAATCATAAACAACACTTCTAATTGGCATCCAATTTGATCTTAATACATGTCTTATATGATATTAGAAGATATTTATTCTTCTTCTACAAACGCCTTTAAGAAATTTTAAGAGATATGACCATCAAAAAAGTCTTAGTATTTTAATGATATTTGATTTTTTTAATTGTTCACTACCAATTTTGATCATATTATTACTATGATTATTACTATGATTTTTTTAAATACAACTATATTCGGATTTAGATTTTGATATTCTTTTTGCGTTCAATTGAATTGTGTAGTATATTTCTTCCTTTGTGCATCAAGATAATATCTTGATCTTATATTAATATTCAATAAATGCGAATAAGAAAATTTTTGACGGTGATTACTTCATTCAAAATTTCATTTATAACTAGCAAAAAGAGAGTAACATTAATTGTAAATGATCTTTGACAAACGTCATTTTGAATTTCAAATTGATAACCTTGGCTTCCGTAACTCTGTGCTCAAAAAAATTTATTATAAAGATATAATATCTTGTCTTTGATAACAATATTAATGAGGATTTCATTTTTCTTCAATGATTTCGAAATCATGTTATAAGCTTTTCCTAAATCAAAGCATATAGACTATTACGTGTTTATAATGTTTCAATATTTGATTATAGATTAATTAAATGGCCAAGAATCGATTTGAACTTTTTAAATCCACTTTGATGATTTTATTGATTTAAAAAAAGAGAACCATTGACGTTTCTTATTAATCTTAATTCTCTTAATTCTTTCTCCATTAATTTGTATATAGTAGAAGTGAGAACAATTAGTAGTTTATAGGAAACCTATAATCTTTATTCGACTTGGGAATTGGAGGCTTACTATAGGCTTGTTCCAGTCGGAATTGTTCTGGATATATTGTTAAATAATGTAACTAGATAAATAACGTATATTATCTGGACTAGAATTTCTAGTACTTTGTATAACTCATTGGTTTCGAATTGTTTGTTAAGAACAGAGTCAAAATTCTATTCATTGAAATTAGATATGAGTTTAGTGGAGAATTATTTTTATGGTTAGGATCACTTGAGTTTTTGACAAATTTGGAAGTTAGATTTGCTAATTTTCCTTTGTAACATCATTATAATTAATTAAGATTTCAATTTTCTTGTGATATATAGAACATTTTTAATATTTTTATTTTGTTTCAAATAATGTGACTAGATATAGAGTGATTCGTAAAAAAAATGAATACTGTCCACGAAGTTTTTTTACTTTTCTTATATGTTCTAGCACTAGTGTTCTGGTTTTCTTATATAATATAAAATTATTAAGATTACTTTTTATAAGTATTGAAGATTTAACGTTCTACTAAGATACAAATTTTTAATATATTTTGCTTGGCATTATTAGAATTGATACTTTTGGTTGCATTAAAAATTAGATTAATAAACCTCCGACCTTATCGTCGATTGATTAGGGTTTAAAAAAATGTAAATTATTTTTAAGATAGTTTTGATATTTGCCCCAATCTATTTTATTTAAAAATCTACGTACAACAACGTATCATTTCATTGCAGGTTTTGGATATAATTATTGAAAAACGATCACTTCCATGAAAGTGATGTTAAGTGAAACCTTAAAAAATGTTCCATAACTTTGTGCAATGTTGGTATTACACAAAGAAAGGTCGATTGCATTATATGAATTGTTGATATGAATTACCTGATTTTTATGTAATATCCGAATAACAATATCCGAATTTTTAAGCCAAATAATCCAATTATTCCTTCTTTAGAATCGAATTTGTATGATTCCCATATAGAGCTATGGCTATTAAAGTACTTTAAAAAGAATTACAGTGATGAGCAAAACTGAACACACACGTGCAATTCTAACATAAATAATATTTTATTGAGTATTTGCATGTAGGATATAGAAAAAATAAAATATGTAGTGTTTTGCAGAATGTTTTGATTTCCCTTAAAAAATTTTATCATCGTGTTACAGCCGTTATTCTGGCTGAGATATAGACTGTTTTTGAAGTCGATTTTGCACTGCAATTAATTTAAATAAAAAAATTACCAATGCTTTAAACTGTTACAACTTCGTAAAAGAGATCATGTAACAGTTTATTTGGTCTCATTTTAAAGCATTCAAGTATTTCTGTTTTGATCATCCTAAATTCGTTTTTTCCCCAATACATTTTTACATCATGTAGCAAGTGGAAAAGTTTTCTTTTCTTTAAAAAAAAGTTGTAAAAATTCACATGTATGTAAGAACAAAATTATTGAAAAATTGTATTTACGACTAAATATAGTGATCTTGAACATTGAACTTTCCTTTCTATAACGATTCCTTAAAACTTGCTATACGATATCTTTTTTCGTCATTTTATTGAATTTTAAACATTATGATTAAACGACAAAAATTCCAGAAATTCTAACATTTCGTCATCTAATTCTAAAATTCATAGTTCAGTAAAATGGTAAAAAACGAAGTTAAAACAGTAAGGTTTAACGAATCATTATAAAGAAAAAATTTAAATTTTCAAAACCATGGTGGATCATGTCATAAAAAATTTTAAAACGAGACCGAGTAGATTGCTGTATGATTTTCTTTTACGAAATCATAATAGTTTAAAGTATTCACAACTTTTTATCATTATGTGTTCAGTCATGCTCTTCTCTGTAGATATGATTTTAAAAGTTGATTTTAATATAATGTTTATCAAAGGTACGATCACACACATCAAATGCTATCATCCGTGAGTTAATCGGAATGGACTCATTATTTGATTTTTTATTCGGGACATTCGGTGTAATATCCGAATACATCTCGAAATGGTTGATGATCAAACATTGATCATATTTTGTTAATTGAAAAACTGTGATTTGAATGTCACTGCAGAATAAGAAGAAATTAAAATAACACAGTTAATATTCGTAGCTATGAATAACTTCACGACAACGAAGAACAGCACTAGAACGCAGTTTGATGTAAACATGTTTACGCTATATAACGGTCGCCGCGCGACTAAAAACCAATATTTATTTACAAACATATCAGTATAAAAAATAAGAATTTGTAGAGGCTGTGTTTCTCTGCCCTTGATCCTACAGCCAGGACCATTAAATGTAATACGGGAAATACCCGGGACGCAGTACTGTTAAACTCATAAAGTAATTGCCAAAATTACTTTATGGGACCGACCTTGTCAATAATCATAAAATGCCTACGATCACGTGATCGGGGCGAACACGAAGAGAGTTGGCCTAGATAAGGATCAACTTCAACGTGTTGCAGAGTTCATAATCAACCTCTGAGCAAGAAAGTTGAGTAAGCCTTCGTATCACTTCTCAGTGATCAGTGAACAAGTGCGTGCGTAATAAATAATCAAATAGACTCCAAGCGAGAATCAAAATCCCCATGCTCGAAGAAGAAAACATATTATCAGACACCGCCACAAACAATAAAGCCGCAACAGCAAACCTGGATTGCGCACCAGCAGGCAAAGCATCCACATGGATGGTGGCTAAGAGAAAAGCCACTTAAAGTCATCATCTCAAGAAAAAGGACCACATCCTTATCAGGCTCACTTCCCATTGCAAACATGCAGCGAGGTATGGATCACATCAAGCCAGCCATCCTTACCAGGTCTTCGCTTAACTGTCTGATCAATGAGTTAGAAAATGAAAAACAAATCACGGCAACTCCAACGAACAACACATGCTCCGCTGCAAACTCTCAAGCAATTCCATCCATCATAACACCCAAAAAGACCCAGTCAGTGCCTCCCCCCCCCCCATTTATATTCACAGCAGTGTAAACAATACTAAGCTCATCGATGCTCTAAAAGATAAGTACAACAACGCTTTTCAAGCAAAATATACTTCCTGTAAACTCAAAATCATATTCACTAACATTAACGATTTCTCCCAATTCAAAACAATCTGCCTAAAAGAGAACATAGAATATCACACTTATATAATTAACACTGAAAAAAATTCTTAATCCGCCTTCCCGAACTCAGAATTTGCAACAGTTTAAAATCCCAAGATCTAAATCCCGTCCATTGCACCGAAATTTCCACTCACACCGAATATCCGATATATCGTATCATCTTCGCCTCCATAACCACACTAACTATGTCAGATACGTGGAAAACCTCAAAATATACTGGGAAAAATTCAACTTTCATAAATCAACCATACAGTGCTTCCGCTGCCAAACTCACGGTCACAACTCATCCAATTCCAACAAGAAACCAGTTTGCGTCAAATACGCTGGTTAGTATGACACAAGATTCTGTAAGAAAAAACACCTGAAACATCCCAACATGCGCTAACTGTAAAGACGCGAACCCTGCTAATTACTTCAAGTGTCCAGTCCTATTATCTTCTTGACAAAAAAGACCACTAGCACCGTGAAAACTCAACAGAGGCAGCAACTCTTCCCATTCTTATTCCTTCCAACACAAAACTTCCCTCACTTCCAAATCTCCACTTCCCCTCATCTTCCTTAGACAAACTATAAAATAAAACAAAGAATATTGTATGCAAAAACGGTATTACCCCAATCACCCTCACAGTTTCAACCAACTGAATTTCCGACCAACACAAATCTATCCGACCAGGTAAAGCTTAACTCACTAGACCTGGACCAGTACCATAAAATCATAGCGCTTATCCAAAAATATATGAACTGCACCAACAACCTCGAGAGAATCAGAGTTAATATTCTACTAGTGAAAGAACTCGACAATGGCCAGCCATAGAAACCTCATTATCATTTTATGGAACATCACGAACGTAAAGAAGATAGATGAATTTCACAAATTCCTAATAAACCATAACACAGATATCGCAATTATCACTGAACCCTGGCTTAGCTCAAAAGACATCATCAAACTTCTAAGCTACAAAATATACAGAAAAGACAGACCACTAACCATCCAAAACAAGCCAAAAGAC
This sequence comes from Tetragonula carbonaria, assembly GCA_032399595.1. NCBI lineage: Eukaryota > Metazoa > Arthropoda > Insecta > Hymenoptera > Apidae > Tetragonula > Tetragonula carbonaria. The sequence continues at coordinate 9,849,682 of JAUCRC010000015.1, read as the reverse complement.
GGAATACTAATAGCTGTACACCAGGACATTCCAACAAAAGACATATCACAGCCTACCCCGCACAACATAGAAATACTAACTAAATACTAACAATCAAGACTCAAACAGTCCAGACTAACCATTGGAGTGGCATACTCCCCCCGCTCCTTCCCCCAAGTTAAAATCAACCCCGCTGGATGCTATCATTCTATCACACGGTCTGGTCACTATATCATAGATGGCGACTTCAACGCAAAACACCGCTTATGGAACAACATGAACAGAAACACAAACGGATCCATCTTAAAGAATTACGTAGAACTCCACAACTCGTATTATTCACAGCTCCACCTACATTCACAGGAAACCAAACTCCTTCCAACATTGACATCTTCTTAACAAACGTCCCTTTGCTATATAACTGCAGCACCATAGACGAACTACAGTCAAGTTATCTATAGCTTTTTCGCTTAAACCTAACCTAAAAGACATCAACACAAATCGACAGGAACTTCGCGAAAAGCCTCGCCAGACTCAAAATAAACCACCAACTGCAGACCACAGCCGACGGAATCGACAACTCATCTAGCAAATACAAACATCCTTCCATAATGCAACCCCCAAAACCCAAAACCAAAATCACCCCTCCCCCGCGGAGCCAATTCTCCGAGATGTTATTAAACAAAGAAACAAACATAGAAGAAAGTTCCAAAAAACTGGTAACTCCCTCCATAAATTACACAGAAATCTGCTTAACCTCATTAGCAAGTGCATTATAGAATTAAGAAATTATAAGTGGCAGGACACACTCTCAAAAAAAAAATAGATCACACAATTTGGCAAATGTATAAAATCACAGGAGCCTTAAAAATTTGAATATCCGTACTAAGAAGCCGCAATATTCTTTGCTACACGGACGAAGAAAAAACAGGAGGTCTTTCCGAAAATTTCGAAAAAATTCATAACACCGCATAAAATACACCTTCTCCATCCATCAATCACGAAATCGGAAGTTCAGCAACCTCCCTATATACGAACTCGCTCACACATAACAATGCACTCCTCAGCAGATAAAAAACCTAATCAAGAAACTCTCCAACAACAAAACCTCTGGACCGGGCAAAATCTCCACAACTGCATTTAAAAAACTCCCAACCAAACCATAATCATTCAATTATATTACATATTCAAAACTTGCCTCAAACTCTGCTATTTTTCTACGGCGTGGAAAACTATCGAAATATCGGCCGATCAACCACTATTAGTAAATATTCGAAAAAATCATCTTCGTCATCCCACATGATCATCCCACAATTTGTTGTTTAGGACAAAACACTCCTGCATCCAATAGCTACAACGTGTCATAGAACACATCACTTTATTAATAAACAAAAATAGATTAACACAACTTATCCTTCTAGTCCTCGAAAAAGCTAACTACAGAGAATAAACACTCCACTCTCGCTCACGAACATAATAGCCAACGACCTAAAAATAGAAAATTCTATGTCTCAATCAACGGTATTCCAAGTGTCACTGTGAGAGTACCTCAATGCTTCATCCTAGGCCTGCTTCTATTTATTCTTTACATAAATGACATCCCAAGCACCTCAAATTCCCATCTAGCAGTTTATGCCGATGATACTGCCATCCTCATGATACTTTAGAAACGCAATAAAATACATTTAAACCCACCTTGACAAGCTTCAAGAATATTTCCGTAAATGGAAACTCATAATAAACCCGGTCAAGACGCAAGCCATCATTTCCACCGACAAGAGACCCAAGCCCACTGATTAAGTTGTCATAACAAAGTAAGTAGATCAAAACAAATCTCTTAGACATCCACGATCAAATACCTTGGCATAAAAGCAAAAATGGGCCCCTGAAATAACTAAAAGAGCCAATCTGGCTTATTGTGTTCTTAACAGACTGTACTAGTCTCAAGAGATCCACTACTCTCAAGAAATAACAAACTCAAAACCAAGATAAAAATAAACTTATACAAATCATGCGTCGGACTAATAATTACATACGGCCACCAAATCTGAGCTGCACCAAGACACACATCAGCAAGATCCAAAAGATACAACATAAATTCCTGCGCATCATCTTAAACAAACCATACGACACGCCAATCCGTGAACTTCACGCAATAGCTAATATACAAACAATCCAAGACTACATCGAGAATTCACTTGAAATCGTTTATCATCCAGAGCACAAAAACTGATCCAAATCCAAACTGATCAGCCAAACAGGAAATTACAATGTCAATGACATCCCACTGAAAATCAAGAAAAGACTACCAAACATAAACCCGAACAGGGATTATACCTCACAAAGAAATTAACAGAGATATCACAGAACTTATCCCTACATTTTTCATGCAAGTTAAAAGGCCACACAAACCCAGATACTGCGAGAAAATCACTCACAAGCAAAAAAAAAAAAAAAAAACGTTGCAGAGATTCAGTAAAATAGTACACAAGAACCTAGAAATTCACGATGTAACAAAGACGCGACTATCTTTACCGTGAATTCCCAAAAATTCTAAACCGAATTAAATATTTGTTAAGTGAGAATCCAAATATATCCAAAGTTTCGAAATACAGGTCCAATTTCCAAAACATATGCTCAAGAAACCATCAAAAGTCCTGAATTCATCCCCTTTTTAAGTCTATAAGCAACTTGTCTAACTGTAAAATACAACAAAATACGTAGGCGTTTATGCACTTGAACGGTGAAAAACACAAGTGACTGGCGGACGTATTAAATTAAATACAAATGTCACACGACAGGCAGCTTTCTGGTAGACCAAATTCTTTCTTTTGAAGGTGCATAGAAGAACGAAGTAACAAAAAAATTGTTTTTAAATTAAAATTTGAGAATCTTACGATAGTACAGCACGAATTTCAGTTTATTTCACACTTAATAATCAAGCTCGTTATTTCCAAGTCATTGAAAAAAATCTGATTATTCAAAATTATTTTTATTATTTTTATTTGTATTTATTTTTATTTTTATTTGCTATAGTTATTTTCGTTTCGTTGTATAATATTATTTAATGTACTTGAATAAATAACTTAAAATATAATCGTACAAAAATATGAATAAATAACTGTACAAAATCGTACAAAATATGAATAAACACAAAAGGGACATTTACAATTTGCAAAAGAAAAAATGCATTGGAACAGAAAAGTGCTATTTTCGGACGAAAAAAGAATTCAATCACGATGGCCCGGATGGTTTTCGATATTATTTTCACAATATACAAAAAGAAACAATGACAAAATCGACGAGAAATGGGCGAAACTAATGAAACTATTGATTTCAGTTGCTATCAATTATTTCGATAAATATCTAATTCATCAATGAAAAAATGGATAGTAGTAGTAGTAATAGAAAAAAGAAAAACGGAAAAATTTACAGATCAATACATTTTTCAACAACATAAAATACAAAATATATAAACTACAAAATTGATCGAATCTTATTCGAAGAAAAACAACATATCTATTTTGCCGTGGCTTGTACATTTGCTGAACATTAATTGAAAATTGTTGGAGACACTCGTTAACACATATCTATATGTGTGATGTATATATATTATATCTACATGCTATTATTACATGTTCTTAGAATAAGACAATTTTTTCTTATTGTACACAAGATCTTGATATGTTTTATTTCTAGTTATCCGTATATCGTGAGCTTGTAATCTTACAATTTATTTGTTACACACGATCTATCTTTTTGACGAGTAATGTATCTTCAAGAATTTTAACTCATTAATCACTGTTACAATCTTAAAAATAGTCAAAATCACACAAACTATCTAAATCACTATTCTTAATAAGTTTGTTACATAATTTAAAAAAATGTTCTTCCACTTAATTAATTAAATAAAGATTTGAAAAATTGGAATTAATTGTTAGTACTTATTCGATAATATTAACTTCTAAATTAATATTAACTTCTATTATTTCCAGTTAATTAATTTACGAATGTAATTGCAGTGTTTTTTCTGCGTCATTCTGTTTTATAGTTATAATCTTGTTGTAAGTGTCCATCTGGAAATTAACAGTTTATTAAAATTGTCGCAGTTAATAATTATTTTGCGAACCGGACTCGCAAATTTTTTTCAGGCCAGGGATTTGTTTACATCGAGGTATTTATTTGCATTATATGCGGCAGCCTCCAGCAACGCAAAATATCTCATTAGATGTCCACAATGTATTAAAATGTATTCCATAAAAGTAAATAGGAAATTTTTTAATAGAGTATACACGATAGCTAAAAATTTGAGAAACAATAATCCTTTTACAAAAATAAAAAGTTAGTTTAAAATTATAATTGGGTTGCTTTTGCAAAAGAATAGTACCAAATTAATTGTTATTTGTATCATAGTGCAGTTTACGGCTGTAGTTCTGAAAAACAGTTTATTATGATTGATATGAAATTTTGAAAGAATGAAGGAAGAGACTCAGATACAAAATGTTAGTTTTGTTAGTTCTCAAGAATAATTTGTTGAATTTTTATTTTATTAGTTCCCGAGATATTAATAAAAAACTTCGATAAAATACATTAAATTCTGCTTGTATAGGCATTATACTATATCAACTGTTTTTACCACGTAGTTGTCATCGCTGGATATTCACTAGTCAATGACATAATAGCTATAAGATGTCTCATGTACAATTACTATCTTTAAAATTTGCTTCTGATGAATCGAAAAGTAGAAGTTAGAGTTAATCACCATGATGTGAATAATTAAGTTTACGTGGGACACTATAGACAAGTGATATCAGTATACATAATACTAATTTACATATTAAACAATTGCCAAACACTCATCGATAATAATACTAAAGTATTAATCAGAATTTAATATATTGTATCAAAAGTTTTTTATTAATATCTCGAAAAAAAACTGGAAAAAATTTTATATTTAATGTTCTTTCCCCTTCTTTCCAATGCCTCAAAATTTCATGTCGATTAAAAATTGACGCAGTTTAATTTCTAGCTGAAAATCATAAATTATCAAAGTAAGACTCGATAATGTCGACCTACCGACATATTACGTCTCCTTTTCGATTTCGATAATTTTTGAAAATGTAAAAATTAACATTTTAAACAACTTTTTTTTACACATATACTTCTTGGATTCGTTTAATTTTTGAGTTATTTGCAAAAAACTGTTGGTACCCCACAATTTTTGCTAATGAATTCTGCTTGTAATTATGCGTCCGAGCAACATATGTGTCAGTACATATTAGTTATCGATTTTTGAAACAATGATACTTATGAAATAGACATGAATAATGGATGCCGAAAATGCATGTAGTCTTATGGATGCATTCTCGATTTAATATCGCGATACTGTCATGTATATCGAGAAAAATTAATTTCCGCGGCAAAAAAAATTATGATGGCCTTAGAATGAGCCTTACAATGATCTTGGGACAAACCTTTCTATCGTCATTAAATACGCATCTTAAAACTACGTACATTCAGCTATTCTTTCATAACTGTAATGAAAATAATTTAGATGTTTGATTTAAATGAGACATACTGTATGCATACTTTGAGAGAGTGAAAAATAAAAATTGCACATTGTGGATACAGAATAAAAGATAAGTTATGCAAAATACAATACAATACAATACAAAATACAATAATAACAAAGAAGAAGATCGAAACTCTGCCTGAAAGAATAAATAAAAGAGAAAATTAATATTATGCTGTTAATTTTATTTTAAAAATTATACGTTGAATATACATAAAGCTATAAAAATTATTTCGCGTTACTAAGAATAAATAGTATATTTCAAATGGTTAAAGATAGGAAAAAAGATAAAAAGTAAAATGAAATAATATAGAGACAAAAATTAATTTTACGCATTTACAAAACGTAATTGTGCTTCTTTTTTTAAATGAAATCTTTAGATATATTTATAATTGGATTAATTAATGTCCCTTTAATTTTTACTTGTGAAATAGAAATATTGAAAATGTCATTTGTTCAAAAAATATGAAGTAATTGAACAGTAGATAAAACTGGTTTAGATAAAATAAGTAGTTTTACTTATTTTAATACGTTTTATTAAATATTCTGCTCAAATTTTCCCTTTTGTTATGTATATCACAATTATAATTATAACATTAGACTTTTTGATATTTAATTTTTAAATCTCATTCGTAATGATTGAAAATCGCAATTGAAAAAGTGTCTCCAGAATGACACGAATTTTTGATTCTGATTATATCTGTCATTTGTATATATCTATGACCTATGACAAAACTGCGTCATATACAAGTTGAAAGGTTAATGAATTATTTTTAACTTTCAAATTCAATTTTTATCTTATCTTAATCTTGTATTTAAAAACGATTAATTTCGTGTTCGTAAAAGTATCGATGTAAAGCTTGAAATCTAATCTGAAGAACGAGGAGAGAAAGAGACAAAATTTTTTATACATACGGATTTTTATATAATTTTCGTCAGGCGATAGGAAGGAAGTATAACTTTAGCTTCCCTCGAATATCTCCCTCGTAATAAAAGCAGGAAGATAAAGGAATAAGTTAAACATTCCCTAGAGAATGAAACAGACAGTTTTAATGAGTTACCCAAGCAAATTATGTATAAGAAGAATGTAAGATGATGTCAGAAATCTGTTTCAAATAGTTACATAAATTATTACAAAAAATCTTTCCAGAAGAAAAAGTTCATTTTCTTGCGTAGTTAAAATCGGAAACAGTTGAGATCGAAAAATTAATCTACTTCATGATATTATCATTAATATTTTGGAATTTCAATTACGATAAAACACATAACTTTGACGTAACTTCGAATACTTTTTTTATATTACAATATATTTTATTTTATTTTTATATTTAGCCGATTTAAAATTGATTAATTTTTATTTTGAACATTTTTTCTGCAATGATCGAGAACGCCTGAAAAATCGTGGCGATTGTTAGGTAATACAACCTGTATTATCAACATTGTGAATTTTTTCCTTGTCACCAATGTCAAGATATTTGTGAAAAATTAGTGATATAATAAATTTTATCTATAATCGTGCAATCGTGGTAGAATATAGTATATCGGATTAGTGGCCGGATATAATAACTCAAATCTAATTATTATCTTTGTTTATAGTACATAGTATATATTATATATAAACGAAAATTAGGCGAGCTTGGCTAAAGTTGCGTGCACAATTACATATAAAAAATTGTAGAAAATGTCTGTAATAACTCAATTAACAATAAATATCATCAATGTGTTTGGGTTCTGGTCAATATTTTCAATTCGGCGCTCTGTGAGGTTCTCGGCAATGTTTGCATAAAATACTCATTTTTTCAAACAGAAATGTCATTTTCTGTTTTATAAAATGTTTTACAAACATCCTAAATGAACTGATCGTTTCTATGCAGTTGTGAACGTGATTTATTTAGTTTCGTAAGATATGACACAAAGACAAAAAAAGATAGTTGAGTGTGACACAAGTGTACATATGGACAGAATTCAATGAGTTAGTATTGGCAAATATGTATCTCGGATATTGAGAAAGTTAGCGCAAAGGAAAAAGTTATTCAAAATATTCAAAGTGTTATTCAAATATTTTATAACATATTTAAAAATCATTGTAATCAAAATGATGGCACCCGCTTTCTAAATGATTACCGAAGAGATTTTTGAAAATCTTGATTCTATAATAATGTAATAATTTTGTGTAATATATAATAAAAGATATGATAACGTTTTCATTGTTTGTCAATCTGCCGCTAATAAACAAAACAGCAGATTCTCTTATGTTTTCAAGATAGTAGTTAATGGTAATATGCTATGTCTCCATCATAGTATGTTTATAAAATGCAATGTTTTACGAAGATACAAACATGAAAAATTTATGATTGTTATGTATTTGATAAAAGAAATAAGAATAAGTATAATGTAAATTAATTACCATTTTTCATTGGTACAAAAAAGTTGCACACAGCTACAAGTTTGATGCTCGTGTGAAAGATTTTTTTTTGATATAAAAAATACGTAAATAATTGATAATTTAATGTTCAGATTAAACACTCTGATCCGGCATGGCGCTCTTCTATATTCCCTTATTCTTTTCTATGTATTCTTATAATTCACAATAAATTATTACACAATGAAATATCATACCAATTATTATTTTAATTACTTTTCGTGTTTTTGAAAGCATGAAAAATTATACAGAGTATGCTTAGAATTGGGTTGGAGGCATATAAATTGATTGCTATTAAAGATAGAAAAAAATTGAGGAAATAGAGGAAAATTTTGCATGGTTTAACAAACTCTATCGTTCTGTAATGCGATTTTTTGCAGAGGTACACCAGTACAGTTGCAAAGTGCAATCGCACTCATTTGAATGCAACTCTATAATTTCATTTGCATGAATCAATTACTCATGCCATTTTGAATAAAAAAATATTAGGATACGTTGATGAAAAACTTAATACTTTTCGAAATACTACTTATCTTCTTTTTAACATCTATAATAATTGTTCAAATGTTTCACTATTACATTCTAAACATTTTCTTACACTTTTCAAACGTTAAACGGTATTTCTTCACTTCACTTTCATTGTGAAAAAAAATATTTTGATTGTTAAGGCCAACAACGACACGGATGGTTTAGAAGATTTGTATGTTTAACATATTGGATGCACAGGCACTGGGCCTACATCCCATCGATAGTATTACACATCATCCCTGTCCCAAATATGGTCTCTAAGACGAACAATGTCTATATGGCGCTAGGAAAGGGAAAATTTGACTTTCTCGGCAAATTCTTTCCGTCCGGATTCTTGGAGGAATCCCTTTCCCCAGAGTTTCCCAGGAAGGGAAAACACCCAAGTCTTCATCGGGAAGACTTGAGGACAGAAAGGGCAGAGGCACATAGCTGCTCATCGGGAGCAAATCGGGAGCATAACTATATAGACGCTCAACTTAAACAATTCAACCTCGAGATTCCGTAGAACACGTCGATTTCAGCATTTTCGGTCCCACTTTTCTGTAGGTGGTCCTTCGAGCATTTAGACTTCAGTCGCGACGGTCGCGTCAAGTCGCGTTAAGCGATACATATTGCGATATTCCAAGTTTCATCGCGATTCGAAAAGTCGCGGTGGACTTGACATTGATAGATAGACGTATAAATTTATAGCATTTTCGAGGAAAAATATCTTTACTTTCTCACTTACTATATAATATAAAAACATTTTTTGGAAATGAATTCAGGTTTTGCGAAAACAAAAACTTCACGCTTTAACCTCTTGACCCACTTGCCCGAGTTAAGTCGGGTTTAAGAAAACGATTTTCTTTCCGCGCGCCCGAGTTAACTCGTGAGACCTGCAGTTTTGGTTTTCTATATAAATACATTATAAAAAAATATAAATACCAAATGTACTCGTTAGACAGTGTTATGCTTATTTCCTCTCACCCGGTGGAAAAAAGTTTCCACCGGTAAATCCCAGCTTTTTCGTTTGCGCTTGCGCATTTTGTGCTCACTATTGCCTCGTGATTGTCAGCTTTCTTTATTGAAAACAATAAAAGGGTTCGCAAAGAAACAAGATATATGTGTGTTGAATGTGACATTCCTTTTTGTGTCATTCCGTGTTTAAAATTTACCATACCGTCGTAAATTTAGACTGAAAGCTTATTTTTTAATATTTTTTTGATCCTTTTCAAGTTTTTTTTTTTTGTTGGCCGAGTTAACTCGGTTAAGCGAAGTAGGTGCAATTACCTTAGTCTTTTTTGCATAAAACAACCTTTTTGTATTTTTTTTTCAAGATTTGTCAATGTTCTTTTGTATTTTAAGAAAATAGAGAATTAAAAAAATTGGTGGAAAAACGACTGCTTTTTAATTTTTAATTGGTGCGTTAAGAGGTTAAAATAAGTTCAGATTTATTGCTGTATCATTTCTTCTTACAAAATTATAAGTGTTTAAATATCGCCAATTTTTCGAAACACTGAAAATTTAATGTACATAAATATATAATTGCCACTGTATGTATATAAATTCCTTAATTGTAAGTTCGTATGAGCGATGAACACATAATTTGCAATTAATGAATTTATTCAGCATTTTGATATCGTTCTGTCGAAACAATGAAATAAGAAAGATATAAGCACTCAATAGATTTAAACTATTAAATTTTAAATCCAGACGTTATCGTTATTTATATATTAATAAAACTACGTTATCTCATTGTTTTAAAATATAGACTTGATATGTCATAAGTATCTGCAATTCAATCAATGAAAATCCAAGTATATTAGACATATTGAATTGAATAGTTCACAAACACAAGTTTTACATTTTTACATTGAGTTTATTACAAACAAAAATAAAACAAAATTAATATAATAACGGAGGCCTCAAGCGTTATGACGCGATTCGCGCGCTTGTATTTGAGGCGGATAGCGACCGTGTGTGAAGTGTCATGAGAAGGTAAGAACCTTTGTGAAATTAGCGATTCGAATATAGGATCGGAAATCGCGAGTAGTAGACTGTATAATTGAAATGTATGTGTTTATATGTTGGCGATATAGCAAAAGACCGACTATAGCTGTAGCGATAGGCGCTGACGAATTGATTATACGACGCACTAACTGCGAAGTGACGAATATCGTAATGACGAATACTGTTGCATCACTGTCTTTCCTGCCGACGGCGAGCCTGTTTTATAGAAAGATGATGGCGAGCGTAGGCCAATCATTTTAAACTATGAGCCGTTTAGTTGCTCTGACGTAGTTTGTCTAAAGACGGTGAAATTATTAAGCATACAGTGATCGATGTCAACCGTCTTTAGAGGACGTCCAAGGTGTCCACAACAGGCACGTGAGTCAAAGGCCGGGAAAAACAACAATGAACTATCGCGTCACAACACCGCGATAAAGCGTGGTAGACGTTAGGACTTTTTGCCAACATAAAAAACGGGTACGTTGTTCTTATCTAAAAATAGAGTAATAAATTATTTTATGCGGACAAAAAGCCTAACGTCTTTTTTACGCATAATATATTTGACATATTAGAATTATGAGAAATCGAACCGAACAATGACTATGACAGATAAAAAAAACTGAGTGTATGAACGTGTATCGATAAAACGTCGGAAGAAGACTATGAGAGCAGATTGTTTTTCAATTATTATACGCGAGAAAGAAAAATAAAAAAGAAGAGTGGAAAATGGAAATTCAAAAATATCGCCTTTCAGCCTGCGGCAATATTTATTTTATGAAGTCATTGATGCGAGAGAATAGAATGTCACACATATAATGACAAACCGAGTATTATTGAAATAAAATATTTAAAAAATTATTTAACTAATACCCATCTTATATGGCTTGATGTTATGTAAAAATAAATAGAATTTTGCGTTAGTTTATTTGAATAAGAGATGGTTTTTCTCGAAATTATTTTATTATTTGGCTATTAAATAAAATGACTTTTTATTTTATTTCGTATTTTAAATTTATTTCTACGAATAATTTTTCAAATAGTTACTGATTCTGTTGAATAAACTACATTTTGTGCTGCGATTATTTGATTAAAGTTTTTTCTATGTTATTTTGAAAACAAAAATAATAAATTAATGGGAATGATTCATTATCCCAAATTTTCTATTTTCATTTTAATTTCCCCAATCTTATATAAATATTGGAGTTTGTCAGTTGCAACAACAAATGCTTGCACCGTTCATTCCTTCTTAATCCCTTGCACTGGAATGACGTACCATGCATGTCGAAAGTTTTTTTTTTGTCTCAGAATTGGAGTTGATGTGCTATTATATGTCGATAGTTATCTGAAGAATAAGAATGATCGAGTGAAATTATTTTTATCAGTAGTGAAGCGAACAACACGTTATAATTTTCATAGGAATACAATATATTTATTGTAAACTTTTACTCAATTTTTAACATATATAATTTTTAACATTAATTATAACGCAGGCAAAATAAATGATAAATTTATTATTTCTCAATAATTTCTACGCATATTTTAAAATAAAAAACGACAGTGATTTTAGTGATATTATTCGAACGAGTTTAAATAGTAAAATTAGTGATGGCGGATGTAGTAATATTTTGTTATATCACCAAAAAACTATAGATTGCTGTTTAATAAGAAGGAAGAAAATTGTAATAAAAATTGAAAATTTTGGTCACGCATATCTGCGAAATACAAAGTGCAAGTGCAAGGGATTAAGAACAATTTCCAAATCCAAGGTTCGTAAAGAGACCTGAAAAACAGGACATTCGACATACAACCAAAAGAGATAAAATATTTATATTTCCAAAGTATTTATCTCATACATGTATCATGATACCTGATTGACGATACAAATATCGCTATCTGAAAGAGTCTAAAGTATAGAAACGACTGCCAGACTTGTTAGAAACAATTATAGCAAAAAGATAGGAAACACAAAAAAAAAATTAGAAAAAAGAAAATTTAAAGAAAGTAAAATTGAAAACGTTGTTGTCAAGGGCATGGTAGTAGACAGCCTGTCACAATGCAAATTATCAATATTTATTCCTAAAACGAGAGAAGTGATTCTCATTCACGTCAAACGTAGTAGAATAATGAAATCTATTGTGTTTGGTATATACATTCTCAATTGAGAATGTCCTGATTTGATTGTATGATATATACGTTTTATGAAAACAATAGGCATGGAGATAATATTATTCCATTTTGAAAATTGAATAAACCCATGCTAATTTTCCCTAATATGTAAAATAATTATATATGAAATGTTGAAAATAATTATAATGAAACAAAATTACGTATAATTACATATAATATAATAAAATTAAAGATAAATACGTTTTCACAATGTTTCATTTATTAATTTGAAATGATTATTTGTTTTTTCATTGATTGAAATGTTATTTGAAATTTATTTGATTCCACAAGTATATGGAAAATGTATTTCAATATATTTATTTATTTCACATATTTTTCATGATTTTTCATGATGTGAAATCGTCCTAATTGTTTATTTTTGTACAGAAATTTTATCCATGAGTCTTTATGAGTTTTATATTTCTATGAGTCTATGTTCATGTTTCTACGTTGTAGTTTGAGTAAATATTAATAGCCTAGGCTTCTCTGAGGAATAATACTTAATATTACTAATTAATATCTGTTTTTCTCCATATTTTTTTTAAATTAATTTTCCTCTGAAATAATATTTGAAATAATCAATATAAGTTTCGAAACGTGTTATTTTAAATAATAATTTCTAACATGCTTTAAACAATTATTATTTAATTAATTTCGGTTGATATGTTTAATAAATAATTTCAATATACTTGTGTATATCACTGTGTATATCAAATAAAATAAATTTTCAAATAATATTTTATTTCAATAAGATTCAATTACTATTTCAAATACTTTTTATTTCAAATATATTCACTACTGACTATATAATAGTGTAATAGCTATGAATCTATATGATTTATGTACATACTAGCATGTACAATATAAGTATTGAATATTACTTGCTAGATAAAATTAACTATGAACATTCTCATTTTCTTATAGTAACAATACCGATTATGTTATAAACGGAGCAATTATTGATTTCTGCATATCTTACTAATTTAGGTAAAATCGCATACATTGTTGTAGATGGTGCAGCTATATATAAAAGGCAATATAAAAGGATGGTCCAAAGGTGAAATACTAGCAGTTGGAATCTTCATTACATTATGATTGGATATAAATGATAAATCGCATTGACCAAATTTGCACATAACGTGACAGTGTCAGTTTTACCTTCCGAGAATACGTTGGATAAAAGTTTGAATGCATTTCATAGAAGATTAAGTCTTGAGCTCTTCCTTGAAATGAACTGTATGAACACAAAGATCGGGCGATAAATTTTCATTTAATGTAAATGAGGTGAGATAGTAACAATAAAAAGGTCGAGAGGTCATGTATAATAACTAGTTCGTGATATAACGTAGTTTGCTACGTAGATGATTTAAAATGAGTGAATAATACCAGCTTGTTACAAAATAACTGAAAAATTTTAAGGCCATTCCGATAATTCAGAAACTAAATTCGTAACCAAGATCAAGATCAAATTTACTTTCAAGCACATTTTTTATCATCTAATTTTTAGTTAATTTAGATAAATTAGTAAAAATTAGTAAAAATGTACGATAAATGTATATGTTGCAATGAAAATGAAAAAAACGATCGAAAACGTGATATCATACGATAATTATTTAAATGGTAACACACTAATACATGGATAATATAAAGATAACTATGTAATAACTATGTGAATATAAAATCTATGTGACGCGGATCCGCAATGCTCAATGGATTAATACTTTAGCATACAATTGCCAATCAATCGAATCGCACCTATAGAAATGATTTTTTCTTCGATATATTTGCATACATAATGAAATTATTCGTAATTTATGTTGTGTTGCGATATGTACAAAATGTCATGTATTATTTTGAGAATAAATATATCACGCTGTATTAGCTTTTGATCGATACTATAAAGCACCCTTACGTATAATGGATTGCTAATTTCGTTAATGCGTGTTTAATCCGTCGATAGTGTCCAATTACTTTTCTGTATTACATTCATTATTGGCCTGAACAATTTGTGTCAATGTTATTTCTTGTATTATTCTTAGGGTGCAAAGAAATTAATTGCTCTTGTCGCTTGTTTAGTCTTTATTAATTTAGTTTAATTCGTGGGTTTTTCAAAAATATTATTACAAGTCTATCCAAAATATTTGAAATCAATAACACACGATTACTCTGAATGCATCTATTATTGTTTAACTCAATTAAATTTAGCAAACTCGATTAATGTTATTTTTATTATTTTTATTAACATATTATAGCCTTAATGGCTGTACTTCCGAAAAGTCCATATCGCTGAGATGATATTTGAAAAGTGATACGAATATAAATATAAAATTTAGAAGACCCTAAATATAAAATTTTAATTTCGAGAATTTATCCATTCGGAAGATATAGGTCTTATAATTTTACGAAATTTGCCGTAAAATTTGGTAAAGAAAGGCAAAGAAAGACAGAGAGCGGTACAAAGTCAAAAAGTAGATAAAGGCAGTGTAATAGAGACGTATATATGTATACATATGTATTGATGTTACAAAGATTTCTGACCAGTGCAGTTGGTAATGCTATCGGTACATTGCTTTGTATAACTTTCGTACCACTCTCCATTTTTCTTTGTCTTTCATTTAACTCTAGATTTCATAATCCTCCGAACGGACAAATTTCTGAAGTTAATCATGTCCCTCATAAAACTCCAAATTTTATCACAATCATCATTCTAAAGAATATCTATAGTGGAAAAATATCTTTTTTTCGACATTTTTTTAGTCTAATATCAAATAACAACGAAGATAATCCAGACTAAAAACACACCAGATGTGCTTATGTTAAAATCGTTGTTTTCTTGATCGTCAATGAAATACAAATTCTTCCAAGAAAATAATAATAATTGTTGATATTACTTCGCGTAAAATTGATTTCATTGTATCAACAAAATTATTTGATTTTTTTCAAGGCATCATGCATTTATTACACTAAGATTTTTATATGTCTAATTCATATTTACAAATTTGAATCGATGATGTCTTAATAGAATCTTCTATTTTGTATTCTAGATAAAGATTATGGAAATACGTTGATTTATAGAAAATTGGATGAATACGATAATTTTCGAACAAAGTTACATACAAATCGTTAACCCATTGATAGCGTTAAAGAAGTAATGTTTTAACAGCTATTATATTATTTACTAATGAAATTTCCAGATTTTTAACTTTAAATTGTTTTAAAAGCTAATCGTTGGTGTGTATAATATTCAAAAGCTGATTGTTTTAAGTAAATATCAATCTTGTTCAAATCTTAGCAAACAAGTGCATATGTGCATTGTACATATATTTGTTAAAAATAATAAATTATTAAAGATTAACGAGCAATTGACATGGACTGTATATATTATAATATTTCGCATAATTTGACTTTTAATGACAACATTATAACAAACATAAGAATTTAAGCAAGTATGTTTTTTTTATAATAAACGCATAATTCAGTTATTTTCAAGTGTATGTTTTTCATTTGAGACTTTTCTGATGAAATTTCATAAAAATTTTCAGATTTTAATACATTGAGTGCCGAGACAATTTTGAATGAACTATTCCAAAATGCCACATGTACCAGAAATGCTACACGGAGTTTGGAAAATATGTAAAATATAATAAAATTATATAATTTTTAGCTTTTTGTAAACTTCATATTTATCATTATACTGTTGAAACTGGAAAATATACTATATGAGAAAAAAACTTTATATTAAAAATATATAAAAATAATGAAAAAGTTAAAGCAGAAACTTCATTTGGCATCCAAATTTGTTACACGTGGCACTCAATGTGTTAAATAATAATTCCAGATTTTAAATTGACGTTAATTAAGGTGTATTCACATTTGTTACTGTTACTCGTTAAAGTGTGTTTACATTTATTACTGTCGTTAAGCTGAATTCACACTGGACAGAACCGCTAGCTAACAGAAACTGCATCGCATCCATACTATTGTTGGTGAGCAGCTCGCTAGCAGTTCCAGGTTTATTAGCTTGATGCTTGCGACCCTTAATGCGTCCACATACACTTAGAATTCATGAATAGATTCTTTGATGTATCGCTTACTGAGCAAACACTGTTCATTATTGCAAACGAGTCGCTGTAACCTAATCGCAGTTCGCGAACTCTTCGCCAACAGCAATGTGAACACGGCATTACTGTTACATACTTATGTATTTAATGGTAACGAGGCTCGCAGGATCTAAATTTGTTACTGATATCCATACACGTAATTCTAAGTATGAGTTGAATGAGTTGAATGGATAACAATCAAGACTCAAGATTTTTGATACGCCAAGACGTACAAATTTGTTCAAGAGATGACGCATTAAATACTTTAAATACTTTTTTCTCTTTTTCACTTTCTCGGCATTTATTGGAACAACCAAGTCAAGTAACGAGATATTGTCTACATTTCTTATCAAAATATTTCTTAATATGTCACAGTTAAAGTAACAGTTATGTTAAAGATAATCTATATAATTGCATTCAATTTTTGAATACTTCGTATGAATTTGTATTTTACTCTGTATTAATAAAGATTACGTGATATCGACATTTATTGTATATATCGAAATTAATTAACGATTAATTAAAGATTAATTAGGTAATTAATCTAAAAGATATTGAAAAATGAATATAACAAGATATTCAAATGGTGAATAACCCTCGATCCTTTTTATACAAGCAATAACATTTTTCTCACACGAATTAATAAATTACATGTATTAAAAAATGCAAATCTATTTAAAGAAATATAGCTGATCTTTAATTACGCGTTCTTTACGCATCTACTTAGACTTAATAATACTGCTGCATCTTCTTCGATATTCAACTTCAATACTCAATTTTCATTTTTTCGAATAGTAAACAATTTTCGGATAGTCAAAGATTATAAAATTATTAAGTATTTTATCTGATTTAAATTTTATATCAAGTATTTAAAGAACTATTTCCTATTTCATCGTTTATAATTCCCTATTTACTTTATATCCAATTATGAAATGTATGTGTCCTTATTAAAAACTATGTCAGAGCTAATGAAACTTTAAAAATATTTTCTAAGAAGACAGGCCATTTGCGATCCATAGTTTTTTTAATTAGTTTGATCTTCGAAATGAGTAGAATACGATGTAAACATAAAAAGATTGACTTTGAATTTCGATTTTGCAGCAACTCTTTATTGCAGTTAATTTCCACCTATCTAGAAATATATATATTATGATTGTCATATATATATATATATATATATATATAATATACATAATTTTGGTACCTTCTGTACATAGAACAGAAATTAAATTTATGATTGTATGAATTTAACGAAAAGTTTTTTAGTCTGGCTTCAACTACACCTTACTCGTATTCTACTTCTAGTATGAATGTGAAATGAATTTAGAAAACAGCCATTCTTTGAGATTATACGACATAAAGTTAGTGTATAAAAAACTTGTAAATGCGGGTAATGATCCCAAACCATTGACTGTATCATGTTTTTACAATTTGAGATTCCAATTCACAGTAATTCTCAGAAGATTTCGAAATTTCTTATAGCCTTCTAATTCGGATAATCTTGTAATCCGTAGGTTATAATAGTTCTACGCAGTGAAATATGTTCTCTGTAAAAAGTAGTACATAAGTAATAACTTCTTTTTTACATTTTTGAAATGTTACTGGTATTGTACTTTGGTTGGCTTTGAAAATATCGGCAATGTCTTGATAACACGATCAGTCTTGCTCCAGCAACAGACACCGCTAGTTCTCGCATACTCCATTACCACGAGGTTAATTGTGTTAGCGCGTGTCGCATCCATTGCTTTCTGTTTCGCATTAACCTGTGTGTGTGTGTGTGTGTGTGTGTACACAAGCGTGTGTGTAACTGACGCATCTGTTACATTCGCGTCTCATTGGTCATTAACTGTATTTAATACATAATTACAATTTCTCGGAAGAATGAATTCTTTCAATAAGCGATTTCAAGATTGGCAACCGCGACAAATATGATTCACGGATAATGATCAGCTTAATTGGGAATGAATTTACCCTCGATAAAAGTACTGAAATTATCATCTGCTGTTTATTGAATTTCTGTCGAGCTCTTGTTATCCAGGATATTAATAAATATCATTTCAATTATAATCCTTTACATTGACCACATTATTAAATAAAAAATTATGAAAAAATTATAAAACTGAAAAATGATTTATCGCGCATGATATGGAATGATGTTATGGAATCTTAATAATTGTTTCATTTGACATTTGTCATATATAAAAAAAAAAGTATAAAATGAAAACATACTTGCATGCTTTTATGTGTTATTGTATGTATTATTGTTTGAATGAAATTCAAAATGTTCAATTATGCAGATAATAGAATATAAAGTAATATTGATGGTTATATTCCTAATTTATAAAAAAATATTAGAAAAGATAAACCAAGTTTATAAGTTGAAACTTATAAAAAAGTATTAAAAAATGAAGCTTTCAGCATTTACATGATAAATTTTGTTTAAAAACAACTTTATATTATATGTAAATTTATAGTAGAAAAAGATATAAAAACTTTTTATAAAAAGATATAAAATATTTTATTTGGTATAATATAAATTAAAACTGCTACTATAAAGAGTTATCTTACAAACTGTAAAAAAAACACGATATGCAAAAATAATTTCTTTTTTTATTTGAAAGCTTTTGAAATATATTTTAATTTCTGTATAGAGAATACTCGGCATGTAAAAAAAACTAAATTTGAGATGTCGAATATTTAATAATTATTTTTATAATTTCAAAATTTGAAAAAAGTAATAAATTGTGTAATAAAAATGACTTGAACAAATAATTGAAGCAAAATGTATCTCGAAATATAAATTTAATAATAAAATAATAAAAACACCAGAAAAACTCTAGAATATTTAATTTTTATAAATTGATTTTCAAAGTGTAATCAGATTATATAACACTTAGTTAATGAGATTAGGAAAGAAGATTAGAATACAGGCAATCAATTTTATTTACAAATTTGTGGAGAAAAATCGACAAATAATTCTGCTACTTATTAAAATGGGTTATGTACAAAATAAATAGAATATATTTAGAATATAAATAGAATATAAATTTGTAACTAAGGAAAATCAATTTTTTCCGCCTAGAATGTTAATATATCGTATAAAATATATCATATATTGCGTTCCACACCATAAAGCAGCCATTGATTAATGCTAATGTATAAGCTGACACGGATAGCTGCACAATTTTGTTTACAATTTCTTGCAAATATCTCAAGAACTGTTCATTTTCAAGAAAAATAATTTCTATTTTGAAAAAAATCTGTAAATACGCCATTTTTGCTTGTCCTCCTCTATTCTTTATATTTTTTTTTCTAACCTATAAAATGGAATCATCAACATTTACGTGTCTTAACAGTCTGCTTGTTCACCGGCTCCGATATGACCAACATTATTGCGTAAACAGTCTTAATCTTGTTTCTAAATTTTTTCTGACTCTATCAAGGATATTAGGTATAAATTGAATAAGACAAAAAGCATCTTTTATTCGTAATTTTAATTACGATTTTAATAGTGCTGATCGATAAACCACATGTTTCACTATTCCTTAGAAAAAGAAATCGACAGGCGTAAAATTTGAAGAAGTGCTGGTTTACGCCCTATTCATCAACTTCCAAACATTTCACGAAGCATTTAACAATAAAAGCTATTTTGTCTTTTACTTCTTCTATTCTCCATAATGACATTCATTAGACAACAAATCAGAAGTTATTGTAAATATTAACAATGATAATAGTCGCGATCATAGTTATCGGTATGCTATTGTGTGTCGAAAAACTATTAGCTTAGTAGATACTTCAATTTTAATTTTCTAGAACTTATTTTATATCTATAAATTAAAATTAAAATATCCGCTTGACTACTATTACTTCTTTTGTGATATAAATAGATTAGTATTTTTTTTTAGAGAATATTGAAATGGATCGGTTAATGAAACAATATAATAAAACGTATGATTTTACTTAAAAATAAAATTGTCCTTCGCACAGTGTAATATAATGTACATGGTTTTACTTAAAAATGAAATCGACCTTCATACAGTGTTTCAGTTTTTATACTGTCAAACGTTGCCAGTAACATATGTCAAAATATAGATTAAAATAAGAAAAAAATATATGTTATTAGAAGTATTGTTAAAGTGTTATAACAAAAAAAAAAGAATATACGAAATTAACAGTAACGAAAATGCATTACATTACAAATTTATAAATAGATTAGGTACACTTATTGGTATTTACTATAATAATAATTCCAATTATAATTATATCGCTTAATCTGATCTTTAATTCATTAAAATTTTATCTGTGAGAAATTTTGAAGAATAAATTGTATTAATATACGTAACAAATTAATTCGACGAATTAATTATTTATTCGTTAAAATAAATTAAAATAAAATTAAAATAAATTTAATTTGTTTATCACTATCAATCCTATCATTATCAGTAATTATAATTGCATATCATAGTTATGATGTCTTCTAATTATTATTAAATGTTTGATTACTATCAAATTACTTGCAAATATCGTAGTTCTTTTTTTATTCCCAATGCTCTTTACAAATTTGTCCAAGACGGATATTTGGTAAATTTTTTTGGCAGTACATTGAATTTTAGCCCGTCAGTAGGATGCATTCTCAGTAGAATGCATCTCTATTGTGACACCTTATACTGTGGAGGGGAAATCGTTTGGATGCTTCCTGCGTAATCTTCTAGAAAGATTTTCCGAATATTAATATAAATTATTTGCTAACGCGCTTGTGTGGTTTTCAAGCCTTGTCATATATCTGTTGCATAAATGTTTTATTTCCTCTTTTATTGATTTAATCATAAGATCGCTTCGTAATTGATCATTCTGCACGTACCAAGGAGCATTGACAATAGTTTTCAGGATGATGGACTGTAGTGCTTCCATTTTTGCTATATAACTTTTAGGTAGATATCGTAGTAAAGTATATAATGTATAAATGTATATTTCTAATGATATATGTCTGTATGATATAACATTTTTCTCTTTAATCTGTGTGATATGTACTGGCAACATTTTATTAGGAAAAACTGTGATATCACCTTATACTTTATTTATTTTATACTGTCATAGTATACTATGACATTGACCATGATATTGTATATAGAACAAGTGATTCCATGTAAAAGAATGAGTCGAAAAGAAAAAATAAGATTTTTTTAAATTATTCTTCGTTTTCGTAAAAATCAAGTTTGAAAATTTATTATTTACATTTGAATTTAGCTAACTTTGACGTGACAAAGAAAATAATTAACGGAAAATTATTCTGTGGAAATAGGTAAAGAACGTAGAAAAAAATTTGTTTGTAGGATGTTTTGTTTTCAAAAGAATCAAATTTAGAAATTGGTCCTAAGGCATTTTTCAATGAAACATATTCAAAATCGTTTTTTTTCAAAAATAAAGTCATAAGTGGAAAAATTTTATTCTACATTTTATATTTTTTACTTTCACTTTTTGTACATAGAAAGTATCTTTGTGTTAATTATTCATGTTCATTCAATACGAAATCAGCTAAATTCAAGTATACTTAAAAATTTTCAAACTCAACAAAGATTTCAATGAATAAATTTTATTCTCTCTTTTCGACTCACTCTTTTTTTTTTGTAGAATCAAATTACTTCTACTCAGTTGTACCAGCTATCCTGAAACACTCTGTATTTACGCGTTTATTTTCAAAATAATTAACTAAATTAAATTATTAAATTGATAAATTGTTAATTAAATTTCTCTTTGAAATAGAATAAATTTTCTCTGAAATATTTTTTGATACAGTTTCAAAAATACTATCAAAAATACTTACTAGTTTTAGATGACTTATCTGATTATGAATTGTAAAACACGTTATCACACATTATCATTATACGTTTTAGGATAGAACTTTCTTATACTAACTTTCTAGTAAAATTTTATTTAAACAAATAGTGAAAAATAAAGATGTATGTAATATACGGTAACTAAGGGAACGATGCGCGAAAATAAAGTGAAAGCTTTTTTTATAAATCTTTTATAATTCTTTATGGATTCATCTTACATTTATAAATAGGTATTTAGTATTTCGAAGTACATACATGCATTCAATAAAATTATTTGTTATCCTATTGAATCTCCAATTTCATTATTACAATGAATAACAATTTAATAATTAAACCTAAATTATCAAGTTATATAAAATCAGCATTAATTGTAAGCGTATGTAAAATAAAATTAATTCTACCGATTTCATTCTGATATATATGTAAATATAATTAATATACGGTAACCTTAATATTCAGAGCGAATATTTTAATTCATAATAAAATATTTTATTTGTTTCATATTATACAAGATTAAGAAAGTTTTAATATTATAATACTACGAAATTGAAAGTTCAAACAAAATTTCGAAAATATTAATTTAATAACGAAAACATGCAATATTTTGTGCAAAATTGGGCAAAGAATTAATCAACAATTAAAAATTAAATTTTTTTAATAATTTTTAATTACAATTAATAATTTTAATTTAGTTGCTAATCATAAATAACGATTAAATTCTAATAATAATAAATTCGAATAACTTTAATAGTTGTAATTAGTTGCGATGAACGATTAAATATTTATTAATTATTATTTACGATTAAGGATTGAATTCGACTTTAATCGTTAAATGTAATTAAAGATTAAGATTCTTTCAATCTAAATTGTTAATTGTGGATAATTAACAATTATTTATATACTAAAATTAACCTTTTCTATGTGGCTTTTTGTTCGTGGCTATGGATTGAGACAATGATGTATAATGCAATAATGTATAAAGAGATGATAAAGTTTCTGTAAGTTCGTGAAGAACGAAGTAATATTAATGTCTAATGTAACGAAAGAAAGCTTTCTATTATTGATTTTAACAAATTTTGAAAAAGTACAAAAATAAGTTAAGTAAGTAAACATATAGATCGCTTTATATCTCTCTATCAAGAATATGTCTTATTTCGATTAAATACCTTAACTCCAAAGCGTCGGCATACAAGCATAGATATACATATGATATGGTAACAGATTCCAAAACTAACTCGGAAACAGTTCGAGCGACGGTAGAAAATATTTATCAGAACTGGAGAAATTGTTATCAGCTCAATTAGAATGTGCTCATACTTTAAGCCTGTGTTATGAATGAAACAGTTTTGAAAATTTCAGAAAGCTTATACACAGGTAATTCCTTATACACAGGTAAGTTGTACGAAAGTTTAATTCATTGTGGATAAATTATATTTGTGGTCGTTGTGCAATCAAAAACTATTGAAATTATACAGGACACATTGAGACATACAGTAACTCGATTTGACGATACAAGATGGAATGATTTATATAATTCGTCCAATTAAATTTTAATTATATTAAAGTGAAATACAGAAGCATTGGATTTAGTTTAAGGAGAAAATATTACGCTATTATGTTACCATGTCTTGTAACTTTACGCTACAAACTATTACTAACAGAGAAAGAATGAATATATCGTAGTCTTTTAGCTAGGTTAAAGTTATGAAACTTCTGTTGAAAAAGCTTTTTTATTTTATTTCCATTGCATCGAAAAAGACTGTTATTGCTACTGTATCATATCTACATTTTGAAAATCGCTAGTTATCTTGGTACCACGAGCGGATTCTAATTACATTCAGAAGAGCAGTACAGTCAAAAGAAATACCATACACCGACGTTACAAATGTTACACAAAAAAATATTTTATTTAGCGTATCACCTTTTTCAAGACAATCAGGCAATTCTAGATCTAAAGCAAAATTTAATGTATTGAAATTTATTTAAACAAAGGATGTTTAATATCTTTCTTTGACATTCAGAAAAAAAGAATGTATTTGTTGCTTATAATACGGCTCTTCCGTTATCAACTGCCGTAGAAAGGCTTTTCTTTTTCATAAAAATTCCAAAAGTTATCAGATTCAAATTTTGAAAAAAAAAATTCTGAAAACAAATATGGAACAATAAAGAATTCAAATAATAATAAATGAAAATATGTGCGAATATCAACCTTTTATAGAATAAATATTTTTCTATAAAATATATTACTGCTGTTTTTTCGTCTTTACAGTTTTGAAGTATACCTTCAATTTAAATGAAATATAATGAATTAGAATCAAATTTGATGTAATAACCAACAATTTATAATTGACGATTAACACTCTTAATTGATTAAATTGCCAATTTTTCAATGATTAATTTTATTAATCGTAAACATTAGTCAATCAAACTAAAAATTTTAATCGATTAATACCCAACTCTGATTTTGTGAAATTTTAATTTTTATTGATACATGTTTATTTGTTATATATTCAAAATTATATATAATATATTCAAAGTTTGTAAGATTTCCATAGAATTTATCAGTTTAAATAATACGAGATAAAACAAGAATTATTATCATCTTAAATATGTTCGACACGAAAAAACTTTGTTAACAAAAGTTGTTCAGAGGACGTTGATATGATAGTAATAATTTTTTTGTATTTGGAGAGAGATGTCGGAGATTGCAAGATCACTGCTTTTTAAAATGAAAGCATATGTGTATTTATTCATGTATTAATTGATACAGTTCGACATTCTGCGTAAAAACAAGACTTAAGCTGTTAAATCGCGTCCTCTTATGATTGGAACTGACTCAATCAGATTGTCTACACTCAAATTTAATTTTGTGCAGACGTTTCTCGTAAAATATATCGTAATCTGCCGTATATAACGTATAACTTCATAATTTGACGTATATCTTATATCTTGAGTTATATGTTTGACGTCTATCTGCCTCCCGGCTGATGCAGGCCTGTTTTATAGATTTTGACTAGCGAATCAAATTGATTGTTCGATTGCTCGGACCTAGATAGCGTTAATTTTCAAATATTCACGTTGTGGTCAACCGCTTTTGAAGACAGCAAAAAGTTTTAACCGTGATCGAGCGTGGCGGCCATTATGACTTCTTACTAGCATGAAAAAATGGGCGAACTGCTACCTTTGGTCATAACAGTCTGACTTTAACAAAACAATTCTTCGTGCTAATAAAAAGTCTAAAGTTTTAATTTAGATGGTTTTTTGCGTATTTTGATTACAATTGTTAGAGCCGCCTCGTGATCTGATGGAGAATGTTTCGATTACGGTTTTTTCGATTCTTAAAGCTGTCTAACTTCAACATAACCTTCATAAAGAAGGACTGTATGTCGAAAAATTGAGAAGATATTTTAATTTTGTAAAATTTATCATATGAAATATACGAGGAAAGATAAGAGTATTCTTGTGTTCATAACCATTCTTGTCTTTTATGCATCTTATAGATTTTATCTATAATCTATGCTAAAACCTTTTGGAGGATAACCATGATAATATATATGAAGATCAAGATTATCAGAAGCAGGTCCACAAAATGCAATATTTACCGTTATTCTTTCACTGTATACAGAATATTTCATGCAATAAAGTATTACAAACTATTTTCTCGAAACTATTACAGATATCGATTTGAAGTTTTAACGCATTAAATGGAAAGATTGATTATTTTAGGGTAAAAATAATTGCGGAGATGATTTATTAAGGATAAAGGGTGTGTAATTTTTATTTTTTAAAAATGAAATGGCATATTAATTTTTCGATATTTGAAAAGATGTTATCAAATCTAACAATTTTTTCTTTATTACATAGCTGAAAAGTTATAGAGAATGGAGAATTTCTTCAAAATTTTTGTTTTTTTTTTATTATACTTTTTTACGTAGATGTACATTAAAAGAAAATGAAAGGGAAAGAAAAGAATGTTTATACATCAAAAACCAATAATGTTGTTAAGCAGAAAAATGTAATAAAAAAGAAAAAGAAAGAAAGTCCTAATGATTGTCTATTAAACATGGAAACTGTTTATAAAAATGGTTTAAATAGAGATATACATAAAAAATTGTTAAAATTGAACTTTATTATTGCGCAATTACTCTCCTCCCAAACTTTTAGTACATCATTCTACTAGTTTTAAAGCGCTGAATACAAATGTCATATCCGTTTTTAATGAAAATTACAAAAACTTAACCGAAAATGTAAAAAATCAGTAAAACAGAAAAACCAACTGGATATATTTTATGTTCCCAAATAGATCTATATACTATATACACTACATACTACATACATATACTAATCAAAATATGTTAATAAAAATAATATAAGAATATACATATATAAAAAAATATAATAAAAATTGGTTTATTGGTTGCTATAATTTAGCAAGCATTAATTTATTACTATAATTTAGTCACCAAGATTTTTTTGTTTCGAATTTCGAACAGGAATGAATCTTCTTCACATACCGTTGTCCTTCCTAAAATATTTTCGTCTTCTGTTTATAGAATATCATCTATTTATAGAATATCATCTTGAATTTAATAACAATTTTGCTAACGCAGAAAATTTTCTTGGAAGTCATTGGTGTTGTAGTAGAATATTTTATTCTCACATTGGTTCAGGTTAGAATTTAACCGTCGTCTAACCGATGAAAGTAGGTCGATATGAATATTGCGATACGCGCTTGGAAATGAAATGCAGAATGTTCCAAACTATCTATCTCAAGAACTAATGGGAATACAAGAAAATGGAATTTCGACAACAAAATATGTTGTTTTATTTTAAAGTAAGTGTTATACAAAAACAAAGATATTCAGCGAGCAGCCTTTACATGGCAATCGTCTATATTTCTATAAAATTCAATGCGATGTAGCGTTTTCCGAAATATGTTTTCCAACATTTGCTGAATAGAGGCTATTGTCTGAAGCATTGTTAATACGCTATCGAAGGGCAGCAACGTCCCGAATTTTTCGACAGTCATACCTTAGATTTCAGATTTAACACCACCCATAAAGATCTAATGTTGTTAAATCAATGAATTAAATAAATGAACTTGCTTCCTGTGATCCTCCACGATCGATTCAGAGTCTAAGAAAGCGTCTTATGAATCTGTCTTACGGAGCTTCCTTCAAAAATTCTCTCCAATTTCCGTGCGTTTCATACCTTTGATCTTGCATGTTACTATAAAGACTCGTTTTTCCATGGTCAGCATCGTGAGATGGCTTTAAAATACTTATTTTATTTTTAATTACACAAAATTTGAAATCAACAAAATAACTTTGCTTAGATAGATACATTGGTATCTTTAATACATATCATTACGCATGCTTACACAAAAGTACTATCAAGTACTATTTTCAAAAGAAGGTCTAGCTTTGAAATATATAGTGATTTTTGGTGACATCCTCTATAAATGCTCTGATCGAATGCCTCGTTTTTTAAATCTTACAAAACGGATCTCTTGCGTTGGCAATTATTACGCAAAAAAATACTTAAAATAATTAGAAGATAGTCTACACTTTTTTTGTGATATGACAAAATATTAATATATCCGCTATTATTTTTTTCACTATCGCTTGTGATTTATTTTATTTTAAAACTTGTTGGAATGATATCACTAAAATCATTATCGTTTTTTATTTTAAAATATGCATAGAAATTATTAAGAAATAATAAATTTATTATTTATTTTGCCCAGATAATAATTAAATATATTGAAAATTGAGCAAAGGTTTACAATAAATATACGTATTTCAATAAAGACTATAATATTCGTAATTCAATGTACGACGTATTGTTTTGAAAAATAACCTTAGTCGACAAGTCATGCTCGTTATTCTTGTTGTTGAAATAACTGACTATTGACGTGTATAGCACGTCAATTCTAATTCTGAGATAAAAAAACTTTGTGAAGTGCATGACATGTCATTTCAACGCAAGGGGTTTAGAAGGAGCGAGCGTGACGGCACAAGCATTTGCTGTTGCCGACTGACAGACTCCAATATTTATATATATTGGAAAAATTGAAATAAAGATAAAAAATAAAAATTTTGGGATAACAAATCATTTCCATTAATTTATTATGTTTATTTTCAAAATAACATAGGAAAAGTAACTTTATCTTAAGTTCGAATTAAATAAATGATTTGCAAATCATTTTTTATTTGAGTTAATTCATTTAAGTAAAATAACAAATAATCGAAGCACAAAGTGTAGTTTTCGTCAGAATTAGATGATTCATCAGAATTAGAAACTATTTGGGAAATTATTTGTAGAAATAAATTTAAAATAAAAAAATTATTTTATTTCATAGTTAATGATACACAAGATGTGTTAAATTATTTAAATAATTTTGTAAATATTTTATATTAATAATGCTCAAATCTGTATGTGATGCATCAATGACACGATTTGTTTATTTTAATATCTCGTTATCGACATCGTAAAAGCGATTGAAATTCTCGGGACATGTGACATCCCGCGAGATTTATCGTGTAAAAGGCTCCATAAGACGTGTATTTTCTAATACCTAGCATATACAAGTTTCACCATGTAAAAGGTGTATCATCGACTTTAAATCATGAAATACTTCATGTATTTAAGACTATATGTATTTTCCGTCTATATCCCGCATATATATCACCGATAGAAATATACGTATAAAATACGTGTTTGGAAATGAAATATAAATTTATAGTTTTATCTCCTTTCGTTGTGTCGAATCCCCTGAAAATGTCTTTCTGAAACGAATTTCGAATTGGGGGATTATTTGAGAAGCTAATATGAGTTTTGGTATCGTCGATTGACAAACTTTAATGTTTCTGGGCAAATTATTAATTGGGCAAATTTTATTTAAAATGGAAATAAAAAGTAACACATAAAATAATGAATTCTATTTCCGTCGATTTGTTATTTTTATTTTAAAAATAATATAGATATAATTTTATCAAATAAATAATTTGCAAATAATTGTTTATTTGAAGAAATAGTCGCAGCATAAAGAATCAAAGACTTTGAGAAATTGTTTGTAGAAATAAATTTAAAATACGAAATAAAATTTGTTTCATTTGATAGTCAAGTAATAAAATAATTTCGCTAAAAATCACTTTCTATCGAAATAAACTAAATTATTTTTTTACATAATCTGATAATAATCGATAAATATAGACGAAGTTTATTTATTTGTTCAAAAGTTATAGTTTATAATATTATACTGAAGTACTTTATGGCTTACTTTAATTTAATTGATAATATATTTTATTGTACATTTACAGATATAATTATCAGTCGTCTCCCAGCAATGTGTATTACCCATATTTTTCTATTTTTTGATAATTTAGATATTCAAATAACGATTGGAGAACCAGAACATATGAGAAATATTTTTTTATCATTTCTTTATATTAATGGTATCAGTAGGACGATATCACAATGCAATCTGGCAATATGAATGCAATCTAAAACAGTAACAATTTATAAAAATTAAGACTATTTTCGTAAAACACAAGAAGACATAGGAAGATTCAAGAAGGTATAATGAACATTATAAATGCTCACAAGGAATTGTACAGTCCTACCAAAAAAATCGCATGTTCGTTTAAGTCTTACTGTAATACTGTATAGACACAGACTAATAGCCATAGACATAGATTTGCAGTCACGAGAAACTAATATTCTTAATCTCCGATGCATGAGACAGTTATCCAATGACAATATAGCACGCATAAATTGAAGAAAAGAGTCGAATTATCCAAAATTACAAAAGTTTGATAACTTTTGGTAACACATAACTTTTGAACCAATAGATTCCAACATTCAAAACCAATATATTTTATTTCTATTCATCGAATACTATCAATTTTTTAATCAAACTACAAATTTTTTTTAAAAATCATTTTGCACATAATCTCATTTCTGTACATAGAGATACACAATTTCCACCAAAAATGATGTGATATGATATTCATATTTAATACAAAATACTTTTATAAATATCAAGAATTGGAAAAAATTCTATAAATTTTGTTTAGAATTCAACAATTTAATCATATCATTAAGTAATCTTACAGTAATTTTCCTGTGATGATAATTTCTACATTCTAATATAATATGGTATGCTAATGCAGAGCGATATCTTACATTGTTCGCAAATAGATGGCTCATAGTTAATAGAATAAATATGAATAAGATACTACTGTATGGCCTATTTTAATTCTGCTAATTAGAGATTAGACTCTTCAGGTAAATATGCTTGGGAATTTTTTGAAATTTTTCCATATGTTCCATACTTTTTGATACATTACTTAGTTAATGTTTCTATAGATTTTTATAATATACACTTTATAAATAATTTCAAATATCATAATATAATATAAAATTATATTTAATTTCCAATTAAATTAATTTATACTATTATAATTATATTTCATATTATAAAATTTATAACATAAATAATTTTCGATATTATTGCATGAGACACATTGCATAGCATTACATAGCATTACTATATCCTCTGGTTGCTAATTGGCTGCTAATCTTGCTGTTTTATTAGTTTGATCATTCCTCTAAATATCAATGCATGAAGGTTTTTTCTTCTCGATTATTGCATATATTTTTTGAATTTCTTAAATAAATCAGTTTAAAGTTATTATATTTGTAACAAACATAATGGCATGTAGTTTTTGGCTAAATAGTAGAGCCGTGGTCGGCTCGAGTTTGGATCGAATTAAAGCTCTGTATCTTTCTATCAGGGTTTCTTTGTCGACTCTCCAATACTTTTTTATTAGAAAGTATTTTAATTATATTGAATCTATTTATGCAGGAATTTTTTTAATGATTTTAGATATGGCGCCTAAAATAGCTTTTAGATAGGAAATAAGGCCTAATAGTTTGATAGTGTCTGCGAATTTTATTTATAGGAAATAAGGCCTAATAGTTTGATAGTGTCTGCGAATTTTATTTATATATCACTCAGATGTAGTTTAGACGGAAGTTGAAATTTATTTTTCCTACTGAATAGGATGCTTTGGATTTTTTGAGGAGAAAAATATAGGCCAGTGGTATTTGACCAGTCCTGAAGGATGGCTATTCATATGTGTTCGTTGGAGTGCACATTTTTCCTACTACATGTGATAGTAATGTCGAAAATAAATGAGCTTTTAGCTGATGGCTTGAGTTTGAAGGTGACGTCGTTTATTCTTATTATAAATAGTGTGGTGTTCATTGTGGCACACTGATCTTTGTGGGACTCCATTTTGGATAGATACGGGATGTGAGAGAACTCTATTTGCTCTGACTTGAATAGATCTATTTGATAGGAAATTGGTTTAGGTTAAGTTGGTTATAAAGGATAGCATGTTACCATTTACTTTTACTCAAGGAAAGAACTTGCGATTTTAGATCTCCAGATTATGTCGAAAGCTTTTTCGATGTCGAGGCAGCTAAGTACTCTCCATTGAGGAAAGTGTCACAGATGTTAGATTCCATGTTCGTTAAGACATCAGTGATGGAACGATGGCGTCGGGAATCGTATTGGTTTGGATTTAGAAGTTTCTTTGATTCAAGATACCAATGAAGCCTTTGATTTAAGATTTTTTCAAGTAATTTACATGGTGTTAATAACGAGTATGGAATATTATCTGGTCCAGAGACGGAATTTTTTATTGATGTAAGGATGGAACTTATTTCCTTAAATATTAGTGGTGAGTTTGGCAGTGGGTTGCTATCGTTATCGATCTGTTCTTGATATATATGGGTGTTGTTTGTGGGGTATGATGAGCTGTTGTTTTTGTTGTTTAAATTTTTTTTTGTATAGAGTTTTTCGGTTAGAGTTGTTAGTGTAGGTTTAAGTTACAAATTTGCCACCGTCGATTTCCAGGAATTGAATACTGATGAAAGATTGGGATTTACCAGTTTGATCTTTTTCCATACTTCAGATGTTGAGAATTTATCGATAATTTCCGAAATTTGGCGCATTTCTTTTTGAATTCGGTTAGTTTTTCGGTTGTAGGATGTTTTTTTTTTTTTTGCTCTACCGAATGCGTAATGACTTCGAGCTTTCTGTTTTTTTGTTGTCTGGAAACTCCAAAGGCTTTATCTGTGGCTGATGTTATGGTTTGTTGGAAATCGTTTATTGTTTTTTATTCTAGGATCGATTTTAGGATTTATTTCTTTTTCTGTAAGTTAAAGTGTTGTATTTTCTTGGTATAGTGGCCAGTTGATTTTCTTATGTTCTAGTTTGGTCGATGGTATGTTTGAACTGTATTGTTTTCATAGGAGATTTTTATGAGGAAGTGGTCATTGTCGTATAGATTTTTTAGAATTTCCCATTCTAGGTGTTGAGCTAATTGTGGACTAGAAAAAGTTAGATCGATTGCACTTGTCTTACCATTCCTAGTATTGAAGTGCGTTGGACCTGTATTTAGATCCTGATTGTCAAGCAGTTTTCCAATTATCTTGCCTCTACTGTCAGTCCTGATCGATGACTTCTAAGTTGGAATTCAATGGTTAGTATTTTGACGGAGCCGTGATTATCCGATATTAAAATGATCATTCCTCCGCCACTGTGGTTTTCGTTTACCCGGTTTTTAACGTAGGTGTTGTAATGTTTTAGTGAGAGCTGTGATTTTTTTTGAAGTTACTTTCTTGAAAACAAATTATGTCAGAACTGAGTGTTTTTAGAATTTGGAATTGTTCGTAGTGAATGTAATAGCCTTTTATGTTCCATTATATTATTAATTTCATATTTGGAATTTGGATGAAGTTTTGGATAAAGAATTAGAACTTATTGCCTCTTATGAAAATCATCTAATGTCCGATTCTGATGAGCAGCTGATGCTTTGCTTTCTAGTGTTTTGGCAGACTTTTTACAGAATCAGTGACTCTGTTTTTAATGCTTCTCTCTTTAAAGTGGGGGTAGATTTCTTTAAGTATTTGTATGAGGGCTGGGATGTTATTGGTTAGTTTCTATTAGATGAGCTGATCCGAAGGTGTCTTGTAAGGAGCCGAAGAAGGCTTTTAAGCTATGAGTAATTTAAGTTGTGTTTAGAATTTATATTGTTGATTATTTCTTTGGCTGAGGCCAGCATTTCCTCAAGTTTAACATGATTGGATGCTGGAGATTGAGAGTGTGTTGGTTTTTACTTGGTTGCAATTTTTTTAGGTGGATTGGTTGGTGGAGGCATGAAGTCGATGTCATTTAAGCTTACGTAGTCAAGTTGATGTTTGTGATAGAGACCTTTTGATACTGGAAGAATTTGGTGATTGCTGAGTTGAGTAGGTAATTTGTCTTATGTTTATCTATGTTTACCTGAGTAATATCGGGTTTCTTTTTTGCTGGCAATTTGGAAAATTGCGTTGATAAGAAGATCGTTGAATTTTTATTTGAATTTGTCAAATGTGTTTGGTTCCCGATTTTATTGGCAATCTTTCGTTAAGTGACCCTCTTATATAAAAAGGAAGCAGTATATGCTGTTAGTGGAAAGCAAGCAGATTGATTGAAGAAGGTGGATGGGATTTTTTTAGTGTTATCGGGATTTACGTATACTTGCCTTCTAAAGCTGAGGATGTGGATATATTCTGAGTCGGTCATTCCTGCTTTCAGTGTTGTTTTGAACATAACTTGATATTACTCCTTTTGAAGATATTTTCGAATTCGGAGTTTGATATGACCAAAGAGATTTATCCTTTGAGCCGGGCTTAACATTGGTATTATATTTAATTTATTTTTTTGTAATAATGATTGTTTTATGCGAATTAGTTAGATATGTCATTGTTTCTTTTTTGTCAAAATATTTGATATGTATCTTATAGCTTTGAAGCCAATTAGTTTTGCTATAGCAAGAACGTAATCTTACAATAGAGACTTATATCGTCCATTGCATGGATGATAATGATTTGATATTTTAAGTGAATTAGTCAAATTTTACAGCGTGGGAGTAAGATTTTGTGAAATTGTTAATTTCAGTTGGGTTTTGAATTTGAGGATCCTCTGTACTCAGAGGTCCCAACAGATTGGTGTTGGTTGATCGGTGTGTTCATATTTGTATTTCAATCCGT
The DNA here is from genome assembly GCA_032399595.1 of Tetragonula carbonaria. Classification (NCBI taxonomy): domain Eukaryota; kingdom Metazoa; phylum Arthropoda; class Insecta; order Hymenoptera; family Apidae; genus Tetragonula; species Tetragonula carbonaria. The sequence continues at coordinate 9,814,984 of JAUCRC010000015.1, read as the reverse complement.
GTGTTGGGACACGGAATCGATCTGTCACTAACACTTACACTTATACTTTCACTATTTGTGTGAGTAAGTGCATGTGAGAAATACTGTATCGAACATCCGCACGGTATGACGGCTAAACCGAGACTGTTCCTTTTCTTTTTGTTGTTGTTGCTATTTTATTCAACTTTGCACATTAGGGTTAGGTGATGAAATGCTAACATTTCTTAAATTTTTTTTGTCTTTTAAGCCTAATGTAAAATTATGAAATAAAATGATGAAAAAAAAATTGTACAGCAAGTTTTAAGGAGTCATTGTAGAGGAGAAATAATTTAGTCGTAAATAAAATTTTTCAGTATTTTTACATACATGCAAATTTTTACAATTCTTTTTAAAAAAAGAAATAATTTGTTACATGATGCTGTAAAAACAAATTCAGTAGTTAAAGTAGAAGTTTTACGCTTTATAATGAAATCAAGTAGATTGCTATATGATTCTTTTTTTACGAAGTTATAATAACATCTATAGTATCGATTTTTCACTTAAATTAATTATATAACTTAAAACTGATTCCATGAAAATAGTTTGTATTTGTTAGAATATTGATGGTAACACGGTAGTAAATTTTTTTTGGAAAAATCAAAACATCAAAACATTACATATTTTGCTTTTCTTGTATTCTAAATGCAAATACTGAGTAAAATATTATTTGTGTTAAAATTCTATATGTTCAGTTTTGCTCATCGCTACAAATGCTACATCAGATAGAGTGCATGCAGATTTAAAGGTTTATATTTCTATTTCATACTAAGGACAAATATTCTGTTTTTTTCTTTGATAGATAGAAAGGAAGTTTTTTAATTTCACTTTGGCTTAAGGAGCAATATAGAGACTTAGAACAATATAGATTATTGTTTATTTATTAACTAAGCGTGCTTATGGGAATATTTTGAATATTGATTTGAGAAGATAGACAATATATGAAATTTCTTAGCGATACTACAACATGGCAAATAATTCTCTTCTATCACCTATATTTCTTCTATCATCATTCCAATCGTATTGTAATAGTGGGACTAGCACAAGAGACATTTACACAAAGACAGAGCACTATTGGTATATCAATGGTTTTTAACGATAATACAACCATAATTAAACTTGGAATGAATTATGACTCTATGACATTCTCCTTGACACTTCCAACTTGTAAAATTGTTTCTATAAAATCTTCCAATTACGTATTATCTTTCAGCCCAGTATTAATTTCTGGAAATAAGATTCGAAATACATACTACATGTTAGCGTGATCGTAAGAGTATTTTCAACAACGCGGTATGAGTATTTAATTTAGAAACACGATAGACATGGTGTACGATCAAGCTTTATATCGATGTTTTATTGTCACAGCGAGAATACAACATAGCCATAAGACCTATTTAAGCATTTTGCGATTGAAGTGATGTTTTAATGTTTGCAAAGCGTACGATCGCCGGAATCTATATTCTATCGAATAAATCCGGCAACGTTTATCTTTTATTGGTCTTGTACACTTATCTTATTATGAGCGGATCAAAAAAGAGAACGAACAAGTACAATCATATCGGCGCGCGAAATAATCATTTTTGTTGAGGAAACTTATAAGTAGATAAATAGAAAGAAAATGTCAAATATTAAGTCATCATAAGTTCATTCCGGATAACTGTCTAAAACGAACGACGATATGACTCGAAATTTAGTGAATGGAAGAAAGAGACTATTGATTCAAGAAATGTCGGTAGTTCTAAATATTCCGCCATCAACTGTGCACAGACATTTAAAAAATGGGAATAGTTTTGAAATTGGAAATGTGGGTGCCACCCCAATTCACTGAACAAAGTCATGTGAACTGCATGACAACATGAATATCTTTACTCGCAATGCAAAAGAATTACTGCTGAAACATTTGATAATCGGAGATAGAAAGTGGATTTTGTATAACAATTACTAAAGAAAACGAACTTAAACCATAAGAAAAGAAAAAGCTCAATGATGATATTTTAAACCAGGTCTACAATTTTGTTCTCTGTTTGATGCAATTATCAACGAATTTTTTTCGAGGTAATCAAATAGTAAATTTAGGCAAATACTGTGGTAGACAAATCAGCTAGATAACAACAAAACGCCCCAAAATCAAATCGAGAAATCGTAATTTTTCATCACGATAATGTCAAGTCATATGTAGCACAAAAAGAATTAATTTTATCGCACCCACCATATTTTCCAGATATTTCCCAATTAAATTATCACTTATTTCAATAGTTGCACTTTTTAGCTGACAAAAAATATGACAATATAAATATGATACCGTAGAAAAAAAACTCAGCAAATATTTTAATGAAAAATCAAAAAAATTTTATAGCAATCGCATTATGTCTTTGCTAAAAAGATAAGAAGAAGTTGGGTAGGATAATTTGTAATTACCCTATAACTGTAAGGTCATCACAAACTTTCATAGCATTTACAAGTATATTTCAAATTCTAGCACAAATAAGTATTATACGACAAACAAAACGAACTTATGGAATGATCTATATTTAACAGAATTTTGTGATCAGTTCCTCACTTTGTTGATGCAATAAATTTAAAAATTGTGGAAAGAGTCGTTTCTTACAGTTATCTTCAAACAGTTTTATTTACTTTAACCGCAAGCATTGTTCTTTAAAGTCAAGTGTCAAAATTCATTGAAGTTCATTAAAGTCGAATAAAATCAATTTTGTTCTCTATTTTTACAAATGCATTATTAATATATATATAATTTAGATAGGAAATATATTTTTTTATTTCTCGCAGAATTTATTGCACCTGTTTTCATCTGTGATATTTTCAAATCTGTGTTTTTAGTCCATTTTATTCTTTAACTTTTGTTGTAGTAAATTTTGTCGACAAGATTTTGCCTATATAAAAAGATATGAAACCATCAATAATAAAGAGACATTTAATTGGAAGTGTTACAACGGAGATTATTTCATTAATTGCTATTAAAAAAAAAAAAGAATATCGAACTTTGCGATACTCGATTTGTTAAATCGATTTTTGAGAAATTACATTTAGAATTTTATTCTTTAGAAAATTATAGATAAAACTTAGCATTATACACCAATATTATTAGAATTTCAATCACTCGTTTTCTCCATATCATAATCTTTCTCAAAATCTAATAACTATCATTAGATTAGTGAGATAAATCATTTTTGCAAAAACTTCATAAATTTCAGTATAATTTAGATAAGTTTCTAAATAGATAAAAGTGAATTTGAAATGTTTAAATCCGATTGTTCGTCTGCGATTAATCTATTTTTTTTTCAAGGATTCATCTTAGTTTTCTGTTAACAATTTTCTTTCTTATAGTTTACAAAGAGTACACAGAAAGTAAGAAGATAGCTATCAGGGAGATATTTATCTTTATCTGGTTTTGGTATTGGAAATACCAATGTATTGTATCTAATTATTTGAAAAAGTTCCAGTGTTTCAAATATGTTTGTATGGTTTCATTACATTCAAGCACTAAGGCAAGTGAATTGAAAGAATATTTGGAATATCAATTATGTTCTTAGCTTGTATTTTTAGCTATATAATAGATATATCTTTGTTAAAAAGTTCATTAACAACTTCAAAAATTCGACTCTTTGTTATACTTTTAAACTTAGTTTTTCTTTGAATAAATCTTTGTTCAAAGTTAGAGTAACATTTAACACAATTTTTTCACAAAAATGATTACTACCAAATTAGCAAAAAATATTTATGGAATTATTAATGAAGTTAATTTCATTTGTGCATGAAATTCTATACAGTAAAGAACGATGAAAAATTATCGATATTTTAAACTGTTATAACTTTGTAAAAAAGAAAATTATGTCATAATAATCTACTCGGTCTCATTTTGAAACATAAATCTTCTAATCTACTTTGACTACTCGAAGTTCATTTTTTCAAATCTTTTTACATATATAGGAAAGTAAAAATACTTTTATTTTTAACAATTGTAAAAATTTAAACATTTTTCAAAACATAACATTTTTTTAATGACTTGGAAACTCTTGAAATCTAATATTTTAATGATAAATTATAATGATCTCTTAAACCTTATAGTTCGATTTTTTTTTAGAACATTTTATTGAACTTCCAACATTAGGATTAGGTATGGAAATAGAATGTTAGGATTTTTTGAATTTTGTCATTTAATTCTAGTATTCAAAGTTCAATAAAATGACGAAAATAAAATCGTATAGCAAATTTTAAGAGATCGTTACAGAAAACTTCAATCAAGATTACGATAGATTTAATCGTAAATAAAATTTTTCAGTGTTTTTATAAACACTTTTTATAAACACTATTTTATAAACACTGAAACTGTGAATGTTCATAATTTTTTCTTTAAAAAAAAGAACATTTTTTCATTTTTTACATGATAAAAAATTTAAAAAATTTTAAATTTTAAAATTTTTTGGGAAAAAAACGAATTTAGGATTATCAAAACACAAGTTTTATGCTTTAAAATCAAATCAAATAAATTGTTACCTGGTTTCCTTTACGAAGTTATAACAGTTTAAAGTATCGATAATTTTTCATTTAAATTAATACGATGATAAAAGAGCCAAAATATTTTACAAAATATCACATATGTATTTTTTTTTTTTTTTTTTTGGTGTCCTTTGTCCAGGACACTCTATAAAATATGGTTCATGTTAAAATCCCACGTGATTTGCTTCGTGATCACTGTAAGTCTACCGATATTTTTAAAACGAACTGTTCCTGATTTTTTCGTAATTTTATTCCAGAATTTACATATTTTCTCCACAGTTTTTTTTTTTATTTTCCTTTATTATTTCTCGGTAATTTAGTTCTAAATTTTTTTACAATTAATGTGATGTTTGCGAAATTTATAAAAAACACATTTGTAATCTTTGATTGTATCAACAGATTTTTTATTCCATCATAAAACATTCATATCTTTGAAAAAGTAGACAATTGATTAAGTTTGTGATCATATTCATAAAATCTTCCATTAATTCATCAACTTTATCATGCTTTTCTTTTAATAAATCTTTTTAAAATTAGTTAGTTTTAGTAATTTCACTCTGGTGTATTAGCCCATTTGTTTTATTCATTTTCTATTTATTATTTTCTATTTATGTATTGAATATAATACAAAGGAGCATTTATGCATTTATGCATTGTACGATTCAGTTTGATTATAGTTTAGATTATATTTAATAATTCATATTGAAATTGTTAATAACATTTGTTTGGCGATTGAATCTTCTTCTTTACATAAGAAATATGATTCATCTGTAGAAAAGAATATTCTGTACTGCGTTTCATTATGAATAAGAATGAAAGATTTGAGGATTTTAGTTACATTAATTGGATTTACATAAATTTGTCGTCGAAACTTCAATACATTATTACATTCTTGAATGCGTGCTCTAAAAAACGATGATTTTGACAATGTATTTATTTTCAATAAAGATTATGTAATTATTTTCAATAAAGATTTTTTTGATACATTTAAAGTATTGTTAGCGATACATTTTATTATTTGGATTGAAACTATGAGTGCAATCACATTAATCGTAACAGTCTTTTTTGAATATTAAGTTATATATATATGTAACTTTGTTATCAAGATATAAATACATTGTAGGTTTAAGTCATAATTTTTAATATTGTGTAGTGTTTGCCAAGTGGAGGAATGTGTGAAAAGAGGGAAAGTATGAATGTGGCAGAAGCGCGACGTTAGCATGAGGAATTTTCCTTTTTGAAAAAAAAAAACAGTCGATGAAATAGTGGAACAAAGTTGACTGAGTCGGAAATAGTTGATTAAATCGTGAAGAGGCCTTTTTTTGAGTGATGACCGGGTTTATTAGTTATTAATTAGTTTTCGTTACCTTGATCTTTATCTTATATTTAATCTCTACATAAATATATTCAGTTTTTTGAAATTTATGAAATGAAATGGATAACTCTGGGTCCAATTATGTTACTTATTACATATTCGCAAATTTTTTCAAGCACAATAATTGCTTGTTCTTGAATCGTAAACATATTGTTCATTGCGTATGTTCATTTATAAGCAAGACTCTTGGACATTAGATTTCTGAATAGTCAACTTTCCAGTTTATTCGTTCCGTATTGCACTAAAATTGTGCTAAGTGAAACTTAGAATACAGAAACAGTGTGATGGAAAAATTCATTCTATATGAGGATTAATCAAATTTATGAAATAGTGCTATATGGGAACCAGAGAGAGAAAGACAGGGAGAGAGAGCAGGAGGGAAGGAAGGAGAGAGAGAGAATATTTCTACTACCAGGAGTAGCTATTGCGCTTTTTGCACCGTGTTATATGGAAATACGTATTTCCAGAATGCCATATTATAAAAAAGTTGACTTGGAAATCTCACGTTTTCATTTTACACTATTGTTCATAATGTAATTACGACGAACAACATTTCGAAACTCCGTTTAAATCACAAAATAAAACTAATTTAGGTTAGGTTTATCAGACACTTTACATTAGGTAATATCAGACTGAGAATCGATATTAATATTAAGAAAAGCTCCTAAAATTTTGGATCAGAAAAACTCGAGCGAACTCGGCCGAGTCTCGATACATTCGAATATTCGAGTAGCCCGAAACTTTGCACTCAACCGAAATCGAGTAATAATTCGATATTTTCTGGCTCAATCGGAAGATATCGGTTCTGACCGATGGGATATTATGTATACTTTACAATTTCACAGAACTTTTATTAGAGTAAAATAAGACTTTCAACTCGGTAACTTCTTGACATAAAATATCAAAATGTTGTGTTTTCGTCAAGCTTATACTTTTTCTTGATTTGTATTTTGGTTTTTGACTAACTTATAGCATGAACATTCCTAATAATGTTATCGTACTACGATTTCGTATTATCTACTATTACTCATATTATTACAGCTACAGGCACAAGTCAAACTAACATTAAGTTTGTATTTTGATATCATCAGTACAATTGTCATATGTATCATATGTATTACATGTAATCATTATTTATTATAATTTTTATATTATTAATTATAATTAATATAATTAATAGGAAATTATATAGATGAGGTTTATTTTTCATTAATTTCGATGATTTTTTAATATGTTGTCGAAATCTACACTTTGAACAACTTTTTCTTATACATATAACATATCCTCCGCACAGCTATAATCATACTCGCAGATGAATCAAACTTAAGCAGCACATAATTCATTAGGTATAAAAATGTCAAAAGTTTTTTCATAAATATCACGAGAAATAAAGCCGAGTGATATATAAGAAAAAGTTGTTTAAAATATTGACTTTTATAATGTATTCAAAAATCATCGAATCTTATCTCATCTGTATAATTATTTATATATATATATATATATATATATATATATATACACTTATTTATATATATATATATATATATATACTGTTTCACGCATTGTTATGAATATAAACATATAGAAGTTGTGTCTGAATAACATATCAAGATTTTTGTGAAAAAATAAGAAAGAAATATAGAATAAAATTTTTTTGTCCAAAGTTTAGTTTTCAAGCATATAATTACGACTAAGATACGATTTTTCGTGCGAAGTACAATGCTTATTTTACTTGTAAACAATGTTTTGCGATTTTGCCTGCAGTATCATTCGTATGAGCACCCAGTCTTCATTCAGTTTTTGACACAATGAGTTTGGAGCCTCTGACGACAATTTACTTACTACTATTCGTTACTATAGACTATAGAACATGTTTTTCTAATCAGCGTGTTATGGCACGATGTATTAAGCAATATAATTCCGATTGAGGCGGATAGCGACTGTGTGATGAAGTATTATGAGAGAATGTTACGGTTCCGATAGATGATCGGAAATCGCTATGAAGACTGTCTATTTTATAAATGTTAGACTCGCGTGGACCGGACGTCGCACGGAATTATATTGACCATCTGACTAATTTCTAACGACTATTCATGTATTAGCGACGGCACTAATACTAATAGAAGAGTGAGTTGAGTTAACAACGTACTTTTGAGTTAATAACTCGACTAATTGTATGTACGACGTACTCACTACATAGTGATTGTGTAACGATGCACTGACTTCGCCGCTGAAGATGGGCCTGTTTTATAGGAAAGTGATGGCGAGTGCGGGTCGATCACTTTGAATCGTCAGCCGTTTGATTCCTTTAGAAACGGTGAAATTATTAAACATCGATAGGATGATTAATGCCAATCGTTTTTAGAGGACACCAAACATAACAGGCACGCAGGAAAGAAAACAGTAAACTATCGCGTCACAACAGTCGCAGTGGAGCGTGGTAAACGTTAGAATTTTTCTATTTCAGCATAAAAAACGGGTGAGCTGTTGTCCTTATCTAAAAATAGAACAATAAATTATTTTATGCGGATAAAAAGCCCAACGTCTTTCGTACACATAATTCTAACAATTAAAATTATGAGGAATCGCCCACAGCATGTTTCTGATCAGAGAACTATTCAAAGATCTTTTCTTAGCATGCCTAATTGCATGCGTACGTAACAGATGTTCAGATTACCTTGAAAGCCTCGGACGAAAAAATTTTATTTTATATTTCTTCCTTATTTTTTCACAAAGAAATTTTCTCATCCACTTGACCTTGCACTATGAACGGATTTATTGTTAGCTCAATTTGTGTCTAATACTTGGCTATGATAGTATTATATAATATAAGTAATCAGTGACTATCGTTTACTAATCAGTAATTAATGAATGCAAAATCATAGCCATGTAGCCAATCGTAGACCAAATTTACCCGATTTCTTTCGATCGAGTCCGAAGATATCGTCGTCTATCCGACTTCGGTCGAGTTGGAAAGTTTCGGATTGTCTCGAAGATTTGAACTTCTTAAAAATTCGAAGCTACACAAATGTATAGAAATATACTTATACTTATACCCTTATATTCGGATGTACCTGACCCGAGAGTATCCGATATTTTCGAATTCACGCACATCCCTAAAACTAATGGGATTAATTTTACCAAATTAACTAGTTGAGCAAATAAAGTAACAGTAGATGGTTGCAAAAATTTAAGAAAAAAAATAATATAATTTTTCAAAAATTGTGCAGTAAATGTGCTAGTGTAAATTACAAGATTTGCAAAAAAAGGAGTGAAAAATGAATTTACGTTTATAAATTATCAATATGGGTAATTAATCCCATTTATAATATTTCTAATGTGGATTATTGTATACACTTTTTGCAGAAAAATATGAAAATATTGGGGAAACCACTTTTTCCGAATTGATCACAAATCAATTGCAATTGCAATTGATTCACAGTATACTAAAATATTAGCACAAAGTCACAGATTTTTTAACGTATAATAAAGCGTAATATGAATTATTATTTAAAATTTGTTTTGCAATCATTTCACACACACATAATGTAGATATTATGTACATCTGTATATAAATATAAATAATAAACAATTGACGTCGAAAACTTGAATTTATCTTTCTTAAGGCTGCTATTTATCGAAGTTTTTTCGGATTTATCTTGGTTTTTAAGAGACGTTCTGTACTGACCCGAGTTTTCCGATGTTGGTTTGCCTGCTTATCTTGCCATTAGTCCCATCAGTCACTACCGATCATCCATGTTCTCTTGTACAATATCTGTATTGCGTTCAATGATCTGACGTGTGTCAGATGTATATATACTGACACAATGGACAGCAATGGATTTGTTTTTCTAGGACCGACTTTTTTACGCATTCGTATCAGACGCATTAGAAACAGTCTAGATGCAAACGTAGTGCAGTCCGAGTGAGTATCACGTACTTATGTTAATGTGCACATTTAAAATACAAAGAATGCTTAAAAATGTTCGGATCTCAGGCGGAAAATCTCCGATATTTTAATGTTCTTTGTCCTATTTGCAATTTTATTGCGCTTTACGCTTTTAAAAAGCGAAAAATTATTCAGCATACAAAACTTTCATAAGTATAATTTGCTTTTGCTAAATCTCTTACTCGAAAATTCAGTAAGAAACTTTTATAACTCGAAAATTTTTTCTTTTACTTTGAGATTCGAATAAAAATTATCTTATTGTTAATACTAAGAATAGTAACGAATATATTGCATATGTAACTGTATGTGTCTATATATATATATATATTTACTACAATAATATTGCAGTAATATAGTAAGATGTGTATAAATGTTTATGGTGTAAGTCTTTTCTCAATTTTATGTGTAGTCTTAAGATCACAGGAAAATATTTATTTATATAAAATAAATAGTACGAGTGTACGAAATGGAAAATAACGGAAATATGCAGTGGGATTGAATAAAGAAAATAATACTGCTATGTTGCATTTTAGTTCTTTCACTCAAAGAAAAGTTTTATGCATCTCATTTACTGAAATTAAAGATGTTAAGTATTTCCTCCGTTTTCTTACTCCTTAACTAATTAACCAGTTATATAATAAATAGTATATAAAGTATTAATTTATATAGTATAGGTACTTTGTAGTATACACAACTGTTTCATTGAACAAAATAAAATTTAATTTTTAATGTCGAATGATTTTGTTAATTAAGAATTTGTTTTTTTTATGTTTTATTTTTGTTTATTAGCTATAGGATATAATGGGATAACGGATTATACGGATATAAATTGCACAATTTTCAGAGGTTAAAAATTTCGCGTTGAAACATGTGATGAGATAAAAGATAGGCCACCTCTCACAACCACTTTCAATGTTGTCAATACGTCATGTCCTATGTTGTCATAGCGCAACGTCTCATGTTATTCCGGACGAGTTAAAAGCCATCTATAAGTTAACATTTTTACTGCATCGTACAACTTGATTTTAACTTTTGCTAATATTATAATATATAATAGAAAATATTTACGGTAACGGTTGTAATTACAAGTGAATATAAGTATATATACAAAATATTTTTAATAATTATTAATTGTCATTAAACTTCTGTTAATTAAATATATGCAATTACATTAATATTTTAATTAAAAAAAAAGATGGACTTATCGAAAGATCACTCAATCTTAGATTTCGATGGAACTGTTTTTAATCGCTTTAATACGTACAAATAATGGAAAAAGTAAAAAAAAAAGATCCGTCGAATTATTAAAATAGGTAGTCGACAACTGATGCTCTGACATATTCTTCGAAATGACACATTCACATAGAGATTTTGGACGGTTAAAATCGAAAATAAAGGTTCTTTTTGAAAATGAATTTGCAAAAAGCTACGTATATATTATAGATATATATTACAGTTACAGTGAATTACAGAATTAGGATACGTAGTGGGCAGGTTACAATATAACTAACTAGTTGACCAAAAGTAAAAAAATGTATTATAGCGAACTGATTAGTCAGCGGTTGTTCTATTACTACCGCATTTATTTCAATTAGTTTATTTTCTCAGCTGACTAATCAGCTACATCATGACCATGACCTATTCATTTAGGCAATCGTAAAATGATCAGATATTTCGACCTAAGTCTAATTTTTATTTATTGTTTATAATTCATAATTGCTTCTTTTGATTTATTAAAGTAAAGTAGCTTGTCGCTAAATTATACTCTATTTTATTTTTTTCAAAGTCATTCGTTTCAACCGATCGATTAGAGCAATCATTTTTCTTTATTTTTTCCGTTGTTTATATGTTGTAACAAAGCGATTAAAAAATGTCTATTAAAATCCAAGGTAGAGTGATTTTTCAACAAGTTGACCCAAAAAAAAATTGAATCCTCTTTCATCCAAAAAAATATATTTGTGTAATTTTCGAGTTGAAAAATTTCTATTCACAAACAAATTAAGATATTTTATTGTATTTATAACTAAGGTACAGATTTCTTATGCATTTGTAGAAAATTTTAAATTAGTAAACAGTACATAATATGGAAAAAATATAGTATGAAAAAATATATAAAATATCTAAAGTGCTTCTGTTGTACTTGGTACATAAAACAATTTACTTTCGCAAATTTATCTTTTTTTTTATTGTCAAAAATTTAAATTTACATGTAGCAAGCTGTCTGTTACTATGCTTTTGACAATATTCTTCCAACTTGCTACCTAGGTTGAACAAATAAATTAAAAACGGAAGATCTTGTTAAAAGAAAACAAAGATTATTATAAAAACGATTGATTAAAATAGAACGAATATGATTATGATTATTTATTTTATTAACAAAAATTATAGAACGAAAATTATCTATTTTATTATAGAAAATTATTAACTATTATAGAACGAAAATTATATTTTCAGTCAAAATTATGAAACAAAGTTGGACATAAAATATTCTTCGATGAAAGAAGAAAAACAGACACATATGCTGATTTGAATGTAAAACGAACCATCTTAATTTGTTTCAATGTTTTTGGTACTTGGTGCGTTTAAACGTGCCTACTCGTCAAAAATTAGATAAGATTACACCTAAAACAAATTTTATCACCATCTTAGAAGAGGATATGATTATAGAATTGTGTTACATCCTACGAAAACAGTTACAAGGATGCTCGAAGATTTCTTGTCAACATGGAGAAATTTATCGTTCTAAATTTAAATTCATGATTATGGGTCTGCTTTTTCACGTTGACAAGAAATCTTAACATTTTTGACGCTCTCGCCGTGTTATTGTTCCAAGAGTATTTCTGCTGTTATCAACCTCATTGATCCAAGAGTATCCTTTAAGAACGATTGACGTCGATCAATCGATCGACGTTTGATTTTAGCACCTTTTATGTCAAAATAATAAAATAATAATGTTAGAATAATAAGACGGTCCATGCTTTGAAATAAAGCTAATCAACTTCTATAAAACAAGCTCGTATGCAGCGGAAAAAGTTCATTGTTCTTCTTTTCTTAATTATTCGAGAGATTCTTTCTTTTCGTTCGTTATTATTCTCGGATTATTCGAATTGTCCGTTAATTACTCCTTAATCATTCTTGATCGATCTTTGATCATTCATTAATTATTTTAATTATTCGTTAATCATTAATCATATATTATTACGATTATTCTTTAGTTATACTTTCTGTTACTCGTTTCGTTTATTTCATTCGCTTTAAACATCCGTCGTTGCGGGATCATATAATAAAGATTTGTTCGGAAATCCGTTAAGCATTCATCGTCGCAGAACGTTTTGATCAGGTGTCTAATATTTGACGAACAATACGCCATAGCGTCGTGAAATTTTATTCATATTTTATTTTTTATTCATATTTTTTTTTAATTCATATTCACGAAGCGATACCAGACATTTCGCGGTTCTTCAAAACGAAATGGAAGTCACATGGGCTCGCGACAAATATACAGAGCATCAGCTAAATGGGATCACCCAAATATTTGCCGTACACTTTGTTGTATCAAAAACTTCTCAGGATAAAATTGCACTTTTATTTTAACGGTTTTATTGACCGCTGAAAAGAAATTTTTTTCAATCTTATTTTTTTTATGAAATTTCAAAATCATCAGTAGTTTTTTAAATAGCACTGCACATATTTTTTTCAATATTCTTACATGGAGAAACAAATTCAGCGATCCCTGGCTATTCTATTTAAACTAGAATACTGGTACTAGAAGCAATAACTGGAAATATTTATCTTTACATTTGTCTGATAACTCTTATGACAGTAAGTGCTTTGATATTTTGACAAGCACTAAACAAAAATCAGACAATCATTTGTTCGAACGTTCGTTTAATAACATCTAATGTTTAAATTTAGATATGAATGTATAACTGACTCAATTGCATATTACATGCTATTTACATATATATATTATATATTATATATTATGTATTATATATTATGTATTATATATTATGTATTATATATTATGTATTATATATTATGTGTTATATATTATGTATTATATATTATATATTATACATTACATATTATATACTTAATATCTTTAAACAAGTGTCTCAAAATTAAATAGAATGGTCATAGGAGTCGCTGAATTTGTTTCTTCAAGTTCTGTAACCATGTTAGAAAAAGAAATATGCGGTATCGTTCAAAAAATTATTGAAATTTCATGAAATAATATCGGATGACTACTTGTTCTTTGTGAATCACATGATAATGCAAACAGATCCCTAACAAATAATTGATTAAATTACTTAATCAGTGTACAAAAATTATGATAATTTTGCCCTTTGTCTCTATACAATAAACTATAAAAGTAAAAATGTAGAAGCATTGTCATTCAGTCGCCGATTCTCAGATATCCAATAACAATTGATGGTCGTCGAAATAAATACTTGGACGAAAACTTATGTTTTCCTTGAAACCTAACAATATAATATAGAAAAAAATTCTCTTTACCGAGCTTCTGAAATAGTGCAACTCCTGAAAAGTTATTTGATACAACAAAAAATATAATAGATATTTGCGTGAAATAATTTCGTGAGACACCTTGTATGTATACATATAATATTTTTAAGAATCAGTCCAAATTTCTTTCTTATTCCGACTCTTATCTTATTTTTGTCTGAACAAATAATCATTCCCGTCTTGTTCATTACTTATCCACGAATCTCGGCCTTTTTTTTATTATTAAAATATTTCCACATTTATTACTATTACTATTTACATATTTATTTATATAGTCACATATTTATTTATATATTTATTAATAAATATATACTATATATTTAGTAGTAACGAAGTTGGATGCTGAAGTTAAAAATATTTCTAAATTTGTTTAGTGATACTCACACACATGAGTAATTCCTGTACAAATGGTGAAATTATTAAACATCGATAGGATGATTGATGCCAACCGTTTTTAGAGTATACCAAACATAACAGGCACACGGGTCAGCCGTGAAAGCAACCATAAACTATTGCGTCACAACAGCCGCGATGAAGCGTGGTAGATATTAGGACTTCCTACCAGCATAAAAAACGGGTGAACCGTTGTCCTTATCTAAAAATAGAACAATCAATTATTTTATGTGGATAAGAAGCCTAACGTCTTTTTACGCATAATTCTAATATCTAGAATTATGGAAAATCGCTCGAATATATTTATTGTCTAATAAAATTTTTGTTTCTCATGAAAAATTCGCACATTCGCTTTCATTTGATTTAATTTGACAAAAAAACGCAGTTATTTTTTGGTCAAATTAATTGCTATTTGGTCAGCTGATACAATCGTGATGCGGGTATGAGATGTTTGCAAATGAAATATGAGTTAAGTTTAATTCTTTTGGAATGAAATATACTTTCTTTTGGTTTTACGTCGATCTGTTTCAGTTACAAACATTTCTTCATCTTGAACACACAAAAGATCTTGTATGAATTTTTTATAATAAATGAAACTGAAATTTTATCTATTTGGTTTTAAATTTTATCTATTTGGTTTTAAATTTATTCTTTATTGTCAATTTATTTTTTTTCAATTTGTCAATTTATAATATCATTCTCCTTAGTTGTACATCAATATTAGAACACATATTTTCTTCGAAGTTGTATTCGTTTTTTCCTAAAATGCGCCATTTCTTGAACAGACTGATTTGAGAAGTGTTCTTGAGAGGGAGGAAGCACAAGCACTGGTGTCATTCAATCCAATATCTTCAACCTCGTTCCTTTGCGTGTAGGCGTGCTATGTGACACTCAGTCGTCAATGCCGCGACTTGTTTGTTTTAACGTCTCGTTATCGACATCGTAAAATGTTGCAGGCGACCAAGGTCTTCGGGATATACAATATCAGTACCGAATACTGAATCACTCGAGAATTGTCATATGAAAGATTCCATAAGAAATTTCGGTATATGCAATATACAATTATCGACATGTAAAAGGGACGTTATAGGGATATAAATAAGAACTCGTTCCATTTATATTTTACAATTACACAGAATTTTATTAGAGAAAGCAAGATAAAACTTCTTACTCATAATCAAAATTTCAACTTCGAATCAAAGTGATTTCTTGAAGTAAAATTGCCCATTTTATCGCGCTTATACACATCTTTTTAACTTGCATTTTAATCCGTTGAAGTTCCTGATCGAACTTTAAGATAGGCAAGATAGCCGACTTGTGACGCATTTCTAATAATTTCTACTCTTCTTAAAATAAGTTTTCATTCTTGAAAATGCAAATGTAATAAGAAATATGATATAATAATTAATGTAATACAGTACAATAATTAATATGAAATAATACAATATAAATATCGATAAATACCAATAAAATAATACCATAAGTAATAATTAATATGGAACACATCGATTTTATATATTTTATAATATAATAGTGTGTCTTCTTTTTGGCTACATTTCAGTCGCTGGTTTTAATAGTTTTGTGGTTTTGTGGTTTTAATGTTGAATATAGTGATTGGCATCAGTAAGCAATATTGATCTTTGGTTCCTCCGTTGTATCCATAAATGATGATGCAATCATGTAATTTTTCATTACGTCCACGTTCATTATTGGGACGTCTAAGGACGACGTTAGTGAAAAAAAATGTAAGGGAAAGTAAACTAAAGCCTAATGTATTTAGTTTCGTAACAAAAAATCGGATGGCAAAAAAAGTTCGCAGTAGGTTAAATCTCTTAATTAAACCTTATACAATGAGAAAATGATCAAACTTTTTGAAAAAAATTGTTTGAAAATAAAATCTTTTTGGAGGTATGCAAAACCTCAGTTTTGCCTCATAGAGACAAAATAGAGATAGGTAAAACCGGATACTATTAAAAGACGTATAGATGGAATACAGTTATAAAATTTTTATTTTCATTAGCAAAAACAATTATTTTTAATAATTTTAACAAATATAAAGATATTCTGTCTTATGAAAAACGGTGTTAATTACTAGTTTAGGAACTTTTAGCATATTTATAAAAAATTTGAACTATTTTAACATATAAATATACATATATATATATATCTTAATTAACAAAATAAAAGTTGCAAATAAAATACTTGTCCTCTTAAACACCCATAAACATTACATGTATGCATGAGACAATGAGTAAAAAGAGAAAGAAGAAGTTTGCCGTCTCTGATCCAAGTGATTAGTCTTTCGGTTATTGAAGTCATACATTGAATATGCATAAATCAGCGATAGATTGTATCGTGGAATATGATACTCATATGTTAAATTAGATTAGCTCTGATAAGATTCTCAGTTATTTATTTCAAGGTGGACTTTCTCGAAACTCTCGATAAACGATATATATATATATATATATATATATATTCAAACAGTGTGTTTCACTTGACTCCTGCATCGATATAATTTAATTATATTACGTGTCTCAGTATCTATATTCCGTTACTGATCACGTATCACATCATGATAGCACGCCCATCCGTAACATAATGTATTGAATCCATCTTTCTTTGAATTTGGATTGACAGGATGCGGCAGGATGGAGTCCCAAATTTCAAAAAATCAGTGAAGAGTCCCTGGGTAGAGGCAATTTCCGTTAAATCGGGTAAACAATGCAGTTTTCAGTAGTCACCATGCCTTGGTCGGGTGAACATCGGGGCTTTGTTGTCGAGGCTTTTTTTAAAAATGGCGGTTCCGTGATTGCGACGCAGGCTTTTCGCACGCGCTTCGGTTTAAATCGAAACGACGGTGTTCCTGATCGGAAAACGATATTGAAATGGGTCTAAAATTTAACGGCAACGGGATCTGCAATGTCTGAAAACCTAGCTGGGTGTTCCAACGTGAGAACACCTGAAAAAATTGCCGCAGTCAGAGCGTCTATTGAACAGTCTCCATCGCGTGTTTCTGCTCGGAAACATGCCTCTGCTTTTGGGATATCGAATCGAACGGTGAGGCGAATTCTGCACACAGACCTTAAGTTACACTCATGTAAGATTATAATTGCTCAGGAATTGAGTCCACGAGACTGGGGAAGACGTAGTGATTGTTGCAACGCCATCCTTACAACTGTGCCTCCCAGCGGTATTGCGTGGAGTAGCGACGAAGCGCATTTCCATCTTTGTGGCGCAGTTAATAAACAAAATTTTCGATACTGGGCTGCTGAAAACCCGCGCCAACTCCAACGACTCCCAAAAGTTACCGTTTGGTGTGTAATGTCCTCTGTGCATTGTGGGACCTTATTTTTTTGAAGAAGGTGGCGACACGGTAACCGTGACATCAGACCGGTATTGTAACATGTAGGAGAACTTTTTACGCCCCAAAATGGAAAAATAGGAAGAGGAACAAGATCCAAATAACTTCTGGTTCCAACAGGATAGAGCCACAGTTCATACAGCCCGTCGTTCTCGAGCTATTTTGCAAGAGACGTTCCCCGGTCGCCTGATCTCCTTACGAGGAAATGTTACATGGCGACTTTTTCCTGTGGGGGTATCTCACTGAGGTTTATAAGCATCCTCGAGCCATAGAAAATCTCAAGGGGGCCATTAAAGAAAAAATCGCCGGAATTCCTCAAGATAATGCTGAAACGAGTAATGGAAAACTTCCAGGAACGCCTGCATATGTGCATCGTCCGTCAGGGCTATCATTTGGACGATATTATTTTTAAAACCTAGCCCAAAAAAAACTGCATTATATGTGCTTTCAGAAAAAAAACTTTTTTTTCGTATTTTGTACCGTTTTTCACCTTGGAAATGGGACTCCATCCTGCCGCACCCTGTATAAAAAGTTCTTTACAAAATATATATAAGCATTGTTTGTAGATAATTTACTTATTTTTGATACTTACTTGTTTCTTACATTTTTTTCTTTTAATAGTACAATGATTTCTATATTCTTCAGATGTTCTAATCGCTTTTCCTTTTTTTCCTATTGTTCCTTCTTATTGTTCGCTCTGCTTGAGGGATAGGTTTAATTGTTTGGAGAAAAAATGTAAATGTTGATTCATATTCAATGTCCTGTGACGGGTTGAAACGAGCTCTTCATCCATCGACATAGATGGCATAGCTCTGCATCTTTTGATGTCGGTGGGAAACTCTTCATTTCAATTGTGAAAATTACTTTATGAGCCTAACGATACTGCTCAGAGATGCATATAAAATAATAATAATTTAAATTAAATGATCATACAAAAACATTAAAACGAAAGGACGCTATACATTGATAGTACAAGAAAATCGGGTATCTGGTTCTGTCCCATAGCAAATGTATTCATTTACTAAACATTAAATATTTATGCTTCAGTATGAGATAGAGCGGTGAAAAGAGGGTCAAAATATTCTGTAAGGATTATAGAATACAAATATTACTTATCTGAATGGATTTCTGAATGTGAAAACATTAAAAAAACAATCACTTAAATCATTGAAACTCTTCAAGCCGAAATTTTTAACTCTATTTATACGGAATACTACAATATCGATTTGTTTCTGAAACTTGTAAAATAAGATCGTGGGATTCACCCGAATATCATGTCACAGTTTGATTATTTATCGAAGCTTTTATTTTAAAGAAAACAATGGTATCCGATTTGATCAGCGGATGGTACCCTATTTTTCTCCTACTAGTAGCAGCTTGATAATTTCATGTGGTTGGAATCGCGAAAAAGACTGTACGTTGCTTGTGTACGGCGTAATCTTTATCGAATTCTAAGCCCTCCTCACTGTCTGTGAATCTGTTTTATAAAAATTAGTTAGCTGGTATTAGCCAATCATTTCTAAGTATGGGATGGTTATCCTAAAGCAGAGATAGCTAATTGGCGGTCCGCGGACCGCAAGTGGCCCTTACCTCTGCTTTCCCGATCGCTAATGCTATCCCCTTCACTGTATCGAATTCCACTGTGTTGAAAGTGTCGCGGCCACATACTTGTATTAGATATATACGTATACATATAAATTGTTTTCTTTGCTGTAGCGGCTAAAGTTAAAGGAAGATAGGGAAAGCAGTTTGTCTGGCCCGCTGCGGCAGGACGGAATGGACAGAAATATAGAATAGAGTAGAAACTAATTTTCATGATGGAGAAACTGACAGACTGAGTGAGCAACTCGTGCGACTCGCAACGGGGAAGAAGTTTACCGCCTCTACCCTAAAGTAACCTTTAAAACAATGCTAAATCAGACGTTAATCGAAAGATCGACTGTTTTTGTGAGGACACCTAGCAAAACAAGTCTACGGAACAGCGAGCGAAGTCGACAATAATAAGCACTCGCAACATAATAATCATGATAGAGAACGGTAGACGTTGAGACTTCTTGTCAATGTGAAAAAACGGGTCGTTACTTTAAACCATACATAGCAAAATTAGAACACTAAACTTCTTCATATTGACAAAAACTCCCAAGTCGTTCTCCTTCTAAATATTCCAATATAAATTATATGTATATAAGTTGGCTTTTTCGCAATGCATGTTCGAATCGATAAAGTGTGTTCTTAAAAATGTGAATTTCGTTCTTTACAAGCTTATTTAAATTATTATTTTTTATAACTTTGTCTATCTACGCATTACAATATGCAACCAGTTCTGATAAGATAATAGCAAAAAACTTTTTTGCTATTTCACGCACAAAATTAAAAAAATTGTTCATTTTTATGTTGGTATACATTAGTTTGTGCTAAGTATACTAACTACTTGGTATACATTAGTTTGTGCTAAGTATACTACTAAGCATTGAAATAATTTTTACGGTGTAGTTTCCATCAGTTAAACTTATCAATTTGTGCATTACGCAATGGTAATCCATCATTAAAATATTTTTGGTTGAATCGAAACAATTCATTTTTAATTTTTGAATTTTAACAAGTGATTAAAATTATAAAATAATATCTATTTTCTATTCTTGAGAATACACTTGTACCCCTCAGGTGCCATTGATTCAAACTATAAATTTGGTAAGGCTTCGAAGTCGTTTATTACTAGTACTTATTGAATCTATTGTCTAAATGGCACTGTAACAAAGTAATTATTTTAATAAACATTAGTTTGTTTCCTTTCAATAGCTTTCAATATTTTGTTCTGAAATCACTTCGATGATCTCATACAATGATAAATCCATGGTAAACCTGTCTATGGCATATCTATAAAGTTATTTTTGTACGTTTGCTTTACCTTGTCATGTATGTTTTGCTACACCTGTATCTATACTTTATACTTTTATTTGGTCTTTTCTGTTGTTTCATTGGTTTTATTTTTAACAAGTAATTTATTACGAATGATGTTCTGTTCCAATATACGAAAGCATATTCATATGTAATACTATACATCATATGTATACTTTGATTGTTTATTTCACTTAAAATATTAGGGTTTAACAGTGGAAGACTAATTCTAGCGGCGAAACAGTATGTGCAAAGAAAGACAGCAATTTTATCCAATCCGTATTATTCATAAAAATTCTTTGACAGTTAATACATTCGATATTCCATTTGATATTCCATTTGATTCCGGATGGAAAGGTACAGTGAAAATGAGTTACAATGAAACACCAGTACCAGTACCAGTACCAGTAATAATGAAAAATTGTCGATGATTTAAACTGATATAATTTCGTCTCACTTTAAAGCGCAAAGCCACTATTTTGATAGTCATAAACTCGTTTTTTCAAAAATAATTTTACGTCATGCTTTCGGTGGAAAAGTGAGGATACTCCTTTCTAATTGAAAAATTGTAAAAATTCAAATTCGTAAAAACAAAAATTCACATGCGTAAAAACATCAAAAAATTCTTTTCGTAATCCACTATTGTCTTGAAAATTGAAATCTCTTTTTTACAACGATTAAAAAATTTATAACCCGCTGTACGAAATTTTTTGATCATTTTATTCACAAAATTCTTCCCGTTATCGGTTAATACTTAATTTCGTATACCAAAATGGAAATGTAAGATTTTATAAAATTATCAATAGTAGATTCTGCATTGGCTTTGATTAAGCCATAAAACGATGTATTTGCCATGATTTGTCTGGTATAAAAGACTTTAGAATATCTAATGCAACTTTATCGCTGTATGTGTGTCTGTTAGTCATAATAGAACTTTATGTCTTTCTATTTATCTTACTGATATATTCTTCAACATTTTCATAAATTTCTTCCCAAAATAATAATGTAATAAAATTTCCCTTAAAGTTTTATTAATTCCTTGATAATCAAATTGCAAACTATTATGTAAAACTTATAATAATCTTCATTTTCAAGGTATTTTATTCATATCTGTGATAATTAAAGAATCTTGATTGAGCATGATTTGAAAAACATCTTCAAGTTTTAATCTTTGTCTTCGAATAAATTATATAACTTATTTAGACAATTATATCTCTAATGTATTAATATAATATAATTATATCTATAATATACATTTAATATGCATTTTAAATAGTTTATTATCAAATTTACTAATCTTCACAATGATCGCTAGTATTTTATTATTTTCGTCTTCAACGATCGTATAATCATTTCTAATTGAATCTTGTATTCATATTTCTCAAGTTTTTACTCGCCAACACATTAATCGCGATGATGAATCTTTCATACTCTTCAACTATTTCGCGGCTGACGATGATTGTCACAAATGCTTTTCTTAATAAATGTAGTCTGAAATAGTTTTACGATTGCAAAAACCTCTTTCAGGCTGTAAATCGCTTTTTTTATTTTTCTGCTCTAACATAGCGTCCAATGCATTATTCGCGTCAGTAGTCAAAGAGAATTGATTATTATGCAATTTTATTGAAATTCTGCGTTTTTCTTTATTCTTTCGTTCAAAGGACGCGCTTTTTTTTGAAAAATCATTAACAAACTTTCTATAATAATTAGCTAAGACAAGAAATTGTTGCAGTTGTTTTAAATTATTGGATTTCGGAAAAAATTTTGCCGTATCGAATTTATCAGGATTAGATAAAATGTTTTTATTCATTATTATTGTATGTCCGAGATATTGAAGATCAGATATTAAAAATTCGCATTTATCAAGCTCAAGTTATAAATTTGTATCATGAAAGCGTTGGAAAAGCGCCCTCAAATTATTATTATGGTCTTCGATAGATTTGCCAAAAACAATAACATCATCAAAGTAAACGAAACCCCTTGTATTAAATCCCGTCCTGATCAAATGAATCGTCCATTGTACGTTGAAACGTTGCGGATGTGTTTCTCAACCCAAATGGCATTCTATTAATGATAATATCTATGTGGCGTTGAAAAAATCGTCATCATCCATGCTAATCTGGTGGAAATTCAAAGTCAAGTCAAAAGCTGAGAAATGTCAGCAATTACCTAATTGATTTACATATCTACGATCGTCAATGTTTGACAAGAGGTATTTATCATAAGGTGTCTTTTTTTTTAGCTTCCTAACATCAACATCATATGCGATATTTTTATATATCTTATACATCACGCTTTTTTGTCCATAAAGGAGAATTATAATGACTTTCTTCAATAATTGTTTTATTTAGCATCTCATTAGTTTGTTTAGTGATTTTATTTTTATATAATTTTTATGTAATTTAGAGCATTTATAATTTTTCGTATTTACAGGCAAATTATTAGTGATTTTTATGCGATGCTTTACCAATGTAATTTTCGATAATTCGTCATCTGGTAACTGAAAAATATTTTTGTATGCTTTTATTATATTCAAAATGTTATTTCCATCTTTCTCATTAATTGTGATTTAAATTCTCATTATGATTTAAACGAACGCTTTCTTGTAAATGTTAAATAGTTTTTTTGATTTGACAATATATGTGTCTTGTGTAATTGATGTTTTGTGTGTAATATTTTTTTTGTTCCCTATAATGATTTTAGTATGTTGCCGGGAAACATATAAAATACCTACTAGTCTGTCGAAAATATGGAAAAATTATTTGAGATTAAACACTGTATTTCTACTTAGAAAAATTTGATATAAACTGTCGAATAATATTCCATTCTTACATGGTTTCGATCGGACAATCCAAAGCAACGCTTTGTTTAATGAAATTGACAATTGAGCCAGTGTGTATAAGAAATCGCTTTATTTTATCGTTGCCTAAAAATTCATCGTTTTGCGCTATGTAGGTTGTTCATTTCTCCAACTCGAAAATTTATTACATATTTATAACATATATGTACATATTATGACAATTAAAATCATAGTGATTGTTCTGACATTTATATATAGTAAGACATTTATATATAGTAAGACTGATTTCTATTATTCGTATTTCTATTATGGATACTTTATGGCATAATGATTGCATTGTTACGACACATAACATGAGAAGGTTGTCATGCAACAGGAGAAGGTCTGAGATTATAAAACTAGTTTGCTTGTATCATACGAAAATGTTAAAATGCGTGTCAGGATGTAATAATAGGTTGTCTAGGATGTTTGTCGTGTATTAAACGTTTTATGATGAATTATTATCTTTCCGTTGACTTATGTAAAATTGTTTCTTCATAAGCAATGTGAATGGTTGCATTGCTTTTATATATTATAACTTGAACGTTTTTAAACAATGAATAAACTGTTTGCAAATCATTTTACTTTCATTCTCGATGAAATGTTGTTTGGTCGTCTGACAATTGTTTCAATATAATTTTTTAACATAATTATAAATTTAAATCGTTACTCTGAAATGTATTGCCACTTTCGTATATGGATAATTTCAAATCACGCACATCTTCGAAAGCATTTCTTAATGCATAGTTAATTTTTCGATAGTTCCATAGTCCAAGCATTCTAGCATTGCCAAGTCGCTCTGTGACTCCCAATTGAACAAAAAGCGCTTTGTCGCAATCTGTCGCATTAAATGAACTATCTATTTCTGATATAAAAGATTCCACAGAAATTTCTCGTCCATCATACATCGATATCATATCTAAATTTTTAAGATTTTATTATTTTAATTAGCTTGGCTTTCTCTATCTGAATCTCTGCCTTCATTTTTCAATAAATTATGGGAAAGGAACGACGAAGAAAAGTAAGTATGGAGGAAGCTATTCCCCTATGGCTCTCGAAAAGAGGCACGAGCCACGAATGACTCGCGAGCCACCAGTTGGACAGGTCTGTTTAAACTATTTGGCAGAATAGGGTCATCTGATTCACAAAGTTTCATGTTTTAATTCGCGATAAATCATTTCGATATTTTTTGTAAAACGATCTTATTATTAATGTGATTAATATAAATGCAATTTTCATGAGATGTATGTAATATGTCTTTTCTGCTTCAGCTTTTCCTTTTAAAATTCCTTGCCTCGGTTGTGGATCTTTACGTGAAATTAAATGGAAAAAATAGACAAAATCAACGATCTTAGCAAAAACTCTTTTTTTACTTAGCCTATTCTATTGCTGCCACTAAAATGTTCTATTACGTTAGGGATATAAATAAGAACTCGTCCCACTTATACTCTACACAGAACTTTATTACAAAGAGCAATGTAAGACTTTCCACTTTCAGACTTCCCACTTTCAGACTTTCCACTTTCTTGAAATAAAATTATTTAGTAGGCCTTTTCGTCGCGCTTATATGCATTTTAGTCCGTTGGACTCTTGATCGAACTTTAAAATAGGCAGGATAACCGAATTATTTTGTGACGTATTTCTAACGATAATACAACAAGGTATAACAACAAAATGGACGCAATTTCAGAGTCCATATAAACTTCCCTATCCACAATTTTTTACTATCCAGAATTCTTTTGAAAATCAGTTTTTCTCGAAAGTAAAATGATTTTGTCTAGATTACTTTCACGCATAAATCTAAGTATCTCACGTTAATATATGTACTGTACGTTACATATCTGATTTCATTTAAATTTCCGTAACATAGTTCTTGCAGTTGCAATTATTTTCATATTAAAATAATAATTAAAGAAAACTAGTTGTAAGTAATAAGATTTGTGGAATATAATAATAGTACGTTATTGGAGATAACGGACCGTGATTAGCGATAAAAAATCAAAAGCAATGGTAATAAAAATTATCTACTAAACATTTATTCAACACACTATAATTTTTCAAAATTTACTAATTCATATAACAAGTCTCACATTATACATGTTAAAACTATACCCAAGCTAAACTAAACTATAGTTCCATTTTAGATTTGTCTACTCGCTATACTATTATAATCATATTTATTAAATATGTCTTTCAAAACCACTGTAAATAAGAAATAAAAATATATCCATTAGAAATAAAGCTCCTTTCTTTTTTTAAATTAAAATATTCAAACTAAATTTATTCAATTTCAAAGTGTTGAGTTGTATTCTTTCTGCATAACTTTGTTCACTTTAAACTGAGATTACGTAATATATCCTAAAATAGATATTTTAAAACTTTTAGCTAATATTATAGAATGACAATAGAATATATAATGATATAATATTATATTCAAAATGTGATATTTGTGTTATATTTTATAGGTATAAATCTACAAAAATGTAGTAACATTTCATATGCTTCTTTTCGAAAAATTGTAAAATATTCTACGATATTACGCGTAAACACATTATAGAAACGACTTAAAATTGTATTCTTATTCTAAAATATCATTTCTAACTTTTGTAAATATATCTCTTGTCATATTTAAATATTTGTCATCTTTTCATCAACCTATTTGGATGTCGTATACATTAAAATGTTTATCCATGTACCACCATGCTTGTTAACTTTCATCAAGTTGTGTGAAATTCTCCAAGCAAACAATGCTACAATTCGTGTTCTCTCAGCTATGTATGTGCTATGCAAATTGCTATGCGGCTTGACAGGATTTCAATTCATCTCAAGTATCATCGCTATCAGTCCACGGCATTGATAAAATAAAATCTCACATATCTCACGTTTATTAGTATGTTTTTACAATTACCAGTATGCTTTCAAAATTACTAATATGTTTTTATAATTTATAGTTTACGAGTTACTTCGATAGCTCTTTAAATGTAATATATCTTGTTTAGAGAGCCATTTTAATATCGAAATAAAAAATCGACGAAATGATGTTCATTAACAGTAGTTAAACGTACGGTTTTCTTAATACGGCCAATTTTCTTACTCACGAATTGAAAATTGGACAAATTCACTTTTCTCAATGCTGACGATAATTTGTGCGATTGTTCGTTTTTTTGATACCATCATTTTTTTCTTAGTTGTATATTACTTTGATGTGCCTTTTCGATTGAATTATATTATATTAGAAGATTTGTATTCAACAAAAAGTACAAAGCCTTTGCTAAAAACTTTAAAGCGAATTTCCAATGAAAAGAAAAATAGATTTAATTGATGCATTGCCGAAGTTATCACACATATAACTACGAATGAACGAATCCTGTACATAGCTCTGACAGTTAAGAAAAGTGAAAGACGCGTGATTACAGACATCCACTGTAATACATTCAAAAAATTAGAATTTTATATACATACATAATTAGATACTGTGTAGCTTATCTTCGTATCATGATATAGTGCATCAAAAAAACGCTTGCACATTCAGTTTTTTTTAGAGATATTTTCCTGTAAAGAAGTATACACATATTTTCACTCATTACATTTAATATGCTCATTTAAAAACGTTAGTATTTTAAAAGAACGAAAAGTTTGTAATCAAGAAAATATTTACACATTTACATTCGTAAAAGTTGTTTCCTCGTAGATGTTTTCCTTCGAAAGTATTTTGTATGCATTTCCTTGACTTCAACAATCGTTAGCCTTGGAATTGACTCTTTATAATATCACATCAAATTTTTAACCATACTTTAAAAAATACAATTTTTAAATTATCTTTATATTTAATATTTTTCTTTTTCCGATTTCCAAATCCAAAATAAACCATAAATTCTTTATCAGATTGATATCCAATGATTGAAGTTGTCTAATAAGTTACATAGGTGCATTATATAAGAGCTTCTTTTTTCTTTTTTATTTATTATATAAGAGATACTTTTTTATTTTTATAGCAATATATTTGGGATCATTGTCTCCTTTTGGGAATAATATCTTTTTTCTATGCCTAATTTAATTATACTCTTGAATGAATTATCTCGCAATAGATTAATATACTTTTCAGCGTTCATCGATAAATGCCAATTATAGAATATACATTTCCAAACCATTACATTTCTCCAGAAATATAATGATCTGCAAATACACTATAGTAAAATCTATTCGTTTTTCTCGATTTTTCGCATTAATGAAAGGCTTTCTTCGAACTGTTCTATCGTTTATGTCAGCGAAGTATGCTTCTATCGTTTATGCCACAATGTATTCTTATTGTTTGAGGATTTACATTCTCTCCAAACAATGACGTAATATCCATTGACAGACACGGGCATTTATAAATGGATTTTTTTATTATTTTTCTTATGACTTGTTGCTATTCTCTCACTGTCAACCTTTTTCGTCGGCCAAATCGTGATTTTCTACCATTTTTTTGATATTTTTGGCATTACTAATTTTTTGATATTTTATTGCTATATAGGGTGATTCATGTAATTCAAACACCTTTATAATTTTTGAATTATGCGTCTAATGAAAAATTGTTTAATACAAAAATTGTATAGTTTTAAGGGAGGCAAAATATGACAAAAATATCAAATTTTTGTGTGTGTTGAGAGCTTTCAAAATTTTTAATGTCATCTTCATTTTTTTTAATTGGACATTTATTTTTTTCATCATAAATTTAAAAAATATTAAATTCCAAGTAAAAGAAGTACCTAAAAAAACCACATCTTAAATCTAATGGTTAAAGAGATATTTTACGATAATCTCGAGGATGAAAATTGCATGAAACATTAGGACCATTTGCTAACAATTTATAAACATAAGTAACCTTGTCTTATCTACAAGTTATGCTTAAAATGATGTCCATTAACAGTTATATAATTTTGTAATCACGGGATCAATGAATTAGCGGCATTCTGAATTGATTGTGCATTAATTATATTACACGCTTGTTGAATTCGCTCTTTCATGTTGTCCATTGTTATTAGTGTTTCATTGTATATCTTATCCTTTAACGTACTCCATAAAAAATAATCTAAAGGTGTTTGATCGGGCAAGCAAAGTGGCCACAGAAATTGTTCACCACGACCGATCCATCGATTTTTAAATAATCTCTATAATGCTTCCCGTGCTTTACATGAGTAATGAACCATCATGTTGTTACTAAAATATTGAACAAGTATCTAACGGCACATCTTCCAGCAAAACTAACAAGAAATTCTGCGTATTTTTGTCTTGTTTCTGCATTAATCGTCCATTAATGTGGATCAATTATTCGATTTCTGCTATGCCACATCACACATTAATATTCGATGGACGTTGATCAATCCAATCAATTTCTCTCATCCAATAGGAATTATTTGATGCCCAATAATGTAAATTCCGTAAATGTACCATGTTGTTTGTACCATGATTGGTAAATGTTGCTTCGTCTGTAAATAACTCTACATCCGAATGTAAGATATATAATAACACTGGTGTTTATAAACATTGTCCTCTGACAGTACTACACAGTTTTCATCCTCGAGACAAATTATCGTAAAATATCTCTTTAACTATTATCTTTAGTGGTAACTATTATCAACGTGGTTTAATACTTTTTTACTTGGAATTTAATATTCTTTCATGATATTCTTTATAATGAAAAAAATATATATGATCCAATTAAAAAGAATAAAGATAACTTTAAAAATTTCGAAAACCCAACACACACAAAAAATTGATACACCACATTTTGCCTCCCTTAAGTAAAATAAATTTACTATAAATTTACTATATGTATTTTTATATGCGAAAATGTTCGAATATACATGAGAATATTAACCAGATTATCTTTCCATAAAAATGCGTATGTGTACAACAAATCTGATTTAACAAATAGTTTGGAAGATGAAAAAAGAGTAATAACTTGTTAATAACAATAAGAGACGAAAACTACAAGTTTGTTAAAATTGATTAGAGTTGAAACGATAACAAGATTGCTATTTCATTTGTTAATTTATGTTGCAGATTGGAATCTCTTCCACGAAGAACAGAAGAAGTTGTCGATGAAATTTCGGACATAATAAAATGTTGCAGAACAAAAGTAAATGAAGGGAATAGATAGTACTAATTCTGAGACGTATAGATTCAAGCAAGAATGGTCAGAAACATCGGCAGAACGGGCAAGTATCTTCAAATAATCTAGATCCTGGATGTAGAAATGGTTGTTCATGGAAATATTTTATAATTTTGAGTGATATTTTCCATGGATCGATGTGATTCTCAGTACACAATCTTTTCTCTCTGGAATTTAATGTATTTGATAACAGTATACCGACAAGATTGAGTTTCAACTCTAATCAATTTTATCACGCTAAAACAAAGATGTTTTTTCATTTGTGCGATAAACAACAATTTCTGGATTTGTTTATAACTCGAGCAGAGGACGATCTTTTCGAAGATATTAATACGGAATATCGTTTAAGAACTTTCATTTTCCGAATTGAAAATCGAGATTTGACAGAGAATTCATGAGAAGTCAGATTTATCTTAAGCTGAAAGAAAAATATTTGAATTGTATGAATCTCGAGATTGATGAAAAATTAAGGAAAATGCTGGAAGCGCTTACGCAGAAGACGGGACAAATCTTGTTTCATAACGAGAACTGTCTTAGCGGAAAATAAGTCTTTTCTGATAACTACGAAGTGAAAAGAAACGGTGATGAACCTAAATTCGCATTTTAAAAAAACTACGTAGATACAAGGCTATAAAGGAAATTAAAAACGATGAGTTTACTCCAACGAACTAAAGTGAATATAAAGACATGAAGGGGAAAAAAAACGAAAATACGAAAGCTTCGTTGATAGAAGATCTCGCTTAGTTTATATTTCTTTAAATGTTTTGAAATACAAATGAAATAAAGTAAAATTTGCCAATAGTATCCAAGATGCTTATCCATTAGGCGAAGAGGAAAGAGTCGACTGTAATTCGTACAGAATTCCGGAGAAGGTTTCTTACAACGTCGGATAAAAGTTTCTAGCAGCAGGTAATTATCCGTGAAATTCGCAATCGTAAAAAGTGAAAATGCTCCTTTCATTACGATAAAATGTGATAGAAAAACATAGAAAAAAAGTGCATATGAAAAGGAAAAAATCTTTCAAGAAAATCAATCGTAAGAAAGAATTCATCGAATGATATTGATCCAGAGGAAAACCAATGTGAGCTTAATTAAAATTTGGACTTTGAGCTTCTTGCTAAAATTACACGTATTCATTCGATAAAAAAAAAAAAAAAGAAAACGGTAAAAAGAATTCTCATCTTCGATAGTCTGAATTCGTTATATCTGAAATACTGATATCAGAATGAAAAAATCTTGTTCACCGTATAGAGATAACCCACGAAAACAATACGAATTGATCCAGTAGGTCAATGGCTGAGCTCTTACTTGTTAGTCGAATGGAAGCCTATTAGAGGCGGTCGTGCGTGAAACAAAAGTGGAAGCGAGCATCGTCGAGGTGAGTCGACTATGCCAATTGTCTCTGTCGCAGACAAAATCTACATAATATGGCGATAAGTATTATCAATTTCTTTGTGGCTGTATTGATACAGAACAAATGAAGCATATTCTTTTCTCTGCATACACTAGATACTATGTCTGGAATTGGCAATTGCTTCAACTGGAAGATAATAAAAAATAACAAAAATTATTAAACGTTAAAAGTATAACGATATGATTAATATGTTCTGGTTTGGTTCATAAGTGATTCAATATATAAGTGTAACTCTTGAAAACGTGAAATGTGAAGTGGTTTAAAAATATTTCAAATTTATTTATTTAAATTATGTTCGTCCTAAATCGTATTGATTGAACCGAATTAAAATACGATGAAAATGTCTTTAAATTACGATTTGTGTCGTATAGTTGTATCGTTCTTAATAAAAAAAACTAAGTGCCAATTAAGATAATAAATAATAATTTCAAATAAACGCGTAAAATCGTACTTATTCGGGCTAAATCAAGTGAATGTCAAGAAAAAATATATGTATTTAAGAATTCGCTGTTAATCACTAAATTAATCAAAAAAAAAAAAAAATGCAGACCCTCGAAGTTTTCATGAACTCGACGCCTGACCCGTGGAATATGACATTACTATTGGAAAATTACACGTATTATAATAATACAAACATTACAGATTTACAATCGAGAAATCAATTTATACTTCCATGGTGGAGACAAATGATATGGACATTGTTGTTCGCGGGAATGATCATCGTGGCAACTGGTGGCAATTTGATAGTCATTTGGATCGTACTAGCGCATAAACGGATGCGCACAGTCACTAACTATTTCTTGGTAAACTTGAGCATCGCAGATGCGATGGTATCTACATTGAACGTCACGTTCAACTATATCTATATGTTGAACAGCCATTGGCCCTTTGGCACATTGTATTGCAAGATATGTCAATTCGTCGCTGTACTTACTATATGTTCCAGTGTCTTCACTTTAATGGCGATTTCTATAGATAGGTAAGTATGTTGTTCTTAATCAAAGCTGGAATTTATACATTTATGTATTTATTTCATTTCTAGGTTTAATAAGAAACAATAATGAAATTCACAATTAGAAAAGAAATAAATCATTTTTCTATTAAGCGTGCGCTATTTGAGCCTCTCACTCGCCAAATCGATTAACTCCATAAAACAAAAAGTGGAGAAATGTGATGAAATAATATATATTGTTTTTTATATAAATGCAGATGTAGCTTTCAGTGATATATAAAATCAATAAGATAGAATAGCCTTGGAATAATCGTCATTAATATTACAATTTTTGCGTGACTAAGGGAGTTAATCGATTTGGCAAGTGAAAAAAAGTAATAATATCAAATTCAGTCTTCAAATTATTTCTTTTATTGTTATATATCTAAAAAAAAAATGTTCATTATCATATATCTTTTATTAAAGATTTTTCACAAAAATGAATGATAATTGTTCTGTTGCAATATATTATTATTTGTTATTGATTCATCGGCAATAGTAATCATGTTTAATAGGAGGAATGAATTTTAACAGAATTTTACACAATTTTAATTTTCATCATATCTTTTCTCTTTTCTCTTGTCACAGTCCTACCTATAACAAAAACTGGTCTACATTTGCTAGAGACTTTCTTATATTAATGGCATTAAATTCTGAATCTTCGTTAAAGTCATATTTGCATGACGTGGAATTTCGACCTTTCTGACTCTATCCAGTGCATCCACTGGTAACTCTTTAATTTTCTGTTAATTAATTTTCTGTTAATAATAGAATTTTTTAAGATTTTGTTGAGAAAAAATCCTGATGAGTTATTTATAATAGAATTATAATTCTATTATAAATAACTATTATAAATAACTATTATAATTCTATTATATGATAATAACTATTATATTCTATTATTAATAATAGAAGTTTTTAAGATTTTGTTGAGAAAAAATCCTGATGAGTTATTTAAACTACATTAGGTTCTTCCTTTCTACTGGTTTTGATTGTATTGTATCAATCATCTGGTGAAAGAATGTTTCGAATTTTTTTTGCATGTGACTCGAATGGTAAAATCTGAATCATTAGGCAAATAACTGTGTTCACTTACCAAAAATTTCATTTCAATTGACTCAGCTCTTATTTTTGTACTTTGAACCAATTTCAATAAACTTCAATAAACAATTTTGATATTTCTATTTTGTCCGGTACATGAATCTGAATATGTTATTATTTTTTCAAAATTTCTTGAGACCCACGAAATTTTTCAGTTTCTGGCTAAACGAACATATGGCTATATTTTTTTATTAAAATCATGGTAACCGAAATTAAAAACATATAAATTTTATTTATAGTAAGCTACCGATGTAGTAATTTTAGGAAAAAAGCTAAAGCTTTTTCTAAGTCGAAAGAAAATACGAAAATTTCTTTAGATACTGCAGCCAGTATTAGCCAGTTCAGCTCGTACTTGCTATAATTCATAAGTACTTGCTTCTGCGGTTAGACTGTAATTGACTAATTTATTTTACTTTATTTCTGATGAGACAGCACTAAACAATTTACCTTATCATTATAGCACTTGCTGCTGCGATTGAATTATTGCAACGATTTATATTAGAGGAGTTAGTCAGAATAGCTTCTAAAATAAATTATTTATTATTCGATGGCCAAAAAAAGTTTGTCTTTTAACACATATCCGTCCGGCATTATTTGCACCGCCATTGACCAAATGCCGGCATTTTTGGACACTATTTGTAGAAATAATATGCTATATATAAAAACAACCTAACTTTTAAAAAGTCATATATTTTTTAGTGAAATTTTGAGAAATAAAATAAAATGAATTTGTATTTATATATACACCTTTATTTTTTATTTTTTTCTTTCTGAAGTTAAATAAAAATTAAATCCACAAAAAAGGTGAAATGAATTACTGAAAACATACTCATTATTTTATTAGATAAAGTAAATTATTTTCGAAACTTTAATTTTATCAATAATTAATAGTAATTAACACCCAAGTACTTAAACTTTGAATAAACTTCTTCTATACGCAGTACCGACTAATACGTTTTTAAATTAATTTTTTTTTACATTTGCACCCTTATACGACGTAACTGAAGCTGAAATCAATTTTTTCGTAGAATTATCTCTGTTTGGTAAAAATTACGTTTTAATTTATAAAACGGATTTAATAAAACAACAATCAATTATTTACTGCAATATACAAATGACGAACGGTCATTTGGCTGCTGGTGATGGCTGCTGGTCTGTGAAATGACGAATTTTCGTCATGCAGACGGATATGTGTTAATGGTGTTAATCCTTATTATTAGGGAAATTTATTATAAATATAAAAAGTTAGGACTCAATCAAGTGCTTTGACACTTAAATTTAAAATAATTCAAAGAATGAAGTTAATCGATTTGGCCTGTGAAAGGACATAAATATTTATATTTTAATACGTCAGAATCCAAATTGAACGATATTTAAACAATAAGAAATAATCGTAATTCAACCAGCTTAAATTGTTTTGTCTTAGGCTAGAATTGGTAAAAATTACAACTTCGAAAATCTATTTATAATATAAATAGAATTTAATAAAAAGAAGGAAATTATTTACGAGAATTGATATTTTGTAAATGTAAAAAAGATTGTGATTTGCGGGAAATGAAAAATTATCAATACTAATCAATTATTAACACATAATCTACGAATGGATTGTGCATGCATTATTACATAATGCGGATGATTTTTTCCACTTATAATAAATTTAATGATATTTTATTAAAATAATTAGTGGCATACGTATAGACTTCTGAAAGCGAAAAATTCCGTTTAAAAATTCTGGATTAAATATTGAATTAGAAGATATCAAGGAGGACATAATATATTGTTATTAGTTTTTTTTGTGGATGGATACATAAACATTATATAAAGATTTTCTGTTCTTTTAAATAGAATTCTATATATATCAATCAATGCAGCTTTTTATTTTCTATAAAAAAGAGTATTTATATCTAATTAATTAAAAGTAGTATTTATATCTAATAGTAAAAGTATTTAGTAAGAATATTTATATCTAAAAATTAAGTTCAGAAAATATTTTAATCTTAATTCTATAAAATCTATTGAAAGATAAAAAAGAGCAGTATACTTGTGTTTATACTGCCCTTGTTTTTCATACATTTTATGAAATTAAAACTAGAATATCTTGTAATGA
Source organism: Tetragonula carbonaria (assembly GCA_032399595.1). Lineage (NCBI taxonomy): Eukaryota > Metazoa > Arthropoda > Insecta > Hymenoptera > Apidae > Tetragonula > Tetragonula carbonaria. The sequence goes on along the minus strand of JAUCRC010000015.1, from coordinate 9,779,333 downwards.
TGAGCAAAATACACGTAGAATTTTAATATAAGTAATATTTCCATGTAAAATATAAAAGAAGCAAAATATATAATTTTTTATAGGATGTTTTGACTTCCCCAAAAACATTTTACCATGAATATTCTGATATAAACTGTTTCCCTGGAATTAGATTTTCGGCGCAATTAATTTAAATGAAATATTATTGACACTTTAAATTGCTATATCTTCGTACAAAAGATCATATCTATTTTAAAACTAATCTCATTTTAAAACATAAAACTTCCATTTTGATCGTCCTAAATTTGTTTTCTTTTTTAATTTTAATATCATGCAGGTAAAGAGAAAACTGTTCTTTTAAAAAAAAAAAGAAAAAATTTTAGTCTTCAAGACTATTATGGATCATAAACATAAAAAAAATTTTAGTCTTCAAGACCATTATGGATCAAGTCATAAAAAATTTTTAAAAAATATTCGAATTTACGAATAAAAATAATCTTACTTTCTCATTTACTATGTCATACATTTTTGAAGAAAAACAAACTTAGGTCAGTCAAAGAAATTCACGCTTTAAAGTAAATTAAAATCCAGTAGATTGTTATATGATTTTCTTTTACGAAATTATAACAGTATTTAAACTATCGATAAATTTTCATCAGTTATGCTCTTCACTGTAACAATAACATAAACATGTAACAAGTAAAGTAATTAATATTTTCTTGATTTATATATTCAACGTATGCTATTATAGAATTTTAGAAAAAGATACTTCTACAAAAAAAGATAAAAAAATGACTAAATGAACATGTTTATAATTTATACATAAATTTATCCTTGTTGACTTCAGTCCAAAGGAAGCTTCACCTACGAACAAAAAATATCAGCGTACTATATACCTAAATGCATAGTTAAAAGTTTATTATTTAGAAAATGATTTGGGATATGGGAAAAATTGTAGGAACTGGAATGCCCTTTTAATCTTATTTAAAAATTTTGATACCATTTTCAAGAAATTTATATAAAAAAATCGAAAAGTTCAGAACTTTAAAGTTCGACTTACATTCTTTCAGGAATTAAAAAAATCTTTTATATAGATTATTTTAATTAATACCAAACCAAAAATGTTAAAAAAATTTTCAACTACTGAACTACTATATGACAAACACACAAAAGAATTTCATATTATAGCGTGTTATGTACAAAAAAACATTACAAAACTAAAGCTTTTTATTACATTTAATAATAAGAAGAAAAAAATCATTTATACAAGATGAAACGAAATATCAGCTTTAAAAAAATAATTTTTAACTTCTTGAACATTAAGGTATTTAATTCCCCAAAACATCTAAAAGAAAAGGAGTAAATAATGTAATATATTAGTTAATATATTACACACAATTGCAATATTTATTTGCTCATTTAAACAAACTGCTCGTTTAAATATATCAAGAGAGAAACGAGAATTAGCTTTGATCAGTATTACAGTCTCCTCTATTTTAATATTTTACTTTATATATAATACAAAGTAAAATATTAAAGTAAAGTATTTCGTTGTTTCAACAATTAGATAAATAAGATGTTTTAAATTGTAGTTATCCCATAGATCGCAATTATTTCTGAGAGCAGCATTGCAACGTTTATTCTGTCATAAACTTAAGTCCCATTATCAAGGATTATGATTTAGAACTTAACTACGATTTCGAGCCGAATTATTCGAGGGTTGAAAGCCGATTAAACTTAATTTAATATCTAATAATACCTAATAATTAGATTGGTTCAAACAGTTATTATTACTGAGAATCTTAGCAATAGACTTAAAGAATAAAAGCTGTAAAGCCACGCGAAAAATTACTCGTCTATAAGCTGGACAAATACATACGTGGTTAACTGGCCTCGACTGTGTAAGGAAATGCTACTTTGACAATTCATCGCCCCAGGAAAATAAATAACGCTCGACTTGGACAGCCAAAGCAAGAGATGAAAATCACGGTCTCAAAGACGGAAATCTAGCTTTCTGTGTAGCTAGTAAGCGGATATTCGCAAATCTGTACTGGACAGTTTTAACTGTGCGCTGTATACGTGCAAACGTACAAAGGAATGCAATTTACTGTTCACTACTTTTTCCTAAAATTGAATTTTTTGTCAAGCGATGTTTTGCTTAATAATGAGAAGAATTATCGATTGCTTATCCAATAATTATATTTAATATTTAAAAAAAGTTCACAAACTTGAGCAAACCTTTTAGTTATAAAATTTTTAACAATTCGAAATATTTTTAAAAATTTTTAAATTCATTTCGAAATTAATAAAATCATTTTTTATATTACTATTATTATTGTAATTTATACTTTTATTTTTTGTACGCACACGTCTACAAGATGGGCATTAAAAAGAAAAAGCTTTCTAATTTTATGTTGATTACACATAGTGTTAACATCTGTTAATTGAAATACATTAAAATATATTTGCAAAACTGAACGGGAAACTGTTATACCGCAATTTTCAGTGGAGTTGAGAATTCTGTGGTCACTTCGCAAGAGATCAACCACAATTCCAATTCAAGGAGTCCACAAACAAAAGTTAAAAACTGGATTTTTAATAATATATTCTTGACTAGAGTCACGAAGATTGAAAAAAACTTAAGAAACTTGAGAAACACAAAAGAATCAAAATCAAGCGATCAAGGAAGCGATTGAAAAAATCAATCGTTTCGACAATTCCACATTGGTTCTTATATTCATGTTTCCTATCGTTGCTGGTGGTGGAAATGATATCCTGCTACGTCTGCAAAATGTCACTTGTCCAATTTTCCAAAAGATCTTGTTCTATTATGCGGTCAGGTTTCTCAGTATGAGATGCTTTCAAATAGCGTTCGATATCAGTTGTGTAAGAACGACGTTAACAGTTTTATTCCAGAAACGTACATAAGAATACAAAGATAGTAAAAATTTTGAACAGTATAATTATAATAATAGTACAACGGTAAAAATTTTGAACATAGTAAGAATATGTTCTTCGCAGGACATATTTTCTAAAGTTATGAGAACATAGCAAGAATATGTTCTTATAACTTTAGGAGGAATCGCGAATTGATGTTGAAATCCTAGTATCTGAGCGAGAAATTATTTTAATATCATTTTCATTTATTTTTATGGAAAAAAATTATTTGACTGATTGGATACTGTACTGCGATCCAGGTCATTCGCTCAATGGCTCTAATCACTGAGCTACTCTGGCTAAAGTGATGGTTTTCCTCCCAACGAACAAACATACATATAAGAACACTTATTTTTCGTATATTTACTTTAACGAATTTTTCGTTAATTCTCCAAACCAATTTCGTTTCCCTGTCTTTTTTCTATATTTGAATCGTATTGTTTAAAAACCAAAATGTTTACGAAATAATCACCATCATATCTCAAATGTTGCATCGAAATTAAATGAATAAATATGTTTTTATTTGTTTATAAAAATCAGAGATGTGGCCAATAAATATGTACGAATGCATGATCGCACGATGTATAATTCTGACATAGAAGTATAACAAGACGAAACAAACAATAAATCTCTCTTTCTCACCTCGTTTCTCATCTTGACCCCTCTTTCCCTATTTTACTTACTGCCAATTTATAACAAATTTATGAACGTCCAGGTAATTTATAATGTCCAGGAAAATTTAAATTAGTAATTTATCTTGCTTCAAAGACAAAATAATTACAATAATAGTTATATAAATCATTCAAATAAAATATTTATTTTAATGTCTATCTATCACCAGCAGTGTTTATTTCTATCTTTTCCGCATTTTTATTTTTATTGTATTTGTGTTCAAGAGATATAATTCTAGCACAGTACATAACATTTTCAGTATTAGTCAATTTTGTTAAAAAATGTTGTGTAGTAAGGAAATTGAAATGAATTAAAAAACAGCATTGATTAAATTTTGGACGGTTAGATATTTCTTAATACTAATTTATTATTAATTTTAATAAATCGACAATGCATGATAGTTATAATATATTCAAAATATTAAAGTTGAAATTTTTTGCATCTATTTCAAATTTTAAATCGTTATTTAAAACGAAAGTATATAGTAATAATTAATGTGCTTATTACAAACAAACTATTATTTTTTATTTTACATTATTATTTAAAGTTATCATCTAAAAATAATTTATTTCTTAAATAACATATTGCATTCATTCTTATTTTGAAATAGGTATCTTTGTTATACTTGGAGTAATTTATTCCTTTCATTTGGCATTTTCATTTCAAATAAAAAATATATTCAATTTTGTGCATAAATAAATATTCAGTTTTTTTCTTGATGCAAATCTACTATATCTACTAATGTAAATACTAAAAAAACGTATTTAAGATAAAAAAAATAGTTTATTGCGCTTTTCTTCAAGAATTTGCAAAAGTTTGTTTAAAATGTATTTTGGTGATTTTTTTCGGCCACGATCAAGTATACATAGATAGATCACAAAATGATATTGAATCGGTGTCGATGATTTTCAATAGTTCGATAGCCTCGTGACTACATATATCGAAGAATTATGCTTCAATGATTCGAAGAGAAGAGCATGAGTATATGCCTGTGACACTGCCGATAAATGATAATGTACGTTATCGAGACTGCTGTAAGGGAAACTCAGGTTTCAGAATTTCTAGTGAAACGAACGGTACGATTCGTAGTGAAAATATAATGTATATAGTCAAAGTCGACTAAACTCGAGTTTTTTAAACGAATATCATATTTATTACTTCTAAATATTATTTACACGATTTTAAATATTAAAATATTTTTTATAAAATTTGTATTCGTATGGAAAATAAAAGATAATTCTATATAAGATAAGTGGATTAATAATTAAAATATCAACTGAATAATTAGATGGATTTTTATCAAAGGCGAAAAGAAATGATCTTTCTTAAGATTTTCAAGAAAGAAATACTTATGCTTGATGAATCAAATTTCATCAAAGTAGAAATGAAAATTCAAAATTGTCCTTGTCGATAAAAATTGAAACTTTTAGAAGCTTTTCAATATTGTGATATGTTTATTTTTTTTTTTTGTTTTTCCTTTTCGGAAGTAGCACAGCAAAATATAACGAAAATGTTTTTTCTGATTTTTCATTTTGAAATCGACGCCAAATAAACAATTGTTAACGAAATCGAATTCATTTCTTTTTCTAAAATAAACTTAGTTTTCTGAACAATAAGATATTAGATTAGATATACACAATGAATTTGCAGTTTAAAATGAAGTTAGTTACATTTTAAGATATACATATATGTCCATCATAGATGGATAGATGGACATATGGATAGATGTCCATCTGTTAGAAAAATATGCAATTAGTTTTTGGCTAATAACTTATCTGAAGATACTCTAATTCTAAGTAATACAGGCAAACGCAGCGAACAGATTGATAAGTCGAAGTACAATAGGCTAATGTTATTATCTGTCGGTGCCATCGGAAGAAACTGTTGCCGATTAATGTTGTTATCGATCAAATCTAGTATCGTTGAATTCTTGTCGATGATTTCAATGCGACCATTAAACAGATATTCATGAACTGCTGATTTTTATCAATAGGAAATATTACAAATGAATGAATTTTTTTTCTTACTTAAAGAAACTTTAACCAAAGATTAAAATACGAAATAGGATGAAAAATAAAAGGAAATCTATCAATTAAAATTGTTAAACAACAAGGTTTATTTGTTCGATATAAATTACGAAATCTTTAAAGCGAAGTATTTTCATTTTCTTTTATCCCTAATTTAATTTAATTTAATTGTTATAAAAATAATTTTGTAAAAAATTAACAAATTCAGTCGACAAATTCAGTCTACCTACAGGGATACGTATACGGATTATCGAGCGCATAAGTTTCATTTATTCGGGACAAACCACGATCTGGAATTCAATTTTCCTCAACGTTTCTCTCGGATAGAGATTGTCCAATAGAGGTGTGTTAATTACACAGAGCCGAGTCCTAATAACGATTGAAATCGAAAAAAGGAATTAATTGTTGATAAAGAGATGAGAATCAAATTGAGAAATCAGATAGATTTCTACACTTCCTGATATCATAGTGGTATTAATCATCAGCCATGATAATACTTCTGAATTAGCAATTAAAAGCAAAGTCGTTTAAACTGATTCTTTAGTTGTCCAGCAGAGAGCACATTCAACATAGCAACGAGAGTTCGATACTTACAGGATACGTTTTTAGTTTTGTAATATGTGAAAGGGAATATCAAACACATTCACAAATTCGATGTACGATAAAATCAAAATACAATATCCAAATCATCGAAATCGAAATTGAAATTCATCAAATACACATCTTCTAAATTAACGATAATGAATGAAACATGTTTAAATGAATTCTACACACTTACTTTATTGGTATTATATATATATTAGAAATACGAATATATTCTCTCCAAAATTTACTTATGTTCAATAATGTTAGTTTTTAAACTTCGGAGAGAATATATTCGTATTTCTGATACATTTATTTAGCAAAAATATACTAAAGCCTACGAACTGTACAATCTAATGATGTTCTTACAAGTTCTTACAATAAAATTATTCAAATTAAAATCTTGACTTAGCAAAAAAACTTATAAACGAAAAAAAATTGTAGTCGGTGCAATCATTCCTTTAATAAATAAAAATAAATAAAAAGCTTGTAAAATTTATTTGTCCGTTATTTTTTATTTACGGAGAGCTATGAAAATGTTAAAAAATTGAACGCTTATCAAATACAATAAGAGATAATAAGAAACTAAGTTAAAGAAATTAAATCTTTTTTATTTTTTGTTCATAAGAATGAAAATAAGAAAAGTCATGTTTCTTATTACCTCCAAATACTTTTTGGAGGTAACATGAAATATTATTGATATAAATATATTGATTTAAACTTTACGATAATAAGCGAGATATTTTGCCTGTTTATTGAGATAAAAATTTTACTTCAAAGAAAAATCAATTTATAGTACCTTATAGCAAAGACTTAGTGAAGAATTATTGTTTTCTGAAACGATTTTGCTTACCTTTTTTACATGTTTACATACATTAGTTTTTCAAGTTTTTCAATCGTCCAGTCATCATGAAATTGCAAATTACATTGTCAATTCACAAACAAGATATTTTGCTCAAAGCTATAGACGATTTTTCTTTTTTCAGAATAAAATTTTTTATCAATTTTTTGTTTATCTGTTTGATACTTATTATATTCCAATATTTTTATAAATTAACAGTTATTTATTTTCACAGAAAGAAATTTGTGTTTAAAACTTTTTATACTGACTTTCGCTAATTTTATTTTCATCACTGTGTGAAACAAATGAAAATAAAAAGTAAAAAAAGTTATGGCAATAGTATATATGTACTTTAATATATATGATGTTTTCCTTAACTTCTCAAGAATTTTTATTACTAACAAGGAAAAATTGAGAATTATCGATGTATAATGTAATAAGAAATAATATTTATTTCCTCCGCGATTTAATTAAAATGACGTAATATTTTTTTCTTAAAAACACTTAGATGAAATGTTCATCAGGTAAAAAAATTAGAGTTCCAGTTTCAAAACATCTGCTGTATTTCGTATATATTTATTACTTCATCTGTTTCTTGAGAATGTTTCCCGTTTTTCCTTGATATTAAACTTACTTTAAATGATATCAAAGAATTTTAAAATGAAGAAATATAACTGTAATGTATCCAATTTAACTTTTTTACAGTGATAATTTATTTAATGTTTTAAAACGTTTTTATTAAAAATAAGAATAAACGTTTTCATTAGAAATAAGAATAAAAATGCAGATGACTAATGCAATGACAATGAATGGAAACATGAAATAAATAATTAAATGCTCTGATATCATTTTTGAATATAGTTTATGGCTGTTGTCGCAATCAATTTTTTTTCACATTCTTTCACATTCTTTCAAATCTTTTTTAACTAACAAAAATTAAAAAAGATATGTGTACGCACCAACAGAGTGGTTTTGTACGTATATATTATGGCAAGATTTCAACATTTTTAAATTTTAAATGCAAAATATAAAAAAATTAAATTCTTTTAATAATTAGTATACTGAAATATATATTGAAAAAAAAAATTGCGCAATGTCGAGAAAATGTACGAAAGATGAGATTTTTAAGCTTTATCGTCGCAATTTCATAAATTGGAGAATTGTATGATGAACATAGAAGACATACGAATACATAGAAAGAAATGATAGAATAGAAAATACTTTGTATATAACAAAAATGCTTTATAGTAATATAAGCTTTATAATCTCTAATGTAGCAAGAATTTCCTTTGAATATACATGAGAAAGTGACTTCTTCTGTCATCGTTTATACTTTAAAGAAAGAATACAGTAAGTACGATTCGACATCGTTATCGCACCTTTTTCAAACAAATACTTTAAAAAATTATCTTAAGTTTCAAATTCTTCGGTAAATTTTACATTTTTGTTTGATCGGATTTCAAAAATTCAGATAATTAATATTATGTTTAACAATAATAACCTTATGAAATGAAATAATTTAATGTGAATATAATTTAAATGTAATATAATTTAAAATGAAATAATTATTTATTGTCTAATAATTTAAAATGAAATAATTATTTATTGTCTTGCTTATTGTTTATTAAACCAGTTAAATTTTTTGTTTGAGATAATTTTATGATAATTCAATATAATAAATACATATTATAAATACATATATACTGCCATTCAAAAGTCTTAAGACACAGACTTTTTGATAGAAATTCAGTATTTAAACTGTTCGTTTATGAAATCGATTAATTGTGCAAAAAAAAAGTTGAGAGATTGACAACATAATATACTTTATAAAACTTAATAAGATAGTATAGTTTTTTAAAATTCTTTGTAAAATTTGTACTCAAAGGAATCTGTGACGTATTAATATACAGTGGATACAGAAAGTATTCGTACACTATCTAGATTCATTTTCAAGGATTCATTTTCAAGCGTGAAGCCTCTACTTTTACAGTACTGAATTCATTTCTTCTAAACGATGATTTTACATTATTTTCAAGAAGGTAAGTAAAGATATTTTTTCTTTCGAAAATTTTGCACATTGCAAATTTTTTTCATAACTAAAGCAACTATGATATCGAAGATTGAAGTCTCAATATAAAAATCCTTTGAAATCCTTTAAAATTTATTGTACATTTTTTCTCACGAAGTTACAAGACTATCGACAATTTTTCATCAGGTGTACGAATACTTTTTGTATCCACTGTGTTAACACTTAACAGATTCTTTGTTGTATAAGTATCATTACATTCTTTCCATTTTTGAAACAAATATAGTACTTACTTTTTCTTAACTTTTATATGGCAATATATTTATTATAACATAAGAATTATTATACATTAATATTGATTACTAATTATTTGCATATTTATTATGGTTAGAAAATATTTAAGAACTTACTATTGTTAAAACTATTAAATATTTATTGTTAAAACCATTAAATACTCAAAGACAAAAAGAAAATAATGTACTTATACGTATTATACGTAAGTAAAAAGACATTCTAATTATAAAAGTAATCTTGTATCTGATTTGATCTGATATCAAACATGTTATGTTATATATAAAGTGTGAATTTTTTGAAACGTTTGGTAAGAGGAAAGAGTATTCTTAGCAAGACTCAGAAGATTATATATCACATATAAGCGTGCGATTCATTCATCAAAAATTTTATGATGATTTTGTTATCCGTGGATACCAAGGAATATTTATACTAAAAGAGGCATGTATAAGCAAAGGATTAAGCGAATAAATGAACTATAAGCGATTACAGATTGGTCAATCTTAACCAAAATGGAAAGAAGACAAACATGCGAACAAAATTTGTCCAACACTCCACGTCGTAGATCAATGACTCTTAAAATTTTAAGATATTGAATTGATTAATTATGAATATTTTTTTTCTATGAATCACGAATTTACAAGAATGCTAGTTAACGCTTTTGTTAGCACATCAATATGCACTAGCTGTATGTGACTAAAATGCTTAAACAAAGACCGGTTAAAATTAAAAAAATTGTGGACTGTATTTGGCACGCTGAATATCAAAGAATTTCTCTATATTATGCGATTACCACCGACGAACAAAGAAATACTTAACTAACAATATCTGATGAACTCCAAACAGTAGAAGTTTTAATGCTATAGTTGACGCTATTACATGCGACAACTATAATAAATATGTTTGTATCATTTTAAATTAAGTATATTTGCCATCGGTAGAATGTTTATCCTTACACTATAAAGTATACATAAGTGAACAGAAAAGTATGAAGGTCCACGTAAATCGAAATTCAAATGTGAACTTAAACCACAATTCGAATTTTAATCAAAATGCCTATGGTGCTATTTCCCGAGCATTGGAAAACCGATTAAAATTCCAATACCAATACGCTGTCGACGTTGGCGGTTTAATCGATTGAGGAAAAACATTCCGATATTCGACAGAGAACAACGCGTGAATCTTAACCATTTAGTAACGATGTAAACATCAAATGTAATGTGAACCTAATTAATTATTATTAAGGGTCTCAAGTTGATTTGTATGTACGTAGGCGTGTATGCAACGATACGTGTATAATTTATAAACGATCATAAATAAAATGAAATTTTTTTGAAATAAATAAAATAATGAAGAGATATTTTTTTTCATGTAATTGTTGTTACGAAGACTCATAAGACTAAATGAAACTATTTCAAAAAAATTTAATATAATCTTTACAGTTAAAAAACTGTATTGGTTTTAAGGAGTGAAATATTTTTATACGAGGTAAATTTGAAAATTTTTTGAATTCTAATCTTTTCTATCCCGTGCATTCTTTTCATCATATATAAAAATGTCATCGTCCACTCTTCTATAGAAATATAGAAATTTTTTACATTCCAAATAAAAGATTAAAAAGAATTATTTTGGAATATTAGTACTTCGTATAAACTTATTTTATCGAATAAAAATTCAATAGTATTAATATCTTTTAAAAATTCGAAAATATGACGTATTCCTTTGGTTTAGCTTAACACTTAAAAAGAAATGCAAGTGATGCTTGGTTAGATAAAAATTTTGATAGATTTTGCTTGTTTCAGTTTTTTATCATTTAAATAAAGTTTAATTGAAATGTCAGAATAACATTTATTGAAGGTTATTTTTTCTATCTTACTTTCAGAAAATATAAAAATGAGATCTTTGATTAATTCTGCAATTTATTGAGAATATTTTGTGATATAATTTGAATAATTATAAGGTTCGTCCCTTTATATAATATAGTAATATCATCTAGGTAAATAGATAAGTTTTCACAAGGGGCATTACTACCGAAAAGGTATCATTGATTGCAAAAGCAAGGAAAGTATAACATTCTTGGAAGGATCCGTTTTCTATAATTTGATGTATGATGCATATCAACTCTGATTCGTTTTATTTCAAGAAAATTTTCGATACTATAAATATTAGTATAATAAATAAATACAAATATTTCTAACAAGATTATATCTTTTAAATTTCGATAATATGTGGTCTCTAGACTATGTTTTTTTCGATATCTATATAAATGGTGTTATTTTTGTTAAAGGCGATTTTCTATTTCAGATATTGGCTGATCAGAATGAAACTATTTAAATCCGCTCTAGTATCTTTTATTATGTCAAATTTATTAAGAATTTTTTTATAAGATGCTTAGTTTCTGAGAAAATCAAGACGTGAATCAAACTAATTTCAAACACTAAATCTAGACAAAATCTATTTTCTTTAAAATAAAGTTTTAAATGAAAAAATTTTATTCTACATTTTTAACTTATTTTTTTCAAGTAGAATAACCTACTGTTAATCATATTATCATAATAACCTACTGTTAATCATATTTTCTATCCAGAATTAGATAAATTTAAATATACTTGATAAATTTTCAAACTCGTTTTTCTCGAAGACGTAATCCCAAATCAAAAAATTTTATTTCGCGTTTTCGACTTATTTATTCATCAAAAATCATCCCTTACCCAGTTGTACCATCGTTACCGGAACAGGTATACAAACTGAACTACTCAAGTGGAATCATCTAAATAACTCCGTTGTTTTTAGAGACATACATAAACTTTTTAAAAGTTATTCAATATTAAGAAAGCCATAATATGGAAATAATTTTTTTTGTAGGTGAAGAATTTCGTAGCTTCGAAGAATTTTAGGTTACTTTCACTTTTTTAAATGGAATGATATATTTATTTTTTTTATCTACTAATCAATTAATGATTAGCAGCTAAAAAAATTAATCAATTTTTTTCTTCGAGAAAATCGAGATATGTATTTCTCTTTAATATTTTCAATTATGCAACGAGAAATATTTCGATACTTCAAAATGTAATTTCATTCATATTATTATTTCAAACTACTTTAAACTATCTTAAACCGATTTTTTGAAATTATTCAAGGATATCTCGTTAAAATCCTAAATATTCAGAGATAATTAATGTGGATATTCTACATGAGGAAACTATTCCGTATATAAAGTTTCGCAAATTTTTACTAAAAACATTATTTGCAATTTATTGAAATATCATTCACTAATCGAATTATTTAGATTTATTTTCTCCAATTCGTCCTCGCGAATTTTAATGAAACTTTTAATTACTTTATTACTTAATTTTACTATTAATACATATAACAAGAAAAAAAAGAAATGGATAGTCGAATAAATTTAGACAATGACTTTAAAAAGCAAAAAAAACTACGTTACATGGATCATCGATTATTAATATCAATCAATATGCATCACGATTTTAATATATTGTGAATAAATTCATGAATGTTATATTAATCGAAGATATAATGAACTCAGCGTCAGATGAATGACGAAACTGTTACGGCAGTGTGCAGTCACGACAATAGTCCATCTGGTTTGAAATTCATATACACAGTAAGGCGCACAATTTTTGTTAAAAAATCAACTTATATTTCTTCTTAAACATCCTAACTTTAAAAATAAGAATATGGAATAATTATGCATTTTATTGATTTTTCCTATTTTGCCTATTTTTCCTTAAACGCTTTATTATATCATTAAAACGAGAAATTAATCGAGGGAAATTGATAAAATAATGTTTTATATAATTATTTAATAATGTAATTATATATATATATAAAGTAATATAATATAATATAATATACTTTTTTGAATTTGGAAGAAGATGCTCATCTTTGATTAAGATCATTTGTTAACCCAACAATCGCTTGCCAAGCGAAAGATCCAAATTTGAATTACAATCCAGTATTCAATTAGTCAAATATTTTTTTAATATTGTTCCGAAAAGTACCAATTCCCAATCGATATGTAATTTTGACAAGAAGTGATCCCAAATATAAAATTTTAGCTTCAGATATTTATTAATTTCTGAGATATTAAAACTTTTCGTGCAATACATTGAATTCTTTTATATACAGGGTGTTAAGTTTAAATAAGAACAGTGGAATATCTTACAAGAAGTTCATTTTATCTCTAAAATGTTATTACAAAAATTGTTTGGTATGAAAAAGAACATTATTTGATATAAAGATTTTCTGTAATATTCCGTAAAGTAATAGTACCGATTTTAAGATCAAGCTAATTTATTTGAAATAGAACTTTATACTTATATTAATATCATAAATAAATATTGACGGCGGATCTATCTTATAGAAAAGTGATGACGAGCGCGGGCCAATCATTTTAAACTGAACCGTTTGATTGCCCTGATGTAATTCCTCTAGAAATGGTGAAATTGTTAAACATCGATAGGATGAGAGAGTATACCAAACATAACAGGCACACGGATCAGCCGTGAAAGCAACCATAAACTATCGTGTCACAACAGCCGCGATGGAGCGTGGTAAATATTAGGATTTCCTGCTAGCATAAAAAACGGGTAAACCGTTGTCCTTATCTAAAAATAGAATAATAAATTATTTTACGTGGACAAGAAGCTTAACGTCTTTCATACACATAATTCTATTAATTATCTTGTAATTAGAATTATAGGAAATTCCCCGAATATATAGCGATTCATGTTATTGACCAAATGTTGCAAAAATTGTTTGAAAACATCGCACTATATTTCCACTTGTATTATTATTTATTTTATTATATACGTTGCATCAAATAAGTTATTAGAGAATATAAAATACATATATTACTCAAACTATTTAATAAAATTATAATTAAATAGTATAATTACAATTAATAAATTATAATTATATAATATAATCAACAATAGTATAATCAGTTAAAATGATGTGAAAATATTACATAGTGAAAGTATACAGTATAATTACCAATTAATATAGTGTTTAAATAAAAGAAAAAACTTAATTACAATGTTATAATTTAGAATATTTGCATCTTTAAGAAATTGTAGGAAATTTTCGTAAAATTTTTCATTAATGAGATCTAAATGGATCTCATCGGAGAGACTATTCCTAAATCTATTGTAGGAAATTCTAAATCTATTATACAAGACGTTTTTGCAATTTAAAAGACATTTTTAAAATAAAATCGCAATTTTTTAGGTACGTACTTTTTAGTTATTATATTGTACATGTAAGCGGATAAGTTTGGTGTGTCCAATTCTTACAATTAGTTTGGTTAGGATAATTGATCTCTTTTATTGAAAAGGAATGTTGAGTTTTTATCGAAATAGTTTTCACGCATCTTATGATTGTTAGGTACAAGAATCCAAAAATCATTTTTCTTCTTTTTAAAATTTTTTTAAAAATTCTTGTGAAATAATAGCTATTTAGCTGAATCTTAATTCTTTGTACATTAGAATTTTGAAAATCTATTGAAATGTACTTCTTTGAGTTGATGTAATAATAAATTTGATATCTTTGGAGTTTATTTTTAGTTTGTGTACTTCTTCGATGATATGCTGCGTTAATGAGTGTGATGCCTTCAATGTTAATCTCTGAGAGAAAAGATTGCAATATACTGTAAATTATAATTGCAAACTTAAGTTCTTCTTTTCTTTTTTTTATATAATTAGAATGTTCAATTAGTAATTCAAATCGACAGTAATAAGTAAATGTAATTAGCAAAAAACAACTCTGAATTCTCAAAAACAATGTTGTTAACATGTGATTTTATATATCCGTCGAGATTTTGTAAATGAAACATTCTGTCGAGTTGAATTAAAATCGGTGAAATGGTCCGGGATTTTAAGCGAAGGAATTTACATGTTAACGCCATTATTATACATTAAGCACTTCGAGTGCATTGTAAAATTGGTCGTAATATGTTCAAGAGAAATGTAGAGAATGTTAAGAAATGTTTGACGTGATAATCACACATAGATTCTACATTTTTAGATCGGTGGAAATTTGTTTTAAAAAGTTACCACAAAATTGACTTTGAGCGTGATTTTCAATCTTCTTTTTGCTGTATTGTATTCTACTCATGCGGAGAAAAAATCTCCATGGAAACATGGAGCACAAATGATCGTGGAAAATTGTAAAAAGTATTATCATAACTTTCTAATTACGTAAGTTTCATATTTCCAGAGAAACATGTAATCATTTGTCTGTTTGCTGATTCACATTTGATTATAACGATATCAAATGTTTCGATGCATTTTATACTTCTAATGAGTAGAATATCATGCATGGATTTAAAAGAGACGAATTCTGTTACAAACCCAGTCCAGTAGTCCAGCGGCAATAATTTCTTTTAACAGCATCGTTATTACGTGTACCTGAAATACGATAGTCGTACCAAAAATGTAAACAAACTCCCGATTATATACTACAACGTCCGGTTCTTCATTATTGTTTCTCCAATCGATACGTAGTTTTTATTTCGAGTGCTCATATTGGGTGTTAACAATGGTGCGAAAATGTATAAATATTCGTCTAAGTATTTCGTCATCAATAGATGAGTCGTTGAAAAACTTGAAAAACTGTGATATGACATATACATATAGTGTGGTTTATATGATGCAGAAGGCATCTAATTGTAAGATCTAAATAGATGATGTTTTCTACACTTGGATCAATGCAGCAATGGATTATTAGGAATTTATTAGCATATGGAGAAATAAATAATCACTCTTGTACATTCTATGTCGCATTATGTAATGTTAATACTTTATACGTGATATTGCGTCACATAATTTGTGAGAAGACTCTCCGAAGCATTTAACGATGAATTAAACAACGAATTCAACAAGTGTACTTAGAAACAATGATTCTCAATGACCTCTTCATCATTGGAAATAACGATATTTAATAATAAGAAAAAATTATTATCGCTGGATGCTCCAAAAGTTACGACAAATGAAATTTTTAAAAAAATATTTTATTCATTAACGGAAGGCAGTTTTTCAAATTATAACTATTGAAACGTTCGTAATATAAAATTTTAATCAGGGATGTCAATATGTGGGCAGGTATTGTGAGAAACAATGTAATTTCTTTTTACCAAATCGTCGAACCTCTTCTAATGACCTTCAATTTCTGCGTTCTTTTATGCTTGTTGAACGAATTTCGACGTGTTATACTGTATACGGAACAGCATTATATTTATTTTATATACGATGATATATCGTTACATTTTGGTAATTCAATCCGGCAGTTTTTACATTCTTTGTTCGAATTACGATGGATAGTTAAAGGCCTGCATTACATTTATCGAATTTGTAAAAGAATGATCTGAACAAGAAATAAAAAGTGTGCAACAACTAAAAAAACGTATAAATGAAACCTTACAAAAGATAAAATCTATGTAAATATCCGTTTGTTGTTACAATTGTCTATCGATGGAACAACTTTATACTATCATTATACTGTGATCATTATAATATAATTATTATGATATTAAATAATTAAATTTCAGTTTTATGAACTGAAAATTTTGATAAGAAGTATATGTTTCTACGGCATAAGTCGCTTTTAGTAGAAAATCACTAATTGACATTAATCACTAATTTGAGTTCTCCAACACTGAATTCATCAAAAGAGGGAATATAGTCAACTTTTCTTTTTCGCCGATTTAAGTGTTCTGTTAGCTATTGTTAATGTTCTTTGCAAAATACATACGTCTTATTAAGCATGTGTTTCTTAGTTTTGATTGTTTCTTCGTAATCTTCATTTCAGCAAGGAAGGTTTCTTTTACTAGGTTTCTTAGAACTTTTAGAAATACATTTGTTGACTAATTCGAGAATTGTTTCCGAAGTTTTCGAGATAACTGGAAATTAATATTTGTGGATTTACGTTTGGTGGCTGGTGTATCAGAAGTGTGTCATAGAAAAAACTTTATTCTCAATAATTCTTAGAAACGATTCTGTATTTGCTTTCCTGTATTTCCACCTAAGTACAAAAATACATATACATCCGGATAAAAAAGATAGAACAGCTATAGATTTCGATACAACATTACTTAGAAATTTGTGAGTACACATAGTCACACTGGTCATACAAATATAAATATAATTTTGTGAGATCCCGGATAAGCCCTCAATTTTTTTTAGGGATCTCAAACAAGTTCCCAATTTTGTGGGAATCCCGAACCAGTTCCCAATTTTGTAAGATTTGATAGAAAACAAAAGTTTTAATGCGACCGTTACAAAAGAAGATTAAGATTTAAACACATTAGTGACTTAAAAAATGTATTATAAAA
This sequence comes from Tetragonula carbonaria, assembly GCA_032399595.1. NCBI lineage: Eukaryota > Metazoa > Arthropoda > Insecta > Hymenoptera > Apidae > Tetragonula > Tetragonula carbonaria. The sequence continues at coordinate 9,761,628 of JAUCRC010000015.1, read as the reverse complement.
GAATTAAAATTACAAAAAGAATATACTGTAAAATGTATTGTAGAAAGGAAAATAAGACAAAAGAAAAGTTATTTAAATTTTTATCAAAAGAATGACAACAGTTGTAAAAAAGAAAGGAGGATATACAAAATATTGATATAACAATATCTTTGATGAATGTAAGTAAATTTTCATTTTTGTATCTACTTTCTTCCGATCCTAAATCAAATTTTTAAAAAATAGACTCAAGAAGTTTACATCTAATTTTTTACATCTTCATAGATGATTAGGACCTTAAAGTCTGCCAATATTAAATAATATTACAAAAAATTTCGGAACTTGATTGATAAAGCTAGTCATTTCAACAAAGTGGAAGTCATAGTTATTCGAAATATTACATATAAATTTTCTGAAGAAAATGGCATAACAATTACCGCAATGGACTATTTTAGACTATTTTGAATTTGAAGTTCTTTAAACTGTAAATTATTATAAAGATTGCACTCTACTCACTATTAAAGAGTTAGTTTTATTCTTACATACTTTGATTTGATATATTAATGAAGAGTTATTAATACAGATGAAGATAAAGAGTTATTAAGAATACAAATTCGATCCTTAGTATTTGTATGTATGTATATACGAAGTCGATAATCGTTCAATGTTGCAAGATCTGTAATTTGAAAACGTTCTGTTTTCCGCAGACGCCATGGTTAACGAGAACACCATTTTTCCATTTTCATACTTTACAAGGATAATACAAAAAAAGTGGACATGCAACATCAACTAAAATTTTTGATCAATTCTTGAAAATTCTTCATTAGGCGTGGAAATGCAACTTGATCCTCGGTTATGGGGAAAGATAGATCGTGTTTTCCTGTCCTATTCAAATTTTTGACACAATAATTTCTATTGAAATGTTGTGAAACTCCAAGGTTCCTAAAATTCAATTAAGAATTGAAATTTACCGAACGAGGTAATAACGAATTTTAAGAGTAAAAAAATATAAATCTTAAATTTCAAAGTTGTGTCCATATATAATCATATAATCTGAATTTTTGAACTGGCGTTAACAACTACATACTCTGTTCGAAAAGTTTGTAGAATGATTTTTTCATTCTCTCAGTAATACTGCATTCCTTACTTGAGCAAACCGCAGAGCGAGAAATCGTTTTATCTATAAACAAATTAAATTTCACGAGTCTATGATAAACCGTTTCTTAATAACAATATCTTTTCTATGTCCATGTTTGTCTCAGCATTTATGCATTTTTGAAAAACGATTTTTATTGCATTGATACAAAATTTCTTTCTCGGGCGAAAGAAACTGAAGTGATTAATATGTTTAAAAAAATGCATAGACCAGTAAAAGAAGCATGAACTACCGATTATTTCCAAATGCGTGAAAAAATTTTAAGAAGGAAAAGAAGATGTGAAAGATAATACTCGGAAGATCGACCTTCCGCCTCACACATCGCGACACCACATTGAACGTGTTCATCAACTTATATAATCAAATCATTGCCGTGTGAAGTTTAAGAAATATGCATTCACCGTATATGCCAGTTAAGATCAGAACTGTAGAAAGGAAATGATGGATTCTTCACTATCGCATCGGCGATCTACACGTTAATTCGTGAACGTGAATTTCTTGCTCATTTTAACGTGTTTTTGATTTTCCTGACCTGATCTAGCCTCGTGTGACTTTTTTTTTTATTTCCAAAAGTAAAAAATATTACGTGGGAAGGACATTCGAATGACATTGAAACCATACGATGGAAAATGACAAGAGTTCTGAACAGAATTTCAGAAAAAGAGCAATAGAAACACCACTGAAAACACTTATATTATACATTTGGAGGAAGACTTGAAAAAAGACTTGAAAGGGATACTATCGACTTGGAAGAAAACTGAAACACCGATTTTTGTTGATGTAATTCTACGAACTTTTTCGTTCGAGACTAATACAATATCAAAATTCCTAATTCTAATAGACTGAATTCTTTTAAAGAACCTCAAACAATAATATTTGCCATAATTGGCTGACTATTAAGAATTAATGAAATTTCTTGATTTGCTTTTCGACGAACAATACAAGAGAATAAATATTGATTCTATCTCTGTATCTATATTTCATCTATCTTGATTATTCTTTAGATATTCTATAAACCGATTTTTTTAAGATAAATATCTTTGATAAACAAAACGTAATTCATACAAAAAATCACAAAAAGCTGGTATAGTGTCTACATAATTTACAAAACTTTTAAAAAAAATTAAAAAATGAGTTAGTTCTTACAAATCCTTCAATCTATCTTTCTGGCTTTTCTAAGTTGTTTCATTGTGCTAAATATTTCGAAAATAGATTGTTTCTCATTACAACTATTGATTTTGTCATCATTACGAACTATTGGAGTTACTAATTCTGACAAATCTTATTCAATTTGCAATTTTCAATTTACTTGCAATAGTATTAGATTTAAGACGTATTGAGTATTGAGCAGTTATTTAATTATTGTTAAAATTGTATTTATTAGATTTGTGACTTTATGTAATATAGTGCCAATCAGTTAACGTTGTATCTTTCTCAGTTAGTCCTCAGAGTTAGTACAATTTTGAATTCCCTTCCGAAAACTCAAAATAAATACAATACCGAAAAATCATTTTTTATATTCAGATTTTCGATGATTTTCAGAGTAATAAGTATAAAATCGTTGGATATACATTTGAGAGTATTATTTTTTTGTATTGGTTTATGAGCGGAGTTTTTGATTTCCAGAATAGAGTTGTTAGTACATTTGCTGGTGATTTCATCGACAATCTCTTTAGTTGCGAAGAAAACGCAGATTCTACCATTTGAAATTCATGATATAAAGAATATGTTTTAGTTTATCAATTACAAATACTAGTCTCTAACTTGAATTCTTTCTTTATCTTCAATTACAATTGCTTGATCTTTTTGGGGAAACATTCTCTTCGTACGACACTCTTGTAACTTGTTCGATTAACGGAGGAAACTTGAGTGATTACATTGCCCTTCCGTAGTCAGAAACCATTTCACAGTTAAATGCACCGAACTGCAATAACTTTTGCTAGTATGAGTACATGAGTGCATTAATTGAATTAGTCACTATTGCATAGTCAATATATTCCGATGAAATACTCAAATAAAAATAGCAATAAAATTGAAAAAGTTGCTGGACTGTTTATAAAAATGTCTTCATTCATCAACATATCGTGCGAGATTACACTTCCTCCTATATTATGTCGGTAACTTATAATATTTTTTTGAACAGTTTAAACACTAAACATTTCTCAAACGTAGTTTGAGATTTGTGATCGAATAAAATGGACGTCTAGATTTTAAATTAAATTATACTAAACACATAATAAGATTTTCTCAAAAATTAATTAAGTTTTTTTATGAAAATCATTATTTTTTATAATTTTATTTTATTATAATTTTATATTTTGATATATCAGATGAGTCACCTAAGGTTAAAAGCTGAAGTATTTTTAAAACAATTAAGTTTTAAAAATATTTTAGACAAAAGATGATTTCGATAATTTCGAGAGGAGCAACAATTGATATAATTATTATCTTTTAATGTTGCTGCATAGAAGGCATTTGAAGATCAAATTTATTTTTTTTACGTAAAATCCTCTATTTTTTTAATATACTAATCAATTCAGCTCATTTCCTATAAAAAGGTCAAAAGGTCATTCGAAAATCTATTAGTTTAGGAGATATTCTAATTAAAATACTACAGTATTATACTTGTTCTATCAAACTTGAATTTCTTTATTCAATTTTATGGCTCTTTACATGTTAGATGGTGTTTTGTTTCTTAGATTTTGTTTTGAAATATTTAACAATGATTCTTCCTTTGTTTGCTAACAATATTATATTGTGTTAACATTATATTTTTATCATGTTTTAGTCAATTATTGAAAGAAATGACATTAATCGTCTTGTATCGTCTTGTAATTCAAAGAAGCATTCGACCAACTTTTTGTTTCTCAGCGAATTGGACGAGGTGGACCAGATTTGAACCTATTGTGGCCAACTCTAAAAAATAATCTACGTTTACTACATTACTAATAACCGCTAAAGACAAGCGTCAACGAATTGTCGAAAGAAATATCACTGCATTGATGTTAAGTAATGTGAAACATTCTTTAAAAATTAGATAACAAAAATACGTTAATAATTATCATTTTATAATAATGCACATCTTGTAATAATTATTATGTAATAGTGAAATAAAATATTTATTTTATTTTAATCACAATGAATAATTAATAATAATTAATTAATAATGATTAATAATAATTGTTACATAATTTGTTATTATTAATGCTTTTGTTATAAATATTTTAGTGGAAATCTCCTGAACTAATGGTTTCTCGGTGTAAATGGTATTTTTTTTATAAAGAATGACAAGCTGAATCGATTCATATATTAAAAAATAAACGATTTCGCTTGAGAAAAATAAACTTCAAATGCCTTCTGTACATTAACATTATCAAAAAATGATAATTACATCAATTAATATGTTATGACGCGATGCGTCAAATGGTATGACCGCGGTTCGCACGCTTGAAGTCGGGGCAGATAGCGACCGTGCGGCGAAGATGAGCGTGAAATAGAAGTTTGACGATTCCGATGTAAGATCAGAAATCGCTAGTAGTGGACTGTATTTAATGTATGAAATGTTACGATTGTATGATATTGTAGCTCACGATGATGAAGTTGCGATTGCTCACAGTAAGGTAGTGATCATAACTACAATAATATGTCGACCGGGGCGAGCCTGTTTTATATCATTTTGTAGGTGATCTCCAGCCAATCATTTTAAATCGCGGTACGTTTGACTTGCTTAGCGCAGGTCAGTTAAATTGGGGCATTGACCGAACGATGGATGTACCGCTCCACCGCTTGGAGGACACTAAACAAAATAGGCTCGCGGGTCGGCGACCGAAAACGAAAACAATATTTGCGCAAGGTACGACAATGTCACGTTTAATAAAAAATGAGAACAAATGAGCAAATTTCACGTGTGATCACTTCACAATACGATTCACTAAGCAAACTGATATGTTTTATGAAGAGAAAAAGAAAAAAAAATGATTAGACTTTAAAAGAAATAAAATTTTATTTACACAATTCACACCAATTCCAGAACGATTCAAGGTAATAAAGAAAGAAGTTCGAACTATAATCCAAGACTAAGACTTTATTGGGCGTTTAGATTCTTTTATAATATTGGGTGTACATCGAGTGGGGGCTGTATGCACGGACCTGGGTCGCTGAATCTGCTGACTGCTAATTTTGAGAATAGGTAAGGTGATCTGAGATTAAGAGTTCGGAGAATGGTTGGAAGTCTGCATCTTATCGGTGGGAAAAAATTTTTAGACTGTTGACTGCTGACAACAGTCGTGTTCGCGCGTGGAATACCTTAGGACTTCTTGCCGTCCGTTGGCTAAACATAATTACAAACAAAGCAATAAATTTCTTCATGCAGACGAGAGTCCAAATCGCCTTTTTTCTAAAAGGTTCTAGAACCGATTGCTCAACGGAAATTTCACCTCGCGAATATCTCGCGAGTAATGGAACGCCCGAACATAATGCCTCTCTCGAAACTATTCAACTTTTGTTGAAAACATTTTTGAATATAATGAATCGTTTCGAAAATATTTCAGCTTCTAATTTTAGGTAGCTCGTCCGATATATTATAATTTTATTATAATTAATTAATTTTCTTATTTTTGAAGTTAGTGAACACTTAGAAAGCAATACAAGTTCGATCACGCGATTAGATTGACTACATAAATCAGTTAAACACCAATAAACTGTCAATGACAAATCGCGAGTGTCATACTATATGCGCCGGCTGTACGTCATGACTGTATGCTAGTTTCTCTCCGTGTTCAACTTCGTCGTACCTGTATACTGTACACCGTGAAGCAACCGAAAAATATAGCCTGCTCCTACTGTCCTTGAAACCGTATGCAATCACATATTGCATCCTGTGACACATGAATTTGTTCAGAATATATCTAATGTATTAAATTCGAAATATCAACAAGAACAAGAGAGGCTGCTCTCTTGTTATCACACTTTACTATATTTCTTTGTACAGAATGTGTCTGATCTCCTTTCGTAACTCAATATGGAAATGTTGGAGGGACACTAACAATAAGTCACATAAAAGTACTGAAATTCTTGAAAAATATACAAGATCTGGTCGAATAATATGTGAAAGTGATCAAGTTATTATTTCTGATATGAAAAATGATGATGAATGATGATATGAAAAAATAAGAAAAAAATATAAATTAAAATTTTTTTATTTGGGGCTTTGTTTCCGAAAAAAATCATTTGAATCGTTTGAATATTTATCAGGTATACTTGAATTTAGCTAATTTCAGAAATAAAAGAAACGAATGATTAATAGGAGATTATTTCATGTGCGAAAATAAGTAAAAAATGTGAAATAAAATTTTTTTGCAAGAAGCTTCATTTTTGAGAAAATCGAGTTTGAAAATTTATCAAATATATATACAGTCAAGGAGAAAAAGTAGAACACATGTTTCTTCGTATATTTCTTCGTATTTGGTATGACAATTACAATAAATGTACATTTGTAAATCAGCATATTCTACATACACATAGTTGTAAACATATTGAAGATTATATATCTAAGATTATATCTAGAAACGGATAGTATATATCCGTTTCTAGAAATATTATTTAAAAAACTTTCACCCAAAAGAGGCAGGCCAAAAATACACGAAAATATCCACCTAGTTCCATTATAGACCACCATTAGAGCAATAACAAAAGAAAAATATAAAGATATTAAGAATCCACCACTCTACATCCCACAAATTTACCAGAAATATTTTAAATCATTCAAGGCTTAATGATAAAAATTAATTACTTAGAAACATATTTATAAAATGTAAATTAATAGATTTGAATTAAATTTTTTTATAATAAAATTTGTTGTTTTTTATTATTGCAAGTTTTAATTCAATTAATTTTGAAAATAGTCATTTCAAGCTTTAACCTCTTGATCGCCGCATTTTTTTAAGGACCGCGCATCAGCTAGCTGCGTATTTTCAATTTTAAGAAAAATGTACTTTAATAAATAAATAATTTAAATATTTTTTACTTACATAATTGGTGAGCCACAATCAATTAGGATATAATTTGCACAAAAAAAACACTTAATTTTCACTAAGGTTGCTACACAATAGATCAAATACTAAATATTTAAAAAATTAAAAAAGTTATATGCATGTTTGTTAAATTTGAAATGTTATAAATTTATAATCTAAAAAATACACATATATATTATACACAATAAAACTAATATTTATTGGTATATTTATTGGTGTGGTATGCTTTGAAGTAAATAGTTGAGCAGAGTGGAATTTTACAGTTTTCGCACGCGAATTTTGTTTCTTGCCTTTTTTTCGAATAAATCCAAAATCAAGGAAGAATATATATATATATATATATATATATATCGATTTTTTTAGTGATAGAAAATGATTCTATATGTCACTGTTAAGAAATCGAAATTAATTTCGCTTTTATTTAGGGTATAGGGATTGGCGCGTACTGATGCGCGCACGGCGATCAAGAGGTTAAAAATTATATTTCCTGATAAGTTATACACAAAATTTTACAGTCATAATAAATTCTTATCTTACAAGACCAAATGTATCCTGAAATATTTTGTTTCATACTATAAAAATATTTTTTAATTCATTCAAACGCAAACCTTTAAATATCTCGAAACGAGAAATATATGACTTAGATCACTTTCATAATCACGGGCATATAGGGAATTAGAAATCGTAGGAAGAAGTTTTATTTAATTATAAAGACTCGAGATATAATACGTGGATAAATATACTATTAAAAAGTTGTAGAATTGTTTGTAAAAGTTGTAAAGTTGTAGAATTTTGGGAAAAGTAAATTCAAAAAATATTGTTAAATGAATTGAAATGAAAGTTGCACTAAAGATAGCACAAAGCATAGAGATCGAAGAAAGATTCAGGTGGATAAAATCGATCGAGTCCCTAGTTTCTAGAATGAGAGATGTCTCCAGTTCATAAATGGTATCATCTGTGCAGTTTCTCGTGCAAGAGATTTCGTTCGCAAGAGACATCAGACAGTTTGTAGAAATTTCAAGTCAAGATATCGTTCGTCTGAAGTATTGAGTTATGAGAAGCTATCATTTCTGAAACTTCCATAGAATGTGGTTTCACATAGGCATGTAACGATATTATAATCAAAGAACGGAAATGACAAAAGCGATATATAGAATTAATCGATAAAATAAAAACGAAAACAAGAATGATGTAAAAATCAATTTTTCAGAATGTAAATTAACTATTACTCTTGTTTAAAAATTATTTCGTTGTTTAAAATTATTACTCTTATTTAAAAATTATTTCTTTGTTTTATTTAATAAAATTTTATTATTATCTAAAATTTAATTTAATTATTAATTAAATTTTATAAATTTTTAATAAAATAAAAACGGAGAAAAGAACGATGTACAAATATATTGAAAATTAGTTTTTTAAAACATAAATTTACCACTATATTCTCTTTTAAGAATTATTTTTTTACTTTATGTTCATTTTTGTTTCATTTTATGTATAATTTTAATATAATTTTAATATAATTTTGGTCATTTTGAATTATGATTTGAATAGATTACATTATAATATGTATAATATATATATTACATTAAAATAATATTATATCATAAATTTATTTTAATAATACAATTACACTTTCTTTTTAAATTTTCAATTTTAATAGAACCAATCGATAAATGAACTGTTTCTTTTTGAAGTAATATAAGTCCACTTTTGGAAAAAAATAAGTTAATCATAGTTTTAGTAAAGCATAAATGTCTTCTTTTTATATTTATAATAATAAAGACAACGGTGTATAATATTCTAATAAATTAATCAAAGGATGTTTAACTGTAAAATGTTATCGCAAGAATGTTTTTGGAAGTGGAATAATTTAATTAGTAATAATAATCAATATATGAAATGAAATGAAAATTCATATATTTATATGAAATGGAACGAGAAGATTTTATCTGAAGCAAATCCCTAGAAGAAGCAATATTAAACAGGAAAAAAAATGCGGACAGAGAAATTATAAATTGGCTAAAGATATGCTGGATGAGATTTAAAAGAAAAAATCTTATAAAATTTTTTACCATACTTCTATGAAAGAAAATACACAATTTAAAGTTTTTTAACATATTAATATACATGTTTATTACATATATTATATATATTATTATTATATATATTATATACATAAAATATACTGAATGAAATAATTACATTGATATAATATATTATATTGGACACGTATATGTATATGTATACGTATACATATACATGTATACATACATATACGTATATGTATACTGAATTGAAATAATAATTACATTCATATTTTCAGTTTAATTTTTTTTTAAATTTCCTTTTTGATTTATAAACAAAAGGATTAAAAGTAGAGCTGAAAATAATTTTTCTTATTATAAACATACTTTAAATATCAATATACAGTGGGTATAGAAAGTATTCGTGTATTGATAATTTTTAAGTAAACCTTAATATAGTTTATTTTTTATATTATTAAATAATATAGCTGCAATATATTAATAATATAGTTTATTAAATAATATTTATAAAACAATGTGTCTACATATATTTGGAATATTCTGTAGAATACGTATTATAAAAAAAATATCAGTCATTTGCATGATTTGTAAAATTGAAAAAAATAATTGATAAATCAATACAAATACATAAGTGGAAGATATTATATTCATATAATTTTCATGGCACTCTTGGTAAGAAAATTTATTATTATAAGATAATAATAATAAATTTATTATTATAAGAAAATTTCTTACGTCCATTAACTACATTTATATCGTAAATATTGTATAATCACTTTCTAATAGTGATTAATCCTAACAGTATACAGAGAAACGTTAAATAACAAACATACATACATACAAACATACAATAATAAACATACATACATACATACAAACATACAATAACAAGCATACATAACAATATACAGAGAAACGTTATCAGCTTCACTAGCTTCACACTATTTAAAAGTATTACTGAAAAATGGGCCTAAAAGGTATGAAACTCACAAAAAAAATTATAATTAATTTACACAACCAGTGTAAATATTTGGCAGATTTTGAGAATTATTAGGACCAAGATCTATCATACAAAGTTTAATTGATAAATATGGATAGGAAAAACTTTGAAAAATAAGTCAAGAAGTGAACCTCTACAAACGTCCATGACAAAATTAATTAATTTTAAAATATATTGTTCGGATTATTATTCCAATGATTAAACAAAATCCAAAAGCAAATACAATAAATATTGTAGAGCATTTAAAAAATGATTAAATATTGATTTATCTGCTAACATTGTACGTAACTTTTTACGCAATCAAAGTTATCACGATAGAATGGCTCAGAAAAAATATTTTGTCAGTGAAATGAATAAAAATAAAAGATTAGAATTTGTAAACACACAATATAAATACATCGATGAAATATTGAACAGAGCAGTTTTCACGGACGAAAATAACATTTTTTGATCGAATGGACACATTGTATATACTGTGTGGAGAAAAAATAATGAAGAACTTAATCCAAAAACTCTTATTATCTACTATGAAACATGGTGGTTTAGGATTGTATGAGTGCACATGGTGATTAGCACATTAGAGTTTATTGATGACATAACGAACTATTATGTTTTGAGATTTTATAACGTATTCTTTTTTCTTTATATTGAGATTTTATAACATATTCTTTCTCTAGTGTTGAAAAAAATAGAAATTAAAGACAATTTTGTTTTTATGCACGAACGAACGAATTTTATTTAGAACGTGGATCCTACACAATACATCAGCTTACTTAAAAAGGCCACAATCACATTAATCTTATTAAACATGTTTAGGATTATCTGGAACGTAATATTAGAAAGCATCAAATTTCTTTAAAAAATGATTCAAAAATTGGAGAAGTAGAACAAAATCCTTTTCCGCGTAACAGCAAATTTAACGAATTCAATGTCTAGAAGAATTGCAGTTATTGTAAAATCAAAAGGAAATCCTACGAAGTATTAATTAAGACAATTCACATAAATGTTTGCAGTAAACTTAATTTAAATTACTTTTTCTCATTAAAACTTATTATTGATCTGTCATATAGTAATTGTACAAATACTTTTCGCTCGTGTATTTCTGTTAATTTATCAATTTTCTTTATCAATTTTGCAAATTATGCAAGCAACTAATATTTTTTTTATAATGTGTATTCTATAGAATATTTTAAATATGTACAAATTCATTTTTTTATAAAAATTGTTTAATAAACAACAATCATATAAATATCATTATTTGAAATTCATCAGTGTACGAATTCATCCGCTGTATAATACATTACAATAACACTAGAACTGCCAATAAGTAAAATATAAAACTTGTATTAGAAAAATTCAAGTACAAAGAAAGAGAAAAAGTTTATAATAAAATAAAATATAGAATAAAATATAAATATAAATATATACATAAATAAATAAATATAAATAAATATATAAAAATAAAAATATAAAATAAAATATATAAATAAATTTTTATTTTATAATAAATCATTTATATTTTCATGAATTTATTATCGCAAATCTAGAAAATTTTTATGAAAAATCACAAATTCATTCATTTTGATTATTCTAATAACTCTAGTGTTAAAGAAATATATAAAATGTATAAAATAAAGCAAATAGAATTCAGAAATTGCAGTATAATTATAATTGAAAATATGTTATGATTTATGAAATATTTCATTATATCGCGAACTACAAACGTAAAATTTGTAAATGATATTTTAAAATATTTTTTTAGAATTTAATTTTTTTGAAACTTACAAATGGGCGTTGTTTAGCATCTAAAATCTCAGCCCTATTTCAAAAGCAAGATATATTCAACTCATATGCATTACAAAAATACTTTTGTTAGAGTGGATTTGATATTTAACAAATGAAAGCCTTCCATCGTAAACATTCTAATAGTGTCTTATATTTTAAAACCTCATAACAATTTTGCACACACTACTGTTTTTATTTTATTTCTTACTATAAATTTATATTTTTCTTAATTATTATTATATTATAATAGAAAATATCTAACATATAGGATACTATTTCGAAAAACTCTGACCGATCGATATGAAATTTAAATGAAATAATTGAACGAGAAAGAGGAAGTGGCTTAAATATAAACTTCTAATTTATTAATATCTCGGCAACTAATAAATATCCGAAATTAAAATCTTACTCCATTCCCTTTATTTCTTCAAAATTTCACGACGATTGTTCACATCACAACTACTTGCTTTTTGAAACTACAGCTCGATAATATTCATGTATCAGTATATGCATTGTGTATTTTTTATCGAATTTTTTATCGAAGAAAAATAATTTTGATGGACCTATCGTCAAAGAAAACTATGTTTAATATTGCTTTCTTGATAATTAATAATAACTATTAAATTACTGGAAATGCTTAAAAATTCGACTACGTTACATTGAGATACGACTACATTACAATGGACATTTGAAAAATATGGGAACGGAGAAAACTGTAAGAAGATTCTGCGTAATCACATTTTATTTGATTGGCAAAGAATCAATCAGATTTCACGAATCAAATAGCATAGAACTTTTGGCATAGATTTGAACGACATAACTGTGAGAGACAATATATTGGATGAAATTTAAAAAGCATATAAGTCTTTCGAACAGATACATCCGTAGTTCGTTCTTTCGTAATCTGACAAAATGGAGTAGTCAGCTAGATATTGAGAAATAGATTTCACAACTACCCTTTCCATTTTATTGTTCGACCATTCTATTTCACACTGGCTTGCATCAGATTTCAATTTTTAAATGATTGACAAATACATATACACGAACGACATTTTTTTGTTATGAAATTACAATTCTTCTATTTAAATTATAATGTGTTTCTTTAAAATTGTATCTATAATCTTCGGAAAACTTTTTATGTATGTATTAAAAATTTTTCAAGTTTCTTATTTGAGAAATATTCATAATATTAGCTCGTATATACACGCATGCAACGGATTTAAATCTGATTTATTACTCTGACAATACGTTACAATAAATAAGAACTTTCGATAAGCAAAAAATCATTCTATTAAACGTAAGAAATGACTAATTACTTATTTCTTTATTTCGTAAATTATGAATATTAAAAGTAATCTTAAATATTTAAGTAAAAACTAATGTTACGAAGGAAAAATGTTGAAACCTGATCTCTATAGGTAGAATATGAATAAAGAAAAAACTTGAAAATTATATTTGGGGAATGTAAAATTTTAGGTAATTTAATTTGCTCTTAACAAGCAAGTGATTTTCTTCATCTTGTTATCCTCTGATTTTCATGCATCGCTAATAGCAAATCAGTTTTCAATCTCCTTCTTTCTCTCCCTCTGCTTCTCTCTCTCTCTCTCTCCTCCTCCTCTCTCTTTCTGTTATAACAATTATTTTATTCCTTTGCCATATTAATTAGAATGTTAAATTAAATTTTTACATAAAATTCTATATTAGTACTTACAAGTTCCTTCTCTATAAAATTTTTCATAGTAATTTTAATGTTAATATATAATTTTAATATATTATTTATTATTTTAATATATTATTTTATATTTTAGATTGACTAACAAAAATAGTAATAATTATCTTTTATTTATAATTATAATTTTGACTGGTTTTCATATTGCTTGCTTCAAAAGCCATAATTTAAAAAATATTTTAAATGTTAACGCGCATCGTATGTTACAGATACATGGCCATCATGAACCCCTTGAGACCTCACATGGGTAAAAGAGCTACTCTCTGTATAGCGATCTTCATTTGGATCGTAGGGGTTATTCTCTCGCTACCGATGCTATTCTTCTACACGACATACACTCAAAATTTCGCAAACGGTGAAATACGAGTGATCTGTTATGGCGAGTTTCCTAACAGAGATGACAATGGTCTCAGTTACGACGAATACCTGTGAGCTTATCTTAATAATTGAAAAACAAATCTTTTCTTTTATATTTCATGCATGCTAATTTGAACAGTATACACGTCTAATATATACATGTATTTTGTCGGGTATATTAAAAATCATGATGCTAATTCAATAATAATACAAAAATAAATAAAAAATAATAATATCAACATAATATAATATAATTTATATAAAATATATAATTATTAATGTATAAAATATGTATAATAACATTTTATTGTAAAATAATAATGTTAATATAATTATTATAAAATAACATTTTTTTATTCAAGAGTTTGATCTTAAGAAAATCGACTTTGAACATGTTTAGTTAAAAATTGTCTTAATACACGTGTGCTTAAAAAATTTTGGAATTAAATTTGGAAATAAAATGTGGAAAAATTTTATTCGATTTATTTTAACATAAAATATCTTTGTATCTTTTATTTTACTTTTTCTTGTTTAATCCGATATGAGCTAAATTTAATTAATATTTAACAAATTTTCAACCATAATTATCTCAAAGGCGAAACCTAAAAATAAAAAAATGACATTTTTTCTTTAATCTATTTTCGCATATAAAATCATAATGATTTTTTTTAGTATACCCTGTATGTAAAGAATTGCTTATTCTTTGGTCTTATTAGCATATTACTTTCTAAGCCTTCATAAAGTTTTACTTCTATCATTATAGACATTCGAATGAAACTAAATCTATATGAAAAAATAAATGATTAAAATAATTGTAACAGGCATTAAGAACGGAATTAAAAAATTGCACGAATTTTATACTCTGTTTTTATCAAAATTTTGTTCCTTATGAATAGATACAATGAGCAGTCATAAATATTGTTTAATACGTTGCTCAATCACAGATATTATTTAACACGTGACTTATTATTAAGTAGATATCATTTAACTCGTCCTTCACTTCGTCAATAAAATATCTTTTCTAATCTCAAATTTGAAAATTCATTACTAGCGAATTGTGTCGATTAAAATATTAAAAATATAATCACAAATTTGAAAGTATGTTTTCTACATGTTCATTTGCAGATAATAACACCAAAGTATGTCATCCTTTAATTTACATTAAACAATAAAACAGTATATAAATATTAGTATTAGAGATTTCATCCTATTTATAACAAAGCATTCTACGTACTAAAGAACACTTTCCTCTCTTATCGTTAATAACACGTTATTTATCTTCTATCAAATAATGTCAATATAAGAGCTAATGGAACTTTGGAATCATTTTCAAAGAATACGATTGAATTCCAAACCGTTTTCTTTTCTCATGACAATTAGGTACGCAATAAAAACTTCCTCACGTCATTTTCTATCAAATCGAATTAATAGAATCCAGCAATGATAATTATGACATAATTTTTTTATGACCAGTGCAAATAGAAACAAAAATACTAAAAAATTAGAAATACTAAAAATACTAAAATACTAAAGACTAAAAATACTAAAAAACTGTAATAAACATTAAAAGTAATAATTGTAATAAAATACTAAATTATTTTCTTTCGTAAAAAAAAAACCATATGAACGCATAGGTTTCGTAGGCTCTTTTCTTACTGTTGTGAAAATTGAACATCTGTGTAATACTTTATAGAAAAAAATATAGTTTTAATATAAGAAAATAAAATGAAAGAGAAGTATTAATTATGATAACATAACTTAAAAAAAAAAACTATTTTTTTCAATAGAAAATTAATAGCATTAACTTCTTATTTATAATATAAAAATTGATTTTTACATTTATCAAACTAAAACAAAATATACGCAAGTTAAATTGGCAGATGAAATAAGTGTAATTAATACTTTATTCAATAGAATAAGTATAATTAGTTTATTTCTATAATAAACTCATTTTTCCTAATACGCCACCCACTCACACACACACACACATACACATAAATGTTTACAATATATATATTGTAGAAACATATGTTATACATTATATATAAAAATAAAAATTTAATTAGATATTTAAAATAAAATAATTCATACATAAATTTAGATTTATATAACGACAGAACACATATTATATTTTATAAAATAAAATACTAAATTTTCATCGAAAAAGTAAAATGTTACAATAACATTTAACATAACTACTAATTACTAATATTTGATTCTCGCTAAATATTGAAGTGATGTAATTTTATATTTTAAATTAAATGATAATATTTTAAATTAAATTTAGTAATTATATTAAAATGATATAGTATTAAATTTCAAATTCATAGTATAAACGTTGTTTAATAGATATAAATATAAATAGTATAAATTACAAATTCTGTTAGAAACTGCAATTTCATAAGCATATTTTCAGAAAATAATGAAATAATATATAATTTTCTGGATTTACAATTGAATAAATACTCTGCATAAAATGTTAGGTACTTTAACTGTCAATTGAAAGTAATAAAAGTGTATTTCAAATGTTTATCCAACTATCACACAAATGTAATTATTATACTTTTATCAAAAGCGAAATTCTTTAAGCTCGTCTAAATACCTTTGTTACACATTTCAAAATAAATAAAGTTCATAAACCGTGCGCATAAATATTTTTATATAAAAATCCACTTAATTGGCGACCAATTAAATATAAATAGTTTAGAAATATATTTGTTATAGGCATAAATTGTGTTTACAATAATATTAACAATTATGTTTACAACGATATTAATTACATATTCTATTTTTTTATTATTTACATATTAATTACACATAACTGTCGGTGTAAACTAATTAATATATAATGGATACACTTATTCTCAAATATATATACATTACATAGCACACATACGCGCGTGCATGCACATTGTGTGTGTGTGTGTGTGTGTGTGTGTGTGTGTGTGTGTGTGTGTGTGTGTGTGGTGCGTGCGTGTGCGTGCGTGCGTACGTGCGTGCGTGCACGCGCTCTAATGTAAATTTTCTTGCTATCACATATGCTAAAATAAAACGGTCACGACTTTTCAGATACAATGTGATCTTCATGATATTGACATATGTTTTACCAATTGGATCGATGACGTTCACGTACGCCAGGATTGGTTTGGAGTTGTGGGGTTCGCAAAGCATTGGCGAAAATACCGCAGGACAATTGGAAGGTATACGGAGTAAACGTAGGGTATGTAAACATTTCCATTAACGAATGCATGTACCTTCGTGGAAACTATGATCCGTTATAGTCGACGAAATGAAATGACCTACTTTACGTTATATTTCATTGAGAAAACAGACAAAAAATAGATCTACTTAAAGTTTATAATTTTTTCTTACTTGCTTTATGTATGTGTTATTAAACGATACGTTTTCAAGTGAATTAATATGAATTTTATTATAGGAGAGAATTATAATAAAACAATACTAAGAGATTAAATCTCAAGATATGAACATTCCTCAAATTATTTAAATTTCAACAGCAGTATAACACGTAATATTGTTTCAAACAAATGTACCAACTTGTGAAATGCGAATTACGAATCTAGGATAAAGTTTTCTATATGATCGAATTAAATAATTAATTTTACAAAATTCTCGTTCGATGTTGCATCTGTCAGAAATTGACAAACAATCACAACATATGAGATAACAATTGGAAATTTGATTTTAACTTAAAGTAAATGTGAACTGTTTCGGCGTCAACATTTTATCAATATATTATACAATTTTTGCAGAAGATTCATTAATTTCTAAACCATTAAAAACAAAAAAAAAACATTAATCTTAATAATATGGATGTACATACATAATACAAAAGGGATGCGTAATATAAAATTTCAAATTCCAATAAGTCAAATTCTATGGTTGTTCTCGTTATATCAGAGCTTTTACGTTATCGTCGAACAAGATTGGTTTTCACTTGTTTCCCAACGCGGATTGTTTTATTATTAATCCCGCGTTTCGTTATTAAACCACGTACGATTTCTATTTGTTTGCAATATGTTCCTGCTGTAATTGTAGCCCCAGGTTATAGGAAATAGTTTTATATACGATTAAAAGAATCACCATTTTTTTCTTGGAACGAAATTTGTATTATAATGTATTTTCTATATTATACTATTATTACGATAATTATCATCATTACAATCATTACCTTGAATTACGATTATTCGTTTCAATTGGATCCTCTTTATTTCTTTCGAATAACGGAATTACTATTTATGCTGGTCTAAACTAAAATTTATCGCAAGTAATAACTGAATTGTAATATGCTGAATTGTAATATACTTTTATCTAAAATATTATTTTCATTGCTGCTAGTTGTGACTTACACTTAGTAATTTAAAACCTTATTATCCGTGACATTTTAGTCTTCTCTCTTGTTCAGAACTCACAGATCCCGAATTCCATAAATCAATATTCAACGATTCAAATATTGAATTCTCCTCTGAAGTATTAGCTTTATATTTGCTTCATATTTGCAAATTTTATTGCTCTCTATTTTTAAAAAATTCAAATAAAATTATAAACGAAATATGGAATAGATCTAAAGTACTTTTTTATCTCCCGTTTTGAAATCATTTAATAGGATCATTTAATTCCATTACTAACTTAATTAAAATTAAATTTTTCAAAAAAAAAAAATTATTATAAATAATTTATAGAATAAGATATAAAAGGATTATAAAATAGAATATAAAAAAAAAATTATTGTAAATAATTTGTAGAATAGGATATTTTATAATTCCAAACAAAACACAGAATTCTGCACAGAATTGCAATATTTCTGTATCTGTAATATAAAATTAACTGACCAGAATAGTGATTCCGTATGCATTCTCAATAAACTAAAATTATTCATTTTTTAAATTATTAATTGAATCAATATGATTTTTTTTCGTCCTTATTCACGCAAGTTTTAGTTTGCTGAATAATAATTTTTTAAATGCAAAGAATTATTTTTGCTATCTAAAAATTAGAAATTGTAACGAGCACTGCGTCTATCGGCTTTAAGTTGTTATACTCGTATTTGAGAGCTATACATTGTCGTTACACACCATCAACCAGTCGTCAGCTACTAGGTCGTCAACGACCACTAGATTCAAGGGAATATATGAAATCCCACATTTGGTTGCCACACTAAGAAAATGTAAGCGACTCGTGAGCGATCATTGGTCACCATGCGATGTATTGAATTAAATATAAGCATTCATACGATATGCAATTTTCTGGCAGACTAGTCAACAGTGTGTAACGGCTCTAAATATTTTGATTCAAATCGTTTAACCGCGCGTCATCTTTTTTTTTTTTTTTTTTTTTTGAGACAATACGCTGCGTCGATCATCCAACTGATGATTTCGATCATTGCTCTGTATTTATTTGTTCTTTAAACATAAACTGATTGATTGGCAGGTGCTAACCGAAATCATATATAAAACTGGTAGAGAAATTAGAACAGCGGGACAGAATTAAATCAATGTTCAACTGGTCAGCTGGAAACTAGCAGAGAAAATGACTCTGTCGATATTCGTCACTCTTTATTAGAGAAAACGACTCCGACTCGATGCTCGGCACTTTCTAGCAATTGACAACGACGAAATTGAACAAGGACAGAGACAGCAAACCTCTACTCCTTTTTCTAACTCTAAGAAAACCGAACTTCTTCGCATAACCAATACCTCAGTGTTCATGAACAAAACGAAATCACGGCACTCGTGTTATTCCTTTTTTGTGGAAGAAAACGATTCTGGTACTTCTAAACTCCGTCCCGAAAGGAATATATATATTTTTCCCAAGATAACCGTGTTTCCCAAAATAACTGCGAATCTTCTAGTTCGTCGAAATAATTGTTTGCCATAGCATGCACTATACGCACTAAATATACCTACATATGTAGTAATTTTGTATGTATACATACAAAATTAATTTTTAATTTATAGATATGTTTCTAAATTTAAAAATTATAAATCAGCTTTGCAAATAAATATATGATTAAAAAGTAATTTTTTAAATAAATGATTTCTAAAAGTCGAGGAGAAATATAATAATAAGAAAAAATATAATAATTTACCAAATTTTTATGCAGAATTTATTTAAAAGTTATTACCAGAATTACACTATATCAATTAATTTCGCAATTTTTTAATAAATAAAGTTTAAACGAGCAATAAATAATTAAGTAATAAATGATAAACTCAAATTCATCGCAATTTTGTGGTTTTTTATTTTCTATAGGAATTGATTACAATGCAATAATTTCTAAATGGAATATTAAAGAACTAAGAAATAAGATACTTTTTGAGATTTTTAAATATGACTAGTTAAAAAACTGTGGAATAAAAATTTGTTGTATATCATATCTTTTTTCTTTTATTTAATAAATAAAGTAATATTTTGAATTCATTTCGGCAATATTACAACGTTTTCAATAATTTTAAAATGAAATTATAAAAAACTCAAAAATTATACTTTGCAATTATGAGTAATAAATTGGATATTCATAATGTTTCTTTCGGTCTTTCATCAATGGATCCCGTTAAGTTCAAATATTAGTTATTTTAAAACAAATGCTTACTTGATAGGCATTAATTATACGTATACATAACATCAAAAAATTATTACATAACTTTGATTATTGATTCCATTATTTTAATTTGGTAGAGATCTATTTAAAAAGTAGACCGCAAAATTGATCTTAATAACTTTCAAGCTCAACTTTTTTTACTACATCTTATTCATTATTTGTTAAAAATTTCCAAGAAACTATGAGTTGCAATTTAACCGTTTTCTTGGAAAAAATGTTAAAATTTCATTAATTTTCGAATTTACTTCATTTGTAATGTACTATTCTATAGTTAGGTGCAAGGAAAATAATATCTACCACACATGGTCACTATTATATATCTCATGTCTTCTTTTCTTTCTTTCTTCCTTTTTTTCTTTTTTACTATTTAAATCATATGTCCTGAAATCACATTTCCACATTTTTTGACTTTCTATAATAAAAACTATAAAAACCAACGGTGTTTTTATTATTGTTCAACAGACGTAATTTGTTGATTCGAATTAATATTATAAATAATTTTTTTTTATATTCTTCTAAACAATGTCATTTTACATAAACCTATACATTTATGTATAAAAGATAAGGACACACTATGAACACACAAGAATACTATCGCTGTTTTTCTTCGTTTTTCATATAATAAATTTTATAGAATCAAGGTTAAAATATCTCTTAAATTAATAATTTTTAGATGTACATAGGTTAATACGTTGACTACTATGGTGGGCGTGACCGGCGCAACCAAAGTTTATAAAGTACGCAAACAATAACGTTTTGTAGATACAATTAATTTTAGTAATTAGTATACAATTAATAGTGGTTAAAAACAATAAGTAAAATTTTTATTTCTAGTATTGCAAATTCAAATAGTAATATTGCAATAATGTATTAATACTTTTTTATAAAGAATTTCATATTGCATTGATTAATGAAAAATACATTCATTTTAAAAAATGGAGATAACTTTAAAATAATTTCATATCTTTCCTATCACAAAGAAATTATTACTGTAATATTATAGCCTCTTCTGTGTTAAATAATTTTTTTAACATTTTTCATATCTCCAAAAACAACAGAAATATCCAAAACGATCAAATTACGTGGTTTACTCTCTATACAACACAACTGTCGTTTGCAATATTTTAGTAAAAATCAAACCACTGAGAGCAAATAGAAATAACCACAATCTGCCATGCACGTCATGGATACATTGAAAACTATTGCAACGAATTACCAATATACGTAAAATGTGCAGGATTGTTTTCGAGCAATTGCTCACAATTGGGCAATTGGATAGAAAAATAGATAAAATTGTCTGCTTAGACTGCAAAAGTAACCATTTTAAGTTTACTTTATACATTACTTTTATAACTTTACTAACTACAAGAGTTGCGGGAAAAGAACTACAAAAAAATATTATTTCTTTCAATTAGAAATAGAGGAATCCAAAATTAAATGAACAGATAAACAACCATTACCAGCTCGACACATACACATACATACATGCACTGGATAAACCTCAATTCTAACCACAAACAATAAATTACACATGGATATATTGAAATCAAACATTAACGGCAAATACAAGTAGAAAAGCAATTAAATAACCTAGAAAAATTGAAAAAAACTGATAAAAAATTTAGCATTCGAATGACAACAATGTTACCCCTTTAATTAACGCTACACAACTCAAGGAAAAACAAAAGTTAAGATTATAAAATAGACTGGTAATGGGTTATAAAATAAGTTATCCGAATTAAAATTACTTGTAAGTCGAAAAAATGCAGACATCATTGTAGCAATTAAAATTATATTTATTATAGCAATCTGCATCCAATCAAACTGACAAAATACAATCAACAGTAATTAACGACATTATATGACATTAATATTTCAATATTTCATATAGAATACATGCACAAAATAAAGAAAAATGTTAGGTTACGTTTTCATTGAGACAACAACGAGCAATTTTATCTCTTGTTACTGTATATTCTAAGACATTTCTGACAAATATTAATTTAAAACCATGTCCTCATTGAAATAACAGTAAAAAACTTTTGTTTTATAGTCCATGTATTTTAAAAAAGTCGTATATTCATGTTTCTGTTCTCAGCGACAAATGTCATCGCTTGTTGCCTGTTTCTATTTTAAGCGATAAAAATCAAAGGGAAATAAAAAATCCCGTGGTAAGAAATGTTTCTTCAATGTGTATCTGATGTAAATAAATGTAGTTTGAAGTCGAAATATTCCTCAGATTATATTGTTTCATTGTGAACAAAATGTTTCTATGTTTCGTTCTCAGTGAAACAATAATGAAGAAATTTCTTGCTTCTTACTGCATGTTCCAGTAAACATCAACTGGCAAATCCATTTTATCGACACTGAAGCAACATAATCCGAGCAACATTTTTTTCGGATTCAAGACACATAGGTATGTTGTTAGCAACAAGTTATCCACACGCAGTGGTAGTTTTCTCAACTACCAACGATGGCTGAAGAAGACTTGCTTCTTGCAATTGTAGCATTCGTGGTTATAAATACAGCAAAAAATAAACAAAGAGAGAGAGAGAGAGAGAGAGATCCTTACTTATCTCAGGATGTTCCTCCAAGCCTCGTACCAGTGTGAAATATCTGGTGACAACGATAATTCTGTCTTTAAATAACATCTCCCCGTGGATTGCCGCCTGTTTGGAATAGGCAATGGATCGAAGCCATGATTGGTTTCCGCTCCTGGTCGCTAACTCACTCGTAAGAGTGGATTTGCCAAATCGAATCTAGCGTTAGCTACTACAACTATTATCAACTATACTACTACAACTATTATCAGGATACTGACATAATGCAATGAGTTTCTACCGAGTCTATAGTAGAAACTCATTGCTTACTCTCGAAGTCGCCGCCATCATCAACAGTTCCTTCTTATCCAACTTCCTAAGGATACTATCCCTCCAGGGATAATCTGAACTTTGACTCACTGATTCCTTTACCTCAGAGCTCTAAAAGGATAATCATGAATTTAATTTAATGATAGATAGTCCATATAAACTATCCACACTGTCTCAGCACTCCCGATTCCGAAGAATTGCTCTCAGGTGCCAATAGCAGAAAGACGTTATAGATTGCAATAGAGGCTCTCCGGAGCTACGTTCTTTAGCAAAAATGCAAGTTTGTTTTCGAAAAATAGGAAAAGACCAAAAAATAACACGTCGCATTGTGTGCAAAATGAGAATATACCTACACCTAATTGTAAGCACAGCGCTTCCCCCTACCAACATGAAAGTTACATGCCGTGAGCTACTTATCCCTGTCCCCCAATTATAATGGGACGCCATACTTTGCTTAGCGAAATGTTATCTCCGCATCATTGGCCAGAGCAAGATCCCACGGGGCTTTCCAGAAGACGGTTAGGTTATATTAAGTCAGGCCTGTCCAACCTATTTTCCTCCATGAGCCATAAGAGTCTGACTCTCGATGAGCCGATTCTCCCTCTGCCTTTTTTTTTCCAGGCGCTACATAAGCTTCACTATTATTTAATCGAATTTATCATCACGTGTAGATTAACGTATAATTAGTGAAACGAATAGATACGAAATGTAATTGCAAGAACAGCGCATGACAATCAAATTGAAGTGTGACGGTAAAACTCGAGTAATGGGATGGGGTTCATGCGTCATCATCAAGTATGAAAGAGGAAAGTAAGTATAGAAGAGGGGCACGAGTTATTACGTAGTTGGATAAGATTATCAGTATCTGGATTAGATTATCACAATTTTCCCAGGAACTGCCCCCAGTGTCTCCGACTGGGATAATTCGCGTTCTTCTGGAAAACTACTGATGTTTGCTGAAATTCCGCAGGCCCCATAGTATTGCTTAGGGCAGGCCTATTCAACTGGTGGCTCGCGAGCCACTCATTCATTGGCTTGAAGGACTGTGGAGGCTCATGTGTAGTGAGGCTCGAGATGAAATCGTGCTTGTACAGTGGTGAGGCTCGTGTAATGTGGTAGGGCTCATGCGTCGTCTAGAAAGGAAAGAAAGGTATGGGAGCAACGCTATAGAAACTTGCGGAATTCCAATGCAAACCATTACTAGTAGCTGGCATCTAAGTCTAACTCAACAGAAATTCGGAAGCATTCACCTTGTGAATGCGTTTAAACAAAATAATTTGTTAACAGATGAGTGACTTAGTGATCTTAAAAATTTCGCAAGGTTATCAAGTGCAGACATAGAATATTTAATTCAAAGTGTAGATCTGAAAAAATACGGAAATCGGATATAAGTTGCAATTCAGCAATAAAAACTATTGAAAAAGTATTAGTTACATTAATATTTTTATTTACGTATCATTCACTAATGTATTTGTTAATGTAATTTAAATTTCGGAACAAACAATATCCAAAATTACACATGATACATGTGACATAATTGTGAAAATCCTGAGTTGGGTTACAAGCTACGTTAAATAACAAAGGGTACACATTGAAAGAATGTTTGTTCCTGTTGCCATGAGTTACTGCAAATTTCCTATTTTTATATTTACCGCTAATAATGAAAACAGGCAACAACCGGCAAAATTTGTCAGATACAAGAAGAAATCTGGAAAAACCTTCGGTAACAACTAGTTACTTTTTCGAACATACATGCAAAAAGTTGCTTATTATTGCCTCAGTGGAGGTGTAACTTTATGCTAATTATTAGCTTCCGAGAAATTATTAAGCTTACAAATTATGCAAGGAAATAAATGGATATAGTTATAAGTGAAGTCCCAATAATGAATATAGAAAGAATTGAACTTGAAAACTTTGAGCTGAAAAAATAATATTGACATTTTATATCTAATAGATTAATATCTTGATATTAAATTCTTGATATTTTATTTTCTCATTTTATTTCAATTTTTAATAATTTTGTTTTATAATTTATCATATATAATTAATAATTTTAAAATACTATAATGCTTGAGTCAAATAAATCAGCAATGGATATCTTTATTGAAAAAAAACTAAAATTCAATATAAATAATATAAAATTCAATAAATAATATTGAACTTTAAGTACGTTAGAACTTCGTTTGTATGAACTCATCAGGAAATAGTTTATAGGTATGTATATATAAAGTTCATGTAAAGGAATTTATTGATTTCCCCCATTATAAATGATTTCGTTCATATAATGGGTTCATATAAAGGTTTTATAAGTGAATTTAACCAGTAAGAATTCATTTAATGGATATGTTCTAAAATTTGGTTCAAATGAATTCATATAATGAGTTCATATAAATTATAAAATATTTACTAACAAATCCTTCATCAGAGCACTTTTAAGAACATAAAAATAATCTTCAAAATCATTACTTTAATTCTAAAATCTACCTGTTAAAATTAAATTAAATTTAATTAAGTTAAAGTTAAAAATCATTACTTTAATTCTAAAATCTACCTGTTATGAAATGTCTTCTTGCACTTAAAACTTTTCTAGACAAATAGAATTGAACTTTAGATGGCTTTAAAATTCAAAATCTAAAATTTTACTAAAATTATATTAAATATGAAAATAAAATAATAAAATAATTCCATATTATCATAAAACAGGTGATAAAAGTAAATATTATTTATAATTGCAGCAATTATAATACGATGATGATCGTAGCATTATGTAATAAATTTAATTAAATTTAATTAAAATTTCAATATCCATACTAACGAACAATATTTCTCTATAACAAAATACTCAATTCTTTGTGAGTTAGATTGTCGCACTACTAACTTGCTTGATGTTTATTGCCGAAAAATTCACCTACTAACATGGAACTGAATAATTCGATTTTAAATTTTAGTGATTATATTAGATTTTTTTCTGCATTTGAGAAGGTTGATTGCTTCTAGTCTCTAGAGGTGACAGTTAATTCTGTCTGAATGAACTAGACTAGAAACGGATTGATTCCAATTAATTCTGCTTAGCTGACTAACCATTCTGTGACTCCCAACACCTGTGACTCTCTGATTATGATTGAAATTTACTAACAACTGACTATAGAATGCTTTTGACAATTCTGATTAAAGACTAAGTGACAATTAACTCTCCTCCTCAGAGTTTTCTTCTGTGAGATATTCGTCTTCCTTTTAATTCTAAAGAGGATTAAATCGTGGAACGATGAACTTGTTAAGATGAATCAAGGAGTGTGAGAGAGATTTCTAGAATTTCTCATTACTATCCCACAAAACTGATATGGGAAACAGAGCCCATTCCATCTTTTGGAAACCATCCTGTTACGATACTTTTAGTATGCATTTGATTTGTGACAATTGCTATTGTGCAGTTTATGATTGTTAAGAATACGCAACACTTATGGCATAGATGTTCCTTAACCCAGCGTGGCAAATTAGGAATTTGACCACTTCGAAATCTTCAGATAAGGCCCCATACATCTGGGTCAATCTTAAGTGCAACGAAGTCTTCCGCACCATTGGGTATCATCGTGTCATAACAATTGCGCACTCGAAGGATTGTGTATGCAGCGAGAGTTTTCCTGAAACAATCGTTCTTAGAAATGCCCCCACTCTTATGGCTGGCGATGGGAAAATTTAGGAACCTTCTCCCATACTTCTTGATTGATCTTGATATATCCCGTTCTACAATTTCTCCTTTGGAAAGGGTAATTCAAGGCTCAATAAACGGGAGGATTAAGACAATCTTACAAAATTGAGAGAGTCAAACAGAATCGGACAAGTTCATACAGTGTATTAGAGTTATTCAAACAATCAAAAATTACAGTCATACAGAATTCAGTTCAATCGTTCAAGTTAGTTCAAATCATTTCGTTCAACATTCTTGCCAAAGAAAGAATTGCATAGGAGCCACCAGGCTCAATATATAATAAACTTTAAGTGCATCAAAATTAGTTTCATTTTCATTCCCACATCAGTGGGATCAGTCCTTCGCGCCCTAGGAACATACGCAAAGATGCATGAACGATATCAGTCGTGATTGATCAGTCTTAACAATGATTACAAATTATCTAAATAGATTCGATTATAAATTATTCAAACTCGCGAAGGATAAAACATTGTGATAAAAAATCTCCAATCTAACTACAATCTAACCAACACAATCTAATAACAATCTAACCAACTAACACTAAATTTGAAGTATTATGACATCCATGTCATAAATTAATACGCATAGCTGATTTTAACAAAATACTCCAACAATGTCATTGCAATATTTGTTACTTAGTCAAATATTTATGTTTTATTTTTGCTATATTACATAATTATAGGAAATACAATTTGATTCCACAAATAATTAAATTGTTATTATTTTATTTATTATTCTCTATTTGTTATTTATTATACATTATTCACATTAATTCTATTCATATTATATCAGTATATTCATATTAATTGTTGGATATACCAATAAGTTCTATAGCATTTTTTCGGAAATTCAAGCTTTATTTGTGAAAAAAATTTAATCCATTTCTCCATCTCTTCAAACGTTTTAAAGTATACAAAATTAATATAGTAACATTATATTATACAAGACAATGTATTTTGCATCGGAATGATAGTTAGAAAGGATTATTTTTGGACTGTAGGTGTTCTAAAACTTACCAACGACTTACATACTATTTCCATGATCGACATAGTAACAGACTTAACATTGTTATGAAGCAATTTCACATGACGCAATCTTTTGCCAATAAATGGATGACCAATTTCTTGATTTAATTGCAGCAATTGTTTGTAGCGATCATTATCAAGCAAAGCCTAAATTTATTATTTTTAATCTTAATAGGAGCACTGCTACGTTAACATTAAAATCGCAATCGCTAACATTAAAATCATCGTCTTTAAAGTGTTCTTCACCACCAAACTTGCGCGTGTTTTTAGACACGATATCATCTCTGATAATCGAGAAAGAACAAATCGATTCATATGCTTTTTCCGCTAAGAAACTCATATCGAATGCAGTGACGAATAAATTCTTTTTCGCTTGCCATTTTCAAACTGCTTTAATTTTTAGATTATTTTTACAGTATTACCAGATTATAGTATTGTCATTTTTAATATTACCCAACAATTACCATAAAATGACAAAAGAGCGGGAAAATTCTTAAATTTTAAACAACAATTATACATTAACCAAAAAACTTATTTTAAAATTTATTTGTACATTTAATGCATGGTTATTAATATTCGAATAAGTAATACTCATGAGAAGCTATTCAAAAATTAATAAATAAAATACAAATTTGCAAGAAGTTCTACATTAATATAATTAGTCACGCTTTTTTCCTATGATACGATTGAATGACCGCAATGAAGGTACATCCGATTAAGTATGAAGAACGTTGTCATCGATGTAAGTGGTTATGATTCAGAGAAAGCCATCGTGAAGCCTGTCAAATGAGAATCCTTATGACTAAAAGAAATGTACAATAAAGCATGGAATATTACAATTTATTTTTAAAAGACAGTGTCGTTTAATTTGAAAACTCTGAAGATTGATCTGTTAAACTTTGAAAATATTTAATTCAAGAATAAAATGTTTAAAATCATTAAATTTTTAATTAATAATAATTAATGTCAAATACAAAGAATAAAATTAAATGAAGTACAAAATAAAAAGTTACTTATATTCCTTGTTCCGATCCTTCCCAAAGAACCAGAACGGAGTGAGAAACTTTAACAAAATATGAATTGTTGTAATTCATTTTGAAAAACACAATATGATTATGATGACTGTTCATAAAATTTTCCACGTTTATACATTCAATTTTTCTTGCAATTACACGAGCAGTTTGTGTTGATTTGCTGCAATGTTTCGTACTTCATTTTCATATCTAAAAAGTATTAAATTTAAATTGCCATAAATCGCTTATCTGAATTCATTTATATAAAAAAATGTGTTACTTTGTTCCTGAGTGTAGTATTTCATTCGCAGCAAAGCAATACATGTATCCAAACAATACATGTATACAAACTTACCGCTAAAAGATGCGTCTTGTTTCGTTTCACTTAAAAGTGTTCCATTTAAATTTATGTTTAATTCCATACCACAATTCTACTTGCAGTAGACTCTTTCAATCAGTAACAAACTAAAGACAAATAAAATGAATAAAATTAATTAAAACATAAAGTGTAAAGATTCTTACATGCTCAACTTTAAGATTGAAAAAATCTAAAAAAGAGGAGAGAATGGAAAAATCTATCAAATCATAGGATTAATTTAACAAATCATTTTATTTATTCTTAGAAAGACAAACTATCGTTGATTGTTCAAAAGTTTAAAATATTAAAAATAAAATTCTGTTGAAATTTTTTTTAAAAATAATAATAATTGAAATTCTAATGAGATTTAATTACTAGAAGAGAGGATATTATTACTATATATCCTCTGTTTTTCAATTATTTAATTCTTTCACCATTTATTTATAACAAAAACATTGAAAATAAATAATGTTTCTCTTTTAACTATAAATGCAAAGAGAGAGGTTTTTACTAGATTTCATGAAATTGTTATTAATAATAAGCATAAGTAACTTAATTTGTAAAAAAGAAATTGTTCTTGCTGCTTAAAAGAAAATATTTCTTGTAAGTTAAGGAAATTAAAAAGTATTGAGATACATTTTATAAAAGATTTATTCTTTGATGTAAATATGAACTTACTTTTAATATAACCAATAAAAGAAAGAGGTCTGAATTAAAAATAAATATACAATATGAACTCTAAAATTCATTCTTTGATATTTCAGACATTAAGGTTTAGGTTAACTAGAGATAATTAGAATTAAGGTTACTGATAAAGTTCCTCGTAATATAATATATTTTAACGAATTTGGTTTACTAATTCAGTTTTGTTATTTAGTGTTATTAGACAATTTTTTTATAATTTTTATTAGAGAGCCCCCCACTTTTATTCGAGTTTTTAAAATGACTTATTTTTATAATGTTAAATTAAATTAAATTTTTTTCTTTTGCTTTTAAATTAGAATTCTATTCTATTTAAATTAGAATTTTGCTTTTAAATTAGAATTCTATTCTATTTAAATTAGAATTCTAACTAAAATCTAAAAATTGAAATTAATGATGATTTTTGAACCATGTCGAACATTTCTATTGTCCATTTTATTATCAAAATAAATTGGAATATAATATACAAAAGTATTTAGATATATTCTTAAGTTCCAAGAGAAGCTATATATATTCCCGAACGAGAAAATATTTGGATCAAAAGATAAATAAATAAAAAAGAAAAGATTATTAATGCTTTAGTTTATGTGAAAATTAGCGAAATCATTGACTCTAATTATGCATAGATCATTAAATTTAATGAGAACTATTATGCTTTAAAGAATATTAAAAATGATACGACGCGATGTAACGACCCATTGTGCGCAGTCATAAAAATTTTTTCGAAGAAAAATTTTATTAAAGATTAGTCTTCTCCATATTCTTTTGCTTCTTCTTATAGAGTATTTGCAAAAATACTGCTTTTCCAAAATTATCAATTATTATTGATTTGTCATCGATAAAG
The DNA here is from genome assembly GCA_032399595.1 of Tetragonula carbonaria. Lineage (NCBI taxonomy): Eukaryota > Metazoa > Arthropoda > Insecta > Hymenoptera > Apidae > Tetragonula > Tetragonula carbonaria. The sequence continues at coordinate 9,730,408 of JAUCRC010000015.1, read as the reverse complement.
GAATATCATATCAAAAATACAATTTTCTTTCTTTCTCTTTTCTGAAATTAATTAAAAATTTAAAATAGTATTATGTATTGTGTAATATTTCTTATTACTGTTAAATATTTATGAATATACTGTAACATAATAGAATTATCTTTTAAATATACTTCGTATGAATAAAATATAGCACGGCTTTTAATCAGATAATGTACAAAAGTTAATATTCACATTTGTTCATGGCCATAATAATATGACCATATTATTATAGAAAATTCATAAACTATAAAAATTAAAATTTCTATTTCTGAATAATACAAACTTTAAAAAATCAGTGTCAAATTAATATTTAACGATAAGGCAATTTATTTAATTTTATTAATATAAATTTTTTACTTTCAAATTTTTAATGAATTTTTTACTTTCAAATCTTTAATTTCTGGACCAAATGATTAGAATTTTTAAATTAATTATAGAATATTCATAGATAGTCGATAATATATTTATATAACAATTGAATATATCTGAAAAAAAAGATTTGTTGAGAATATGAAATAAATGTTATCAATTAGATAAACAGAAAAAAGAAATAAACGAGGTATGATAATGTAATGCGGGAGATTTTGATTCCCAAGTATCCGTAGCATTGTATCAATGCTACGATGCTACTTGAGATGTACATTTACGCACATTAAAAACAAATATTCGAACACTAAACATTGAAACTGTTACAATTTCGTAAAAAAAATCGAACAACAATAAACCTAGGTTCATTTTAAAGCTTGAGGCCTTATTTTCAGAATACATCATTTATTTTATTCCGAGTCTTAGCAGTTTTTATGTCATGTAGAGGATGGAAGGAAAGTGAAGACACTTTTTTTCTCAAAAATGCTATAAATTGTCATAGCATGTAAAAACATTGCAAAAGTTTTTTTTTTGACTGAATCTACAATGAATTTGAACGTTGATTCCTCCTATTTGCAATGATCTTCTAAAACTTCATGTACGATTCTTTCTTTCTTTCTCTTTTTTTGCCATTTTATTGAACTTTGAATATCAAGTGAAAACGATGAAAATGTTGCGATTTCTTGAATTTTTATTCAAGAATCGTCTAATTGTAAGCCTAATATTTAAAGATCAATAAAATAACGAAAGACGATTATATATTAAGTGAAATAAATTTTTTAATATTTAACATTTTAATACAATTAATATTTTAATATTTTTATTAATATTAACAATTTATAGTATTTTTATTTCGTTCATTACGTGATTTAAAAACATTTAACGATAGAATGAAATTTTTAAGTTTTAAAATGAGCTCGATTTATTATTTTGTACGATTTTGTAACTGTTTAAATATTTAGTGTTCAAATATTTAAGTGTTTAAATATTAATGTGAATAACTATATATATTCGATGTTAATTTCAACTCGATTTAACTAACACGAGCAATCTTGTAGTGAATTTTATAAAGGTGCGTTACGAAAGTGGAACAAGGACATATCCTTGCAACGTTATGTGATTAAATGACTTTTTCGTCAAAAAAAAAACATATTTCTGAAGTTCCACAACTTTCACACTCTCCAGATTCGAATTCATTTTATCAAAGCTATCTTAAAAACTATTATTTTGGAAATGTAAATATTAAAAATACTGTGACTATAAGTAAATTAAAAACAGTTTCAATAGAAGAATTCCAGTATTGTTTTCAGGTGTTTTCAACTTCTCAAGAAAATTATTTTAAAGGTAATAATGTACTTACATTTTTCATTAAATTAATTTTTCATTAACATTTTTACAGAATCTCTCATTATTTCTTAAACATTCCGCATATAAATACATCTGTCTTTATAAATCAAATGTTACTACATCTCTGTGAAATACCGAATTTATCATTAATCACCATAGTAATCTTTTAAATTAGGCCTTTTAAATAGTGTTCCTCTAATGCTTTAAAATTTCCATCATAATCAAACAATAATCTATGTAAAAGGAAACCAAAAAGTCCAAATAAACGTATAACAAAAACAAATTAAATAAAAATGAAACAAGATTAGATGTTGTTTTAAAAACTCATAATGCAATATCAATTACTAACAAATTTATCAACTAAAAAACGATTTTAAAAAAATGTAATTTAATAAATTATATTATTCTATAAATTATTGCGTAAAAGTATACGTTAATTAAACGAAATTAACACCGTAGGTTTCGACAATGGAATTAACTCTTCGTGCAAGAAATTCGCGTTGCAAATTAATTTGATCGAATAAAAGCATGAACGTGTACGAACTTTCGTATACAAATTTTCCTAATTTCCTAGAAAAACAAAATATTTTATGACAATTCTAACATATCATATCATTGTATGTATGTGTACCTATATATGCGCTAATTTAATTTGATCGAAAGAAATTGATTAAATTGATGAACATAGAATATAATTAAAAATGATATTTTTTTAGGGTAGAATACAATACAATTAGATTCCCTAATTTAGATCGATTCCTAAATTCAATCGTGGTTTTTATTCACATACACTTAATATCTAAACTAATTTATGCGTCATCTCGTAGAATAAAGTTAGTCTATAAATTATGTTTCGGGAGTTCGATAACCTTGACTTTCGCATATGTTATCAAAATTAATCTGAATGACTTCCAGTAGATTTTGGCCTTCGTTTATTGTTCATTAAAATGTTATGAAGTAAAAAGTGATTAGATCTTATTTATCAAAGAGTCTTACCAATTTCAATAATAGTGAAAGACGTCAAAAGCATGATTCATGACAGTGTTGTTGGTCTATTTTCATCAGAAAAAGATTTATGTAGGCCAAACCAATATCAATACTTTTTAGAAAAAAAATTAGTTATTTTCTTGGATTATTGGTTTGGAATAGATAAATTTCCAGCCGGTGGAAGCCGACCGGCAAAACTTATGTATACATACATTATACATATTATCCCTATATATATATATAATACATTATACATACTGTCCCTATATATATAATCCTTTGAAAATTAATAAAATGGATGCTTTTGTAAATTGTTAAAAATGTTTAAATTTAAACATGAAATACAAATTGAGAAATTTATTCAAAATTTTATTGTAATGGATATATTGAACTCATACTTTTAAAAAAAGCGTTGAAATTAACTATAAGTATTGATATGAAAAATCTCGACAGAAAAAACTGAAATGTAGCAATAAAAATAATATAATAATAGAAGTATAAATATTATAAATGTAACATGTATGTACTACGAATTGATTTTTTAAGTATCTAGTGTCGAAAAAATATGTTTTACTTATAAAAGTTAATAACTTTTTAACAAATAACGAGCGATGGCTAAAACTTTTTGGAGGACCATGGTCAAGATCATTAAAGGTGAATTTCCTAAACGTAATATGCTATATAACAACATGATAACAGAAGACTATAAGAAAGTAAACTTCGAATGATATTTTTTTGTTTCAGCGCCGGCTGATATAATTTTGCCTTCAATTTACATATATACAGAGTGTTTCATTTTTATCTCGCTCAATGGCATCAACAGTTCACTCAATTACAGAACATTCAATGTTCTATAATTAAAAATGAGAAAAGAAAATGTTATATAAACATAGAATCGTAAATGCTTTACAAAGTTATAGCAAAAACATCAGAATTATAAATTTATTCAATTAATTGAATATTAATACTAATTATATAGGTACTATCGGTATTAATATTAAATGTTGGTATAATAAATACGACTTGCCTAGTACAATTAAATATTCGATGTAGAATAAAATGACAAATCAATTATTTATAATTTTGATGTTTTTATTATAACTTTGTAATAATGCATTTACAACTTTATATTTATATAACATTTTTTTCTTATTTTTTAATCATAAAATATACCGACACGTGAGTCAAAAATGAAACACTCTATGTAATGATGATTGATAATCAATAATTGATAAATGATAATTTGTCCAGTTAAATTATTCCTTTTTAAGTTATGTCTGAAGCAACGAAGAATTTTTTTGTCGCTTCTTGTTGCATTCCAAAACATTTCATTGTATAATATCTTATAAGTTACATCATCACTGAAGCAACAACGAGAAATTTTTGTTTTATGTTTCACGTATCTTGTTAAAGTCGTTCCATGTTATTCATCTTTCTATTGCCAGCATCAAATATTGTAGGCCTGTTGCTTGTTTCCATTTCAAGCAGTAAAGAGCAAAGGAAAGGAAGAAACATGTAGCAACATGTGGCAACAGAAACAAATGTTTCTTCATATTTGACGGAAATATACTTACGACGAAATATACTTTCTATATACTTACGGTCTGTCCTCTGTAAAGCAACAAATTTCATCAATTCTTATTGCTGTATGTTTTAGTAAACAACATCTTATAAAAATATTTTGTTCATATTACAGCAACACCTGAATTTTGTTTCGGTTTCAAGACGATATTTTAATTATTCGTGAGCAAATAAATTTATTCCAAATAATTTATACTAATGATGACTGAAGATGAGTTACTTCTTGTGGCTGCATTCATTGTTATCAGTGATAAAAGAAAAAGAAAACGAAAATGTTGATTCGATCAAACCTAGATCGTCAGAAATTCGCAACTTATTAATCGATGATTTATTGATAGACACAAAATATCTACGAAATTTTATACGCGTGTCGATGTGAATCTAGAATATTTAAATCGATTTTATTAGGCATAAAAAAACCAGATATAAACTGTAGACTAGCATAATATGTTGAGATTTCTATTTACAAGAAATTCTTACCGTTTATTGATGTACATTTTTTACAAAGCAAGTAATTTTTACAATTATACCTGAAATCTACGATGCAAGTAGATATTGAAAAGACATGTAACAATAAATAAATTCAAATCTTATTTCATTCTTATATAAATTTTTTATTTATCATAAGATTTATTACATACTACATATAATACATAATATCTGACATTATTTCCTTAATTCCATTGAGCCACTGTATGAGCAATTAATAGTATTACAGTCATAATATACCTACAAGAAAATAACGTAGAGTATTAACTGACTGATTCGACATAAATTGCAAAATTATTAATGTACTGGTGCATTCGATGATGGTATGTATATTTAATACGTTTAAAGATGTTACAATCGCTAAATTTTGAAAGTGATGGTTGATCATACTTTCCCATCGATGCTTCCCACAGAACATTGCAAATAACATGTTTTACCATGTATCATTTGATAAACTATCTATTCACCAAAAAGTAAGAATCAACCTCAATATTCCTTGTTCCCTATTCAACTTTTTCATTATCAAATAGGCTTTATTGATACGAGATTGAACGTTATTATCTTCTTTTTTAAAGCATATTTTTCTTCAAAATTCTTTTGTTTATTCTTTAGTTTGTACTTTTTTAAAGAAAGAATTTTGAAATTCTTGTGATGTTTTTGGCTGTATTTGGCATTCTTTTTCGCGTTTTCGAATTAATTGTTAGTTTTTATATCGCTTCTACTAGATTTTTTTAAATTTATTACTATTATTATTGTTTGCTATTACAATTTTTATTTAGGTATACAAAAATAAGAAAGAATGGAAAACTGTATCTGAAATTGAAAATTATCTGCTTCTGAAATTTCCCGAAATGCAGAAGTTATGTAAAACAAGCACGTTGCCATACAGGTAGTAGCGAAAGCAAATTTTTTTAATTATAAAGAATTTTATACTAGTTTTTATCGTATTAAATTAAATGCAAAGTACCAAGTTATGTACTATACTATAAATTGCCGAGATAATCGTCGAATATTTGACGGAGTGTCAAGAAATTGAATTTACTGGAAAATGATCCTCTTCCACAGCGTAATAAGGTAGTTTCTTATGTGTTTTTAAAAAACAATACTTTTCCATTAAGCAGAGCTCTCTTAAAATCTTATTCAGAGTCTCAAACAAAGGATTCACCACGAAGAATTTTTAACTAGTTTATCAAAAGCAAAAAGAATATCGGAGAGTATCTTTGGGATTTTACCTGCCATTACATACTTTTACATTCGACAGATGTCGATGAAAATCATTGTCTCTTGCATTCACTTACACAACTTTCTTAGGCATAATACAACTTCTAAAATATCATATATTAACGAGAAACATTCGATTTAAAACATTCAGAGAAAATTATACCCAGTTATACAAAAAATGGGAGAACAATCAAATCTTGCTTAGAATTGCAAACAAACAAACATACAATAAATCATACAAACAAATCATATAATTTTTTGTTTACATCACATATTTTGAAAAAAATCGTTTTAATTTCGCTAGTAAATATAATTTCTCGAGAAAAACACAAGATATTCGAGAAAACTTTAATAAATTCATTCAAAAATCAAATTCCAAGGCAAGAAAATTATTTATTATAAAAATAAATGATAGCCATAATGGTAAGTAAAATAAATGAAATTATAATTAATAAAATATATACATATATTAAATTTAAAACTTATTTCATTTAAACCGCTATAACTATATTTACGGATTTTATTTTTATTCTGAAGATATAACATATATTTAATTACAAGGAAACCATTTGGAAATAAATACGGCTTCAGATTCTGATTTTTTATGGAACGTCTTTTTTTTCGTTCTTTTCTACCAAAAATGGTTCGTTCTTTTCTACTGAACTTCATTTTTCTACCGACTTACATTATATCCACGTTACAAATTTATTTTGATCTTTTGCATTTCTGCATTTATAGTTCTTATCAGAAAGAACCCACAGACATTCGTCTTTTTCTATATTCTTCAATTAATATAATAATTAAATCATTATACCATTACACTGTTGAAGATATTTTTATTAAGAGATTGCGTACGTTAACTTCGACGTAACAATGCGTTTTGTGTTGAGCAAACAAAGAATATAGTTATATAATTAAAGAAGGATTTGTTACTATTTTCACAGGTTGCTGTGTGTTTCACATTTTTCATTGATTTCTATAGTTCCGAGTGAGAACAAACAACTTGCTACGATATCAGACTGATAGTAGAAACACAAAGAAATTAGAAGAAATATTTAGCAAAACTAAAATGATTTTTTTTTTCCAAAATATGTGACATCAATAAAAAGTTGTTCGTTATTGATTATATGATAAGAAAAACGTAATAAAGAATACGTTTCATCCAGAATAGATAAAAAAGTACAAACTCTTCTTCGGGAAAACTTCTAAAATAATTAATAAAAAAAATATTTTAAAATATTGAAAAGTAACGAACAACATGCTTTTTAGAATTTTTAGTCTGACAGCGATTGATTATTTTGCCAAATATATATTTAAATTTTCTTAGTATACTGTAAAATGCTTCTTAGAGTTTATTGTTTTATAGTATGTATGTTTTTGTTTATATTGTTTTATAGTATGTATTATTTGTTTATTATTCGGGGTCATTTTATAGTATGTATGTTTTTGAATAGAAATTCTTCTCTAAAATAATGAAAGATAGACATAGGCCAATATAAAATACCTGAAGTCAAAATTAGGAAACTAGTTTCCTAGATTGCATGCATCATTGACCCTACTTTAAAAATATTCTTTTGTGTTTTTACATATTACATATATAAGTATCAATTATAATGCTTAAATTTTCATATTTCTTTGCTCAAAAGTATTAACGTACTTCCAATTTATGGAAGTACTTTCTTAAGTGGTCTACTATTTATAGAAAGTTACATGCAGACAATTTTTCATAAATATATTATGTACACTTCCGTCCATAAGTTTCAGACATTTAAATTTATACTAATATTTGAACTATTATCATTATAATTAATATGAGGTGATTTTAAAACATTAAAACATGAAGCCTCGACTTTCAAAGTATTTTTCTAAAATCATTTTTATAATATATGTAGTATCGAAATTATTATAATGTGTAGTTATACTTTTAGTTATTTTTACTTCTAACAGATGGCCTGTTTGCTGGAGATGCGTGAACGAGAAAGTATGAATGTGATGCGAGAAGCACAGCGTCGGCATCGAGCGCTTTTCTTTTTGAAAAGAGAAAAATCGTGCGAGTCGAAAACAGAGTCAGGTAGAGTCGTAAAAAAGCGTTGAATGAGAGTGATCTAAAAGAGTCAATTGTGTCGTATGAAAGAATTAATTGTATCGTTTGAGTATATTTGAATTATTGTAGTTTGTGTTGTTTGTTTCGTGTTTATTATCTGTTGTCTTGTTTTTGTTTTCTTTGTTATTTAATATAATAATCATCAGTTAAATTATATCACTATATATATATATATATATATATATATATATATATATATATATACATATAAAGTGAAAGTGAAAATGCTGTTTTTTTTTGAAAATTTTTCAAATACAAGCATCTCTACAAACATTTGAAAATTGTTTTCATAAATCTAAAGATTGAACTTTCCTCTTTAACACCCCTCACTCCTTAATTACTATTTTTTCTCATCCTTCTATTGAACTTTAAAAAATATATAGTAAATTCAAGATAGACCGCGAAGTGATTACATGATCGAACTTTGAATGTCAGTTCTCGAACATCCGGCAAATTCTGTTAAAAGACATAGATATAATAATTTCTTAATAAAATTAGTATTAATTATAATATCTGTTATTATAGAAAATTTATTAATTTACTTATCACTAAAATATTAAAAAAAATATTTAAGTCTTGAATTCATCGATATATCCATCCCATTTCAAGATTCCAAAACACATGATCATCTAGCTAAGATATTTACAAATTACTACTACCATAAGTCCAACGCAAAATAGCTATTTTCAGGATTAATTATGATTTTTATGATATTAATCAAAGTTAAAATACCATTAAAAATTATAATACCATTAATAACTTATTTCTATGGAGTATTTATTCTATCGAGTAGTGTTAAGATGAGTATATTGGTATTGGCATACTACCAACCTCATGTTAGAATCAGTAGAAGTATATAGAAGTCAACCCCAACTTTTGTCCCGACAATACTTCTCTGTATCTGTAATCTGTCCAACGAGACGACGCAGTAGCATAAACAAAACGTGCTCTAATTATATGTAATATAATTATTTTTAATAAATTGATAACAGCCACAACTATTGATTGCCATCAATAGTAAAGTATCACAGATTGATCCTCAGGGACGAACTGGTACCGTTATTCTATGGTTTCTACAACGATTATGTTCTTAATTCGCTCTGAAACCCATGAATCGATCTTATTCTAGATATCGATACGCATCGATCGCGTGCGCTTGTTAAGTCTTGCCTCAGACAAGTTGGACAGACTATAGTACATGCAAGGCCCCGCCCCGCAAAAGAGCGAAAACTTTTCGGCGAAGTTCCAACGTTTGCCTCCAATATGTGGAGAAGGCCTGATGTTTGCATCCTTAGGCAAACTCTCGATAACATCGAAGAAGCCTAGATAAATAAATCCTCAAAGCAAACATCAACTTTTCTCACCGCGCTTCGGTGAAATCCGTGAGATCGACCACAGAGATTCATACGTAAAGCAAAACCCTGGCAATTTCTCCTATCGGGAATTCAATATAGTAGCAGCTGTTTCAAGAAATAAAAATCTTTTCATAACTACTGATTTTATTCCTTGATTGAGTTGAATTTAATTCCTGTATCTACCGCAGTAAATCACAGAGGGCATAAGAAATACTCTAATTTTTTTCGAGGTCGGTATTTCAGACTGTCTAGACATGAAGTCTCATTTAATATGACATTTATACTTGATGTGTTTCAATGAATTTTCCAAGTCGCTTATTAGGAAGATGTTGTTCATGGAACTAATTCGAGAAGACGTTTTATAAATTAGTTTTAAACGCGAACTGCAAAAATACATGCAAAACGATGTTGCGATAAGTATATCTACTCGTAGATGCATCGCGTTTATGGCAGTCTAAACATTAAGCCACGCTATAATTTCTAATTAGATGGTCTATAACAGGGTGCCACACCTCGTAAATTAAGTTCACTTGTAATACATAGCATCAATCTGTAGTATACCATAGTCTAATCTGCAAATAGCTTGATCGTTCCTCAACAATTTTAGCATAATATTTGTTTACGATGAAATGATTTCAATTAAATCATTTATTTATTTATATTTTTTCGTAAAAACACACTTTTCTAACGTATCTCAACATATTACTTATAAAAAATTAAATAATAACAGATGCTATGGCCATGGCCATGGCACTTTCTGTATTAAGATGTTTTTGAAATGATTTCAATGATTTACAGCATTTATTAGTTTTGTTGCAGCATTTATTAGTAATTTACAGCATTAATTTGAAATTCCATTTATATGGATTTTGTTTATTTAAAATAAATTTCAGTCAGTGTACAATTGAATTCACTTATTTGTTTGATCTTGAACTTTTATTATTATAAAAAATCATTAGTAAAAAAAAGAATCATTGAACTCCTATTATATGAACTATTCGTACGCCGACAAATTCATATAAATAAAGTTTCATCATATATAATATATAATAAATATATACAATAGATATGAAAATATATAATATGAAACAACAATATAATATTTAATAAAATTTAAGTAATCAAAAGAAAATATAAAGATTAAGATCGTTTTAAAAGAAAATATAAACCAAACTATGCGTATATAATATTATAACTACATATAATGCTTTTACTTTAAAATTTAATAACAAATTTAATCACATACAGCTACAACAAGGATTTTGAAACGGAATTTTAAAAAATATTTGCTGGATTATATGCAGCTCATGTTTTATTTAAACAGTTAAAATGACGAGAGCAAAAATATTTTAGAAATATTACAACAGAAAGTCATTTAGCTAATCCAAAAATCGTTTATGCTCGACCCCGTACTCGAGGAGATTATGAAACATTAATACATATTGAACAGGGAAAGCTAACTTCGAAAAATTTAATTAAAAATTTCAAAGATTTTAAAAAAATTCTGAATTATAAATGAATAATTTTGTATGAAAATTGTAATTTTTATCGATACATAACATATTTATTGAAATAGGAAACTGAAAGAGGAATTCAAATAAATAAAACTTACGATTTATCTGTTAAACAAAATTTGTTTAATTGATGTTTTATTTGACAAACAGATTTTGAAATATTTTATTTTTTCTAAGAGCTAGAGATCTACTAAAATTATCTACCTCCTGATAATGATAATCTATTATAGACAGTGACTTATAAATTTTGTACGTGTATCTCTTATAGTTCGTAATGTTGGAATTTTACGATCGAGCAGGTGTTATTTTCCAGAAGAAAATACAACAAAACCTAGACTTCAAATTTTTATTACATACGTGCCAACATTTTTTTAATCTGACAATGATCTTTACATTGATAGATTGCAAACTTGAATGTGTTAACATAACAAGTAATGGATTTCTTGTTTTTTCTTACATTGACCTGCAAATAGTGTTGAATTGCAATTACTTATGCTATATCGTACGTTTATTTCTGAGAAAGAGCCTTTTTTGAATAAAATGTGAGTCAGGTCTTTTAGAAAAAAGTAGTTTCTCTAGAAAGTAACATCTGCTCGCCTAATGAAAGTTCTTTGCTTCCTTGTCACGACGTTTAATAACTTCCTATGTATTCCTGAGAACAAAAGTTTCTGAAGGAATTAACTTTTGGAAAAATTCTTGAAGCTATTTTTCGAGATATTTATATAGCTATTTCGTTTCGAATGCAACATTTTTTTAATCTTAACAAGTAATTGATTTCTTCGAATTTTACATAATATTCTATAAGTAAAATATTCAATATTTCATCAATATTATAATTTTCCTATTGCATCTTCTTGCAAATACATTAAATAACTTTTCATTATTGACATAACTTTGCATAATTGACTATAAATTTTCTAAAAATTTCTCATAATTTCTGTAATATATGTGAATTGTTATTCCTAAAGAAATATTATTTTACCTTTATTATGCTAAACGTTTGGTATTACATACAACTTATTTCACTTAATTTTTTCTTCCGAATGTAATAAATTCATCTATTACGTTGTAATAGTGTCATCTATTACATGTAATTGTAATTAACAAGACGATAAAACGAAGAGTTTAAATAATAAAAAAGCTGTTAAAGTTCGAATGAGAAAAGAAAAGTAAAAGAAAGAACGCGCCAGTCAAGCGGTCATTTAATTAAATGAACGCGATGAGCGAAAAAAAAACCAGAGAAAAATGCATTGCGTGCATTGATACGAGAAAATCTTCTTCTGCACAATCCTTCCCAATGTCCAAGTAATCCTATTGGATTTCGATTAAGCGACAATGAACTCTCGTTTCCCTCTGTATGCGGAATCACTGATCCATTTTGCCAGGTACGTAGTAACATAATGTTCTAACGATCATAATGACCTGTGCCATAAAAAGGAATACTGCTAGAAAGTAAATTGGAATTGACATTAGTCGATAGATCGAATCATCGACGATGAAGAATTTTTTTATCTAGAATTTCTACTTTATCAAATAGACGCACTATAAATCAGATATAATCAACAAATGAGAGATTACGTATGTATTATATAATTATTATTCTCTGTACCTTTATTTATTATCTATATTTATATATAAAAATAATTTTTATGTTATAAATTTTTATACCTTTACGGAGATAATAAAAAAAGAATGGAAATTCATTTACTTATAGAATATCGTTGAAGCTTCAATTATTAACCCTGTCGTGAAGCAACGAGAGCGAACAGATCATAAGCTTGCATCATAAAAGTTAACTCTTGATCGACATCGTAAAACATCGTATTCTGCCATTAAAAAATAAACCAATCTGATTAGCTACTACTTACTACACATTTTTGTGTAAATGGCGATTTTTGCGAACTCATTTTTTTGGACAAGCCATCACGAGGTCAATTTCTCATCAAGAACATTCTCAGCTAAACATTCCCAATTGGAAATGGAATTGGAAATGTTTAGCTAACTTAGAATGTTCCTAATGAGACATCGTGATGGCTTAAAAATGTGTATTTGACACGGTTTCTTGATATTATTTCATTAAGAAGATAGTATAACGAATATTTAACTAACGATGCCGCTCAACAAATATTATAAGAAGAATTGTACTTTGAGTATTTCATTGAGTATTTAATTTCCTAATATTATTTACATCGTGTATATTTTTTTAATCTTTAAATTTTTCATAAATGTATCATTCATAAAAATCTGAAGTCTAATCATAATATTCAGACGTTAAAATAGAATGTCTGTTAGTAATAGATGATGTTCCAACAATCTGTTCTAATAATATAATATTCGAATATTAAGATATTCGAAAAATAAAAGCTTCGCGTAAGTTAGACTCTAAAGTGAGACTTTACATAATATGTTTTTTTTTATTATTGTTTCATTTTTATTTTATTATTATGTTATTTTTTATTTTTACTGATTCAAAAAAATGTGCTAAGACAACATTATTTGCAAACAATAAATATTGCAGTCCATGATTTTTCCCAATAAAATCGTTTAATCACCTTCCTAATCATGTTTTTCTTCCTATTCTTCTTACTATTATAAATATTCCATATTATTGCAAAAAATACATTTCAAACATACATTTCATCTATAATGTATTGATTTTCAGATTATGTGGTACAAAAAAATGGTAATTTGAAGGAAAATGATCAATTTTCTTATTTCTTTTCTAAATTTCTTTTATTTTTAAGAATTTTTAAGAAATGTTGAATATGATTTCCATCAGCTTTAAGATCTTTTCAAATACGAATGTAATCATCTTTTCAAATACGAAAAGATGATTACATTCCCGATAACTGGAAGATTGCATACATGTTTTTGCTTACCTATACTCATTACCATTCAAAAGTTAAAAATAAAATCGACTAACAAAAAATCTGGCTAATTCTTATCCAACATCTTGTACTGCAACTCAAAATTACATTGAATGTAACGCTACGTATCTCATAAAACGCATGCATCCATCATTTCGAAGTCACATTAATTATTTCTTGTAAAAAAAGAAACACTTATAACAAAACCTAATTGATCACTTTCTTTCAAATTACTATGATTTTTTCATAACAGGCCATTTAAAAGTTAACATATCATACGTGTTTGAAACGCATTTTTTCCGTCTATGATAATACAGAAAAAAGAATAATACAGAAAAAAGATTTAAAAAATGGTGATAATCTTGAAAACTCGGAAAAAAATGATTTCGCGATTATGAAAAATCATGAACCACAGTACCTATTTGTCTGTATCTTTGTTCTGAGATTTTTTATATTGATAGTGATACCGAAGATGTTGGAATGAGCAAGATAAGAGAAATCACATCCTGTAGACGTACAGGTAGATAGGTATAGGTATACATATGTAGATATATTATAAATGATTTAATGATACACGGAACAAACAATTGACAATTTCTGATGAAAATTTTTGAGAAGAAAAATTACAGAAATTGTCGTAAGCAAAAATATTAAGGTGTCATAAAAAAAAAACGACAATATCATGAAATGTACTCCAGAAATCTAATCTAGAATGAATACGACAGACAGCTGTACAAACTTTTTTAATGATATATCGCACAGTGCATAGAATCAGTAGGATTTGGGGACAAGAGTCATATTTCACGTTTTTGTGATTTATTATATCTATATTTTGATAGATTAGTATTTATTTGATAAATTAGATTTTTGTTTTCTAAATACTTTTTTTATTGAATTAAATATTATAATATTAAAATAACAATTATTATAACAGCTATTATAGCTATTGTATTATTATACTAAATTATTATCATTACTATTATCTTACTATTGCCTTTTTATCTAAAAAAAGTCGATTTTTTTATTTCTATTTTATGGACAACACATGGCAATGTACAATGTGTTCAATCAATACAAATTAGAAATAGAAATCATATTTTAGACTTCAATTATCTAGGTATTATATTTATTTCAATAAATTATTATATTTCATATTTTTATATGTAAGTGGTTAATGAAATTTAAAGAAATTTCCTAGAGTTTTCTATTTCTGAATCATTTGACCATATATCTAAATCTAAATCTACATATCTAAATCTACTTGTAGTAGATTGTTGCTGAGTGACAAAAAAAATTATCAAAATAGGACGATTAAAGCTAATTTTTAATTTTTATAAAATATTACGCACATTTCCATCAAAAATCATAGAGGAGTTTTGAGAAATATTTTCAAAAATTTTAATTATAATTATCAAAAGCGTTCAAATCTACATTATTAGTTTTATCTTAAAAGAAAGTGAAGAAAAACAGAAAATATTAGAATAATAAGAATATTAGAATAATAAATACTTATCTCCAGAAAATATTAAAATAATAGTATGTATCTTTAATAACATATGTGGGCAAAATTTTTGCTTTTATAAAACAAGCACACTAATTGTAAGACAATTGGAAAGTGAATTTCAACGGTATGCTCTCATAAAGTTCTCAAGTGCCAACACAGAAGTTGATTTTTCAATTTTTGTCCGTATCGTGCATCGCAGCGAGTAAGCTCTAGTATTATAATTCAGAACAAGAGTCAAGAAGCAATTAATTGCAAAATGATACAATTTCATAGTTAGATAGTTTCATAAACTGGAACCGGACAATGATGGAAATTCCACGCAATGAACTTGATGGTAGACTTGGGCGATATCAAACCTACTTTAGAAACAGATGGCTGTTTGTTTCAATTTTCTGCTCATTGTCAGTACAGTTCAAGTAGAGTAAACGAAAAGTTACTTATTCATTTTTAATGTATTGTAGCGAGAAAGCACTAAAACAAAATTTCTTTTCACTTATACAAAATTAAAAATTACTGATTATATGATATTGAAAAATTTAGACTACAAAATAAATACAATCGAATTATATAGTCAAAGTAAATTCGGATTAAATTCGTGATAAGTATAGCTTCGTACATTCAGTTAATTTTAAACTAAGGAGTAGATATACATGTGATATATATAGATAGGTAGATAGATAGATCTATGTAATCTTTATATATATATATATATATATATATATATATATATATATATATATATAAAGAGTATATGACTGTACTTTCACGTAGTCGCGAGCGAACTGTAAAGGCAAAAATTTAAAGGAATTGACTTGCATAGTACAGTCATATGGTTTTAGAAAAAAAAAAATTTTACTATCACTTTATAGTTCCATTCCCTCCTGATCTTGTATTTTCATTTTAGTAATATCTTTTATTATGAAATATTCATATATATAACTATTTTGTAATAATTATGTTTTTCTCCTGAGGATATTGTTTTAAAGTAATAAACAAAATTTATTTTATACTGTTTTTTAAACAAAATAAGAAATTCAATTTCATAAAAATTCTATTCTTAAAAATAATTCAAGAAATTCAATTTTATATTCAATATTTCAAAATATACAATTTTTTTCAATCGAAACCACATTTGTAATCATATGTAATTTTCCAATTTTATGATTTCAAATTTTCGATCGAATAAAATTTTCAGTAAAGAATTAATAAGAAAATATATATGAAAAATCATATTCAAACAATGATTAAAAATAATTTCATAGTTTATTACTATAATATTTTACTTTTACGAAAACTTGAAACGTAACGTGAATATATTTATAAACGCGGAAAATAGATTTATTGTTAGTAAAACAAAAAGCAAAATCGTTTGATAGATTAGTTTCCCTTTAATTTAGTATGCCCTGCAAGTATGACGAAGAAATATTTTGCAAACAATTGAAAAGAAACAATAATTTAAAAATTATTCTGCAATTTCACTAATTGTAAGTAAAATCACTATTTTAACTAATTAATTGGTAATATTTACTATAATAAACTATATAACTGTTTCCAAGCATCTGGAAAAAATTTAAAGTATCGTGAAATACGTGAATAATATTTAAACAAAAGTAAATTTTGTTGTATTTCAGACATTTAAGATAATCATATAATAGATTTCTTGAAATGAACTTTAATAAAACTAAAATATATTCAACTGTTGATAAATATAAAATGAGAAAGTATACTAATATGATGTAGTAAAGATATATATATATATGGGTGTCGGTGTGTGGGTGTGATTTTACTTTATTTCGTTAAAAGTCAAATGAATATAAAAACACAGAATATTAAGTAACAAATTAAAGATTATTACGTTAGACCTTCATATTCTCACCGTACTTAAAAATATGTACACAACGCTTTATATAAACGCTTGCTTTATTTATATCGCCTTGATGTGACTACAATCCTTCATGGGAATTTTTCAATTTAATTATGTTTAATTATGTTTTAATGAACATTTGAGAATCATTAAAAGGCGACAATGTTTAATGTCTTTGTTCCATTGCAAATTTAACGGTACTTCAACTACGACAAATGAAATAAGAAATAGACGTTAAAAACAGAATTAAAACGAACGTAAAATTAAAAAGCTTTTTAAATAAAAACCGATAACTGTAAATTATTCTGAAAATTTAATAATTACAATTATTATAATTAGTAAATATACTGGTCTTTTATTCTATAGTAAAGGTTATGTCCAGATATCCAATTATTCTAGAATTGCTTTGTCCCGCTAGTCTCACATGTTGACTAATACTCAAAGTTACTGCTGTAACTTTATGTTTGCTAACAATTTCCTCTTTTCTGATATCTTTTGTAGGAAAGGAAACAGACTTATCATGAAAATTTAAAAGTCCATCATTATTGACAGCCTTGTTTTATGTAATATTTATCTTTCTCTTCCACTTTTCAATTAATTTTTTTCGTAATTTTATTTATTTTTCTTTTTTTTGTAATTTATTAGTGCTTATTCATTTTCGTTCCTTTGTAACGAAAAATGTTTAACAAAATAATTTTTGTAAATTTCCAATAAAAGAAATTTATAAAAATTATTTTGTTAGGCATTTATCGTAAATTATTTACGTAAAAATATAGTTACGTAGAATGTAAATAAATATTCATATTACTATATATGATAATATTAAAACTGCTATTAGTGCCCATTTCTCGATTAATCTTTTTCTATTTTATTCGACGCAAATCTCCATTGTGGTAAGGTCTTTCTTTCACACAAATAACGTTTTTCATATATCAGTAATATTAATCTCTACAACTCTGTTCATTAGTTTAATTTCTTTCATTGTTCAAACTTGTCAAAATATTCTAACTATTCTGATGATTTCGTACAACCGAAAAAATATACATAGTATACTTACTCTTGCAAGGATTTTTTGAAGCATGATAATATGTATATATTTTAGATATAAAAATATAATTGTTTTAGTGCTTAGATCTGTATAGTGGGATATGATTCATTATGTTAAATTATATATTCTAAATAATTAAAATAAAATTATTTTATAAACGAAAAAATTTCTGCGCATACAGGATCATTTCTTGTCTCAAAATCCTCTGTCCCCTATGCAATATTTGATTTATAAGCAATAACTAATAATATTCAATACCATTACGCAGAGAAACAGTTCGTACGGTCATTCACACGAATGATAATCATATTTTGATAAATTCGTGCGAATTTTTCGTAAGAAATTCTTTTCAAACATCTTGACAAATTTCTCTGAAAAAATGCATGCAATTCGCATAAGAATTAATTTATTTGGTTGTTTTGACATATTTATCAAAATATTCATCTAATCAATCATCATAATCATCAAAAAGATTCAGCTAATACAAGATGTTTTGCATCGAACGATTAACAACGTTGATTATTAACATTTTATGCGTATCTTAAGAATGAACGAGAATATTCTTTGACGTAATATTAAAAGGATAATATTAAAATTATTAAAACAAAAACTGAACATAAAACATATAATATTAAAATAATGTTTAAACAAAATTATAAAAGTTATAATATAATTGTAAAGTAAGTACTTACAATCACAGTATTTGCAGAAGTACATACAACTTTTCTATATAAATATATAAACTTACTTCGATATTATCTTTTGTCCCAGTTTTAAGAGTATGCAAATCGCTTTCAATTTCATATAATTCAAAATATGTGTATGAAACTCATAATTTAGTAATTGTTTTTCTGTACAAAAGAAATACACAGTATAATTCTAAATGATCTTTTCTGAATTTTGTTCCTTTCATTCTTTTCATTATCAAATAGCAGAAGTATCTTTTATGCAATAATTAAACAATATTAATCAAAATAGTACATATCAACTTAAATGTAAGCTTAAATGTAAATGAAAAATTGAATTTTACTAATTATTACTGTTATCATGATATGTCTTACATTTCTTTCGAAATCATATACTAATAAAAAGTAATAACGTCTATACTAAATAGTGGTGTATTTGTTTTTCAGGTTGTGAAAATGATGATTGTGGTAGTAGTAATATTTGCAGTATGCTGGCTACCTTTCCACGTGTACTTCATCATAACGTCATACTTCCCAGAAATTACGAACGAACCATACATACAAGAAGTTTTTCTAGGTATTTACTGGCTCGCAATGTCTAACAGCATGTATAATCCCATAATCTACTGCTGGATGAATTCCAGGTAAAATAGTACTTTAAAACAGCACGTAAGTATCTTTAAGTAATTTTCACGTTAAGGCGTCTTTAAGGAGTAAAAGAATATATTTCGAAGATCATCATTGCTTGATCAATTAGCAATAACTGCGTATAAATAAAGTTTTTTAAAAATAATTAAAAATTTTTTAAATATAAGTATATCGTAATTATACTATCAAAAGGCTTGTTTATCCTTTGAAAAACTTTTGATAAAACAGTAGAAAACTTTCCTCATTATAGGTATAACAATTTGTTTTATGATCATGAAAATATTAGATACAAATAATTAACAAAAGAACTAAAAAAGATCTGTGAAATATTAATTATTAACCAATTATTAATTATTAATTATTATATTAATTATTATAATTGATAACAATTATGGAACATACACACTTACTTTACTTCATACATTGTAAAAGAATACATCAAAAATATCCAATTATTTATCAAATACAATATTAAATACGATTATTTTTTAGAATATGTTGTAATTCTATTTGAATTAGGCTCATAATTTACTTAATGGCAATTGCAACATAATGCGTTATATTTCGTACGTTTCAATTGGAACTTCTGTAATTTGAAACAATTTAGCATAATATTGTTTATTCAGAATTTAATTGATAAAACTTTCCAGTTAATAATAATTACACTCTTGTTGATTACGAGAGTGCCATTATCACTATTACGTATACGAATATATATTCAGATTAGAATGGCAATTGAACCTAGAATTTATCTTTACTCTCATTTATATTTGATTTTCTCGGCTTTAAACAATCTGCTTTATCTAAAATCATTGTCATTGTTAACAATAATGATAATAATAATAAATTTACTTATATATATTTTTTAAATCTTCATCAAAAAGTCCTGGTACAATGATGTATATAATATATAAACAAAAATTTTATTAGTGATATGTTCAATTATACGTTATTAAAATTGTATGTATCAAAAACTCATATAAATCGTCGAAGACAAATCCAGACATTATTCGACCAACTGAATGAAACGAATACCAGATGATTGATTTGAGAACAGCCATTTACCAGAACTCCTTTACACGTCATACACAGGAATTGTTTCGTCAGTACCAATACCTATTAATTTTACTACCAGTACCAATATCTATTAATATCAGCATCATTGTTTCATATCAAACAACTAAAATACTATTGTCTGTAACGAACATTTTCGTCCCAATAGATCAATAGTTCTTGATTAACACTCGTATATCGAACATATGTCTATACATCGAGAAAAAAGGAAATAAAATACAACCTGTGATCCTTCATTTTCCAAAAAAATATTGCCCGTGTTTGAAATTCGTGATATTTTGCTTAAAGTGCGACTTTAACTGAAATCGCTTTTCCATTCTATTTTCTACGAATTTTTTAATCAAAAAGAAAAAACTAAATGAGTGTTATAAAGTGAGTCTGTTTGCACAACTATTTAATTAATGATAACCATTTGATTTTGCAGATTTCGACGAGGATTTGCTCATTTTTTCTCCTGGTGCCCAATGGTAGATGTTCCTGTGGAATCCTCCTTGTCGCGATCCGAGGCATTAACGTCTCGATACAGTTGCACTGGAAGTCCTCAAACTAACATCAGGATATCACGGAACGGTACGTCCTCGTGCACACCCTCGGAACGTTCTTGCACCACATCGCCCACGACATCCACGAGCGAGTCATGCTTCGAACACGACAACGCCCACACGGATGCACAAAATTCTTATATAGATTTGCACGACTTCACCGCACAAGCGTCGTCGTTGATGAAACCAATACCGTGAACCGCGAAACGTAATAACGAAATGCAACAGACCTAGTGTTCTCTCTCTCTCTCTCTCTCTCTCTCTCTCTCAATCTATTTAGAATCAAAGAAAATCTTTATGGGTATCCGATTCAACTTTTTCCATATTTACAAAATAATTTTACAACTTATAAAATCAATGAAAATAATTACTATATTTCAGGGTTTGAAATATCAATTTGAAACATTTATGATTAGATTCACGTTCATGTTCGCGTTGTAAATCTTTTAGATGAAAAATTTCATTACATATTACTAGAAGTAATGCGAAATATTGAAAATATAGGGAACCCGATGCTCAAGGCGGATCGAGAAAAAATCGGGCCGATCCAATTAATTTGAGATTGTCAGGTTTCTTAAGAATTTTGAGAACACGAATGACATTTCGGGATTACATTCGTCCACAAAATTAAAAAATCATTAAAATTAAAAAGTTTAGTTGACTGCAATATTGTGAAGGAAGATTATATCAATTTTCATCAGGACTTATTGTAAAAGGAAATCTTCCGTAATTTTGTAAACTCTGTAAAGTCATTTCAATTTGCAACGCTTTACAAAACAGGAACTTCAATTCTTCTCTCTATTTTCTAATATATGTATATACATGGTTATACATATGTATATACATGGTTAAAAAATTCGCAAAATTTATTTATAAAAATTACTTATGTAATTATTTATCCAAATTTACGTCACCATTTTGTCACCTTCAAACTGCTCCTCGCCTGAATGTATGCACTTATTCGAATGACTTTTCCATTAGGCAAAACAATACTTTAGTTGAAATTGCTTTTATCATTCTCGTCGTTTCTTGTTTTATTCTATCTACATCCCGAAAATGCTAATTATTTTCTTTGATAATAAGGCAATTGTGCACTACAGTCAATGCACAATATTATCTTGGTATTTATAGTGTAATCGTGCGCGTCGAGTGAGACCGTAACTTTGGAAAGAAAAGAATGGATTCTTCACCATGATAATGCACTGTCCCACACGTCAATTACCGTTCAAGAGCTTCTAGCACAATTCAACATTACAACCCTTAATTATCCGCCCTATTCCCTGGATCTTGCTCTATATCACTTCTTTTTATTTCCCAAAATAAAAAATGTCATGCGACAGCCATTTTGGGCATGATGATAAAATCAATTTCAACTGAAGAGCTGCAGCACTGTTTTGCCCAATGGAAAAGTCGCTGGAATAACTATATATATTCAAGAAGAGCGTACTTTGAAAGCAACATCGTAAATTTGAATGAATAATTTTGCATACGTACATACATGCGGAACTCAAAGATTCACAAGATCAACACTTAATGAACAAGAAAAACGACGAGAACGCGTTGTTAAATCTTTAAAAAAAGTTCCAAAACTTTTTTTATTGACCAAATGCCTCGTGACATTTTCATAATGTTACTACTTTTTGCAGTACGACCTAATGTGAGACAAATTTCAATTTGCTGGAATGTTCACGATATTTTTTATCATTTCTGACGCAATTTTGACACATCTTGATAGTTAATATAAGAGAGAAAAACTTGAATATACACATGTATATTTACATATGTACAAAATATCTCAGAACGTTGAATACATTAATCTTGAAAACCAAAAATATTCCATGAATTTAAAAAATAACTAAAACGCGTGTTTCTGGATGAATAGACGCAACACAAAATTTTGCATTCTGATAAATCTAATGTGATTAGAAATTACTTGAACATAACTCCAAAATAAATCAAATCTAATTCTAATTTAGTTAAAAATACATTGGTTGGGTTAGATATTTTATGGGATAAAGAGGGACTCTGTTCTTTCCCTGTCCGTGTTTCTATTTATTTCGTAATATATTGTACGTGTTAAGTTCAGAGCAACCGGAATCTAAAATTCTGTGTTTTAATTATTCTTCTAAATATATAATGCATTCTAATCGTTTTCTTCGCTCGTGGAATGTTTTGAACTTAGCAAATGTATGTATATGAAATCGCAATCGTAAAAGGAATTAATTATAACGCATTATGAAACTGTCACATGTTATGGCCAATTTCTTTAACACGAATTTCATCAGAATGGCGTTGAGGCCATTTTTCTAAGGCCAATCGCGATTTTTGAGCCTAACATATATATATGTAAAAGCATCTTTGAAAGAATTCAGTTCGCAGATAACAAAGTAAAATAATCTGAAACAAACTATTTTATTATTTTTTTCTACGAAATTATGATAGTTTAAATATCGACCATTTCTTTTATTAATTTTATTAATTTTTTAAACATTTTTTAAACATTTTTAATTATTTTATTAATTTAAAGCTTTTCTTTAATTTTAATAAATGAATGTAGTTTCGAAATGTCACCCAATATTTGCGAGAGATGACCTGAAATTTTCGGAAATTGCAACTTTCTCCGGAATCACGAATTATAAGATTTTCTTAAAACTTTCGAGAACTTAACCTGATTATGAGATAAATATTTGACTGACAGTAAATGCATAAACTCTACAAATTATTTTTCTTTATAAATATAGTATTATGTGTACATACATTAACCCTCGCGGCTATGATACAATCATTTAAAATCGAAGCATTAAATTAAAAAATCATTCCACGCGTTATATTATATTATGATGGGGAAAAAGAAAAACCTGTAAAATATAAAATTCAATTTTCCATAATAATTTCCAGGTGGAATTATGCTCTCTGTATTATAAATAGTTTTTATCGTATAGTTTTCAAAATTTTCTCATAGTTTTACAAATTTATAATTTTTATTATGTCCAACGTAATAATTTTTAAAATTTTAATTATCCGAAATTTGATCACTTTTTAATGATTTTATTATACTTTCTATTTTGTAGTTTCTATTTGTAATAACGATAAGAAAATAATTATATATAAAAATAAATAAATCTATTTTAAAATTCGTAAATATAATTTCTTCTCTTCCTGTCTGTATGCGACTCTTCAGATTTTTCAATTAATATACGTGATTTGGAAATAGCATAGTTATTATCATTTGCGGTCTGCCGTTCGAGGGTTAATAAAGTACTCGTAATATACACAGTAATTCATATATTCGGAAAAATTCATATAAATATTGAAACTATTATAATTTTGTAAAAAAAAAATTATACAATAATAAACTTACAATTAGCTAAATCTGGACTTGAAGCTTGGAAATGTATCATTCTATTCTAAATAAATTGTTCGTTCTATTCTAAAATATTTTTATATTATGTAGCGAATGGGTAGGCGAAGATACGTTTCTTTTTGAAAATACTATAAATTATATCATAATAAAAAATTAACTAAAAAATTTTTAATCTATGACTGAATCTATAATGGATTTGAAAACTGAACAACTTCACAATGATCCACGAAAACTTGATGTATGATTTTTCTTTTATCATTTCTTTCAATATTTCTTTCAACATTAACTTTCAATATTTATTGAAATTTGAATATTAGATAACGGGAATTCGAGAAATCGTAACATTTTTGCCGTTATATTTGTTTTCACTCGATATTCAAACTTTCTCAATCGAAGAAAATCAAAATAGGGGCCCATTGTAAAGGGAAAAAGCTTTTCTTCAAAACGATTGTAAATTCAATCATGAAAAAAAATTTTCAATAATTTTACATACTATGACAATTTATAGCATTTTTGAGAAGATAAGTCACGAAGATAAGTCACGAACTGTAAAAACATCTTAGAATAAAAGGAATGATATATTTTGAAAATAGAGATTTCAAGCTTTAAAATATGCCCAGGTTTATTGTTGTACAATCTTTTTTACGAAATTATAACAGTTTAAATATGTAGTGTCCGAATGTGAATCACTGTATATTACTGCTATAGCAACGAAATGTGCATGTATTTATGTAATTCACATTCGAATTACGAGCAATTGTTCAACCATTATAACGAATATCAACAATTTTTAACTGCTTTGTATTAAGCAATTAAAGTAAAATTATTTATCAATAAGTAACATGTTATATATATATACATTTATACATTTTAGGCCTTGGCATTTCATCAAACGATTCATTGGAAAAATTCATGCAAATACGGGAGCTCGAAGTTTTTTCATGTATATAATATTTATCTTATTATTATATGTTTATCTTAAAGTGAAAAAATATATTAAAATAAAGTTAATTATATGAAAATTTATTTAAATATAAGTCGTAATGTAATAACAACAAATTATACAAGCAATTGTTCTTCTCATAAATTACGACAACTTTATATTATTTATTATTTATTATTATTTATTATTTAAAATTTTCTTATTATTATTTTATTATTACATAATTACAAAATAAAAAAAGAATTAATAAAAATGAAATATCATATTATTAAAAAAAAAAATAGAATACAAATAACGATAACTCCGATCTCCCGTACGTAATCTAAAAATCAATTTTTATGCATATGCTTGTACATTAATCCATTAAGAACCAATCAGTAAAATAATTCCATAGAATTGCGTAAATGCAACATTGAAAAATGAATAAAGTAACACGTAATATTGTTTAGTTAATGTACAAAAAATGTATTATGTTTAAATTTTCATAATTCCAAAAATAAATCCTTAGAATTCTCTTTTACAATCGGAAATTCGAAAAATTAAAATTTAGAAATGTTGCACTTATTAATTGAATGAAGTAAAATCAGAATGCAATAAAAATCGATTCAAATGCAAGAATCGATATATCGATGCAAACAAGGCATGTTTCTAATCTCAATAGGCACATCACGAATACCTTTGTACCTACAATCTTCGAGAGGAGGAAAAGATCGGTTTTTGACTCAACACCGAGGGAGAAAATGGAAAACTTCGAACACTATGGACCATGTATCTTGACAAGAGGAAGAACACCCTCAACAACGAGTACATACCTGGATATAAAACTGTATATCTCAAGCGCGCAACTTCTTCAAAATTTATCTGATGCAAATGAAATGAAGAAGGAACGAAATGTCGATTCTTTTTTACTATGCAACAACTAGAACAAAAGCTCAAGTATTCATTTTGTTCAATACCAACGCTATCTGCTAAATATTGAATAATATTTTCGTCTTGGTATGAAGCATCCAACCTTTCAGATCTTTCAGGTCTTCTGGGCCTCATTGGCCAACAAAAATTTGTTCAGTAAAACACGTATATTTTTTTATTAGTTCAATGTAAGCTACATTATTTATGAGAATATTAAAACTTTTATAGTGAAATAATACATTGAAATACATTTATTAGAAAAATATATTTATATTAATTAAAAAAATATGAAAATTTTTAATGAGAACACTGAGCTTGTTCTTTAGATACCAGTTTATCAATATCAGGTTTGATGCAAGTAGGCAATATCAAGAGTATTTTTAAAATGCTCGTCTAAAATTTTTGTTCGTATTTTATTTTTTGTGTGCTTCATATGGCAAAAAATCTGTTCACAAATATAAATACTTCCCAAAAAGAACATCATGAATATTCATAGTTAAAATTATTCAAATAATAAAATTCTTATTCAATTATTTCAATTTTGATTATACAATACGGGTCGCATGAATAGAGTTTAACACTAGGTTTACCATGAGTTGACATATACCTATTTCTATACATTTCTCCGAAACCAGAAGACAGGAAAGATTAGATTTGCGATTATATGTCTTATACGTGTAAGTAAAAATTAATTAAAATATTCTCATAAAATACGGCAAGAATTTTCTTGAAGGGAATTAACGAAAAAGTTTTCTCAGAGGGGTCAAAAACTTGATAAGCCTAGTGTTAAAAATCGCATACGACCGGCGGGCTGTAACTCTATTCATTCTCCCTATTGATAGATATTACATATAAGTTTTTGGTAATTATTTACTTTAAAAATTTCTTCATTTTCAATTTTGAAATATGTTATCATGTTCTGAACAACTTTTCCGTATATTATCGGCTCGTTGGTCTTAGTTTTCTTAGCTTTTTACAGGACAAACTTTATTGATTTCAATGATCTTTAAATTTGTTACAAGATATTCGAGTTGATGATCTTTGAATTTGTTACAAGATATTCGAGTTGATGATCTTTGAATTTGTTACAAGATATTCGAAGTAATTATTTAGAATTTCGGCTTTCTTACCAATTTCAATGACTTTAAATATGTTGTCAAGAATATTTTCCTGGATTCTTCAGATTACTTATTTATTAAAAATCTTTTATTTTTATGAATTATTTCAATATAATGATGAAAGTCGATTAGTGGTTTATCTATACCCCAAACCAATAAATACTTTTTAAAAAAAACTGATTATTTTTTAAAATGAGTATTTAAGCAAGATCTTTCAAATCAATCGCCGTAAGCTAACTGACAACCTTACCAGTCAGATGTACATACATGTAAAAATATTTTCAATATTACGTATTCTATTTTATGAATTATGTTTGGTTTAGATTATATTAAATAATTATATTAAATCATGAAGTGACCAATATTTTTGAAATTCCTTATTTTGATTTACATTATTGAGTAACATTATTTTGAATTATTAATAGAAATTTCAGCAATTTAATATTAAAAAATGCAATATTTGATGCCATGCTAATTTCATTTTATAACACGAAATACTTTATTTTAATGAACACAATACTAATGCTTTAATAAGTGATGTAGTAAAAATGAAAATATGAATATAAAACCAGAACAGATTCATGAAATATGGCTGTTTACAAACATCCATTTATAGTGAAAAGTTGTTCATGATAATGACTTTAACAATATATTTTAAGATCATTGAAATCCGTAAGACAATTCTTATAATAAATAATAACCAAATTTTCATTATATGTATATATTCGAACTTTAATTATTGCATTTAATTATATATCAAACATGAAGTTCGATTTATGGTACTTTTAGATTATTACGCGATATAAAAGATTAGAAGTTAGTTTTATTAAACTATTTTTATTAAATTCTATATTTTAAACCTATTGTTTAGTATACGTATATATAAATAGTAACGGACCAATAATCTACTTAGTTATTTGCGTTTGTTAATGAAACATTTCCTTTTTCTAATAGAAAAAGATCGAATAGTTGTGAAAAATTTCTAATAAGAATATAGATTGTGATGTAGTAGCTTAATGTGTGATATTTGTTTGTAAAACATAAAATAATTGATCTTCGTGTTCTTATTGTATATCGATATCATCGGCGATAAATCAAATAACAAAAACTCGTTAATTTTTATTGAAAGAAAATATTCTATTTCATTCTAGTCATAGTTTCTTGAAAAATGAATTCTTAATAAAATTTTGCTATATATAGATCTGTACCTCATAAATGTCTATTGAAAAAGTATATAAATAAAATAACATTTATAATTTCCTTCACAACTATCATTGTTCTGAAAAAGAATGGAAACATTGTGATCGATACAAAAAAAACGATAAATATAAAATTTCGTAATTTATATATCTTCTATAATTTAAAACAATTATTACGAACAAACATTTTCGTTATAAAAACGCACAAATGTATTCATGAATAAAATAACCATCAGTACAATTTGTATATTTTTATTGAAAACATTTAAGTTTAAATATTAATTATTTTATCTTAATTATTTATTGTTTGTCGCGTTTATTTTTCATTAAATCAATATAATATAAACAATTAATAAATTGTTATTAGAGTTAAATGTTTCGAAAAAATTAGTCATTTATGTTACAATTATTTATAAAAATAACTTAAATTTTCTATTATAATGTGTACAGTATTTGAATATAGAAACTTTTTGTTGGCAATGTTATTTTTCCTATTTACAAGCTGTCCAGTAAAGAAATAAATTTTAAATATTTTTCTATATATTTAAAATTATAAATTAAAAGCAACACTAGTTAAATTTATTATTTAATTTATATTATTTAGATTTTCAACTATAA
Organism: Tetragonula carbonaria; assembly: GCA_032399595.1. Classification (NCBI taxonomy): domain Eukaryota; kingdom Metazoa; phylum Arthropoda; class Insecta; order Hymenoptera; family Apidae; genus Tetragonula; species Tetragonula carbonaria. The sequence continues at coordinate 9,701,039 of JAUCRC010000015.1, read as the reverse complement.
CATTTTATATAATACGAAAATACTCTGGGGAAAATAAACGCTTTTTATTACACTAGTTAAATATATATTATCATATTGAATGTACTTGAAAGCTTATCGGTAAAGTAAAATGTGAATATACTATTCGATATATATAAAATATGTAAATATTCATGAAATTACTATTTCTATCTATAAAAAAGAGATTATATAAGTAAACACTATAGAATTAAAAGAGAGAAAGGAAAATATAATTTTCTCCCTTCTTCCAAATTAGTTACATTTGTATATTTTTGATCCGATTATTGATACGATTTATTTTGATTGATATTTAGTAAAAATAACAAGTACGTATAAGTATGTTTATTAATAAACTAAAAAAAATCATTTAATGGTTACTTATTTATTAAACTACGCTGATATCAGAATAACACTTTGATATTTTCAAAAGTGCTCTGGTTGTCATTTTAAAAATGTGTGTAGAGTTGATGATTGGTGATAATTTGAAAATTAAAGTCAAAAAACATTAAAAGAATAACGGTATGCTGTTCTGCAATTTTTGTTACAGCGTTTGCCGGTAACACGCTGTTATACTCACTACATTGAAAGAATTTAATGTGCATCGTCGAACTGTACAATTTTCAATGTAAACTCAAAAAATTGGTAAATATCGACGAAAAATAAAAAATCTTTTTTAAAACTTGGAGAAAATTAAAGATATTTTCTTGAATCAAAGAGGATTACTTAGAAGTTTATCATATGCTGTAAATATGCCCAAATCAACCTTCTATAGAATTTTCAAGGAGAAAAAAGAATTTAGACATATTTTTTTCTCCATGAAACCAATTCTTATTGAAGAAAATGAACTCGAAAAATTGCACATGAACAAAGAAAAACTCAGATGTGAAAGTCGTCACCATATAGTATTATATGTAGACCTAAGGCTGTAATTAATGTTAAAAACTGTTTAAATATTATTTAAGATTAAATTATTGTTAAAAATTTTCTTTTAAGTAAAGAGATTTTCCATTTTCGTCAAATTTTGTTTCTATTTTATTTTTTTACATATGTAACAACTATTCTAGTCACAGAATATACATCTACACATCAATTGGGACAACTAATTTAGGATGGAGGGAGTTCTATAATTTATAATATATAATATTATACTAACTATAGTATAAAATATAGTAAAATATAAAAGGTATATATACAATGTAGATACTAAATTGTAGTGAGGCATTTTTAACAATATAATTTTAATTTTAAATTATTCAAACATTTGTTTCAAAATAGGACAAGAATGATTTAAAGAAAACGATATAAATTAATAAATAATTTGCATAATGCATATTTTTGTAAGTAAAATGTATACAATTTGTATTAGAGAGATTAAAGTATAAGGACGAAAAATAGAATTTATTTAATACAATGAACAAAAATCGTTTAAATATCTAGTATCATATATAGTTGTAAATGTATAAACTTTATATGATAAATTACAAATCAATTGTTTAGATCATTCTAGTAATAGCGTTAAAAAATAAAAATCAAATAAGAAAGAGTAATATAAAAGTAATATAAGAAAAATATACAATTTCTTTTATCTTTCAAATATGTAAAATATAAATACTTACTTTACAAAAATAATATTTCGTAAATAATACTTTATATTAATGAATAAATCATAAAATATAGTTATCTAAATAAATTATAGTTTGTAGAAAATAAAAAATAGCGGAGATTGAGTTGGTATATTTAAGAATATACACAAATAATGTCAATTAATATCAAATATTTATTTGTCGAATTATTATTAAAATTATACTATTATTAAAATCATACGAGTGACGTAATAAATTTAAATTATTATGTTAGGATTGTATAACAAAAAGATAATGTATAAGTAGCGACTTCAATCCTTGTTCATTATGAAATACAAAAAGGTGATGTATAAATAGATGTCAAAGTTATCATCATAAAAGAACTGCAAGAAATCAAGAAATCCCAGATACCAATGAATTAGTTATATTAATGAATTAGTTATATCTGTCTTACAATTAAAATATTCCTAGATACACTCTCAGGTTCACGATATGTAATTTAAAAGTTAATACGTTAGAAGCGCATATGATTGTTGGATATATATGTAACAAGTTTGGTTTACATGCTACATCAATTTTCTTAATGACCAGAGAATATTCATTTATACCATGCTCGTGAACTCTAACAAATCTTGTGCATTACAAATAAAGAAAATTAAGAAAAAATTAGAAAGCAATAATAAAATACATATTTTAGTAACACTAATTTAGCAATATTTTGCGATATAAATGATTAAATAACTATTTATATAGCTAATTATTAAAGTGACGTTGTAGATGCAAACAAATTAAGGAAAGGAATTTCAATAATTTTAATAATTTTTCACAACTAATTTTTTTCACAACGATATTTTACATATTATTGTACTATATTTCAATTTAACTTGTACAATTTGTTAACAAATTATATCTAATATATATTGTTACAATTTATATGATTTATGCATTCACTCGTGAATTTATAAATGTAATTCATGTGAAGATCACGAAATTCTATCATTTAATAATATTCTTTATTTTTACTTTATAATATTCTTTTCCTCATCGATATTGTTTTCTTTTTTCCAATTATTGTACTCAAATGTTAACGGAAACATTCTATCGGTATATAATAAACCCTGCAAACAAATAATTGGACATTAATTAACAATATTTACGCTCGTATTTACATTTTTTTAATTAATAAATTAATTAAAAGTTATACATTATGGACTTATTCTTAGATAAATGAAACTATAATCTGCTCTCTCGACAAATATTTCAGAAGTTAAGTGCAATTACTCATAGTATCGATTCGCTCATAGTTCATTAAACGTTCTATTCTAGGTCGGATTAATTATTCCAGTATTTAGATTATGTAACGTTAGATTTCAGTTCAATCACGTTCTGGCAATGATTTTTCGATTTTAATATGGTGAATTTTTTAATTTTTAGATAAAATGCTTATTAAATTAGTACAAGCTGAAGTTTGTGTAATGTATTCACCATTCTATAATAACAATTATAAAGAATTTGAAGACAGACTGCAAGAATATAATTGCTTCAAGCGCGGAACGTGAGCGAAAAGAGCGGATCGATAGTACACACGTAGGGCCTTAACCTCACCATTTTCCTTAATGAGTCACTTTCGATCCTTTAATCAAATTCAAATTCGATTTTAATTGAGATACTATCATAGATCTCATTTGATAATATCAATTTTCACTATTTTATTCTAACTTTTATTCACAACTAGAAAAATATGTCAACATAGAAGACATATATGTTATATAGAATACAACATACAACATAGATCGTTCTGATAATTTAATTAAATAACTAATAATTTAGTTTTACACTTCAAGAAAAAAATATACATGTTTTATTTTAAATAAAAAAAAAGAAAAAAAAAGAATATATTACTAGTGTTAAGTTCTTTCCAAATGAAACAATTGTATAATTACTTAATTATATCTATTCACTGATAAAAAAAAAACAAATAATTAATTAATTCTATAATCATTATAAGATCATCCAAAAATATACAATAATAAAAAGAAAAAATTAGTGAAAAATTTAATACAAATAAATTTGTAATTTAAGAATTGCAATTAAATTAAATATTAGATTTAACTAATTATAGAAAAATCATTATTTTCGAAATAGATTCTTACGAAGGAAAACAATAATTGAAGTATATAAAATTGAAAACATATTTCATTTTAAACAATAAATAAACTAATAAGAGAAAAAAAAGAACTTACTTTTAAATGATCCATTTCATGATGAGCTATCCTAGCTAACCAACCTTCTGCTTTCCAACAAAATGATTTTCCAAATCGATCAAGTGCTTTGATTTGAATTTCTTTTGGTCTTGGTACTTCTGCATGAAAATATTCGATACTTCCGCATGTTTCATGAAACACAAATTCTTCGGAATTTATTATCTCCATTTCTGGATTGATAAAATATGTCAAAGGCTGAGGTTTGATCTGACAATGTGATCGTATGCTTGGATGAACATCTTTCACAATTTCTTCCGTTAATTCTATAACAAATACTTGCCAAGATAAACCGATTTGTGGGGCTGCTAATCCTACTGTGTCAGATTCCCTCAATATCTTGTATAAATGATCAAGTGTCTATAACAAATAAATAAATGCATATTTTCATGATAAAATGAATTACAACATTACAAAGAATTTTATTATAGTATATAAAACTTTCAGGATAATTTCTTTATAGAAGTTTGGTATTTAAGACTGAGTGTGTGCTACATCGATAAAAAGTTTATTGCTAAAGAAACTGATCGACGAATGTTCGAGGTATCGAAATCCTTTCATTCAAAAGTTATGATCACTTTTGTCATAGACTTAACTTGTATTGAATAAAAAACAATATAATTACTCTTTTTAAAATATTCTAATAAATTAATTATATTCGAGTACTTTCATATATAATTTATGAATTACATATATTTACACATTTTTCGAATATCAGTATTGATTTGATCAGATAAATCTCCGGCCAGCGGAAGCCTGCCAACAACACTATTGGTCAAATATTTCCAAAATTTCTCGGTAATTCTCAATTAAATCCACCGCGATCAAGCTGTCTTGTGTTAGACTTCGAATATCATACTCGTGCATGCCCGAACTTGAATCCATTGCAACCACTTCGCGAGTGAACTCTCTACCCCACGACAATGTGAGACCAAATTTGCCAAAGTCGATGTGTTCTATGATAACTAAAAAGATCTCGAGGTTTCGATGTACTTGAAGTGATTGTCTTTACGTATCTCTCCCGATGAAAGTCTATGTGAATCTGCTCCCGATGAGCATCCTTTCCGTATTCTAATCGTCTCGTTTCCTTTTCATAACTGCCCGAAAAGTCCTCCCCGTGAAGACATGAGTTTTCCTCTTCTTGGAAAACTGTCTGGGACGGAGACACCGAGTCATGGTGGAAAGTGCTACTTTCACTTTCCCAAGGGGCCATATGGATACTGTTCATCCCGGAGACTTACCGTAATATGGGACAGGGATGGTTGTTTGTAATACTATCGGTAGGATGCAGACCTGCATCCACTATGGTAAAAAAAAGTACAAATTTTCTAAGACCGTCTTAAAACCCATCCGTGCCACAAATTACGATCGTTGCTGGCCTTAACAACATTCTCTATGTAACTGCAGGATAGAAAATCATATGTTCCCGAATATTTAGAGGTCTAAGATGTTTAAGAGTGCTCCAGGATTGTTCTTCAATAATTATAGTGCAGCAGCATATTTAAATAAACAGTCGATCATTGATAAACAAGTAATGTGAGCGCTTCAAATAATACAAATTTACATGAAGTTAGTATAATGTGTAGTGAATGTTCTGTTTATCTCGCAAAATGCAAATATTTCGTAAAGGATTGTTATAAAACAAATGTTCCTACAAAAGGTGCCCAACATAAAAGAGCATATTATGTGGCATTAATGATATTTTTATGGATGGAATAGTGAAGAAAATTTCAGAGTCAAGTTGATATTTCAAATTACATAATTTTGAATGCAATTCGATTCATTTGAATGAATTTTCAATTCATTTTTCACTTTCTACAAGAAAGCATAGTGGAAAACCGTTGATTTAGAAGATATTTTCACTTTAATTCTATAAAGCTTGTATGAAAGACAAGAACAATATTAACATAAAAATATCGCTCATATCATTCCTTGTCTTTCATAAAAGATTAAAGAGAAAATATTTCCCAAACCAATAGTTTTTTGATAAAAATAGGTTAGATTAATATTTTTTTTTATAAAGAATGCTCAGATAAATCCAATACTGTTTTTGAAATTATATGATATTATTTAAAAATATGAACTTGATTTTGAAATCTTTATTATTCTATTTACAAAAATATCATTAATACCAAATAATATGCCTCTTTATATTATACAACTTTTATAGGAATATTTTTTTATACTTCAATCTCTTACGAGAATACCTTATATATGTAATTATCATTATATGTAAATATATGTAATTATCATTATATGTAAATAATTCTTCTACTGATAAGATCTTCATTAATTATCTAGTTGTAGTTATCTTAATAATATCTTTAATACTTATTATCCTAATAATGAATACTAATTACAGCAATTTTTTTTCATGTAAACATCCTATGAAAAATGATGAAGCTATCGATAATATATATTGGATTTTAATGAAGGTTGTTTTAAGTATTTTGTTTTAATATATGTGCATTATATTTAATTTATAAAATATATGTACATTATATGTAACTTATAAAAATAAAAAAAAAAACGAGTAACTGGACCCTAATGGCCCCAAAAATAAAGTAAATAAAAAAGTAGGAAGACTTTTCTACATATCAACCGCCAATATTAATATTAACCAATATGCATCACTATTTTTATTGGATATTATTATAAACAAAATCATGAATTATAAGATATGACATGTATCATATCGATGAATTCATTAAAAAAATATAAGCACATAGTATGTTGGGAATACAACCAGCCAATTTGAAGAATCATTATCATCATTGTCAACAAACAGAAATTCCCCTTGAAGGATTAAAACTGACCTCTGTAATAGTTGCTCCGATTAACAACGATTGTGTACGCATTCTCACAAAGCAAAGAAATGCTTCTATCGCTATCACATTTTTACATTTTCCCATTCATGTCAATATACATATCAATCTTTATTATTGTATTAAGTCTATTATATAAAAATAACAAATCGGGCCCGAATTCCTTCCAAAGCACCTCGTTATCAAAAAGTCATCGACGAAAGCTATTACAATGAAGAGACCGTTGTATTAATGTTAAAGTTTTGTTAAATATTTCAGAAATAAAAAAATATCCGAAGCTAAAATTTTATATTTAAAATTCCCTCCGATTAGTATTTTTCAGAATAATATTTCTTTTTAATAAATAATAATTTTCAATTAAAATAAGTTTGAATTAAAATATCAAATTATATTCTATAGAAGTAAGACCCACACTGGGGTGGAACTCACTGTGTCCACATACATACTTTGCAAACCGAAGTAAAATTCACTCTACATCTTTAATCCTACCAAATTATAATTTAGATATATTTAAGACCGAAAGTCGATCTTGAAACACTAAAAAAAAAAACCAACTTAAATTGGATATAGTACGCTGTATAAAGTGACGAACTTTTTGTTGTTGTAGTGATAGCTGCTATCCCAATCTTCCTTTAATTTTAGCAGCTAAAGCTAAAATCGAGATCGATGCAATGGAAGAGATTGTTTTACCCACCAAGAAAATAAGAGCATAGGCTACGATCTGCCAATTTGCTATCTCTAGAACTGGTGTGACCCATTCATCAAAATAAAACGAATTTTGAAGAGATAGGAGAGGAGAGGGAATAAAAATCCCGAATAAAAAATTTTAACTGCAGATCTTTATTAATTTCTGAGATATGAATAAAAAACTGGATATAATAGAATGAATTTTGCTTATACAAACGTTACTAATCCTCCTAGATGAGGTATCGTCTATGCTAATACATACAAACAATCTTCGCTGATTAGTTAATATTGTACGATTGTTATTATAATAGACCTAATAGGTCATGAACTAACGAATAATCGATGACGTAATAATGATATTGTTCTTAGTGTCCATACGTTAATTAATAAGACATTAATATAATAATAATTAATAAGACGTTGCACTTAAAATAATTAAAGAAAATAACGATTTAAAAAAATAACCTAATTCAATTTCAATGATTACTATAGCGAAAGCAGTTGATTAATAACATCTATAGGTATTAATTTAGTATATTGTACCGAAAATTGATATCAGATTTTATGTAGAATACCATATAGATATCAATATCGTCATTATGTAAACAGTTCTGTGGCACTCACATGATGACTAAATAGCATTGTCTATTATATTAGCCATATCTATATAGACAGAATTCAATGCGTTGTAACCAATGATTTATTAATTTCTCAGACACTAATAAAGAACTAATAAATTTTCCATTATACTACCACCGTAGATTTTTCATAGTAAATACATATTTATTTAACATTTAGAGATGCTTTATAACTTTTAAAAAGATTACCAATTTTTTCAGAATGATAATCTTGATGACGTATATTAAGGCCACGGTCATACATAAAATTGTTCTCTGAATACAATTTTTTTTTTCAGTCATTCGAGTCTGATTACCCACTTTTGTTATTTTCTCCACTGAGCAAAATAATTAAAACAAATATTGTTAAAAAGAGTGTCATACATTGAATTAAGAAAGTATATTAATTTAAATCTATACATATCTTGGTAAATTTAATTCTATACTTAGTTCTATTCTTTACTTTGGAAAATTAAAAATAATCGATTTTCTTTTGCACAAAAAAGTTAAGACTCAAAATATTTTTAATATAATTATATTCGGTGCAGTCCATGTATAATCTTAACTTAAACACGATTTATAAAATATGATACGTAATGTCAAAAAATAAAGCTATATTGATAACACAGAAATGAAACCAAAATGACAAAAAGTATACTAAAAATACATAATTTTTGAACCAGTGAATTTTAACTTAAAACATTTTTAACAGGTGGAATACTACCAAACGACAAAATTTTTGGTTCTATGAAATAAAGTTATACTTTTCTATAATAATTTTCTTTTATTAATAAGTAAATAAATAAATGCAAATTAATTTCAAATATTTAATTGATATATAAAAAATGAGTCAACTTATAAAAAAAACATTTCATCAACTTTGACATTTTTTGAATATGTAGAAATCACCACTTTTTCCTCTTGTAAAATTGAATTTTAGATATTTACAAAAAACTACCGTCACCACACAATGAATTGTCTTTATAATTATGCGTGTTGGTAGCGCATGTGTTCATTTAGTGACTATCTTGCGGTAACCGGATACAATTATATAACCTAAACTTATTTTTACCTAAGCTAACGAAAGTATGCATTCGAATGTACGAATCAATGTGCTGGATGATTCCTGATGCAAAATTCTAATTACATTTAGATGCAAATATCTCAAAAGTAAATGATCGAAAGGTTCTATCTTCCTAGAGATCGTTGAATTAGCTTTTTTTACGTTTTATAAGAATAAATATAAGTTAAAAATAAATATAAATTAGTCACAAAAAAATAAATGTAAGTTAATCACAAAAAAATAACGATGAATTAACGAAGATTTCGTAAATAAATGATCATTGAAAAAAAATATTTCCAGTATTACATTTGTCTTTTAAAATAGTGTAACTTTGTTTTCAGAAGTTTTTTTGTAGAACAAAAAATAACGAAAATATTTAAATGATCCCATTTAGTTGATTTACCCTGTTAGGTAAAGCGATCTACACAACAACGAGATTGTAAAAAATGTTTATTATAACTCAATTAACAATAGATATCATATATTGAGTTTGGTTGTAAGTTAGAGTTTTCAAGCCGGCGCGGAGTGGTCGGCATCGCTTGCGTAAAATAGTTATTTTTCGAACAATATATTTCAAACACTATAAACTGAGTAAAAAATTTTGTGAAAATTACTTTTGTTTTATAATATGTATGGAGATTTTCCTAGAAACTGTTTATTTATATTCGTAAGTATTTATGATACAAACAGAAGGATAACAGCATCAAGTGTAAGACAAATGCCGAATGTCGATATACGATTCAAGATTCAAAAACTGTTAATTTTTTATAAATATATTGGAAATTAATAGAATCTGACATTTTTGTAAAAGAAAAAAGTTGTTCCAAATGTTGATTTCTATAACATATTCAAAAATCATTGAGAAATATGCATATGAGAAAAACTTAAAAACCGACAGTTTTTTACATATATTCTGGAAATTTAAAAAGTCCGACCTTTTTGTCAGAACAAATTTGTTGCAAATGTCAACTTTTACAATATATTCTTACAATATAAAATAATTTTACTTTTACAATATAAAATTATCGAAATCAGTGAAGGAGGTCTTTCACCAAAAAAAAAAAAAAAATCATTGCATTATAGACTTTTAGAATAAATACAATAATTATTTAAAAATATAGATAACAAGGACGTACCTTTTGAAATTCTACTGTTTGTATTTCCTTTATATCAATAAGTGACGCTTTCTGTCGCAAGATAGGGTTACCAACTTGACAAATGAAATCGTAAGGAGGTTTTGCAGTTTCGATTGTTTTGTTGAAATGTATTGAATAAAGTTTTTTTATACTTCGAAAACTAATAAAACGGGCATTACTCTTCTGTATGATCTTTGCACATCCACCAAATAAATTGGAATATTTAAACATTATAATGACTGCTGTTTTTATGGTATTTTCAAAATATCTCAGGATAAACGAGAGGTTATGCTTCTACAACGATTGTAATATGTTGGTACTATTTTGCTCGTAAATATTTCTTATTCTGTTTCGCAATCTGTATTAGCGCGAAAATATAATATTAATTCCCGTTAGATATGCAAATGCCTCTGTTGCGTTATTTTTAAGAATTATGAAAATACATTGAGATAATAAAAAATTGGATGCACTTATATATCTATTACATAAACTTATATACAATTATATTGATCGTTTTTTAAAAATTAAAATCATAAAATATTTAAAAATATTTCTTATGTGCTAAGTGTCATTTTTTGACTTTAATATTTATATTATTAATTATTATTTATTATTATTTTATAAATTTTATTTTATATTGATATTTCTCATATATATACTTAATTAGTAAGTGATATACATTATTGCAACATGATATAATATGTCTTTAAACTAATAGATTTGTTAAGAAATATATACTAATGTAACTTGTATTTTACATTTTTACGCTTATTATATGACGTCTCAACGGATGATGTATATTACTTCATTACGCATGACGTAACAAAAAAGAATATCAATTAATTTGAAGATATTTCATAACCTATATAATTAAATATCTTTTAATATGCCAAATGTGCCTGTATCATAATACTTTACATTGTTTGTACTAATATCTTTGTATTTTATTATTAATTTATATAAAATAAATAAATAATTATAAAAATAAGTAATTATATAAAATAAAATAGTCAACTACAAAATAAATAGCCAAAATGGTAATCATTATTTATTTACAATTATGCAATAGAAATTCGGATTAATATGTGTATATTTTCTTTTAGATAAAAAATGGTACATCGAAACTAAATTGCTTAAATGGTAATTCATTTAATATCTTCAGGTATTTATCAGCACAAGCTTCAGGCACAGGTAAGGACAAGGATTTAAAATTTAACAATCAAACTCCAAAACCTGTTATATTACCACCTGAAACAACGCCATCAACACCATATCCAAACCCCATAGTAGAAATACCAGGTTTCAAAAACAAATCTATTTTAAGTATATAATTATAATAATATTATTAAGTCCTAATAAAAATTTGATTTATACAGTTAAAAATAGAATAAATATATGAATTTCAATATGTTAACTAATTCAAAATATTAATAATAAATTAACTTACGAATTACATATTTTTAAATGAATTACAATTATTTTTATATAAACTTTTACATTTTTACAATTTAGGTCCTATTGTTGAACCTACACTTCCTCAATCACAACCTCAATCTGAACCTCACTCAGATCCTAAACCACCTATTGAAATTCCATTACCTAATAAAAATACAATTACAGGCAATAAAATACAAGCCATTACACAAGATGATGTCTTGTTTGAAGATGTATGTATACTTACAGTAAATAATATATATGTATTAAATATTTATATTTTTTTAATTAAATTAAATATTTTTTTTTTAAATAAGATAGGGGACAAAGGTATTATTATATTAAATCGCCCTAAAGCACTGAACGCCCTAAATTTGTCAATGATTGAAAAAATATATCCAATACTTAAGAAATGGGAATCATCTAAAAGATTAGTAATAATAGAAGGTGCAGGAGAAAAAGCATTTTGTGCAGGTGGTGATGTAAAATCTATTGTTAATACATTAAAAGAAACTGAAAATAAAACCTTAGCTGAAACATTTTTCAGAAAGGAATATAGGCAAGTTACAAAATAATTTTTATAACACATTTTCGTACCAGTATTTGTTTTAATAATGAAATTTTCGACATATATTGAATACAGTTTAAATTATCTCATTGGTACATGTAAAATACCATATGTGGCTATAATAAATGGAATAACTATGGGAGGTGGTGTTGGATTATCTGTTCATGGTAAATATCGGATTGCAACAGAAAAAACATTGTTTGCAATGCCAGAAACAGCAATTGGATTATTTCCTGATGTTGGTGGAACTTATTTTTTACCTAGATTGAAGGGTAAATTGGGTCTTTACCTCGGATTAACTGGAGATCGTTTAAAAGGTATAAAAAATTTATGAATTTAATAATCTGTACATTAAATGCTTTTGTCACATATATCATATTGAAAGGCATTGATGTACTACTTGCTGGTATTGCAACACATTTTGTTACTTCTGAAAAGTTACCAAATTTAAAACAAGATTTACTAATGACTGAACAATCTAATGTTGCGGAAATCTTAAACAAATATCAATCTGTAACATGGGATGAAGAATTTTGTTTAGCACCATATATGGATAAAATTAATACATATTTTTCTTCATTATCTGTAGAAGAAATAATAGAGAGGTAAAGTGATTATAAAAATAGTTAGACTACATAGAATTTTAAAATATTATTTTTATATATTTAATAAATGTTATATTTTAATGAAGCCTAAAAAAGGATAATTCAGAATGGGCAAAAAAAACATTGAAAATGTTATTAAAAGCATCTCCCACTTCTCTAAAAGTTACTATGTTCGCCATTCAAAAAGGAAGTATATTAAATTTAGCAGACTGTTTAAAAATGGAATATCGATTAGTATGTGCTGCTTTAAGCAAAACAAGCGATTTTTGTGAAGGTATGTATAAATGCATATTTATCCTCTTATTCAAAACAATTTTATTTCATGCAAATATATTATAAAGTTCAGTTATTATTATCATCATTATTATCATTACCACAGGTGTAAGAGCTCTTTTAATTGATAAAGATCAAAAACCAATGTGGAATCCTAACAGTCTAGAAGAAGTAACAGATACTTATGTAAATCAACAATTTACAAAACTTTTAGAAGAAAAAGAATTGCAATTTTAAAGTTAATTACAATATTAAGAAAATAATGTAACAAATGAAGATTATATACAATATAAAACAACATACTTTATTTACAAAAAGTAATGAACAAAATATAAGTCCATATAACTACCATGTTAAGACATTATAATTTTATTTCTAAATTCTTTTTTACTTTATTTTAAACAAGTTTATACAAACATTTATAATTTTTATATAGTTAAGGAAGAGTCATGATATTTTACAAGACATTAATGATATCTCAGAAACTTATTATTGAAATATATTGATAATTTTATAATAAAATGTACCTGTTTTCAATCTTTTTTCTAAGTAATTCTTGCATTTTATTAAAAAAAAAAAAAAAAAAATATGAAAAAGGAAAAATGATTTAAAGAAATAACAATATGTATTAAACAAGTATATCACTTCTCTCTTTATTCATATTCTTACTATTGAAGTAAAACAGAAAAACCAAACCAAATACATTTACCATACTTTTTTAATTTCAAAAGTGTACTTAAAATATAATGTAATTAAAACATTTACATTATGAAAAATAATTTTGAGAAACACTTAAAATTCTTGAATAATTTATTACTTTATTTATCAAAATGTTTATTTTTATTATATCAGGTGTTTTCATAATATAATTTGCAAAATGACGAAAATTCACAGAATTTGTATGAAATTAAAAAAATTTATATAGCTTATAGGCTTTATGTATTAAAATAAGAAGTTAGTTCTATCACGTTCGTCATATTATACTTTTGAGATGTTTTTCTTTTTAAACTTATTTGCACTGTTCTGATTCTGTTATTGCAGTTTATATATTAATATTCCTTTCTTACTGCTTCATATAAAGGATAATACACTTCTGTACTAATATCCAATATGAATTACAGGAAAGGAAAATGTAAATAAACTGCCACAAATCTGAGTATTTAAATTACTGTATGCATTCAATCAATGTACTGAGCAAGCCAGCGGAAACCTTCACCATACCCTTGTCTTTTCAGTACTGAACACATAAATAATTCCAATGGACGACCAGGTATTTCATTGCGAGAAATTTTTCCCTAGAATTCACATATTATTTTAAATTCATATATAAATTAGTTTGTTTTAAACAAAATGTAACTGTCTATTACACATACTTTTCCTGTTGTTTGACCATAAAGATTGAAATAATTTCTAAGTTCATCCTCTGATGCTGCACCTGGTTTATCAATTTTATTACCTAGCACTAAAACTGGACATGCACTAAGTTGTTCATCAGTTAAAAGTGCATCAAATTCAGCTTTTGATTCTGGTAACCGTGATCTGTCACTTGCATCAACAAGGAATACTATTGCATCCACTGCAGGAAAGTAGTCTTTCCAAACTCTTCGAGCTGTAAAAAAGAATGTCATATTTCAATAAAAATAATATAAAATTTTAATAAATCAATTATACCTTGAGGATGTCCTCCAAGATCAAATGTTGTGAACCTCATATTTCCAATAGAAAGTTCTTCTGATGCTGAAGCATAAAAGCATATAATTAAATATAATTAATAAACTATAAAATATTTGAAGTTACTTTAATTTACTAGTAATTAGTATATATGAATATATATTTAATATACATTTAGTATCTAGTATATATTAAATAAAATTATATAAAACTATATGTGAACATAAATTATTCTGAACAATATGTAATTACTTGGGTGTAATGTAGGTACATGTTGAGCTAATCGATCATCTTTGAGCATGTGAAGTAATGTGGTTTTGCCTGCATTATCTAAACCAAGAAACAAGAGTTTACCACTCTTTTTCCAAAGACCTAAAAATTGAAAATAAAAATCATACAATATACAAAAAAAAAAAATCAAATTTAAATGTATTAATAAGAATATATCATAAGATGTAGTATATTATTATAAAACACATAGATATAACGTATCACAAAAATCATATAAGAAACAAAAAAACAACTTTAAATGTATTGATAAGAATTATTATAAGATGTAATATATTAATAAAAAGAATTAATATATTAAAAATAATATATTAGTAAGAATAAAATGAAGTTAAATTACATACATCTTAATATACTTTATATCTGTATTATATATATCCATTAAAATATATATATGAAAAATTATAAAAATTACACTTACCAAGATAATTTAAAACTCCTGCAAACCAGTCCCAAATGAACATATTTGTAGATATGAATGTCAGGTTTATTATGTACTAACTATTGAATGACTCTGCAACAATGATGAATTAACAAGATTATCGTCTGTAAGTAATTGCAATGCATAATAGAAACCACCTTTTAGATTCATTATAGCCTTGATATAATTTAAGATATATTTACATTGTAAGAAAAGAATTATATTTAATTAAATATAAATAATAATATCTATAAGTAATTATAAATGTTTAAAGAAACGTTACATCAGTATCATTTATTACATTGAAATGAAGAATAACATTTAGAATATAATCGATGGACGATTACAATTGAAATGCGATAGACTTACCAGATCTCGCGTATTAATAAATGTTTCGTTCACCACCATTAAATGCAAAATTGCAGACAAGTCAAAAAACCGTGCGCATAGTATAATTACATAAAATCTATTCCTTGGCCTCTGAAATCTGTATGAAATATATGAAGCTGTAAAAGATGGAGAAAAAGAGTTTTTCTTGCTATAGAAAGCACAGCTTTAACTAAAAGCCTAGTTGGCTGACAGTTGGCACTGATGACGTCTACTTCCGTCTGCCATATTGTCTACATAGTGCTGTTTCACGAACGCACTAAGTCAGTGCACGTAGTAATTATTTTAAATTTAAACTTTTATAACTTACTGTTTTATACATGTACATTAACATTATAAATTACTTTTATTTAATTTTCTAAGTAAATTTATTATATTTTGCGATTACAATGAATAATTATGAATAATTATTTTGATGTATATTTAGAAATAAACACAATTTTGATGTACATATATTAACATTATATATATATATACATTATAATTTAAACGCGTTATTAGTGATTTTTATTTATATTGAATGTTTGAAAATATAATATCCCTAGGATATTTTCCTATTTCATTTGGTAATCGTTTTTGGCAATTGTCTTAACCTATTTGGATTTACTTTGTGTACAATCATGATTGCAAGTAAGTAACATTTAAATTATATTTCTTTCTAAATTAATATGATTTCATTGATATAGTTTTATTTTTAATCATTTTAATTTGATATTTACAGACTGGTTAATAAAAAGTTTCCGTACTACATATAACCACAATGCTGGATATAATATAGGCTCATATATGTTTATGCAAAATCGAGATTATGCAGCTAGGAAAGGAACAAGAGAAAAAAGAAGATTAAAGCTCAAAAAGAAAAAAGTTAAGACAGTAGTTGAGCAAATAGGATATGTCCCACATAAAAAGAAAAAAGAGTGAGTGATTTATAGCATTAAGTTTTTGTTAATTTCTTGTTAGAGTATATATTATTATAAAATATCAAATATTTCAATAATTTAATAATAGGATAAAGGTAGAAGTTTGTCCATTAAATATCATTGATGAAAGTTGGAAATGGAAAGCAATCGATAATGTATATATAATAAAATATCATCCACAACCAGTTTATTCTTTAAAAGAGGCTATAGAAAATCATCGTGAAACACATCATCCAACTATGCTTAATAAACCTAATGCAATTGTTAATGCATTTATAGAATTAAATATGAGGGTAAAAAATTTTAAAGTATAATAAAACTTTGTTTATATAAATTTCATTTATTTGAACCAAATTTTAATACTCGATTGTTAAATGTTGGTTGAACCCATTTATTTGAATTTAAACAGTTTATTTACGCATATTATATTAAGTACTTTCAAATATTACAATAAATTAAAAAATTTTTCTAATAAGAATATTTTTAAAATTATTCAAAATAGCGCGAAAAGAAGAATAAGTATGTTGATAAATTTATGAAAGTCATTGATACGCCACATATATTTACATGTGCGGAAAATAATAGAACCGTATTAGCCTTTTCCAAAAATTTAGAAGAACAAGAAAATGCCAGAAATGCCGGAGCTGATTATATTGGTGGTGTTGAATTGATAAGAAAGATTCAAGTAAGTTGAAATATTATACATTAATTATAACATAGATATATTATAATTATATTATAAAACATAAATATAAATTTAAATACAAATCTGTAATTATAGAATGGGTCGTTTAATTTCAAAGAGTACGACTATGTCGTAGCTCATGCAGATATTTTATCTGATTTGTTATTAATTAGGGGATTATTGAAAAAGAAATTTCCAAATATTAAAATAGGTAAATAAACGTATTCATTGAACATAAATTTTTATTTACAATAATATTTATATACGATTATGACATTTAAATATTAGTAATTTAAATATTTCAGGTACTTTGGGTAATGATATGAATCAATTAGTTAAAAAATTCAAAAATGGAATTCTGTACACTGCACAATCTCATAAAACTTTCAAAGAATATGGTGAAATTAATACGACTTTTGGCTTGGTAAATTTATATATAATATTGTAAAGTTTATAATTTGTATAAAGTATATAATTTGTTTATTTATTTATTAGCTTGATATGGACATAAAAGAACTAGAAGAAAACTTTTCTTCACTAATCAATGATGTTGAATCAATGAAACCAAAACATGATGGATCATTTATTGAAAGGTACGTATATTTATGTAATTTTTAGATAATAAAATGAAATATCACAATAATATAAATATTTTTAAATGTTGCAGAGTTCAAATTAAGAGTGAACTTTCTGAAGAATCTTTTAAAATTAATTATCAGGACTATCTCAAAACAAGTAATAATGAAGAAATAAAAAAAGAAGAAGAAGAAGAAGAAGAACAAACAGCAATTATTGCTACACATTAATTACATAATGTAGCATAAATAAAATTACAGTTGATGGTAAATTAAACATTATGTTTTTGTTGTTTACCTATTGTGATAAAATTAATGATATGTATGTATACAGTATTTATGTATATATACAGTACAGTATGTTACTGTATACGTACATAATGTATATGTATGTATACAGTAACTCAAATAAAAATATTTGAATACTTTACATATTATTATATTATTTAATATTAATATTTTTTTGACACTTCTTTGGCAGTGATAATTTGTTTTAGTCGATACTCGTACCATAATCAATAACATTGTAAAAGTATTATTAATGGATCAAAAGTTTTGCTTCTTGGATGCTACAATATGGTATAAAAGATAACTATTAAACTATTATAACTATTAAAACTGACAATATAGTTCGATCGCGTTTCTGAAGCTTCGAGATACTCGGGGACTAATTTTTTTCAGCATGAGATGCAGAAGAATCTCCTTGGATTAAAAGTTTCAATATATCTGAAATCACAATTCAAAATGAAATTTAACATTTGAATTGAGATAAATTTTAAATTATTAGTAATATTTACTAATAATTTGGAGGAGATGCCTAATTCTAATGAAGTGCAAGCATGTTTATTATATAATTCGCAAGCAGAAAGGTCTGAAGGAAACTTAAAGCTCCATACATGATTGACTTTTAGTTCGATTAAATATTATTTAATTATTTGAAATGTACGTATTTACATCATTGATAACTGCTGAAGTCGCGATCTAGTAATAATTCTACTAATAATTCTTGCATATTTTATTAAATCGAAACTAAATTAATGATATGAATGTATTTCTCGATTCACACTCGAGTCACTCGAGAGTTTCCGTGATAAAATGAATATTAAAGAAAAGTGCTGATATTTTGGGAAAAAAGATATGTATATGTATATAATGTACAAGGTATTTCATAATTGGTAGTATATCATTTAGATTAGACGATGGTTCTAAAAATAAATTGAAAACAAAGAATAAAATTTTTTATTTTATTTTTTTTCGTTTTCGAGAAAGTTTGAAAATTTTTCAAGTATATTTTTGAACTAATTCTGAACTAGATAGGAATAAATAGTATACAAGATATTTTATCTGTGAAAATAAGACAAAAGTAAAAAATATTTTTATAAGGTGGTTCATTCTTGAGAAAATTAAATCCAAAATTTATCAAATTATTAAGCCAATTCTTGACTAAATATGTTTTAAGTTTTATTTCCATAAAAATAAGGTCTTAAACAAAAAAATTTTATTCTACACTTTTTACTTATTTTAGCAAATAACTACTTATCGATTATTCATATTTAGGATAGATATAGCCAAATTTAAGAATAAATATACTTGATAAATTTACAAACTCGATATTTTTGAGAATGAAATCTTGAGTAAAAAAATGTTATTCTTTCTTTTACTTATTTTTTCACGTAAAATTACTTCTTACACAGTTATATGATTGTATTATCAACTATAGGATATCTTGTATAATGTTTATATGTTGTAACATGTTTTTATAATTATATGTTGTAATATGTTTATATATATATATATATATATATATATACATATGTGTGTGTATATGTATATGTAAATTCAATGGAATTTTAATGTAGTTAATTATTATACATATTTTCAAATAAAATGTTCATAGAATTATGAAACAAAATCTCAAATGTACATTCAACTAATCTTCATGATAATTAAAAATATATTTCTCAATATCATGCATACTAGAATGGTCTCATCAAATATTTTTTTAATGGAAATGCGTTTTTGAGCATAACGTATTATGCGTACATATTACGAGCACGATGTACAGGAATATTTAATTTTTTATTTTTAAATAAGATTAAAATTAGCAAAAATGTCGCCATCGCAGGCTGTCGCCTTTTTGCTATAAGATCATGTGTCGATATCTATAAATCGATAGTTTGTATTTACGAGGGCCAATAATATGACGAAAAAATTTTTTATAATTATAACAGAACGATCCATTGTTTGTTATGAATACTTATTATAATAAACTCTCAATCAATGGTTTCCAGACAATTCCAAAGATTCCACGTAATGCATATATCTGTTGCAATTTTTATCCAATCTTCTTTTTATAGGGTTTAAATAAATTCAGCTAATCAATTCATCATTAATTGCTAGAATTAACACATTTCTAGAACAATTTTTTATATGATAAACATTTTTTATATGATAGTAACAATAGCTGGATGCTCTAATATGAATTATTTAGTATGAATCTCCTGTTGGTAGAGATTTATGTATTTAATGTTACTATTTTTATATTGTTAATAATTTTAGATGTAGATTTATGAAATTTAATATCATTTGTCTTTTTTATTTATAGATGCGAAAGTATGTTAAGAATCTTTGAGATCACAATATCGTAAATTTAATGAAACAAAAAACAAAACGCGGACAAGCAGCTCCGAAAATTATAAAATGGAAATTTCAAGATTAGATATTCTTTTTAGGTAAATTCTTAAATATCATTTATGTAGAGATTGATTTAATTGGAATTGGATCTTGATTTAATTGGAAGGAAATGAAGGAATGGAGGATGAAGTAAAAAATATATTAGATGTTCGAGGACTTTCATAAAATGAAAATAAATATGATCATGAATCACAATCCAATTATCTGAAAAAGAAAAATTAAAAATAAAAATATTCATTCATGATCACAAATCTTCACGACATTAACAAAATGTGAATAATGAAACATTAATATTAGAAATTAGAAAAACAGCTAAAACTGTCGCACTGACAAAAATATTTTTTCCCAATGAAACAACTTGTAAAAATTGAAGTATTGTATTTTCCATGATAAACGAGATTGAAATACTTATGTGATACAATCTTCATCCCATTTTTCACAAATTACTTCTGAGTCAAATTTTCAGATTTATAATTCATACATTAGTATTTATATTTAATACAATAATTTAATAAACTACTAATATTATAAATGTTTAGTAAATAATATTTAATATTATAGTATTATAGTATTAATATTATAATATTATGTTATAAATTTTTATATTAGTGTCCGGGAAAGTTTCTATGCGAGAATACCACATGGTCTGATCGCATGTTCGCTATAGAGAATTTATGATTTTCAAATGACTTGAGCCTCTAGTAGTTTCAAGTCGCCAGCAAATCTTTGACCATCTTTAGCTGATCTTTGTTCAAAAAACCTAACTATGGCAAAAATCAAAGCATTCACTTTCGTAGGTATAGGCAAAATGTTTAAACAAAGTCGCATCCAAGTGACGGTTAACATCTGTGCATATGCACCACCTTGGAGCCAAGAAATTTCCCGAAGCCGTGGAAAGGGAAACAAGAAAGCTTTCTCTACTTTCCATCGGCTTGTAAGTCAGAATTCGTCCAACAGCGTTCATTTCGTAAGCATCAATTCGTCAACAACGTCATAGCGTTCATTCAAAAATATATGAACTGCACCAACTGATCTCGAAAGAGTCAGAGCAACTATCCTAATAGTGAAAGAACTCGACAATGGCCAGCCATAGAAATCCCATTAATAATATTTTATGAAACGCCACGAGCGTAAAGAACAAGATAGACATGAAACTTCACAAATTCCTAATAGATCACAACACAGATATCGTAATTATCACCGAATCTTGGCTCATCCCGAAAGACACCATCAACATTCCAAGCTACAAAATATATAGAAAAGACGAACCACCAACCATCAAAAACAAGTCAAGAGGCAGAGTACTAATAGCTGTACACAAGGACATTCCAACAGAAGACACACCATAGCCTATCCCTCACAACATAGAAATACTAACAAAACCAAAACAGCCCCCAGATTAACCATTGGAGCAGCATACTCCCCTTCCCTCCTCCGCTTCCTCAAATCAAAATCAACCCCGCTGACTTGGATACTATCATTCTACTACGTCACTATATCATAGACGGCGACTTCAATCGCTTCAATCTTCAATACGAAGCATCGCTTATAGAACAACACGAACAAAAACATAAACGGATTCATTCTAAAGAATTAGGTGGAACTTCACAACTATCGCATCATTCACCGCGCAGCTTCACCTATACTCACAGGAAATCGCACTCCAGCCAACATTGATATCTTCCTAACAAATATCACTTTTCCATACAACTGTAGCACCATAGACGAATGCAACTATCGCCAAACCACCTATCTACAACTTTTTTGCTCAAAACCCGAAACAACACAAGATGCCAGAACTCATCAACACAGACAGACTGGAACGCCTTCGCAAAAAAACCTCGCCACACTCAAAATAAATCTCCAATTACAGACAACGAAATCAACAACCTCAGCCGACAAATACCAAAATCTTTCCTCGATACGATCCACAAAGCCCAACACCAGAATCAATCTTTCCTCGAGAACCCAACCCTTCGAGACTTCAAACAAAGAAACATAGAAGAAAATTCCAAAAATCTGGCAACCCTGTCCATCACTTACATAGAAATCTGGTTTCCAACCTCATTCGTTTATAGAATCAAGCATATTATAGAATAAAGAAACCAAAAATGACAGGACACACTTTCAAACATGAAGAAAATGAATCACACACTTTGGCAAACGTATAAAATCACAGGAGGCATAAAAACCCAAATATCCGTACAAAAAACACTGCCCGCAATACTTTTTGCTACACAGACAAAGAAAAAGCAGAAAATATTGCTGAAAAAATTCACAATACCACATGGAATATACCCTTTCCCATCGAAAATGAAAGTTTAGCAACATCCCTACATACGAACTCTCCACACACAACAGTACGCTGAAATGCACCCCTCAGCAGATAAAAAGCCTAATCAAGAAATTCCCCAACAACAAAGCTCTTAGACCGGACAAAATCTCCATTTTCCTACGACGTAAGGAAACCGCCAAAGTAATCCCAATCCTGAAGCAGGGAAAATCTGCCACAGATGTCACCAGCTAACGGCCAATAATCAGCCTCCTAAGAAATATTAGCAAGATATTCGAAAAAAATCATCCATCTACTATCTTATGTCAAACACAACAATATAATCATCCCACAATAGTTTGGCTTCAGGACAAAACACTCCTGCATCCAACAGCTACATGTGTCATGAAACATGTCATAAAACAAAAATAGATCAACACAACTTATCCTTTTAGACCTCGAAAAAGCCTTCGACTCTGGCACAATGCCTTCTTAATCAAACTACAGAGAATAAACACTCAACTCTCGCTCATCAATAGCCAATTACTTAGAAAATAGAAAATTCTATGTCTTAATGAACGGTATTCCTTCAACCATCAAAAGTCACTGCGGAAGTAGTGAACCGCAAACTTCCATCCTAGACCCGCTCCTATTTATCCTTTACATAAACGACATCCCAAGCACCCAAAATTCCCACTTAACAGTTTATGTCGATGACACTGCTATCTTTGCCTTCTCATGGTCCCTCAGAAATGCAACAAATACATTCAAGCCCACTTTGACAAGCTTCAAAAATACTTCCATAAATGGAACTTTATCATCTTCACCAATAGGTCTCTCAAGTCTACTGATTAAGTTGTCATAGCAGGTCAAAACATCCCTTGGATATCCACAGTCAAATTGGCATAGAAGCAAAAATCACATTTTTGTTATTGCCTCTGCAATAACAAAAAGAACAAACCTGGCTTACCCTGTTCTTAACAGATTGTGTCCACTTCTGTCAAGAAATAGCAAACTCAAAACCAGGATAAAAGTACTTATATAAATCATGCATCAGACCAATAATTACATATGACTACCAAATGTGGGCTACAGCAGCCGAAACACACATCAGCAAGATTCAAAAGATACAAAATAAATTCCTGCGCATCATCCTGAACAGACCATATGACACGCAAATCCGCGAACTCTACGCAATAGTTAATATGCAAACAATCCAAGACTACATCAAGAACTCACTTGAAACCGCTTATCATTATCACCCAAAGCATCAAAATTCATTGATCAGCCAAACAGGAAATTACAATGTCAACGACATCCCACTGAAAATCAAGAAAAGGCTACCAAAACACGCAATTACTACAACATAAACTCGAATAGGGTCACACTTCATAGAGAAATTGCAGAGATATGCAGGTTTTCTGAAATTTTTCCTGCTATCCATACTCCAATCAAGAAATCCACTGTTTTGGACTCTCTGTCCAAAACATCAGCACATCTTATCCCTACATTTTTTATGCAGGTTAAAAGATTACACAACTTCAGATACTGCGAGAAAATTACTCACAAGCAAACAAAAAAACAGAAGAAAAAAGAGGAACATCAATTGGATTTTATTTGAGCTATTAAACGAGTCGAACGAATTACAGCGTTATTGTATAAATAAATCGGGTTGTATAATTGCATAAAATATATGTATATTATATATATATATAAATATATAATTATATAAATATATATTCTATCCATTATATATATATATATATATATCTTATAAATAGAATCATTTTGAATGAACTCAAATCTATTTGGATATATTTAAAAATTGGTCGTTATTCGATATACTATAAGCGATACTAATGTTCTTATTAAAGTATGTAATTAATATTTTTGCATTCCTTTTACTTTATCATTCTCCTGGATTCTTCCCAACCATGAAGAATAAAGTTGTAATTACTATCTTATTTTAACGTTCACATTAATTTTAGACATGGCAACCGCATTTTGGCACATGATGTCAAATGTCGCACAGGTAGTACACTGCACAAAAATTAGGAGATATTGATATGATTTTGCATTTGATTTTTGTTTGAGTAATTGTCGTTGTTGACTTTTATTTTATTAGTGAAAATTCACTATATAAAAGACTGAAAGTACTAGAGTATAATATCCCCTAATTTTTCTGAGCAATATATTAAAGAATTTTGGTGTAAATGCTGACTCTCGACGGTTAATGATTTTTATCCGACATCCGTAAAGATGTATATTTGAAAAGGTTCTCACTAGATAATAAAATGTCCAATTCTTTACTAGGTCTATGATTACAAATTCCATAAATGCATCGACAATTATAAGTATCTATTTTTTTTTTTTATGGTTTGTTCCAAACTGGCTTGCCATATCTAAATGTAGCGTATGAGACGATACTGCTATTTTCGATATGCAGTTTAACTTACATTGCTTTTTTTCCTTCGTAGTAATAATTAGTTTACTTTTGGCTTTATGGCTATAAAAAGGATTTCATTTACAACTTTTTTTTTACATATTTAGAATTTATACATTGACTAGAATTTATACATCGAGAGTACTATATTTAGTTTCTAATTAACATATATAATTTTTAAGGACTATCTAGTCTTCTATGTATATTAGAGATTAGCTAAAAAGTAATTGCGTTTTTTTTTCTAACAGATGGATACATATGTATATTTTAAAATATAATTAACTTCATTTTAAATCGCAAATTCATTATGTATCGTTCACTCTTATTTTAAAAAAAGAAATACACGATATCGTTAACAATTGTTTGTTTTTAAACGTCGATTTTAAAATGAAAAATCGAAAAGGAACATTTTTGTCATATTTTACTGTACCACTTCCTAAAAGAAAAAAATTGCTGTGCGAGCTCATAAAAAATTACTTGAATGATGAAGAAGCTTTCAAATTATGGCAGTGTCAAAATTGGTTTGCTAAGTTTCATTACTGATAAGGATATCAAATTGTTCTTGACACTTCTTTTTGTCGAAAAGGATAAAAACTTTTTTGAATGCGAAATCACGAAGTTGCCTGGAAGATGACAAAAGGTTTGTTGACAATAAAACAAAATGGTCAATATATTACTAAAATTTTTGTTTCTCATAAAAAATTCGCTTTTCATTTGTACAAAAAAAGAAGTAGTTATATTTTTGTCAAACTAATATATATACGTATATATTTATTATATATATTATATATGTATATATTTATTTTTTTCAAACATTTTATTCCTTTCTACTGACTCGAAAAACAGATTTGTTTTTTTTGTCTTTCCTTTTCTTTTCCGTTTCCCTTAACCATTTCATCACTTCTTTATTTTCTCTTTCTATCTCTTTTCTAACTCTCGTAGCATGTCTTCGAGCTGTTTCAATCGTTTTTACAAAACTTGTATTATTTTTCCTCCTTTTTCTACCAGTACCGATTCTATTTTTTAGATGGTTGTCAGTTTTTTTTTTTATTTTCCTTTCGTATTTTTATAGTAAGCGCAATGGAGGCGTATTTCAAATCTCATATTAGGGAACAAATAGCTTCTTTTTATTCACTCCACTGTTTCTTCGATGCTCAAATGCCCAATATTATCATCACATTGACGACATATTTGTGACACATTTTACCATTGTTAGAAACTTCCACCTCTTAATGTTATCATACAACTGCTTAATTAATTAATTCGTACAATTCGAAATATTTTGTTTTCGTTTCATTCCGGCGCTCTCTGGTTAGAATTATCTTGATTCCCACTATCTGCTCATCTTACAGCTACGCAGCTAATATTCAGTTGATCTCTGTGAGATCCATATGATTTATTTCTAATTTCGTAGCAAGGTATTTTGTACGAAAATAGTCAGAACAGTAGTATGTAACGAAATCCGTAATGTCGGTTATTAATTGTATGCATGATTTTCAATTTCATTTTTCTCGAAAACGAAACTTCCCACACTTTCATTGTTTTTGATTTTCATCTTATTTTAAGCCATAACATTTTCCTGACTCGATTTGTACCATGAATTTGCGATCATCCTATATTTTTTCTAATTGCTAAAATCCTTTTTTCTTGATCCGTGTTTACCCATTTTTTGAACATAGTCGAATTAGTAGTCAATTAGTAGTCACACTTCCAAGTTCAAAAATATTCACTATACTTACATATCGAATAACATTAACATGTGTTCGATGCCATTTTTTGGAATGCAGAAAATAATATGATTTATTGACATAAATATCTCAGATTCATAAAATGTCCACCCGCTACTCGTTTTCACAAATGTCCATTCGTTCTCAAGATGAAATTGTAGTTCTGTACATCATGCTTTTCAAAATATGTATCTTTTGTTGTTTTCTGCAGTGACCTCGTCATTCCAAAAAATGGAAACTTCAGCTCCCGATTCGAGTGCCTTTGCACTTGAGATCGGCATATAGCATGTCCTAATTAATCTTTTAAAAAGAGACAAAATTCCATGAAAAACAGAATACAGTTTTCAAACAATCTGTAAGAGAAAAACTAATGATATATTTTTTCTTACTTCCTTTTTATCGTTTTCACTATAGCTTTTCTCTTCGTGATTGTATAAAAAACTATAATTTCTGATTAATCCTATAAATTTTTCGTTATGCATTATGATTTGTCTATTTGTTCACACGTTCGTCTGATATGAAGATTTTGCCTGATTTTTACACGGAAGTGTAAAAGTCTTCGTTCTGGTAACTTCAGTCACGTACTGTTCCAGTCACAATCTTCTCGAGAATGCCGAACGGTACTTGTCTGAAATGTTATACGTTTTGATCCGCTACGCTATACAGGGTGTCCTAGTATTGGTGGTACAATCGAAAAAGGGATGATTCTATGTGAAAAAGTAAAGAAAAGAAAAAAGTTTTTTTATTAAAGCCTTTGTTTTTGAGAGAACATTTGAACATATTAAGTATGCTTGAATTTAGTTAATTTCGTACTGGACAGGCACGAATAATCGACACGAGGATATGCGCAAAAGTAAGTGAAAAGTGTGGACTAAAATTTTTTTGTTTAAGGCGTCATTTTCAAAAATATAGGCTTTGAATATGTTTCTTTAAAAATTGACTTACAATTAGACTTACACGTGTACTTGATAAATTTTCAAACTCGATTTTCTCGAAGCATTTTAATGAAGTTTCTTTTACAAAAAAATTTGATTCTACATTTTTTATTTATTTTCGTCGGTAGAATAACTGTTCTGTCAATTATTCTTTTCTGTCCAAAAATTCAAGTATATTTGATAAAAATTCTTTCTTTTCGACTCATTTTTTCATGTAGAATCACCTCCTCGGTTGTACCATTGATATTGGGATACCTTGTCTATCTAACAAACAATCTATCTAATAACCAATAATAATAATGTTTATTTGAATTGAATTGTGTCGTGTTTGAATAATATAATTGATTTTAAATCGATCTCAATACTTTCAAATATTTAACCTACAATTCCTTACTCATATATGGAAAGCATACTTCGTACTACGCACAACTTTGTAGACAACCTCGTATTTTTTTCATAATTCGAAACTTTCGAAACTCGGATAAGAAAAAGTGCAAAGTCAATGAATAAATAATTATATTTCAGTGTAAATAAAGAACATTTGATTCATGTATAGTGCTAAATCATGGATGCGATTTTTGTTCTAAATATACAAATAAATGTACAATTGATCGTAATTCTGGATAATGTAAAATATCCAAATCTGAAAAATATAAAAAAGATATCTTACACTCCATCGTATACTGAAAGACTTTTCGGCAGAGAAAAAATAGATTAGGTCCAAAAAGAGTTCAAATAGAATGTTCTTAAGTGAGACTCTGAATTAAATATTTTCGTTATATTTTTGTTTATATTTTGTTTAACCGTGACCAGTAAAAGTTTATATAATTCTAGTTCTTAAAACAAGAAATTTATTTTACAAAATAAAATCAGCATTTTAAATCTCGAGAGTTTCGAAATCTTACAAAATTTCTGTTTCGAGTTTCAAGAATATAAAAATTTCTGTTTTTTTTCTTTGCACAAGAATGTCTGATGAAAATTACGCATACGTATTTAATTTTAGATGTCCGATTTATATATTTTCTGAAGATATATCCAAATACCAGAATGAATACAATTAAATTATAACGAAACCACATATTGGATCTATCAACTATTTAAAATGCGTCTTATAGTTAGAAAAGTTGGTTGCAGAAAACTAATTATGTAATAATGACAATCACAACAAAAGCATCTCTTTTGACTCAAGTATACTTATAATATACTTATAATTCGACCAAAGTGTAAACAACTGATGAATTCATTTAATTTTGTGGAAATCGAAATAATTAAGAATACCTCAAGTCAAAAAATTAGAACAGGTTTCAAAAGAATAAGATTTTACTAAACTAGCTTCTTATTATTATTATTATTCCACAATACTTTAAGAAACCTAAAATGATAATTTACTTAATCGATTGTCACAAATCTCAGGAGAAAAACTAAATCTCAAAAAAAGAATCAAAGAAAAGTAGAATCAAATATTGTGAATGAATCAGGCAACCATTTGAATTATTTATAATTTCTAAACTTTTTCATAAAATTTAGATTTAGATCATCTAATTTTAAAGAAATAGCTTCTGAATTTACTGATAATTTTGACGAACTCATTCAATTTATTAAAAGACTATATTCTTTATTAATCGATGTGTCAATAATTATCTCACTAGAGTTATAAAAAAAAGTAAATTCATGAGCTCAACTGGCTCCATGTCCATTGTCAGAAGAAGATTGAACTTTATTTTTTATATTTACATTTTATTTATTATAATTAAATACGCATATGCTTTAATACGTATCAAAAATTAATTCAGTGGGCCATAAATGGAATAACATAAGTGACATAAATGAATTTAGATTTCATTATGAATTGAAACTAATAAATCTTCTTTGACTTTATATTCACGAAATGAATTTCAAGAAAGATTATTACATTAATATTAAAAGTTTTAATATTTTCTATAAAAACAGAATCAATTATTCTACACAACTGGTGGTCACGTATGTAAGAAATAATTTAAAAGATACTGAAATTTCTATCACTACATCCTTATTATTAGAACCTTGACAATAGCAATGTCAATATTAATTTCAAACAGAAAAATACTATATATAATGTGTATTATATATAGTACCAAACAGCTATAGCCTTCTTTAATAAATTGATTGATAATTGAATTGGTTCTTCCTAAATCTTTGGTAACTTTGATAATGAGCACAATACTCATTGGGGGCTTTACTAACTTTCAAATTCAAAAGGGAAATTAATCGAAAATTGTTTAGAAAATTTAGATTTGGTACTTTTAATACATTCATTTCCAATTTTACTGATTGTGTACACGTCTCACGTTGGTGATGGACTGATATTGAATTTGTTTGCTCGCTTGTGACTGATTAGTCTCATTGACATTCCACTATCTGATTCATACGGGCCAGTTACACTGGCAATGAACGAGTTGAACAAAACTGATCCACTCATTTCAATGTAGCAATAGGCCAAGTTAGTAACATTGATGTCTTAATCTATTCTCCAAGTTTACTGATATTTTAAATTGGTGTTAACGCCACTCAAGCGTTAACATCAATATCAAGTGTCATTTTTAATGCATTGCGAAATGGTCGCAATATAATTAAAATTATGTAAATATAATTTGCTGATAGACAAAGATGGCTCAGGATTTCTTTTCGGCACAAAAAGAAATTTATTGTCTTACATATACCGCGTCTTACATTAATGACGTCTGCCTCATTTCATCGCGGTTATTATGTCGCGTGCTGTTGTCAAGCTCGGTCACTGATCCGATGTTTTATGTTTTTAAGTATGTCGATCCTTCGATCGACGTTTTTGACTCCTGTATCGTTTGAACGTTTGATTATGTTACAGCAATCAAACGATTGGCTAACATTGGTTTGCTAGCCAACTCCTATAATGTAGACAGCGAAGGATTAGTCTACGAATCTATGTACGAATTGCTGCAAAGTTCGGTATACGACATCCGATATACGGCATTTAACACATTATCATGTGTTACACACAATGCAAGTACAGTCTACTATTCGAAGGATATTCCAGATTGATTCATCTCGCGACAGACATATCGGTTTCTTCACACATTCGCGCTATCATTTCATTATCGATGTCACTAGAGGCTATTATTATTATAACAATTGGGTTGCATCTATGGAATTATTACAGTATAGCATAAGTACAGAAAAACTATTCATTTAAAGAACTGTTCAAATTTCAAGAAAACAGAATCCTGAAAAGTATTAAGACACAAGGCTTAAATCCCATTCGTGGTATGTACCAAAATTGCTACACATTTCAGATACGTAATATATAGAATAACTTTCGTTGCCAACGTTTGATTACCAAAAGTTAACCAAAAATAAACCAAATCAGATACCTAAAAATATATTGAAAGAAATATGACTCCACAATTCCAAATGCTTCATGTGTCAATTCCGCGGTTAATTTGCATTTGCAACATTAACAAATTGCGACAAAAAGTCAATCTGCATTGCGTGGATATTCATGATTCAAAAATTGTTAAATATTTCCGGACATTTTGATAACTTGCATAAATTACAAACACAATCGTTCAGCTAACTATTCGAAATGTCCAACACTTCTAGCTTTCCTGAAAGAAGAATCAAAGCAAAATTCCTCTGGTTTACCACTGAATCCCCTCTCACTTTCGTCATTGGAATCCTTTCTATCTCTTACAAAACAACTTCAAATTATTTATTACTGCTGAGGTAGATGAAAAAGATGATATTCACAGATTAGATGAAAAATTATCTATATTTCAAATTGTAGCAAAATGGAAAAGCAAAAATATTTTCGTTCTCAAATTCAAATGCCTTTCTGATAATAAATTTTTTCGTGACTTAACATTTTTCGATCTTAAAAATTGAAGTTTTTTTTTTTATAACGATCTCTTAAAACTTGCAATGCGATTTGTTTTCCTCATTTTATTGAACTTTGAATATTAAGGTTCAAATGGCAAAATATTAGGTTTCTTGAATTTTTGTCGTTTAATTTTGATGTTCAAGATTTAATAAAATAGCGAAAAAGAAATCGTACAGTAAGTTTTGAGAAATTGAAATTGATGTAAAACTTTAATCTTCAAAATCATAGTAGATCTAATCATGAAAAAAATTTTCAGTGATTTTGGAGGTATTTAAATTTTTACAGTTTTCAACAACAAAAGTATTCTTGCTTTTCCACCTGTTACATGATGTAAAAACATCTTTGGAAAAAAAAATTCAAGCTTGGTGTCCAGGCAGTTGCGACTGCGTTGGCGAAGTGATGAAGCAGCCCTAATGATTTCGATGAGATCAAAAAACGCTAATAGTGAACTGTATGTTGACGTGCTTATACAGTACTCTCTTTAGAATTCTGATTCTTTCGTTGATTGCGGATCTTTTATGTGAGTTGGCTAGATAGTGTTAACTAATTATTTTAAAGTACGAGCCATATTTGATTGCTCTAATGTAACTCGTTCAAAAAATGCTGGAATTAAAATATCAATCGAATGATCGATGTCAATTGTCCCTAGCAAAACAGAGTAGATCAACGATTAAGGTTAACAACAACAACCAACCGCAACACAATAACACAATTATAGACTTTTTGTCAATATAAAAGAAACGAGTCCTTAACCTTGATTATAAATATCTAAAAAAATAAGATAAAAACTTTCTTCGTGCTGATAAGAAATCTAAATCGTTCTTTGAAGATTGTTTAAATCGTTCTAAAAGATTTTAGAAGAAATTATGTATACATAATTTTATAAATTATTATACATAATATTATAAATAATTATACATAATTTAACTGCGTTATCTTGAACAGCGTCATACTCGACATGTTCAATCTAAATATCGGTATAGCCTAAGCATATCGTAAGATTCGTACCGAATGTACAAAGCATTATTATTCTTACACTTACGTAAACAATTCTGGTTTATATCTATAGTATTTACACTAAACGAGAAACGTCATTAATTCCATTATTTACAATACACATTTACAAAGAGTATATTACGAGTTTATCGACCCTTGATCGGATTCGACGTCGGAGATTCTTTTTATCGGAGGTCGCGTCAGGATCAGGTCGAATCTTGATGGCGCCTTCTAGATGCACTGATAGGACACATTTTGGTGATCGGTCGTTTTAATAGATACAACTCTGATGATGCTTTTGCCCGGATGCACAGCAGTGATTCTGCCCAGCTTCCAATGTAACGGAGGCAAATCTTTTCCTTTCAGCATCACTATGGTGTCCACACCAAAGTGCTTTGAAGTAGCTATCTTCTATTCATTGCGCTGCTACAGCTGACGGAGGTAATCGGATTATCTCCGTTTCCAGAAATGTTTGATGCATAGCTTGATAAAGTAGATGTTAAAACTAGCTCAAATGGTAAATTTGGACCTCTGCAGGATCAGTGAGTAGGTGCCACAAGGAAATGCTCCAAAATGAGAGGATTTAAATCGGAGGGATCTGAGGACATGAAATGCAGTGGTCGCGAGTTCATGCATGCCTCGATTTGTTCCTCAAATGATAATCGCGTTTTTTCAACTATTCGTAACAAGTTGCTTTGCAGATTTAATTGCACTTTCCCATGACCCTTCAAAGCGAGGAACATGGGGAAAAATGGAATGTCAATCAAAGCTTTCAGAGACCACGAATTCAGAAATGGATTTCCGATTTGACGACAAGAACTCCTTAATACAGCTCTATCTTTAATGAAATTTGCGCGTCCCAATGAAATTTGTGTCGTTACCTGCATATATTTCCCTGCATTTATCTCTTCGTGCTACGAATCAGCGCAAGCACACGAACAAACATAAGTAAGCCTTGGCTATTGTTGCGAACCTTTTTAGGAGGGGCTGCGTAGAAAGGGCCTGCGTAGTCAACGCCAGTAGAGAAAAAAGAACTTTGGACAATCACTTTAGCTTCAGGCAATTGTTCTCTCAGGTAGCTTATATCTCTTGGATTTACTCTATTGCATCAGATGCAATTTCAAATTACCCTCTTAATTAAGTTCCTAGTCGCAAAAAGTCAGTATCTCTTAACTGCTGATAGCACTGACTCGCGCCCGACATGCAACATGTAATTGTGTTCTCTAATAATTATCAATTTTGTTATGAAACTATCCTCAGGAAGGATTATTGGATGTTGCTGCTCGTACTTAACATTGGCGAATGCGAGTCTATCATCGGAGAAATCCATTATTATCTAAGAAAAGTTATTTAACGAACTAGACTTGGAGATTCCTTTATTTTTTTTGCAAATTGGAAATTTCTTGGTTGAAATGCCTGTTTCTGGATTATTTCGATTATAAAGTTTTTGGAATTGTTAATTCATTTGTTAATAGATGACGTTCTAAAACCGTAAACGTTGCTTCGAGCGAGCGTTTATTATTACCTATTCGTTATCGCAGCACGTTATAGAACAGGGGCCACAAAACTTTTTTCACAGTGGGCCACATAGCTGACAAAATGACGAGCCCGGACCGCATATCATGAGTGAGTGGCATGCAATGCATAAAAAACAAGGACAACCAACATATTTATTTACTAAAAAAGTTATGAAAGAAAGCGACGTTAGCAAAAAGATAGTTACATCAGACCTAGTGTGCACATATCCGAATTTCACGCAAATTCAAGTACCGTCAGCAGGCCGGATGAACTGACGCAGCGGGCCGTAGTTTGGTGATCCCTGTTATAGAATGTGAAACGATACGCGACCCAGATCAAACGCGCGTAGTTTGAGTATTTCTAAAATATATCAAGCGCGTAAGCAATACTCGGTTGCATTGCGGAACAGGCAATGGCCCTTTCTCTCAACGCCCAAAGAAAACGATCCCGTGGTTGACTATTTATTCTGGGTGAGTCATGCCAGATCTGTCCACCAAAGATGCGGCGAATTTACGCATTTCACGTGATAGAAGATCCAGGGGATTTTTTTACAACGCAATATGTTGCCACATACGTTGTCGCTGTGTGTGACATTTTGGATCTTCGTGAAGCAATTTGCCACAAATGTCTTTCAACGATCAGAGCGTTCCTTTTATCTATGCCAAACCAATCATGGAGCCAGTCCAATACGTCTCACAGTGAATTGTGAGATCTGAAGTGACACGTATCTTGTTTATCAATTGATTCTAGATAGATAAGAAATTAATTCTAGTCGCGGTAAACTGGTTTTTTGAAAAGGTGCCACACGCGACTTAAAACATAGCGAAATATAGTACGCAGGTATACGCAGGCATACGCAGGCACCATATGCTTTCTCGGAGGCATTGCAAAAGCCATGGGTTTCAACCATATGGTGAAGCCCTTGTTGATACGCATTGCGGAATTGCTAACTAGAAATTTCTAATTATGCGTTGTGGCACTCATCCCAAGAGAATCCTAACTACAACATTGCATTTGCGTTAATAATCACGAGAGCTACCAACCCAAGAGTATCGAAGATTCTTGACAGATAAGGCAAAATAAGCCAAATGTTCTGGGATACTTGTTTGTTTCTGACACAATATTCATTTCCTTTGTTTTTTAATTGTACTTTAATTTGCCGCGTCTGTGCCGCGTTGGTTAACAGATCAACGCAGAAATCTCTAATAATTACGCAACTTGCGAAAGAAGCACGCTTGTTGTTAGCTTCGATATCGATTTGTCGCAAGGTATCGCGAGGAAGAAAATATCGACTGTGTCATACGTAACGATGTTTAATTCATATATCTCTGATGGTTGCGACGAATTTTCTCGGAAAAGAATACGTTGAAAAGCCCGCTGTTTGAGCTATACATTTGTTTGGTGTCGACGCTTAAATACAGCAAGATGCTGACGGAAATGATTAAGAATAGAAAATAAGTCATCCTGGACTGTCAGACTGACTAACTGAGTATTATTAAAAAATAGATTACTAAATATTTTCGCGGATCCATTGAAAACGACGTGAATCTTGGTGGTGGTGTTAGTCTCTTCAATTACCGCATGATGCGGTAAATGATATGTAAGATCGGTGTTCGATAAAGAGTTACTTATTACAGACATGTGTTCTAATGCTAAATATTCTCACACGTGCGACATGCGCGCAGAGTAGGAGTTTCTAATAACTTTCTTTCTAAGTTAAAAGATCTATTTTCAGCTTCCAAACCAATGTTTGGAACCATTTAACTCGTGTACGTTATCGGCAATTGGAATATTAAACACTTACAAGCCGGTATTCTGTGTAACGGTTTGTTTAAAGTGTTTCTCGTATGGATGAGTAGATCGTTCATTATTATTAGAAACATCCTCCATCTCCTACAATCGGGACAATTGTTCATTTGTAATCAAGTTGCACATTTGGAGCTCTGTGTTCTCGCGAATACGTCCCTTTAGGGGACCTCGTTAAGACCAATCCTAACCATTCCTAACTTAGTTTTGAGGAGAAAAGATAGACCTAATTCTAAATGGCGCTGCCCCACGCACATTAAATTCCATAGACAACTGTTTGCGATCATTAAATCTATCACGAAGGACATGGTATTGCGGATTCGCTAGATTTAAGTAACGAGACAAGGAGTTAGATGGAGTTAGGTGAAAATTTGAAATTTTTTCACAACCAAGCATGGCATAATGGTTCGGTAACCGTTGTAACGAGATTTTTATTTGTATTTGCCTTTTATGCGATCGCCCGAATCAACTACTGACCGACTCCTGATATGACTGAATATTCGGATTGCTAGCGTGTCCTGACTTGCTCAGCAAATTCTCTTTTTATAATGTTCATCTACGAACAATATTATATGTATATTATATTAATCAAGAAGTATCCTACCTTCGTGCTTTATATATTTCGCGACGATAATATATACAATCGCAGTTGATAGCAGAACGTACTTTGAATGTCGAATGGGGTGCACACGTTACATTCTGGGATATATTGACTCGATTTCTAACCTCATCCTTCGTCTCTTTCTGCGCAAGATTAGTTGATGTTTCGAAGGAAGGATGGATTTATTTGAATACAATAACGTGTGGTGTCTTGCTTAGTAGGTGCTGTTACAAGATTTGGCACTGTGCCCACGATGTAGACAATTGAGGCAAACTTTCAATTACTTTATCTTCTCAACACGCTGATTAGTGGGAAGCACTAATTGATTTTTTGCAGTAGTGTAAAAAATAGTTTACGAAACAGATAGGACATTTGTTGGTATTCGTTGTGGATAAGCAACGATTAATTTGCGGGATCTCTGCGAGATAAATATATTGAATGTTGAGACTGCGGGTTGTTTTACGCGAATTGATTTCGATAGAAATTTATAGCATCGTTCGATGAGCACTTGTAAGTTGGAAAGAGTTTTTTGTCGTTCTTTCGTTTCGATATGCGTTTTTCTCACGTCTTTTTTGCTCGCGCATCTAACCTCGCATTCAAAAGATGTATCAGTAAGATGTGTGCCATTTTTTCTATGGGATCTTCTAACGACGTTAATGACGCGAGAGAGAATAGTACCCTCACGTGATAGTCATTAATTAATTCATTTGTATTTTTATACCATTCGCGTAGTAAGCGCAACGTAGCATTATAATTATTATCTAATATTGCCAACTTCTTAAGGGCACAAGTAGCTCCCTTTACTGCAAATTTGAGATAATGGAACTCGATATTTCTTAACGATTCATTATTGTTTGTCAATGACTTGAATGTACCCTCTATGAAACCGTAGAAATTCAGCAAAAGACGTAGCGAGTAGCTTAATCGCAAGAAATGTTCCGGATATAGCAGGTGATTCGGTCACAATCTAAAAGATTTGCACGTGTCATGTGATTTTTTGTATGTAACTCCTCAACGCGTCGAAATATTTTCAGTCATCCTCGGTTTGCTTGATGAATTGCTTCATCAGAAGTTCTCGCAATTATCCTCATTATGCACTCCTGTTTCAAGTTTATTAATTAACAATACGTTTAATCGTTCTGTTTAATCGTTCCTAAAGAGAATCGATTGCCGCGTTCTTTCTATGCGTAAAAGTTTAGAATTTTGTTAATATTATTTTGATGCGATCACGCTTTTTTATTAATTTGCGAAGACTCTCCGTCATCTACTAATGACTTTTTTTTTATCGCAAATTAGACAATAATGAATCTCTGATTTGATGGAGAATTCTTAGTGTCATTCTGAATGACTTCTAGAAAGTTGATGACGTAGAAACACCTTTGAATTTTCGTTCTTCATTGGAACAGTTGTTTCAGAACATCTCCAGAATTCTGAGCATTTCTTGAGGCTGTCTTTGATCGCTTTTGAAGTGTTGATCTTCCTTGTAATGTGCCTGTCTCCATCTTTCTTGCTAAAACAGGAAGTAGTAGCTGATATCAGCGATCACCAAATATTGAAATATCTCTTAAACTAGTTTTTCGAGATAAGCAGATTAATATTTTTTAATAGAGAATAAAAGGATGCATCGGTTGGTGTACAAAAAATATAGGGTATCATTTAAAAAAATTAACTTGATCTTGAAATTTCCGAAACGTTTCCACTTACAAACAAACCAATTTCATCAAATTATTTTCTTAAACCGTAACAAGATTTATCAAAAACATTTTTTCAAATAATGAATGGTATAATATCATTTATAAATTAAAATTGGATATCCTGTATATGTCCGAAGTGTTACCAGGTTCAATTAATGAAGAATTTTAGGTAGAATCGTTGTAGAATCGACAACGCTGCTTATATTTTTTTATCTTAATTGCTATAGTTATTAGTGTTGCAGTGCAATATTTGCCTAAATCGATACGGCAGGACGTAATACGAAAAGTCGTAAGGAGATCCTCAAAATATGAAATACGAAAAAGCATATTTATCTGATTGATCCTTATTAGACAATGGCGTGATGTAAAAATACGTGTAATATGTAATATCATGTCAGTAAAATCTCCGAAGCATAGAACATGAAAAACATTACATACTAGATCTATTCTGTAGTTAGTGGATGATGTAATGTTTAGTCTGGTGCGAAATTTCATAACATATTATGATTAATATTTGCAAATTTGTTCTATGCTAACGCAAAGTATATGACAAAAATGCATTGAATAACAATATCTGTTTCGTTTATGGTTAGGTACAAGATAAAAAATGCATTCAATACTAAATTTTTGGTAACAAAAATATGTTTCTCTCTATAAATATATAACGAAACAACTTTTTTTTTTAAGTAAATTCTTTGGTTCTTTGTATCTTATTAGTTCACGTATCACTTTCTATTCACAGGATAAGAGAAACCGGGAAAATAATAGAAATATTGCTTTTTCATTGTACGCTAGGTCGGCAAATTGGAATTGAATTTTCTTTCAGGGCAGAAAATCATCATAATCTTGTAGTGATCAAAGTCCTTCGCACCACCTTAGAGTAATTAGGGTAAGTTAGAGTAGGTTAATTATTCTTATTAGTTACATATTAAGTAACAGTTTTTATATTAATTTGTTGATAAGTTAATTTATAATAAGAATGCGCGGAGAACCGAAAAGAAGTTATTATTGTAAAGTTTAAGGTTAATTAGAACAGAAGACAAAATGAACAATATGCGCACAAAAAAAGTCTATTCACTAACGGATTCCAAGCAATATCTATACATAAATACTACATAGAGACAAATTGTTATTTAATTAATTCGTTGTTATTAACAATAAATGTATACAATAAAGCTAGATAACTGAGATTTTTTATTAATATTTTTTATTAATATTTTTGTATAATTCTATAGAATTAATGAAGCTTTCCTAAATTTGTACTTTCATGCATGAACCTTTGTAAATTTAATTTCATATAATGT
Organism: Tetragonula carbonaria; assembly: GCA_032399595.1. Taxonomy (NCBI): domain Eukaryota; kingdom Metazoa; phylum Arthropoda; class Insecta; order Hymenoptera; family Apidae; genus Tetragonula; species Tetragonula carbonaria. The sequence continues at coordinate 9,661,158 of JAUCRC010000015.1, read as the reverse complement.
TTAAATTATACAACGTTCATCTACAGTGATAAAATTCCGTATAATAATTGTTAATGACTAATTGTTTGCAAACAAATTTCAAAACTGTATATGAATATTGCCTAGAGATTCTAGAATTTAAAAATGTCCAAATATATTCTAGAAATCAAGTAATTAGTGAATGTTCAATAGATTAAATGAAAAAACATGCCACAAGATTGCGAAACTAAAAAGACATTATATTATGAAAAACTTTATTTCGCGTTCTAATATAGCCTTTGTGATTTGTTACGACGAATATATGAATTACGATCGATTCAATCGTCGAAAGTGAGGAAATCTGTAGGTACGAAAAGATTTTTATTTGACTTTCACAAGAAAATCTATCGTATAATATCGAAAATCTATTGCACAACTGATTGTTAGAGCTGTTAGCAGTAACAAACTTTAGCTTGGTATATGTCATAAATATGAATTATTATTGTTTTGTAAAATATTACTCGTTGTTTAATTATATCAAGAATATAAAATATATTTCAAACAGGATATCTCAATTATTTTTCACTGAAATAAATTTTTTATTTTTGACACACTCCAATATATAATAAAGGTGATTTAGTGGCAAAATTATTTCACCTTGGATTTTGATGGTGCTTCTTTTTAATTAGTTTGTTATGATAAGAGACAGAAAAAATTAACGAAAGATTAGTCAGATCACAATGATCTCAAAAAGAAAAAAAAGAAGAAAAGAGAAAGTGATTTACCGACAATCTATTTTCTATACAGACTGATTTCTTTTAACTGCTTTTCTGTAATGTACGAAATAGAAAAAGCAACTGCAATTTTATAAATAAAAAATAAAAACTAGATTTGTGTCGAGATTAATTTTAATGAATATAGAAAATATTCGTACACTGAAGCAAACCTTAATATAATTATTTTTTATAAAACAATGTATCTGTACATATTTAAAGCATTCTGTAGAATACATATCAAAAAAATATCAATCATTTGCATGATCTGCAAAATTAAGAAAGAAAATTAATAAATCAGTAGAAATATAGAGCAAAGTATTCATAGTTCTTATGACATTCTTGATATGAGAATTTCTCATGTTTATAGACTACGTTTATAACGTAAATATCAACATAACGAATAATCACTTTTTAATAATGATTGAGAAATGTTATCGGCTTCACAAGCTTCGAATTTTTTGAAAAATAGGAACACACAATATAAAAAAAATTATTATTAATTTACACAATCAGTGTAAAAGTTTGGCAGATATTTCATAAATTGTTAACAGACCAAGATTTATTACACAAAGTTTAATTAATAGGTATGGATTAAGAAAAATTAAAAAAAAATAAGTCAAGAAAATCAACTATTATATTGGTCGGATTATTATTCGAATGATTAAACAAAATCCAAAAACAAATACAATAAATATTGTGGAAAATTTAAAAAATAATTTAAACATTGATTTATCTGCTAGCATTATATGTAATTTCTTAAGGAATCAAAGCTATTATGGTAGAGTGAAAAAATATTTTGTCACAGAAACGATTAGAATTTGCAAAGGACAATATGAATACATCAATGGAGTATCGGAACAGAATAATTTTCAAGGATTAAAATAAGTTTAACATTTTTGAATTGGATGGACGTACTGTGTGGAGAAAAATAATTAACTTAATTCATAAAACTTATTACGCATTGTGAAACATGGTGATGGTTGCGTAATTATTTGATGGTTGGTGTTGCATGTGTGGTGTTGGCACATTGCAGTTTATTGATGAAGTAATAAATTATCGGATTTATATTGAGATTTAAAAATGTAATCTCTTCTCTAGTTTTAAATAGATGGGGATTAAGACAATTTTATTTTTATGCATGATAATGATTCAAAGCATATTGCGTTTGATATGAAAATGTCTTCACAGATATTAATCCTTCTGAATATTTGGATTATCTAAAACGTAAAATTTCTTAAGAAAGCATCAAATTTCTTCAAAAAATGATTTAAAAAATGCACATTTGGAGGAATGAAATAAATCCTTTCTTGCGTAATAGCAAATTTAGTAAATTCAATGCTTAGAAGAACTGCAACTATTGTAAAGTCAAAATTCTATAAAGTATTAATTAAGATAATTCATATATAAATTTTTACAGCAAATTTAATTTAAATTATTTTTTCTCATTAAAACTTATTATTGATTTGTCATATCGTAATTGTACAAATACTTTTCGCTTGTACAAATACATTTTGATAATTTATCAATTTTTTTGTCAATTTTGCAAATTATGCAAACGAGTTTTTTTATGATATATTCTCGTTTATGATATATCTCGGTTATGATATATACTCGTTTGCATAATTTGCATACACAGATAAACATGCATGTACAGATTATGTACAATATACAGAAATATGTACAGAATAAAAATTGTACATTTTCTTATAAAAATTATTTAACAAACAATAATTTTATAATTTCTTGAAATTCATTGTATACGAATATAATTATATAATTAAAATTTTTCTCCGTTGTTTGTACGCTGCATCAAAAAATATATACTGAAGTGGTCTTTCAACAAGTTCACCATAACAAGTAACAAATTTTTATTTTGTAGATTTTTAATTATCGTACCATCAATAATTATCATATTTAAAAATTTGAAAAATATCATCATATTTCTTCAAATCTTAATTCTTATGTAATAAACATATCAACTTTTTATGCATTTCATTTAAAAATTACTGATTCATGCAGAAAATTAAAATGGAGTAAATCAGATATATCATTCGTAAATAAGAAATAAATTAACGTATAAGATGTCCAATAATTTTATTATAAGGCGATATCTCAGTTAATATTAATAATAGGAGAAAATAATTAAGGAATGAATTATTCAATTCGATGGAAAGTATATTATAATAGAAATCATGTTTTTCGAAGTAAAGAATTTTTTTTACATAAATTTCGATTCTTTCGTTCACAACAAATATTCAAACCATCGTTATACCAATCAGTCACAATAGAAATAAATACAAATGATACGTTCAAAATATTTCAATCGAATCATCTTGAAGTTAAATGATTTGTAATTATTACGGTCACTGAAAGAGTTTACTTTTTTACGTTCTAAAAGTATGAGATTCCGCCGCAATAAAAAATCGTCAAAAATAAAAAAAATGACAAAATCATCTATATTTCAAAAAAATGTGACTTTGAGAAAACGATGATTCCCATTATAGTATACGTGTAGTGTATGTATGTATGTATGTAAACAATTCATTTCTTAATTACGTTCTTTATTTATATTAACCTACACATCGCTTTGTAACGGAGTAGAATAAAATTTAATATATACATGTACTCATATATGTACCTTTATTTATGTATATAATTTATTGCAGCATTAATTTTCAAATAAATTTCACATGAATTAAATATTTAATAAATTATTAATTTAGTTATTAGTTTCAAATAATAAAATAATATTTCCTTTCAGTTTTCAAAAAGTAAGATAAGAATATATATTTTACATTTAATAGATTCTGTATTATGTTATAGATGAAGAATTATAATACAGAATTTTACACTTGGTTTGCGATTGTGCGATATCCTGTTTTATAGTTTATTTGTAATTTTATAGAGAAGTTTATTTTTAATTCAATCCGTTACTATACTAAATTTCGGTTATATTTTTCAAAAAGTATAAGAATATAATGGGCTTTATATTTAATAGATTCGGTATCATATTGCGGATAAAGAAGAATTGCAATGCAGAATTCTATACTTCGTTTGCGATTGTACGATATCGTGTTCTATACTTTATTTATAATTTTATAGAAAAATTTATTTTCAATTCAACAACAACCGTTACTACACTAAATTGATAAAAGATAAAATCGGTACAGGGATCAGGAGACTGCCAAAATGTGGAATACGAAAAAGCGTTGAACGTCAGGTTTATTTTGTACGGTGTCTGTGCGAATACTAGGAACATGAAAGAATAAGACGAAGCCAAGTGAAGTAAAGGCAAAGAGAATGGAGAATGGTGATGGTGAGAGGCCGTGGTGAGTACAGTGGAGGGGCAATGGCTTACCTACCTGCCGGTTGAGAGCTCAGTCGGTGTCCGCCAGGTTGAAAATCCGTGTCTTCTCTTCGTTTTTGTACGTAACTTTTTATACTTCTGCTAAAACGGGCAGGAAGAAGGTTGAAAATAAAGATATGAAATATAACGAAACATATACCGTCGATAAATGATTTTTATTCAGTGTTAGTTAAAACGTTCACCGATGAAATTCATAATGAACAAGTTTTCTTAACTTGCAGGGAAAATTTTCAGAAAAAACATTAAACTACCTTTTTGTCTGTGCAATTACAATTATAGTGTATGAGAGTGTGTGCTTTGATAGATGAGCGATCCCACGCTATGCCATAAACAACGTGTTTGTGTTTACATATGGTGACCTGTGCTAACCTTGGAATGATCAACAACCAAGCATTGTGATTTTTGGATTGCAGTAAACTCCTCGACGGCTAATTATTGTTATCGACATCATCGTAAACATGTTTGAGTTCGACAGCAGTAGATAGTAACATTAGGTGATATACTGGTGTTAACATACTAACACGCACGCATGAGCACACGCTAGTGTATGACAATATGGTAAGTACTTAAATATAAGAATGTATTTAATATATTCTGCTCGTTATGGCAAGTGTACGATAAAAGAATTTCATAATAATATCCAATTTCGTTTGTTCAACTGATTATAAGAATCACAGAGTTGAATTTGAAATAGCACTCACTGCATTTGAAATGTTTTTCTGTTTCTTCAAGAGGAAGAACAAGGAAAAGAAAACAGCAAATGAAGTGGAATACGAAGAAATTAATATTTTCCAATAAAGATATCTTACTTTAAATAGAAAGTGAATAAATTATATCTTCATAACCAATGCTGTGTCAAACATTTGATCGCCATTGAAATAAGATCTAAAGTCTAGAGTAAAGAAGACAACTAAATATTTTATGTATTACCATATGTATTCATTACTTGTCGTACTTTTTATGTCGTCTGGAGTCGTTGTATGTTCTTTATGTTGTATATTATTTATCATTATCATTCGAGTTTTGATGAAACTTTCATTACAATTGCCGTCCTTTGGCATATGTCGTGCAATTCTAGCGATATAAGAATGCTTAGCATGCAACAAGTATATTTCATCAATTGTTGAATTGACTCGAACGCGGCAGGTGAGAAAGAAGAAGCGCACTTGTAGAATCCTTGCACAAGCCAACATAACATTTTTATTACTTGACTTATTATTACGAAAATAATAAGACAGCAGCAACAATCGTTCGTAATATCATTATCATATAAAAAATGATACTATCTTTGTTAAATAATTTCTAAAGTATTTTTAGTTCTTTTTAAAATCATTATTCTTGTTTTTGTGAACCATCTAACACGAATGATAGTAACGTATTTAACATTGATTTTCGACGGCAGTTTATACTAATATTATAAAGTTATTCTTTCCTACACGTGTGCTCTAACGAGTTGTTCGGTTAGTCATGCGTGTAGATTGCTGTAAAACCTGGCTCTAGAAGCAAATGCAAATCATACCTTTAGGGCTAGATATCTGCTTTCTCGACGTTTCCTTTTCCTGTCTCCACCAACATGCGGAGTTGTACTCTAATTGCAGCGTAATAATTGTGCAACGCGAGAGAATTCTCTCTGTATTGTATAACTTGTAATCTGTAGTCTTTATGGACGTATCATACTAAATATCTTGCCATCTTGTGCTTTTCTTGTGTCATGAAAACTTGCACTTTAGTGAGAGAGGTCTCTCACTTTTCTTCCTTCATTTCGTTTTTCACTTTGGTGAAAACCAGTACACTCTAGGTACCGCAAATTTCTTCGAGTTTGAGGATTTATTCACCTCCTAAAGTAACTCACGAATTTGTTATCGTAATTTGTATCGAAAAACGCTTGAGTAAAACCTCGAGTGTTTATTATCAAATTTAGGAAACAATAAGAATATATCAGTAACAATAAATGCTTATCATTTTTTCCCACGATGAAAATATAATATGAAACATAACATGAAATATAATATAATAAACATAATTATAATATATAGATTTAGAAGAAATCATTTTATCCCCACGATGCAAAGTTATGCAAATCGCTTTATCCAATTATATTTCAATTTATATTTTTGTAATTTATCTTGCTGTATTGCGGTTACCTGCTTTTTAATATATATATGTGTGTGTGTGTGTGTGTGTGTGTGTGTGTGTGTGTGTGTGTGTGTGTGTGTGTGTGTATATATATATATATATGTATATATATATATACTTATATCTGTTTTATCTATTCTCCATTCCTCATATTGCCGGAAGTAACAAGAAACAAGAGGATAATAATCCGGATTTAACTTTCAGTTAGTGTAATCTTCATCTGAACAGTTAGCCTATATCAGAAAGAGCTGTATGTAAGTACGAAAGTTATGTGTGTTGTGTGTTTTTCGTTACCGTTACTTGGCATAGTTACAAATCTTCTAAGATATATTACAGTCCAAGTCGTTGCGATATCTGATTTTTATTAAACGAATTGACGAAAAATCTGTAACTTCCAAGAATGCAGATCATCTCGCACGCGTGAGCTCCACGTGCAGATCAGTCGAGTTATGTAATGTGGAGATTTGCACACGCAGATGCTGCATGTTACCTGGCCAAAAACAAAATTGTCGCGTATTTCCATCAGCGTCATAAATACATGTGTAAATAAATCAGAAACAATATATCGTTTATTTTTTAATTTCAGAGAAATAAAATATAAAAATATAAAATAAAAAAAACATAAGAAATAAAATAATTAAAATAAATATATAAGAATTAAATACATAAGAATTAAAGTAATCTTAATTTCAGAGATGCATAAATAGGAAATAAAAAGAAGATAATATATCATACTTTTTGGAATCTACTTTAATAAAGATCATAATTAATATTGAAATAACAGATCAAAATCTTTATGATAAAAGACAGATCCTTATGATAAAAAACAGATCCTTGTGATAAAAATTAAGAAACACATCGTGCTTGATTCGTATAATCATTTTTAATAAAAACAGTGACGTATAAATAATTTAGGTATATATGTGTTATACACATAAGTTGAGTTTAGTAAATTATTTAGTTTTAGCATAAATTCGCTCAAGCAATCTTATAACGTATATATTCCAAAGTATTTCAAAATAACGCAAATAAAATTTGGAAATATTTGCGATCGATCGTACGAACGGAAGAGAGAAAGGAACGAAAAAAAAAATAATTCGCATTAAGATAAAACGCGTTAAACCGAAGAAGGAACAAAAGTGCAAGAGGTTAACGTTGATTGTGACTAGTTTTTCTCGGATCGACAGCCTCTGATAGAAAACCTGCCTATCCACTTTGCCGTGGTCTCACGACTAGACGTTTCTTATAGCCGACTTCTAAGTGAAATCACGTGTACCTGTAGTTTTTTCGGTTAAATTAAAAGTTACGCACAACCTCGAAATTATCGGACGTGAAACACATTTTTTCCTAATGTTGTTTCTTATATATCGTTACTTATTAAAAAAAATTTTACCCATTCATTTTGTGGAAATCGATTGTGAAAAGCGAAGTAGATGAAAACAACACACAAACGAGAAGCAAGCATCGGGTTTGGAAAAATAAAGTGGTTACGAACTGGTAGCTGTATAGAATCGACCGGTTCTTCTTGTTATTGACTTCCTCTGCGCGACATATACTGAGTGGCGATAAGAAACGTTTTCTTTTATGTTTTTCTTTGAATTAATAAAATCATTAATTTATATTATTTTGCCCTTTTTTCTTTTGAGCAATGTGTTCAATTTTTTGTAAATGTGTGTATAAGGGAAAAGGGAAGGATCAAGATATTGGATAAAATGAAACAATTATTTATTTGGTATTTGTAAAGCTCCCATGTTATTAAAAACAAAAGAAATTATATTATTACTGTCAATAGTTGCAGTTGATCTATTATGTTGACATGCGTTTACCGGTCATATTTCTATCATGACAGAACGTATTTTGAATATTAACAATCACGTTATCTAAGTTAATTAGTTATTTGCTTATGAGCATTATACATATTATTATTCAATTAATTTCGATGTAACTTTTGAACTTAAATAGATATCATCCTAGTTTGCTCCTCATACGGAGTAAGATGGAATATTTTCTTATTTTTAAAATTATATTTTTCTAAGCTCACCATTATATTTTGTAAGTTTATCTTAACATATTTCGATAAATAGATGTTCACATTGTATGTAATATTTTTTTTTAGATATAAAATCAATAAACAATTTTTCCTTGTCCTCCTTCTCCTATACATATATACAGGTATGTTTCACACAAAGCATTGCAAACTGTTCCTTCGAAACGATTGCAAGTATTAATTTGGTTAACATTTTAAAATATAAATAGCTATAGGATTTAGTTTTGTACAAATAAAATTTAAATCCAATTTATTTAAATAAAACACTATATTAATTTTTAATTATTTTTATTTCAAATATTTCTTTCTGCACAGTTAAAACATTACAGCAATGAATATTTTTCTTAAGAATAATTTTTCCAATCATTTTTAAGTATTCATTTATTTTTTATTTATATATATATATATATATATATATATATGTGTGTATATGTGTGTATATATATTTCTGTGCCATTAAAAATATTCTTGAAATTATTTATTTTGCGCACAAAAGTTATTTTTCTTTTCGTTTTCGATGTATCCATACATTAGATACGCAAGAAAATATGATGAAAAATAAATCAATGAGCTCAAGAATGTTGTTAGCAGTGCAGAAAAACCTAGCAAAAAGAAAAAATAAATAAATACCTAAAAATGAATGGAAAATATCTTCTCAAACTTATTTTTAAGAAAAGTATTCATGGCAATAACTTATTAACAAATAATGTTTCAAATTAAAATTGTTAGATTTAATAACAATTATAGATATGAATAAAAATTAATATTCCATCTAGAAAAATTAGGAGTGGCACTCCTTTCACCCTTACAAAACTCACCTCTGTAACTACATAGTATATTCTAAAATTGGTCCCTGCGTATCATTATTAAACAGCTTGTAACGTTGTATACGAATTGAATGAAATGATTCCGAATATAATAATGATAAAATTGATAAATTCTGGTATAGCTTCCACGTAAATATTTCGAAGAGAATTATACAAAAACTAGTCTGTTTAATAGGAGAAAGCAAAAGCTACTAGTTCTACTAGTGTGTTTTTTATATTTTGTCTGATAGGTTATAACCTGAGATCGTTGTCACGAACGTGTGTAAATTCTAGTAAATGTAAATTTGGTTAAATCAGTAAAACTAGTCGATTGAACTATTAAATGTCACGTATAGTGTATATCTATTTACCTGTCTCGTAATTGGATAATATGAAAGTCACAGACACTCGTTTATAATTGCACTTCCGTAAAATGATCGTTTGAATTGAAAATTGAATATGCAAACTATAATATAAATTGACTATAAGATTGTAACAGTGTAAAAATATGAAAAATTTATGTATGCTTGCATATCGATAACATCATTTATGACATAAAACATGAGAAAAATAAACAAGTTAAAATTAAGACAGATTTTTCGAAAAATTGAGCGACCTCTTTTTACCGAAAAGAGGAACATGATGTAATAATTCGTGACGTCACAATGAGATTTGCAGATATCTCGATCAAATTTGATCAAGATATGACAAATAGAAGCTATTAAATTAAATAATTTCAATTATAGAAACATCGAACAATGAATATATATCTGAATATATATCAGTGTACAAAATAAGATAAAAATTTGAGACTGGCGAAATGTTGTAGTAGAATATGTTCTTAGGTATGTATCTGCATAACTATATAATAAAAGAGTGAATTCTCATAGAGATTGAATTAACGTGGTAGAAACATGTTCGAGACATATTTTCGCGTGTTGAAAAATGTGCAACAACGATCTTCTTCAATCTTACAATGCATCCTCGAGATAAATGCAATATTGTTGCTTTCTGCTTATTAACTCGACATTAATATTTATTTATTCGAAATACAGATATAAATTTTATTTACATAAATTTTTCATCCTATATAGAATTTTTGAAAATTGTTATTATATCACATTATCATTATTGCAACATGATATAATATCATCGAAAAGTGACAAAACAATTATAATTTTATATATTGTTTTAATTTTGAACATATTCAAATTGTTGGTTTTGCGATGTTAATTATATCAACTGTACACCTGTATTCAATCATATTACGTTGAACAGCAATTTGCAGACTATTCAATTGCTTCGCGATTCATTATATTGTTGTGTAACATATTACGCTATGCTGTAACATGGTAATTGAGTTCGGTTTTTTTCTTTTCTCTCATTTCTAGAAAATGTAATATATAATTCTAGACTTATCTTCTGACCGCGATTTTACTTAAATTCTGAAACGTACGATGAATGAATCAAGCTAGCATATTGTTGCAGTATTGACGTTATCAAGAAAATGTAATGATCTCCTGCAAATTTTTGGATTACTTAAGGTCGTAAATCGATCAAGAACTTGCTGCAACGAACACATTGTTATGCTTAGCTTTCAGCATTATTTCACTCGACGCACTATTTTGTTTTGTTTAGTTTAAACTATACATCAATGTTAATTAGCAACGGAAAGACAATGCGTCACGATATTCTCTCACGCAAGATATTTTAACATAAAAATCAAACATTATTGTAACCTTTAAGATTACCGATACATTTTGACTAATAGTAATTTAAAGTTTCAATTCAGTATAATTGTTTTTTTCAAACTAAAATTCCATTTTCTAAATATTTTATTCTATTTTATTTATTGCTACTCGAAACGATGTGTGTATATATAAATTTCTTATTATTAATCTAAATGACTATAAATTGTGTGCGATACATAATAAAACTGATCGAAGAATTTCTCATCATTCTACTGATAAATCATAAGCATTTATCTTACAAATGCATCTCAAATTCGTTCTTCTTCGAACTTACTTTGAATTTATAGAGAATAATAATTTCGATTTCATCAAGCCATGTGACTCTTATTATTACTACATCCATTTTCTAATCCATTTTCTAAATGGAAAATATAGATGCAAGTTGCGTAATTTTTCCTCGCTTCAACGTATGGAAAGAAGCTGATTGGTTATACGAACGAAGGTACAGTTAGACGAATCGCCGAAGTCAAAGAAGAGGTGTATCGAGCCGCGAAGGGGGAAGAGGAAGAGAGGGACGTTGGCGCAGAAAGGAGGCCACGAGCGACCTAACCATCCTCACCGTTATATCGGCGCCCACGGCGAAGCACCTTGGTTCACCTCGATTTACGACTAGTTTCTCGCAACTCAGGTACTACATGTGCCGCGAGTTTCGACGTTACATTTAACCTCTGCACCCACCTGTTCAGAACTAACGCAGGTGGCCAGTTCGTGCTATAGTCTTAGGATAAGAGGTATAAGCCGAATAGGATACGCGGAGAATAGATCAACGTTAATTTTCCTGCTGAGAAGACAAATCGCTGTTACGTGATGGAAAGACGCCTTACCCGGAAACTATTTTTCCGTCGAGTTCTAATTCCAATCTAGCCCGACTTTTGCAATTACGTGCGAATACAGGTTAACTGTCGCACTGGAATACACAGGTATCCAGTCTCCAATGGAATACCTGCATTTGCATGAAAAAAAAAACACCCGTGTGCAAGAGAATGAAATTTTAGATATTACAGGTGGAAAAAGATATTTTAAAAATTATACGTATAGTAAAGAGCATAACTAAACACATAGCGATGAAAAATTATTGATACTTTAAACTTTGTAAGAAAAAAATACCCTAAATTCCCCAAAGATGTTTTTACAACTGGTGAGAAAATAAGAGTACTTTTATTCTACAAAATTATAAAATTTCTTAAAAACATTAAAAAAATTTTTTATGACTGATCCAACATTGTTTTAAAAATTGAAATTTTCTGTTTACTACGACTTTTTAAAACTTGCTGTACGATTTCTTTACTTATTTTTTTGAGTTTTTGGACATTCAGGTTAGATGACAAAATGTTAGGAATTCGTGAATTTTTGTCATTTAATTTTAATGTTCAATAAAATGGCAAAAAGAATTCTAACAACTATAGTCGTTGTAAGAAACTTCAATATTTAAGACAAAGATGGATTTAGTCATAAAACAATTTTTCAGTGCTTTTAAAGATTTTTAAAATTTTCTTAAAGAAAAGAACATTTTTCCGCAACAATTTTCAAAAGAAAATTCGTTAAAATGTCTTTAAAAGAGAATTCAGCGTAATCAAAGTAAAAACTTTATGCTTGTAACAATTTTATTATAACAGTTTAAAATATGAATAATTTTTCAACGAAATTAGTTGTAATATAAAATTGATCCCACAATCTATATCTGTTTAGAACAGCGATGGCAACACAATCGTAAAATGTTTTTTTGAAAAGACAGAGCATCGTAAAGCTTTTTCTTTTGTATTCTACATGCAAATATTCACTAAAATATTATGTATATTAAAATCTTATATGTGTGTTTAGTTTTATTCCTTATTGTATATTTTGCAAGATTGCGTGCTTTACGTCGAAACTACACGATCTAGAAAAATTGAACAGTTAAAAGTTGAAAACCATTATTTGTTGTTCGAGGTAACAAGGTATCTCTCTAAGCATCCTTTATAAATGCAAAACAAAAATCTCTCTCGATCGTTTTTGAAATTATCTTGTGACATCTTGTAATCACATCGCGTCATGGCAAATAAAAAAATAAGTAACAATTTTATAAAGTAGAATAATCTCGATTATTGAAACTTATTGAGAGACAAATGTGTTTGGATAATAGATAATAAAACAACAGTTTTACTAACAAACTGCCGTGTAAAATTAAAGGATTTATTGTTTTTTGTTGAAAAATTATCCATGTTCAAAATGAAAAGAACTTCATGAAAAAATATTAAAAAATATTATACAGCAGTCAATTCATTTTGAAGCGTATTTTAAAGCTTCTACTTTCTACAATGATCTACAATTTACTTTTGCCTATAATGTTCGTACTTCGTGTAACTTCACTAACATACGTACATATACACACGTTCACATAGACTGTTTTGATTAGTTATCTTCAATGATTTTGATAGAAGAGAGTAAATATGATGGCCTGCATACGCACCTGTGAAATGAACTTTAGAATAATTTCGAATAATGGATGTTTTGATAATCGAAGTTTTACTGTAATAAATTCTCGGTAGCTAATATGTCGTGCATCTCCTGTTCAGAAATAATAATTTGGAAATCAATACGATGGAAATACAAAACGATCCGTTTCGTTATATCGCCTGTTAAAATTACCTCGTGCACATTTTGCAATCTTCTCTGCGAATACTATCGAATACTGTTGAATACCACGAATACCATCATTCGTAAATCAAGGAAAAAAATTCCTTTTGCTCTCTAACCAATCAGCGATTTTCCTGATTTACTTTCTATTTCCAATATGCTTGAAAATTGAGCGTGATAAGTTGCATAATGAAAAATTGCGTAGCTTCGTTGCTATGCGAATTCGTGTAATGTATATTCTCGGAAACACATGCAGAATAATATTTCCGTGATCATTCGTGATTTTCATCTTTTCTCATGGTTTCATTTCACGTTTTCGAGATCAAATGAAACTGTATTTGCAGATAACAATAACAGGAGAACACTAGAGCATGATGTATGCAGTGGGACTTCATTTATCTGTATTCAATTAAACAGAACGAATTTTTATTTACCGCTTGATTTGACGTTTGATTTACCGCTAACTTGCCGCTAAATTTTTCATACGAGGCGTTCCACTTAAGTATTTGTGCATGCGTTGCGATAAGTAATGTTCGATTAATTTTTTCCATAATTAAATTGTGTGGCTATTTGCTTTGATATGTATTACGAGACAAATTAATTATTAAATTATAATATTTACAATTTTTCATGGTAAAGAACAACTAGATACATACAATCTATTAAAGAATATTCCTTTAAGAATTTTAATTTTTAAAAAATTTATTAATTTCTTTAAACTAAAAATTAAAAATTATTTTTGTACGTAAGTATAATTTTGTCGTCGTGTAATTCAATTAAATTCAAAGGGAAAAGATTTTCAAATATTTTCAAATATTTTAAAGAAATATCTGATCCCTTCGATTTTTGAATTACATAAAAGTGGTTTATTTAAAAAAAGAGAATATTAAAAGAAAGGTGTAAATTTAATAAAATCATAATTAAGACGATAAAAATAGTATGTGAGAATTAATAAATAAATAAACTATGTGAATGCAATATATAGCATAAAATTATTGAATTGTTTTGCGACATCATTATTCGATTACAGAGTGTTTCATGAAAACCAGGCCATCTGAATACCTTTTTTATTAGTGATAGTATGAAATCATTCCTGACGATTTTAAAACTTGTTGAAAAAACTATTTTTTTTTTTTAATATCATTTTTAATCTTTTTCAAGGTCATTGGCATTTTTATCTAAGAAACGTTTATTTTTTTCTATTCCACATAGCTCAAAAAATACATTCAGATATATTCAGATATAATCTTTAAATGATCTTGGACTTAAAAATTTTTAAAGTAATGTGAAACTTCCGTTAAGCGAGATTCCAGCTTAGGATGATAACAGAACATGATCTTGAGAGTGTAAACAAACACTATTATTTATTGCTGTATGAAATTCGTTTAGTATTAGTTTTCTCAAGGATTTGTTCACTGTTAGTTTTCTTGGTACATCGACAAGTGATTTATAATGAGTCAAGAAATTCAGAAGCAAGAAATGATTTTCATTTATAGTGAAGTTCGTCAATGTCTGAGAGAAGCTGTTCCAAAAAAAGATTTCCAGAACATATTTGCCCATCGCGTTCTACATACGCAAATATCATTAAAATATTTCGTGAAACTGGTAATATCGATAGAAAAAAACATGTAAAACTGTTATCCATGAAATAAACTAAAGAAACATCATCACTAAAGTCCATGAAAATCCACATATTAGTTTAAGACAATTTGCAATCAGTGTAAGTGTTTCAAAGGTATTCTGGATGCTTCATGTAAAAAAATTTCATCCTTTTCATTTATCTGTTCATCGAGCCCTCGATGGAAGAGACTTCGAAAACCGTTTAAATTTTTGTCAGTAGGGCATAGTACGTTAATATGAAAATGATGAAATGTTTTTCACAAAAATATTTTTTAGCAATGAAGCATCCTTTACAAATCACGGTCAATTAAATCTGAAAAATGTATTATTGGTCGGTTGAGAACCCTCGATGGTTTAGACAGATTAATAGGCAGACACCGTAGACTCTAAATGTTTGGTGTGGAATTGTAATAGAATAATTGAACCTTATTTTATCAACGGTACGCAAACTGGACAAAATTATACTAAATTTTTGTAAGACGAATTGGGGATTTTATTAAAATATCGCTCAACATAAGTTTTACATTAATTTAAAAATATTAAAGACCAAGGTCATTTGAAGGCCACATCATAAACATATCTGGAATACGTGATGGAATAGAAAAAGATATATGTTTCCTACATAAAAAGTGCGTAAAAATGATATTTAAAAAAAAAATAGTTTTTCCATCCGATTCGTTTCTTCAATCGTCAGGAATGATTTTCGTACCATCACTAATAGAGAAGATATTTAGATGGCCTGATCATTTTCATGAAATGACCCTGAATATACTTATTGACAGTTATTCGTGTAAACATTTCCAATACATAGCTTATATAGAGTATACCACCTAACGGTCGTCATTTTTCAGAACTCAGATATAATTCAACTGCAACGTAAAAAACCCTTAAAAAGTTCGAAAAAAAACTCAAGATGATGTTGAACTTTTAAAATAGTATTACATATTTTTGATATTGTAGCAGGCATCAAGGTGAATTCAATGATACTTTAGATTAAATTTAATGATACTTAGACTAAACCTTTAACATGACCTTGGCCATAACATGACATTGACCTCGTTTTAATTTCGCAAAAGAAACTGAAAATTTCCATCATAGTTACTTTTCAGCAAACAAAATGTCAGTATACTGTATACTTTTACATGCTAAATTACATTAAATTATCTATATAATGGTATACTGTATACTTTTACATGCTAAATTACATTAAATTATCTATATAAAGGTGTTTAATGTTATGTTTACTTTTACATGTAATTTATGCTTTTTTTATAATGACTGATGGTAATCATTTTGTTTGCCGATAGTAATCATTTTGAATGTGTAATTTGATGAAAATAAAACAATTTTTCATTGTAATATTTTCCTTGATTAAGATGATTATTAGCACGTGCTATAGCTTCTACGTGATTTGAAATTAAATATGTATGCATATAGAGTTAAATATAAATTCAATGTCTTTATTTATAAAATCAGACACGTTTAAATCACGATGCTATGAGAGAGTAATTTGGTATAGTAATTCTATTTGACATTTGTTGTTAGTAATCGACAAACTGTTTCTATAATTTTCTATAATTTTTTTCATTTAAAAGAGATTTATGAACTATGAAAAGACATATAACACATAATGAATATATAATAAATATAATAAATGACAATGAATTAATAATAAATTACAAACGGACACATAAAGACCATTATTGATCAGTTTACGGAAATTTAGTTTATATTGGAATTAATGCAAACTTTTATAAAGGATCCTTCAAAACTTTTCGCGTATCGGACATGTGTATCATCTAATATAAAATTATGGCATAGAAGGAAAATTTCTACTTTTATTTCGTTTTTTCTTGATATACATATAGGTATAGATATATATTTTTCTCTAAAATTTTATAGCAATTTATAAAATAAATTGACAGAAGCATTCATTCGAACGATTCATTATGATTTTACTGCCTATATATAATTTTCAAGTTTTAGTAATATTTCTTTGAATATCATATATAAATTATAAAATTTCATATTGTATATAGTTTCTTCATTGAGCATTGGCATTAATTCTTGCTCACGTATTTGAGGGAATCAACATGCCACATCAACGCGTGATTTGACATGCTCGAAAAAATCAACATCATATTTATGATCGAGAAATGACCATAATCCGTTCACAATCCGTGTTATATTTAATTGTCGTTTGCTCTGTATTTACAATCAATCAATCATTAATTTTGTCCAGGCTCGAATAACATATCAATCCAACTCATTTGAACCCATCGAAATTGTATTAAATTAAACATTTTATTTGAAGTTTATTATAAGATTTTTAAGTTTAGTTTACTTTTAGTTTTTTTAATTTTTAAAATTCTTTAGTTTATTATTGTTACTTGTCTGACACGTGTCTTGTCACAACACATATACTTCATTAAGACTACTTTCAAAATGGCTAATTCGATTTACGTTTCGAAGATAAAAGATAGATAATCAAAGATAAAAAGAAGAAAAAAATGGGATAGAAATTTACATACCAGCGCAATTACAAACGATGTATTAAACTATGATATAAATATTACGTTATTTAAGTACAAATGAAATAAACATTAAAAGATGAAATAAAAATTGGTTTAAATGTGACGTTATATCAAAGATACGTTGCATTCAGTGTAAGATGTTAAATTTCAAACGGACAATGCCATATTGATTGTGAATCGATCACAAAGCAACCAAAGTAAATTGGAAAGTATATGCTTGGTTTTAAATTTGTTTCTAGGTACACTAGGGAATGTTTTCCAGATCCAATCATCAATTTATTTCTTTCTTTAAAGGCGCGGCACTTTTAACCAAGCCACTCATTGGTTACTGACCGTGCCCACTGAGACAGACACAGGTCGTAGAGCAGGTAGCCAGGTGCAAGACACAACCAAGGATAAGAGGGAAGGGACTAGATATAACTGGGCGTGGAGAAAGAGGAAGGTGAAGGTAAAGATGCGTGAAGCCAGAAGTCGAGTCGAAATTCTTGTGTGAAGAGGTCGCGACTAGAACGATATATACAAAGTTTCAAAGGGAATGACCTTTCCAAGGTTCTCGTTGAGAACTTTTTACGCACAATGCGAAAGTTTTTATTCTGATTTATTTTTTTCTTCATTTTTAATTTAAAATCAAACGTGTTTCACTAGCTGAGAAATTAGTCAAGTCGAAAACGATTGAGAATTAAAAAGAAAATCATGGATATCAACCGCCGAAGATCAGTTTTAGACTTTACTAAATAATATGTTATAATTTTAGGATAAACATACAAGTTACATTTTTTTTTTTGTGTTATTTTCATAATTCATAAAATTATCGATATTTTTCTAATGTAATATAGCGAATAGACAAATATTTTTCTGTTATCCTTTTATTAGAATGTCTTGCCTTGAACCTGTTCATAGTCCATAAAGGAAAATTATTAACCATACATAATTAGATAACCATAAACTACAACCATAGACATTTCTAACCACAATTATTTATTATTTACTTAATAATTATTTACTTATACCAAATATGCATTTAATTATCGGACTAAAAAAACTGTTTATATCGCGTATCCTACAGATATATCTACCGAATTCCAATTATTGGACAGAGTTTCAAAGAATTTGTATTGGGAATGGATTTCCTTGTTACGAGGACGTCACTCCACGAAGTTCCTGACTCTTGTCATCTCCATTTTCCGTAGCTAGTAACGTCAGAGTCAGACCTATAGCAATTTCTGTGCCGTGAACATGTTGTTCGTTTCAATTATATATAATATTGGAAATCCATGTCGCTTGTTGTGAAAAAAAAGAACAAAGTCGAAGATAAAATTACCGTTTGTTTGAGCTAATTCCGTACAAAATTCTAGTGACAAATATTTCTTTTAATTAAAATATTTTCTTATTTTATTAAAATATTTAATTTTAATCTTTTTAATATTCGATTTTCCTTCGAATAAAATATGCGGAAATAGGTTATATATGATTATTCAAAGTGATACATCTATAGTAAAAGCAATAAATTAATGTATTATCAATGAAACAACAGGCTTTTTAACTAATTTCCGACGAGTTAATAAATATTTTCTCGTAGTTGTTTTTTCCTTTGTTACATTGGCATTTGTACTTATTATATCAATCACATTAAAAAGTAATTTGAAAGAAAATGTTTTTACTTTGCAATTTAAAATAAATATTGTAATATATTTGTGAATGCATCTATCGAGAAATTATCAAAAGAATTTTCGCAATAAAAATACTTCTTAAAAAAGACTCCTGTTTGCTGTAATCAAAGTTGATTAGCATCAATTATTACACGTTACTCATTATATCTAATTGACTTCGTTTTACACAAAACTGACGCAACCAATCTCTCCTTGGTTCTTCTTGGCTCAAGTCGAGTAATTAAAACTTGGTTTTAATTACCAACTTGACCAATTGTACAAATGACAATTAGCCGTCGTTAATTTCGTTCTTCTTTCGGTCCATACCCGTTTTGCGAACATACAGCCTGGTCATTATCTTTTTAATAGTTTTTTACGAGTATCGCTTTCGCAGCATCGAGGTCGGCGACAATCGAAGCAACCGATACATAAAATTTTAATTATTTTCTTCGCGTTATATCGGTTAATTACTGAGTATTACTATTTTCGGAGTATAACCAGATCCACGAAGTGTCCTTGGTATATCTCTATAATTATATCATCATATAATTATAACAGAAGTAACAATGTGTTAAACACACGGTTTTTCGAAACGTAAATGAAAATATTGAAACATTTCGCTTTTACGGAACCTTGCAAGCCTATTTATATCATAAATCAGTGGTAGTTTTTAAATTAGTATCTTCGTAGAAATATGTAGACCATAGAACTGGTGCAAAATTGATGATAACTGGTGATAATTGTCTCAACGATAATTAGCAACGAATTTCAGCAAAATCTTGAACAACAATAAGGAAAACATTTTTCTTACGGATTAGCGTGCTCGTCAATATTTTGAGAATGTGATTAGCTTTCAAGCATCACCAATTAACCATTTTCTCTATGTGAACATTCCTACAGATCGGTTTATTATCGTATGATGCTCCTTTGTAGCAATTCTTGATAAATATGAAACAATTACATCTATTCCGTTATTTTATAGATTAAAATCTGTTTACTTGTTCTATCGATTCATTTTGGTTCTGAATTTTATTGTATAGATTTATCAGATGATTTAACTGATTCGTTCTAATTCTGAATTTTATTATAAGGAATTCAAAAATCGATAAAAAAGTTACATATTGTCGGCAGTATCAATGGTATAATTTATATCTTGTAGTTGTAGTTATTATCTCTCTATATAATACAGAAAAAAAACTAGATGATCGATTTTCTAATTTTCGATTCTTAATTAATTTGTGTGTAATGAGATATATTTTTTTTGTATTTAATTTGATTATAAATGGGACGTAACAATTAGAAATATAAAATTGGATTTAGATTAATTAAATTAAATTAAGTAAGTAATTACCATTAACTCATACAACTTGGTCGAATTCATTTTGTTTGATTATTGTTATCGATAATTCTGATCGAACACGTAATATTCAAGCATAGAAGTGATGCGTGGGAATTTTTTTGCGTTCTACGGAGTTACGCTCTTTCTTTCAATTTCGCTTGTTAAACTGATTTTTTCATTAGGGGAAAGTAGGGTAAAACCTAATATATTTAGCTTCGTAATAAAAAATCGGAAATGGCAAAAAGAAACTCACACAAGGCTAAACAAGGCTAAATCTCTTAATTGGATTTTATACAATAAAAAAATGATCAAACTTTTTTAAAAAAATTGTTTGTAGTATGCAAAAGCCCAGTTTTTCCCCATAGGAGTGGATGGATAGCTATTAAAAAACGTACGGAATGAAATGCAGTTATAAAATTTTTATTTTCATTAGTTAAAAAATAGTAAAAACAATTATTTTTAACAATTTTAACAAATATAAAGGTATTCTGTTTGGTCTGTCTTATAAAAAGTTATATTAATTACTAGTTTAGGAACTTTTACCGTATTTATAAAAAATTTGAACTATTTTATATAATAATCAATTTATATATATTAAGCTTTGGATTTGAAACGTATAAAAAGTTCCTTACAAACTATACAAACATCGCTTGTAGATAATTCATTTATTTTTGACATTTGTTTATTACAGATTTTTTTTCTTTTTTTAATAGTTTGTCTTCCAATTGATTTCTATATTCTTCAGACGTTATTGTAATGATTTTCCCTTTTCCCCTATTGTTCCTTCTTATTGTGCGCTCTGCTTGGGGAATAGGTTTAATTGTTTAGAAAGAAAATGTAAATGTTGATTCATAATCAGTATCCTGTGACTGGGATGGAATGGGCTCTACATTCTTCGACATGGATGGCATAGCTTCAGCATCTTCTGATGTCTTCACTTCTGTTGATGTTAATAGTAAAGGTTCTACGAGTGCTGTTCTTCTAATATTTTCACTTGTTGCTGTATCCTGATAGTTTGTTGTTTCGGGAAATAAGTCGAGGTTAAAAGGAAATATTCCAGTTGCCCTGAACCTTCGAGCAGCAGTTTCCATCGTTGCTGTTCTAAAAAAATGCAGCTTTGTATAACATGGCTACTTCATAAATTGTGAGGTTTCTCCCGTAATTAGAAATCAACCACTTCCTAATCTTCTATTCGTAATAAATATTTAGCTTTTCCATAGTTTTTGCATTTACTTTTATGGACTTAACGAGATGCATACAAAATAATAACAATGTAAATTACATGATCAGAAACATGAAAACGAAAGGACGCTATACACAGTGGTACGAGGCAAACCCTTCTAAATACTCGGTTTTGTTCCAAATGCATTCATTTACTAAACATTAAATGTTTATACTTCAGTATAAGACAGAACGATGAAAGAAGGATTAAAATACTGTGTAAGGACTGTAGAATATTACTTATCTGAATGGATTCCTGAATGTGAAAACACTAAAAGACAATCATTTAAATCACAAAACTCTTCAAGCCAAAATTTTTAACTCTATCTGTACGAAACACCACGATATTGATTGTTTCTGAAACTTGTAAAATAAGGTCATGGGGTCTACCCGAATATCATGCCACAGTTCGATTACACATCGAGGCTCTTATTTTAAAAAAACCAATGGTACCCGGTTCTATCTTACTTTTCTCCACGTAAACCGACGTGCTGGTTTGTATATGTCAATACTGCTATCGTTGATTTCGCATCAATGAGACATTGGTTTATGTTATTCTTTAATTTCACCTATAAAAAAAAATTATTTAATTTACAATCGATATTGACATTGTATTTGTCATGTTACCAACAAGCCGTTAAAAGGAACCAAGTTAAATTTCATTTTCAATGATAAATTTTTTTATCAGCAAATAAAAATAAATGATAGCGTAGTGGATTAATAATTTATTAATTTCTTCACACGATTCGTTCCTTTCATCCCACACACAGTGTTTCTTTAATTGAAACGACAACTTGGTCGAGAAGCAACTTGTGCTTTGAACGTGTTCTGTTCTTTGCGATGCAAAATTAAATTGCTGATTCTCATCTTATCTGTATCATCAGCAACATACCCATACGGGTTCATGTGCCCGTATACTCTATGAGAACGAGTAATTCTCTTCCGAGGTGCTTCGTTGCGTTCGGATTCGAACGTTGCCTGCCTCCAGTGATTTTTAATCTCATTGTTTCCAATGAAATATAAATCTTAATTTTATAGAATTGATTGTAAGACAGTTATGAAGACAATGGAAAATTACGTATTAAACTTCATTAAACTTTCGAATACTATTTGCTTCTCTTTTTAATTTTTGTACATTATTCGATCGAAAAGTAGGAGTTGAATTTGAATTTGTATTAAGGTAAGATGGCTCGATCTCATTATATGGATAATTAAATGTCGGTAAGCTTTGTTTAGTAGTATGTTGTATTTTATTATTGCATCATATTAACCATTCTTCTTGTTCGTTTTCAATAAAATATGTATAATGTGTATAATTGAATAGTTTCAAAAATTTTCTGCTTATCTTTTAAACTATAATTTATTAACATTTTACCGAAGAGGTTTAGAGATTATGGCTATACTTTTATAAATAGCATCATTATAAAAAGAAAACAACACTCACATTCATCCCAGACTATCGAGTTGGTCCGAATTTTTAGGACAGAGTTGACCCAACATGAAATCGTGCATTTTATGAATTTATTTCATGAAACTGTGTGTATATTCGAATTGTGACAAGATGGCCTTTTACTTAAGATGTCATTTTTTTTGTTTTATAAATCTATGATTATTTTTTAATTTTCTGTTTGTAATATTATAAATAGTGTGTGTGTGTGTGTGTCTGTGTGAGTGAGTGTATCTACTATTACAAATACATATATTTTTTAAATATCGATTATATTTAAGATGTTATTCTTTAAAAAAAATTCTCTTAAAAAAATTGAGCCACTCTCCTTGTTTTCCCGCTCGCCGGAAGACCTTGTCATGCTTACACACAATATTTTGAATATTCGTTAGCGCGCGACGTCCTATAGACTGAGCCCGATCATATCATATGCTATCAGCATATCATCATCAGGCACTGATGAAGACTATTTATTTAGTCTATATAGCTAGTAGTTATTTAGTAATGTCTATATAGGTAGAATTCAATGTATTGTATAGTATCGAAAATTTTTTATGAATATCTTTGAAATTAATAAATATCCCAAGCCAATTTTATATTTGAGGTTCTCTTCTCCTCTCTTCCAATCCCTCAAAATGTCATTTCGATTGAAAACTGATGTTTTTCAGAACAATATTCAAAAACTGTAGTAAGGAAAACTTTTAAGGAAGGTAATATTTATGAATCAGAGAAAATATGAAAATTATTTAAAAAGCGGATGCCTTGTCGATCTTAGTAATTTTTAAATGTCGTAGAATTTAATATTTTGAACAATTTTTTCCTTTTTCGAGATATTTGCAGAAATCGAAACGAAATGTACAACTATATATACGAGACTGCACAAAACCTGATTCGCACGGAGAAAGCCGGTCTGCAACACTGTCGCTCACTGGCAAGTTTTTAATTTCTTATAACTTTCTATATGTGCACGAAGTTTTTGTCAAAGTTACTCATTTAAATTTGTAAAATACGATAAAAAACGGTACAAAAATAAAGAAGTCGATGCTTGATAGATTAAACAAATTATAACATTAAACAAATGTGTCGGTTATGGTTGTCTGTGTCGTGTGTGTGTGTGTGTCTATATATATATATATATATATATATATATGATCTTGTCTCAAGTGCAGACTTGATATTCGCGTCCTAAGAGGTAACATTTAGAGAAAAAAGGTTGAAATATTGAATTTTACAATATCTTACAAAATCATCGAGATTGATGAGATCCATCCATTTTCTAAATAATTATCAAAAGTTTTAAGTTTACTAATGAACTTAATTATGATATTAATTATGATATAATGGATTTATTTTAGGGCTTATTTTTATGCTAAAAAACGGTTGTGTACCATCAACATTAAAAATACATCCAATATTCAAAGTTATAATGATGACGTATTCAGCAGACTTGTCAAACTGTCGGCTCGCAAGTCAACCTTACCTTCGTACCCCTTTTTGCGAGTTACGGAGAAAGATAAAGCTTCTTCTATACCTACTTTACTCTATTGTTTCTTCCTTCTTGCTACATGAGCTCCATTATTACTTGGTTCTAACCAAAATTAAAAATAGCTTCGCAGTGACTTCTTTTAAAATAAAACTACACAAGATAATATAACGAAATAATATAAAAGTATATGATAATAATTGTTGAGATTGCGGTTCGAGTAATAAATCATGGAAAGTTGAATTATAATTTATAGAAATGAATCGCCAACACATATATGAAGAGACTGTAGAAAAGTATTTTTCCATAGAAATTGACGAAGTTAAAAAATTAAACCAAATATGTGTAGTAGTGACTAGTTTGCACGTGGCGAGAAAGTTGATCAAGGCCTGGAAGGAAAGAAGGAGAAGCGGCTCATCAGGTACTAAATTCGTATGGCTCGTGGAGGGGAAAAAGTTCGACCTAATATATTGAAGAAAGCTATTTTTCAGAAACGATCGGCCACCTGCGTAATATACATAGATACGTACGTGCCTAGTTTCACTCTCCAAGATTAGTTCACTCACAATCAGTTCTTTTCCAATAGATTCAATAGCGTTTACCCTGTCGTAAACTTCCCTGGATCTCAAAATGCGATATGACAGCGATAGATCCTCAACATTCCTCAGCGTCATCGGTGAAAATTCCACGAATAAACAGAACTCACACTCCCGTGTGACTTGTCTTCTTCTAGGAAGGGAGAGCAAAAACGTGCAAAGGGAGAAATGTAAAGAGGATTTGGAAGAGTCAGTCGCCCAAGAAGATCAGAGTTCTAGAGTCAAACGAACAAAAGAAAAAAGTTTTAAAATCAATCTCCATGTATAGTCAATCAGCCTAAAAATCAGAGAATCTATACGGAGTTTCATAAAGACAATCAATTCTTCAATGGTATACCGAGTATTATAGAATCATTCAGATCAATTGTACCGTAGTACTAGATGCGTGTACGTACTCACATATTCAATAAACAAGTTCATTCAGAAGCCAAATTCCTTAGTTTTCTATCTAATTTCAAGCCATTCTTGGCTGATCCTTCGAACATTGCAGACGGCATTTTTGTGCAATAGCTAGGTTCAATGAGGTGACAAATAAAATCGTCAAATATCGATCATATATAAGACGTAGTCACATAGTATATAAGTTGTAGTCACATTCGGAACACGTACATTTGGATTTTGCTGAGTGACAACGGTTAGGGATTTATCTTATATCTTCAACTGGTCCCAAGTCCTAGGATTCAAGGGCCATAGAAAAATAGCACATTGAAGTTCCGGAACTTCAGCGAATAAGATACATTAGCTGAAATAAAGCATTTTAAACTAAAAGAATCTAAGGCTCTTTATTCTATCTTACACATATTAGAGAAACTATCTATACCGAGTGTTTCAATCGATAGGTTGCATCTCATGGAATTTAGTTGAATTGGATTAGAAGGACCTTGGATGTAAAGGTCCCGGAAATAACTGTTTCAAACTGTTACGGTTTCGGTTTTGTTTTCGGTATTATGTATATCGATTTTATAAGTATTATTTTTCGGTTATAATTTTATTTTGGTTATAATTTAGTTCTGGTAGAATCAAATTATATTCGAAATACAGAATCCATATAATCGAAACTAATTTTTAAATTTTCAGAATTTGTATGTCGAGATTTCGAAACTTTCGAAATTGTCGAAACTCGAAGTTCTTGAAATTTGAAGTGCTGATTTCATTTTACAAAAGGAATTTCTTGCTTTAAGAAATAGAAGCTTTAGAAATTATATAAATTTTTATTGGTCACAGTATAAAATAGAGACATAACATAAACATACAATACACAACATAAAACATAACATAATATATAAAAATATCTAATTCAGATGCTTGTTTCAGGACACTAATATCAAACTCTGGATCTAATCTGCTTCTATTTTTTTTTGTCGATCATATGTACTGAAGTCTTTCAGAGTATATCGTCGATAATGGTAAAATAAAATATCTTTTTTTTTTATAATTTCTTTAGATTTGGATTGAAAAACACAAACTGGCGAATTCCCAATTTTGGCTTTTAATGTTCCGTGTTTTTAAATAAAACGAAATAATAAGGAATAAAAAGAAATGCTAGATATCATATTCCTCGTCCCTTGGAAGATCGGGAGAATATATGGAGTTATCCGAAACAAAACGAAAAGAGAATGTAGCGAAATAGTCAAAAATTGGAAAAAGCTAAACTAGAAATTTGCCCAAAAAATCAATCAACGAGCGTTCATGAAGGATCTCACACCGAATATTCGAGATACACATGAATAAAACATTCTTTATTGATGGTGCAAATGATTCTTCATTTATTGATTTTATATTTTTTTTTTTTATCTGAATTCCGAGAGTTTCGAATCACGAAAAAAATACAAAGTTTCGAATTCTCGATCCTCGAAACTTTCTTGGGTTTCGAGGCTTCAACGTTTCGAATAACTCATAACCCCTAGTCAGAACCGACACTATATACATATATCAATTACATTCTTTCAATTTTAGTACATAAGGTACTGGAAGGTTTCAATTCCAGTACATTTCAAGATTCGAAACCAATATCATAATTAGGATACAGCTGTATTTCGTTTAATCGTACGTCTTTGCGGTGGGTACATACTTCTGTTTGGTATATGATCAATCTGTAAATTAATCTGTGCAAGGCATCGTGATAGAAGGAAAGCTCAGCGTGTTATTACGGCGAGATTGCATTAATTATGGATAACATCGAATTCGCCGGAAATCAGAACTCATCAGAGAGGTGAGATAGACAGACAAAGGAAGATAGAGTGTGACGGATAGGCAGAGTAGAAGAGAAAGATAGAAAAGAGAAAATCATTCGAATCAACTATCTGGTGAAATTTAACCGTTGTATTTCGTAGAGACGTACAGCAGCAATAGCAGTAGCAGGTTATCCGTGCGTGTTTATGATCCTGGTTTTAATTATCTTGATACGAAGACTTGTAATCAAGTTGTGAAGCCGCTCAGCGCTAGGATCTTACAATTAGTTGCGTGATCGATATAACATATCTTCGTTTTAAAACTCGCCTTGTTGTTAGATAGAGTTGGGAGTTAATTAGCTCCTTCTCTGTCTTTCTTCGATATTTGGATCCGGCTATGAGAATGTCCACAGTTCACACGATTGCACTTTCGATGTGTTACTTTATCTGATGAAAACGATAATGCGAACGACGCGGATGACTGCGAAGCAATTCCGACGAGTTTCTGTTGAAGAAGACCTTTGAAGAGAAGATGAAACTGCCAATGTGTTCTCACCGATTTGAATGATTTTTAAATCAACATTTCGAACAATTTTTTCCTATACATATAATTGTCGGTAGTTTTTAAGATATCTGCAAGAAACTATAAATACAATAAATTTTATTCATAAATTATGTGTCTATGGCAATAATTATGTGTCTATGCGACAGTCAATGGATATGACTATCACAACGGAAACAATTGCATAGACGTAATGCTGTATAGGCAGAATTTAATGTACATCGGAAGTTTTTAATTAATATTTTGGATTAATAAATAACTGAAGTTACAATTTTATACTTCGGTTGTTTATGTAATTCTATATTAAATTTTAACCCGATCGGTCATTTAGAACGTTGTTACCGTGGCCGGCAATACGTTGTCACAAGTGCAAATTTTACGAGCAGAATTCATTATAGCGATACCGACAATTTTTTGCGAAATATTCCGAAAACTAATTGAATCTGACAGTTATATGTAGGAAAAAATTATTCAAAATGTTGATTTTCACAATCACGTATTCAAACATATATTCAAACATCATCAAAATCGAAAAGCATAAAACATATCAGCAGATAGACTGAAGAAAAGATATCATTGAAAAAATATGTCGAATGTATTACGTAGATATTGTAAGTTACAGGATCGATTGCGAGAATAAAGAAATTAATTTACAATGGCGATTATTTTCGCTACAGCAACCGGTAAATTTGATCATGTCCGTTTCAATAGAGGAAGAGATATTGAACCAGTATTTCTTTTGATTTTTCCACTCAATTTACGTGAATGTCGCGCCAATTATGCAATTATACACATTGCAAGAAGGAAGTTATTACAGTTATCATATAAGTGAATAATGTCATTATTTCGGCATGCAAACATTATAATTACGGAGTAAACCTGGCAGTAAGATTAGACGAAAGTCACACAAGGATATCAATCTGTTATTAATGAGAAAGAGTAAGTTGTGTTTTTATAAAAGAAGCATGTTTTGTTCTTTTATAAAAATAAAATTAGCTCGTCTTTTTCCCTTTCACCATCTTTTCCTTTCCTCTTGGTAGACATTGGCTTAACACTAGGTGGATTTCAGAATTTCTTTATATTTCTTTATATTATATTTCTTTATAGTTGCTTAAAAAAGAACCGGGTATTTTTGTCAAAATTGATGTTGATTTCTATCTAGAAATGCTAGTTGGAATGTTAAGGTTAATATTAAGAAACGCTAGTTGAAATGTAGTTAGGGATGTTAGCTAATGTTAGTATAAAGATATAAGGAAAACACAAAATATTAATTAATTTTATCTTGAAAAGCCTTTCTATTACTTTAATTGCTTTTCTGGCGCATCTCTTGACACTTTGTATGTTCCCGACCTAATTTTTTCATGAGAGGGTTTTTAATGACAGCATCGCGAATATATGGAAATCAGACATATGTAAGCTTTGAGGTAAAAGTAAACACAACAAGTGATAGAGATGTATGCAATAACATATATGTATGTACATATGGAAATGTATGTGTATATGTGTAGCCATATAAAGTGTGGTGGACAAGAAATTTCTTGGATTTATTATAGTTATGTGACAACAGTTAACGGCTCACCGTTGCTAGAATCTTGCAATTTCCCACCTGCAGCACGTAGTTGCATCGTCACTGCTTACGTAGCAATTACGGTATTATTGCTGTTTTTGCATTTGCATTTTCCATTTTCAATGGAAGGCTTAAAATATAACCACGATAAATCATTTCGTCAGAAAATCTTGCCGCACAGCAATTTATTCTACGGCAACGCGTCAATAATAACCAATAAGGAAGCCAAAGATTTTGCAATGATGATCGAATCATAATCGTTTCATAATCATTGATCTTTCCGGAAATGTTTTTCGTGAAACAGCTGTGCAGAAAAATATTTTAAGATATTGCTGTTTTACTTTTCGTATTAAAAACGAAGTCATAATTTTAACTATCATTCAATGTTATATAAAAGAAAAAATGTTTTTCAATAAATGCTTTATTAAAAAATCGTAATAAAAATTACCAAAATTATAAATTTATTCGACAAACTTATCTATCGGCGTTAATATCCACTTGTTGCACACACATTATTAAAATAGTTACAATGATAATAATAAATACAAGGTCTTTAATACAATTAAATATTGTCGGCGTTTCCACAAAGAATCGAACAAGAGAACATTTATAATTTATTATAAATGTAATAATACACTTACCTATGTTTATATAACATTTTTTTTATAAAATATGTTGACGCCATTTGGCGGGATAAAAATGATATATCCTGTATACAAAACATCACATTGTAGATTGAAATCGGGACCTTCGTTCCAGTTCAATATAAATCGTGAGATTAGAAATGTCAGCGGTTATGTTACGCTGAATCGTGTTGGAATATTGTGATTAAGCCTTAATGGCGATTCACGGGCCATGACCCATACTCTTCTTTTTAGATCGATAGGGCGATGTCCTCCACTTTAGTTTTGACTAAAGTTACAGTAGGATCGGGGAAGCAGCTTGTACGGCCCACAACGGCGGGAAAAATGCACAAGGTGTGAATTAATTTCTTTGATAAAAAGAAAGAAATTGGCAGACTGACAATATAATAGTTCGTATGTAGTAGTTCGTATGGCTTGCGGCACGGAAGAAGTTCGCCATCTCTGGATTAAGGTGTACTTGAGACGTTGGCAAGTTACCCACAAGCTGAAAGAGAACAAGAGAAGCGGAAATCGTCTGCTCGCATTACTTGATTGAATAACTGTAACATAAGAATAACGATCCTATTTCAACATGTCACGATTTGCTGATAAAAGTTAATCGCATAACAAAGAACGCGAACGAAACAAAACGCGACAAAGTGAGATGCAACGACATTGGCATAAATGTAAATTTAAAATATTTAGAGATTAAACAATCAAGGCTGAGTATAGCGTCAAAATACACATATTTTAATATATACTTAAACTCGGTTAAATTGAGCTAGATAGATTCTATTGCATGCTGTCTATTTAATCCTATGCGATTTCATACTGCTTTTCTCTATTCAATGACCAAATCTGTACTGTTCACACTTTTTCACATATCGTTCATCCTCTTTCTCTCTCGCTTCACTCATCCTTAATATTATATTATTTTACAACTATTGTACATACTGTTGCATAACGTTATCTGTACGTTCGAGTCGCCTTAGTTTAACTTATTATATATTAGGCAACACTAACTGGCAATGAAATGAAGTAGATACCCTACTATCGTGTATTACGAATTGAACGATAGAACAATTGCTCTTTCAATTTGTAAATAATGCGCCAACATCCTTTCTCCCTATAGTAGTCGACTATAAATACGAATTTTTTCGTTGGAAGTTTACATGTTTATATAAATGTATGGAATATTTAAAAAAAAATGATTGGTATTTTAGAAAAAAATGATTGCAATTGTACTTGAAAATATATCATTACATTAAAATGGAGAAAATAATTATTCGCAAAGTAATGCAAAAATACCACTAATTTACTATGAAAAAATTATTATGAATGAAACTTCCAGTAATACATTAAGGAGCTTCAAGTAGCAAAGAAACAACAATGCGAATGAGCACGTCATATTGACTTTATATAGATTAAATAACAGATTATAGATTAAATAAAGATTTAATTTTCCATTTGCTTCTGCCATCATAAAACGTTCTGAATCGACAAATAAAATGTCTCGAATGTAGTTGATTTTAATACATACGTTCGTTTTACGTGATTGTATTGTCACAAAGATTTGTGTCTCTATATTGTAAATATAAGATTTTTATTAATTAATATCAACGAAAGAAGAAAACCAAAATTATTTTTTCAATCTAATGATTTATATTACTCAGTGATTACGGATAAATGTGTATATTATTTATATGATTTCAAGTCGACTTATGTGTATTTATTTTGAAATTGTGATCGTGCATTTTTACAAATGCGCTATCTTATTAATATCATATTAACACATTATAATCTAGGATATTTACGGGAAATTTACGCGTATACGGCATATTTTAAGATTTCTTTGTTTATAAAACATTTCGTCCGTAATGTACATAATTTACATATTTCCGGTATTTTATAACCAGTTAACAAAAATCATGCTTTTATGTTTCTTTATGCTAATGTATGAACATCGCAGTTAATATATAATATTTTAAATTTTAAAGCATCGGGACACTAAATAATATTTTAGTCAGGATATTATAAATAGTATTTTGCCATGGAGATTACTCTGTAGCGTAATATTGATGATTACATAATTCCTTTGGTGAAAGTTGCGGAATCGTAATGAAAAAAGAAATCAGGCTTTCTCGGACGTAATCGCAAATATAAAGATGGAAATTTCCTGAGAAATTCCGTATAAAAAAAAAAAAATTAAATATAACAAATTTCAGGACGAAGAAGAACAATATCGATGAATGTTATTGCGCGACGTAAATTGAAATAGATGTAAATGGAATTTTGAGAAAGTGATGATTTTTTAAAACGATTTGTTGGGAAGGATTGCATGGTACTGATTAGAAAATGCTCAATTTTTAATTTTAAAGAAGATATATCTATAATTATTTATCGATAATTTAAAAAAAGAATGATGAAAAATTTTTTTGAAAAAAAAAACGAATTCAAGGTTAGCTCAAGTATATGTTTTAAAATGAAATCAAGTAGAAATTGCTATATGATTCTTTTTTATGAATAGTTATTAGCTTTTATATATTTTTTAAACGAATTAATGAATTTTTACTAGAATTTATAAAATATCAATCGAATTTTTAACGATCAAACAATTATAAATGTATTGACATATGCATAATTTCTAGATTTAATTTCTTTCAAAAGAAAAACTCGTTCTTTCAAATTCAGGAAATTCAAATTTAATTTTTCCAACATTAATTTCCAAGGAAAACAAACATGTCATGTATGATTTCTGGGAATAAAACGGTTGACAATCACGCAACATATCATTTGCGTGTTCGCGCTACATTCGCTGCGAAGCACAAAGTTGAGTATATTGTATGTATATATTTGCCTTTCCGTGCATACAAAAGAGAACATCGTGACCGTTTAAAGGAAAAACGGAGGGGCATAGTAAAGCTCGTAGCATGCTACAATAGTATGCGAAGATGGTCTTTCTTCGATAAGTTTCTCCGAAGAAAAAAATCTCAAAATAAATGTCAGGTATACATATGTAAATGCTCTGCAAAAGAGCCGTTATCTCTAAAGGTATGTTCTTTTCTCATTTGAAAAGGACAGCAAAGTGTACGTGCGCCTTTGGTGCCAACGAAGTGCAATCAAATATCTGAAACACGTGAATTTTCTTGTCAACGCGAACGTTCCGGTTTCTGGCATTGAAAGACGCTGAAGCGTTTAATATTGTAAATAGGTCCGTCAATCGGTTAGATATGTAACTATGGTGGTTCTAATTCGAAACGACCAATCATCGGACATGCAAATATACCGGTCACGGATCTTATATGAAATTAATTGCGCGTAATGTGACTCTCGAGCTTCGTGACGAGCATTGATCCGATCCTTCGACTATGACCCTGCTACGTCCACGTGGTCGTGTGTTAACACGTGCGTAGAATGGAAACGAGTCTTGCGTGAGTATAAGGTCTACGATCGGTTAATATAATTCGCACTCTCTAACCCTAATCCGACCTTTTATTCCATTCTGTTCAATTCTTCTGTAGAGAAAACACGCGGTTTAATCAATATTGATCTTCGATGGTGTTGAAGTGGGTTAGGAGTGTACGATATCTATTTAACTTAAAGTTAAGTGAAAATGTGTTAATTCTGTAAAACTGACCTGTAAAAACAAAAAATTGACAATTTGTATAAGTAAGGATGCACGATTCATTTAGTCGATATATGTCATATTTCTTTAGTCATATTTCTAAATAGAATACATACTAAATAAGAGTAGTTATATAATAAGAGTATATGTTAGTTATAAATAAGAGTATATTTTAATTAAGTTTTTATCTTTTTTTCTTTTCAATTTGTGAGAGTTTAGCCAAGAACGGCTTGCTTAATCACATTATGATTCTTTCATTTATATCATATATATATATATATATATATATATATATATATATATATATATATATATATATATATATATATATATATGAATGAAAAGAATTCTTTTCTTATCTTGTATAATTAATAGAATGAATTCAATGTTTTCATTTCACTTCTTTCTAGTAATTCTGTTATTTAAACACTTCAAACTTAGGCATTTTTCACAAAAAATGATATTCGTTTAAGAATGTATAAATCAATCGATACTAACAAATGAGACATCATATTTAATTTACAAACATAGCAAAGCATCTCCAGCCATCAATACTTGACATCCTTTCAAAAAGCGATGTGTCTCTCCTTATGATCGCGATCGAATATGTGATAATGCTCTCGTGTATCAGGCTTTCGGTATCGTGATATCGCGATAGCCGCTGGAATGGCTTGACATTATGCAGCGCTGCCAGAAGGTCGAAGGCCACTAATGTCGCATACGAAAGCTGTACAACAAACATAAATCGGTGAAAGTTCTTTCGCGATATTTCGATGCATCGTCATTCACCGAGTGAAAGCTATCTGTTAATTAAAATGTTACTCACATGTTACTGAGAAAAGTTCGTTCAAGCTTCTAACTTTTATTAAACATTAGACGTCCGTATATCCGTTGGCATCATTACATTAATTATGCCATTTCTCATTATTGATCATCGGCATGATTGAATTTTTATCTATGAGTTAGATCTTTCGTGCATGTACTATTTCTTTCGAATTGTTTATCTTGAACTATCACTCGACTGACATGAGAAATTCTTTTGATCGCATATATGGTTAAACGAATTCTCCGAAAGTCGTAATTTAATTATTTTTCAAATAAATATTAATGCGATGAAATGAATTAATACTTGTCACGTCTTGGGAGCATTGCAATAGTTTCCCATTGTATTCATCTTTATATGCGCGATGAAAGGAACATTAGTGATTTGGAACGCGATCGCTGTGTGGCGAACCAAATGCAAATCACGAGTTTAACGCTTTATTGTTTTTGACTCAACTCGTTGGATCTTTAATCAGCAAACGTATTGCATGATTATTCTTTATTCGGTAGGAAATACTACTTTCATTAAACGTTGAACGGATGGAATTGATGGAATCGATCGTTTAATTTCACTAATACAATCGTAAATTTGTATACACTGCGATTTAATTTGAATTTATGATTAAAATATTCAATTACACATCAGAATGGTATACAATTATAAATATTCTATTAAATATTTTATTAAATATTAACAAAGTAAAAGAATGGATTTTATTACAAAGGACCAATTGGAACATAATTTGTATACCTCTGTGTTATTGTAAAAAAATAGGGATGGCGATTTTCAAGCTCAATTTTCTTCGAAAATAAAGATTTAATGAAAAAATTTTATTCTTTCTTTTCGATTCATTTTTTCACGTAGAATCATTTTCTACTAGATTAGACCACTAGTTACGGAACAGCCTGTATAATAAAATTATTGCAAAGCTAAATTTGCAAATGCAAATGATAAATTTGTATATTTCTACCTTATTCTCTGTGTAAGAATCGCTAACACGATTAATACTATACTGCAAGAATTTGCGATATATAGATTTTTACATAGAAATAGAGAAAACAAAATACTGAGCCGATATTGTCTTAATGTCCTTATAGTTTATGTTATTTGCTGATGAATTGTTTTCATATAAAATCTATTTTACACGTATTCTTTACATGAATTATTATAAATATTTCTTTTTCAAAATTTTATGATTTTCAATTTGCATTTTATATTTAAGTTGGTTGGTGTATATAACTATTGTTAGATCGCATTGTCTCGAATCTGAAAGGTTGAATGAACGTATTGTATTTACTTAATGTTATAAACGTGTCGTATTGGAAATAGCATATATGTAATAATTAATTTGAAAACAGTTTTATGGTTACCATAAAATATAAGCGGAAATCATCTACATATATTTTTCAGTGTCTAAAAAAAAATCGAGAAAAAATTCATATATCACCAATTTCTAAATAAAGCAAATTTTATAATTAAAAAATCATAATTTTGAAGAAACTATGATAGAATAAAAGGTCAACTTGTAAATTCGTTTTACTGCTTTCGAGTAAAATATGATATTATTGTGATTAATTTCATTGCTTAAAACTTAAATGAAGATTTTCGTAAGATAAATAATTTTTCAAAAAATATAAATTTATTTATTTGTTCGAAATATGAACGCAACTGTATATGAGGATTACTTGTATCTAACAGAGATTTTATAATAAAATCCTTGATATTTATCTTACAACTAAATAATGTGTTGAAGTCATATATCATTTAACTTTTTTTGAGGGGAAGGGGAATAAAGAAAGGTCTTAATTGCCCGGGCAAAATTACTCTTCTGAATTTATTTGGATACAAAAAACGATGAGTTTTTTCTTAATAAAATAGATAAAATCGCAATTTAATTCTGTGATTTCATTTATTATCTCTTTTATTTAGAAACACAATCTTATATTAATATATTTTTATAGAAATAAACATGTTAATTCCTATAAATTTTTTATTTGGTTAAAACATTAAAAATTACATAGATATATTAACATTAATACAAGACAGTGTATCAGTACATAGAACCCTTGTCCTCGGGCAATAAAAAATGGATCACCACATCTCCTCGAGATGTTTTCACGATTTCTCGGTGTCTAATTAAGAAAATTGCTGCCAATCCATACATTAATGTAGGTATACCTAATAAAAATAAAAATACGAAATAACTCATGATCAGTAATTTGGAGCGATACATTATATCAGTGAAATTTCGCCGTGTTCTCTATTTTGAAATGGAGAAAGTGTCAATGAAAATAGGAACAGACGGATTATAAAATGATGACAACGATGTACATGTCGCGATGATACGATGTGCGCTTTTACTTTAAAGATAGATAAGTATGTAAAGATATGTACATACCAAGGTTCAATAGCTTGATCGCCTTGAAAAATTTGTCCTCGAGGTTAAGGTCTTGTTGTGGCCTTTTGGTACAGTGATATTTGATATATGGAAAACAGCCAGTTCTAAGTACGTGATAATTGCTGTTGCCTACTGGCCAATTGAAGTGAGACATCCCTTTTTGATCATTGACAACATCGGTATATTTAACGAAATACGACGTCCATGGTGGCTCATTTGTTTGCAGCAGGTAATTCGTCAAGACCTATTTATACCGTAATATATCGAGTAATTTTGTACATTCTCTCGTCTATTTGTAGGGCAAATACTCTTTTTATCAGTCATTTACAGTTACGCACAAGATATTATCGCTATCGTTATGCACTGATAGTCTCGATTGCTGGCGCGCGTCTTGTTCACATGAAATATGAGAACGTCAAATCAAACGACGATTTCAAAAATTTAGCAATTACACGAGATGAGGTAAATAAATAACTTATATGTCGTGCTTCTTGCATATAAACCGATTCTTAGGATCTCATCGATTGGAAGACTCGCGAGAATTCTTACGGTCATCGATTGTAATTTAATGAGAATGGAAATTCTTAGAAATATTATTCAGCGACGTTGTTGAAAGAACATATGTATGTACGTGATTGGTAATTGAGGATCGATCGGTAAGAAAGAAATTTGATGTAAAAGTTAATACGAAACTTGCCTCGGACGCTAACGGCTTGGTCTTCTTGGAAATAATCTTTAGCCAGGTACCATATGGACATACGATGAGCGTCCTTTGCGCGAACAATGCTTTTATAATCATTCGGCGAATGAAATTTTTTCCAGATTTTGATTACTCAAGTTCTGCCAAGGAATTTTATTTTTTTCCTATTTTTTCGAGGTTTTGATGAGAAAAAGTATCTGTAATTATATAATTTGTTCGAGTTATTAATTTCTTAATTAATTTCGTTATTCTATAAAAAACATATCTGTGTGTATAGCAGAAAACAGAATTTGTACACTAGGATGATCTTTGCTATCTTTCTATTTATATGGAATCATATTTGATGTTTAAGATGTTTAAGATATTTAAGATTTAAGATGTTTAAAATGACTGTCGATGATATGAATTAATGCTTTATTCATTTTTTTGCCAAATATACTTATATTTGCAGTAAATATTCTGTAACTTCTACGCACAGTTTCAGATTTCTTTTGAATATAATCACGATGTGTTTCATTATAGTATTAAAAATATTATAATAATATAATATATTATTTTTTACGTATACATATATTATAATATAATAATAATATAATAATATACTATAATAATATAACATATGTATACGTAACAACTTTCTATATAGTAATAATAATAACAGTAATTGTGCAAATACTTTTATGAGCTATTGTCGCATATCTGCGATTTAGACAACAATATCATGTATATACATATGTACTTATCAACTGTATATACATATATATATTTATGAACTATTTAACGTTACAGGGCGACTCACACAACTAGAACACGAATTTATTTTTAACATAACAAAACAAGAGTTTCAAAAGTTTGTTTTCAAATATCATGCTTCTATCGTTTATTGTTATAAATAAGAAAATAAATAAGAAGTATTTCTCGTTTCTTCGAATCAACAATGCTATTGTTAATGATTTTATAAATTTTTTTCATTTTGTTTTCATTTTTCTAATAATGAATAGCTATTTCTGGCTACTAATTCATCACGCTTAATTTTTGAAAAATTTAATTTTCAAAAAAAAAAAACATATTTTCAATTCTAAATCTATTTTGTGTTTGAACAGTGAAAATGATGACTTCATATAAATATTTAAGTATTTTTAATTTATTAAAGTGATTGGAACCTCGATTTTGCGCTAATTTTTTCGAATATTTTTCAATTTATTTAAAATTAAACATCTAATGACAACTTGCGCAATATAGTAAACAATTTTTTTTTCAAAAATCATCAAGCAAGAATGGTTTACAAAAACAGTTTGATTAATAAACAGGAAGCAAAGTAAGTAATTTTATAAATCGCATTACCTCACCAATGATTCTCAATAATGTTGGTTGTATCGTTCGGCCAGTGCAATTTGGTACATGCGTACTATTGAGGATTACTGGTGATGTTGCACATTTCGCGAAACTATTTTATTTTTTGCAATGAGATTAAACTGTTTTTCTGTTTTCACTTGTTGATTTCTGAAAAAACATCTGCTCTATCATGTGCTGTAGTTGCATTTTATGTCAGACCGTTAGTTTTTAAAATAAATTAAAAAATATTTCATTCTCTCAATAATTTTAGTAATTGTTTAAACATATACAGTGACATATATGTAATATATATACATAACATATATGTAACGTATATACATAACATATATACAATATATTGTTTTCGGAGGTATGAAAAGTTTTATTAATATAAGTTATTTAGTACAGAGGGACCATAATATGGCAATGATATTTTTTTTAGATGGAGGGATTTCAGAAATTTCAAAGTTATTTCTTTGTAGATGAAATAATATATTTTTTCATCCATTAATCGATAAATTTTCGATCATATGATAAATTTTACAAAATTAAAGATAAAATATCTTCTAAACTAATAATTTTTCGAGGTAAATACTTTTTTTTATAGAAAATCTCAAGTTGCATCGATTAATGGATGAAAAAATATATCATTTTGAAATCTCTAAAATCCTTCTATCTATGAAATGTCATTACTGTCATATTATGGCAGACTCTGTACTAAATAATTTTTGTTAATAAAATGTTTTCATATATAAAACAATGGAGATATTTAAGATAGACAAAGTTATTGGGACACTCTGTATATTACATTGAATTTGTAAGAGTTTGTAGAATTATTTCTTATAAACGGAAATTGTATATTTTTTACCGTTGAAACACAAAACAGATTCAGAACTGAAAATTTTTTTACAAAATTGAAAAAAAAAATTCTAAATTTATAAATTTATTAATTAGCACGCAATAGTTTATCAGAAATTACTATTCGCTAATTGACCATTAATGATCGCTAATGAGGCGACAAAACTTTCTCATCATATAGAATGTAGAATGCAGGATGTAGAACACCGTATGGCAAATGTATGTGCAGGAAAGTAACCTGCGAGCCTGTGAGTCTGTTCAGTTCGCGAGTTTCTCGTGGCACGTTGTATTCTACCTTTCTAAAATAAACCTGTGGTGCGAGTGTTGCACAAAATGTCAAGGTTAACAAGAATCAATTTGATCAGTTGAAGAAAAATTATTTTGAAGTAAGTTTCGATGCGTTCATTTTCATTTGTGTTCACAAACCGTGAAAAAATAATGAATTGTAAATGATTGTACTCTTGTATATAGAAATTATTATCAATAGTCTTACTTTCGAATCTTGTAGTATCATCAATTCGGTAATGGAACACTCCTAATTAATAAAATATTTTAATACTAATTGCTAAGTATACGAATTTTATTCCGTATAAATTAACTATTACTATTTATTACTACTTGGAATTTATATAAAGTAATACAATTTGAAAGTATAATAATTATTGTAAGTAATAAATAATAATATAACAAATAGATTTTATTTACATTTTAGCACATTTGACAATATTTAGCTAATCTATATAATTCTTGCTTTATAAAAATTTTTTATAAAAAAAAATTGTTTATATATATCTCAATTGATTATCTAAATTTTAATATATGTTAATTACATATTAATTTTTTAATTAATTACATATGACTATTTTAATATATGTTAATTACATATTAAATTTTAGTCACATGTTAATTACATATTAATTTTAACATCGCAAGTGTGATATTATTAAATGCATCTGATGAAATATAGTATTGTGCAGATTATATATCACATTATGTAATCTAATGTGATAACATATGAGAATTGTATACTAGCATACTAAATTTATATAATAAATGCATTAAATTAGCGGAAATCCATTGATGTTGGTAATTTCTTTGTATTTATAATGAATCAAAAAAGTACTGGCATACCTAGTTTTTTTTGCAATATATTTATAAAAGTAAGTGGTATATTAACAAAATCTGTTGCTATAAATAAATGATTATGTACAAAAATAATTTTCAATTTTCAATAATGAATGCACAGTAGTAATTTCATCAAACAATATAAGAAATATAATAACTCAAGAGTCAAAAAAATGTTGACACACCTGTAATTTCAGTGTTTAATCTATATTCAGTGGCTGAATGTTATTAGAAAAGTTACAGAATATCCTTTTGTAAGTACTCGAATCATATTTTGTCTATATCGAGAAATATTTTACATTCTGTTATATCTTACATAAATAATTGTTACTGATGTTGGTGGAATATGATTCGATAACATTCCATATTTACACAAGAATGTTTTTTTGCTTTTCCGTCATTAAATATAAATTAAGCACTAGAATTACAGATGTGTCAATAGTTTTTTACCCTTGAATTTTTATTTTATTATTTTTTATATTTCTTGTATTATTATATTATGATATCTTTTCTTTTATTATTGTATGATTTGTTAGAAATTACTATTGTGCATATTATTTTTTTGCACAGTAAATTATTTATAGAAGCATTCTGTTAATGTATCATTTGTTTAATGTATAAAAGATATTGCAAAAAACATTTTCCGATTCACTGTATTTGAAATATCGCGGTCATTCCTTGAGCGTTGCTAAGATAGCGCTGTTACTCACGTTTCGTCGCATGCGCAAGCACTTCCACTCGGGTTACAAAGAAATGTATACGATTCAATATGTCACATACTTCGGAATTCACTTGTTTTTAATATAGATATCTTTGTTTATTTAGTGACATTCTATATATTCGTAGTTTCATATGTATAACATATATAGATAGTGGATACCTACATATGTATATCTCCATTCGTCACAAAACAAATTATATGGGAAGTGACTGATAGTAGTAGTGATAAGTCAACTGGTTAGGTTGGTTCTGGCGCTACAATCGTTG
The DNA here is from genome assembly GCA_032399595.1 of Tetragonula carbonaria. Classification (NCBI taxonomy): domain Eukaryota; kingdom Metazoa; phylum Arthropoda; class Insecta; order Hymenoptera; family Apidae; genus Tetragonula; species Tetragonula carbonaria. The sequence goes on along the minus strand of JAUCRC010000015.1, from coordinate 9,619,038 downwards.
TCGTTACAAATCATCTATGGCGGTCTTTTTAAATGTTCTTAAGCTGTTACGTTATTTTATAATAATAAACATTATCATTAAAAATTGATTCTTTACATTTAGTCATTAAATGTAAATAAATATTATATACATATACGATGGTCGGGTATTTATGACGGACGTCTATGTAAATTATACACATACACATGCACATGCACATGCACATGCACATGCACATGCCATACACATACACATACACATATAAATAAATATATTTATATATATATATATAATTTTTCTTATACACATATTATTTAGCGTATATTATATTATATTGTAATTGGATTGTATGTTATATATAATATGTAACACCAGAAAGTTACAAGTTTGAAACTCATGCATTGTAAAATCATGCATTTTTGGATATACAGGGTGAGTCATTTACCATCTAAACCATCTAAATTTACTTGTAAATTGTTTAATCTATGAGAAAATGTTTCAGATAAAAGTTGTTTGGTATTAAGTGGGGTGTATAATGTAATAAATTTTTTGATACTTCACTTTTTTTATTGAAATATGTAGGTGGCCTTGTTTCTATATTATACACATCATATATTATATTAATTATATATTACAGTTTATATATATATATTATATATTATATATTATATATTATATATTATATATTATATATTATATATTATAGTATGTGACATCTGACTGCGATTCGAAAGGATACTGAGTGCCGAGTAATAAATTATTATCTGAGGTCAAAAGGTACATGAAGTAGCTCAAAGAGTAATAATTACGGAGATACTTTTTAATTGATTTTTAATTTATGTAATGTTCAAAATACTATCTCATAAGTACATAGACAACACACACTCGATATGTTGTGTCATACTCGATATTTTTAAATTGCCAGTTAAATTGCCAAAAGAAAAAAAAAAACTAAATGAAAAATAATTTGGAATGCAAAGAGTTAATATTATATCAAATATTCGTTTTCATTATTCATTATTCGATATATTCTATTACTTACCAAATTCTAATTTATGATTTCGATTTAAGATATGTCAATATATCAGCTCATTGAACTTATGGATGGAATAACGATCTTGATATCATATTACTAATGCTAAAATCCTGACTTATGTTAGTATTATTCTCAGTTTGTGCTAGTCTGATTCATGAAAGCGATGTTTTGTTACATTTATTAGTTTTTTTATACATTCTAATATGTATTATGTAGAATTAAATTTTTTCTTTTTTTTGTCTATTTGCTTCAATTTTTTACAATATATGCACGCATTTTCTATTTTTTTATCGGATTATCTTTTATTTTTTTTTGTATATAATATTTCATTTGCACATAATGAAAAATTTATATTGTATACCTCGAATCTTCTTTTACCACCATATTTTTCGAAATATAAGAGCTTTGATATAACATTATAAAATGAATAATTACTATGAATAATTACTAACTTAACTTTAGGAAATAAGAAGTATATCACTTCTTGCTATTGACAGTGACATAAAAAAAAGGTTATTCACTTTGTTCTTATTGCGAAAAAGATTAATGTCTTTTTCATCCTGTAAAACGGGATATTATTTGAAAATATGAAGAAATGTTCCTGTACATTTCTATTTTTTAAATTGCATTACTATTAATACTAAGAAACAAAATATTTTACCAAATTTATATTTATACATACATATTTTAACCGTTTATAGGTTAAAATGCTTTAAACTTTGATATCAGTGCACTTGATTGATGCTTAAACTTTTTATACTTAAAATAAATTTTCGTAATAAATAAATAAAAAATAAATAAAACAAATTTTCTTAATAATTCAACACTAAATGATAAAAATTTTTTAAATTGTAAAATAATAAATAATTTATTTTTTTAATAGAAGCCAATATAATTATTTCAAGGATATACAATTTTATATATTTCGTATACTGTTTCGTATATTGTTACATTTGCACTTATAATAACATACATACATACATTTGTAATACATTTTATAAATTTATTTGAGTTTAAATTTTCGAAGAAATTTAAAAGAAAAGTATATATTATTTATTAAAAATCAGACACTTATATACTTTGTCATTTGCACCTGGAAACTTTATTCAAGACTTGTTTTTGCAAATGTTTCGTAAATTCATTCAATGCAAAAAGACTTCATATTTGATTCAACTCGCTATAACATCGATTATACAGGTAAATTTTATTTATAATTATAGTAATATGAAGCAAGTTACTAATCATTGTTACTTTGGTAACTAGTAAGTATAATTGATTGTGAGTCTTATTGATTTCATGATTCTCGGTACCTAGTATTCAAGTTAATACTTACCTAGTTAAGCTAATTATTAAAGATGTGCAGGAAAAAACAAGAATTCCCTTTGCTTATAGAGATAGATACGTAAGAAAAAGGAACATCGCAAAATGAATAATGATAATTGTAAAAGGTCTATTACAAACATCATTACAAACATTATATTAGAAGCGTAGCCCTGGTGAAATTAATTTTCTTTGAATGTAGACGAAGATTCTTATTTTTCATATTTTTCAATATTTTTCATTGTAAATTGCGACAGGTTAACTATTTGTCTTTTAAAACAATTTATCGATGGAGCAACATCTTTTGCGTATGTTAATAAATTCGATGGCTTGGTAGTCTAAGTAAATTACATAGAAGAATGGCGGTGTTGCTGGCAATGTAATCAATATGTTTAAAACAATTTTAATTATTTGAAGGTTTGTTAGATTGTTAATATTTCGCAGTATCGTTCTCGAATTTCCAAGAAATTTGCTCTAACAAATGGAAATTTCTAACAAGATCATTAATTATAGAAAGTTATATTCACTTACCAATATTCACGGTATAACTATAAATAAAAATTTAATATAAAGCAAACTTTCGTATAACAATTTGGTAACACGATTTCGATATATAGGACAGAAGATTAAAATAGTGAAAAAAGTTTACGAATATGTTTCTATTTGAGCTTGTTTCAAAGTTATATCTATTTTTATATTTCAATAATTCGCATATTGCTTATCTTCATAAAAGATACTTAAGATATTTACCGTCCTTCAATATGCAAGTCTATGTCAAGGAACTTCGTAATCTTTAAAAAATCCCAAGTGTATGTCGAATCTATTGTTGTATATTTTTCACGTGTGTGTGCACGACACATTTTTAACATGGGTAATACACGTCGAAGACAGAATTATTTTTAAATAGCTTCAGAAACACAAAAACGATTATTAACTTTGAAACACGGTCAAATAAGACACACGTTTTATTTTATATGAACTTTTTTCATTGGTTGGTGTTCCCTATCCACTCTTAAAGTGGCTCGCACGTGTTATGATATATCCTGCGTATACGATGTGAAAATTGCGGACAGCATATCTTCTATAATATGGCATTCGTATAACAGCATTTCCATATTACTGTATTCGTATAATTTCCACGGACAATATTCATGCACGAATTATGTTAATGTTAATAATAAAGCTATAAACGTATAATGTTAATGTTAATAATAAAGCTATAAACAAGTGATGAGAGCGTTCAGTTTATTAAAAGAGGAAGAATTAGACTAACAGTAATTTCAGATGATAGTTATGATGACAATTAATAGGTTTATTGTAATGTATTTAAATGTACATATAAAATTCAAACCATATCTATGTACGTTAATAATATTGTATTCCTCTTTTTATATACACATGTATATTTATTTTACAGAAAGATATTTCCACGAAAAGATATTTCCTTTTATGTGATTTTCTATCTTATAATATAATTCTAATGTAATATGAAATGGATTTCCCATATTTCTATTACTTCCTTCCTATTACTTAGATTTTTATTACTTACTAACAATAAGTTTTGCTTCTATTTCGATACAGTATAGAACAAATTAACCGTGTTATATAGTTTACTGTATAATTAACATAATTAACATAATATATAATGTATAATTAATAATAATAATATATAATTATGTACAATATATAATAATTATAATAAGTATATGTATATAATATACTATAATTAATATAATAAAAGTTTAATATAATTTAATTTACGAAGCAATATACATGTAACTTAATTATGAATGATCTATTGGGTTTGAAATTGGCTATAATTTATTCAGCTATACTTATGTTTAGTAATATTGGGTAATTACTAAAACACATCCGCGCAACCATCTTTCTTAAACTTTCATCAAAATTAACAATGCAAATTTCTACTATTTTTCTGTTTTTTTTTTGTTATTCTCGGATTTGAATCACCATGTTCGTTGTGTTTATTTAGTATTTTTTTATTATATTTATGTACTAAAATTTTGTTCTTTCGAATAGTGTTCACTCTTCAATGGAATTATACTATTATCCACAGAGTCAGGCATAATTTAAAGTCTTTTAGAGGGAAAGGAAAAAGTAAAAGAGGAACAAGAACAAGAAGTGTAATACTTTTGTGAAGTAATTTGAGTAAGACTTTACCGTTGCTCCAATGGCAGGGAGGGGCAACGGTAAAGTGCAATAATGTGTTTAAGGATTACAAAATGTACATGTTGCGAAACAAAATTTTATTCAAGAAAGTATATTATACAAAGTGTCCCATTTCAGATGTCCTATGCAGTTATCTTTTAAACTATTCGTTATCGAAAAAAAATGTTTTAAATAAAACTTACTTTTATTTCGAGGGAAATATTTTTAGTGATCACAAATCTTGTCTAAGTGGACGTGCTTCCGAGATTTCAAGATAATCTTCGCTTTTTTAAACGAAACTATGTATTTTTTTTCAGATGGACATGTAGTCTATTCCATGACAAATTCATCAACCTTCATATTTTGGTATTGCAAGATTATTCAATGTCGTTTACTGCCTTTCAAAAGTTATCTGCGTTGAATGTACCAGAAACTTATTGTCTTATCTTTTGTATTCGAAATGGTGACCTCGAGCGTCAATACAGTGATTTACTCTATTTCTAAAGAATAGTTGCACTTTCACTAATGTCTCAGGATGTTTCACATATGATGATAGAATTCGTCATATATGTCCACCTGAAGAAAAATATATAGTTTTATTTAAAAAAGCGATTATTTTGAAATCTCTACCAGAAGTTGTCCCTCTCGAAACGAAGTAAGTTTTATTTCAATTTTTCTATAACGAATAATTTAGAGTTTAGAAGATAATTGCGTGGGACATTTCAAATGGAACACTCTGTACGTCCTCTGATTGGTATAACGTGACGTAGAAATGAGAAAGGCTAAAATTGTTACGTTTACATAACGAAATTTGTTGTCGAGAATTTAATGATGTCTCTCCTGGCTAGATAGTGAGAATCTTTTTCTTGGCCATTGCGGGGCCCTGAGCAACGTGCGGTTCGCGGTTAAATGTAAATACAACGAAAGAAGAATCACAGACAGATTTAGTTTTTATCTTTCTATCTTATGAGTTGGCAGTATTATTTTACTTTTTCATTCTCGCTGTAGTAGGAGATAAATATAACAATAAAAATATTGCAATTTCTTGAATTTTCATCGTCTACGATTAATATTCAAAGTTCAATAAAATGGCGAAAAAAAATTGTACATCAGTTTTAGACTTAGGTAGTTATTTTGTAAAAGGCTTCAAATCCATTATAGATTTAGTCATGAAAAAAAAATGTTTCAATGTTTTTATACTATATTTATACTATGACAATTTATAGCATTTTCAAGAAGAAAAAGACCTGTTACGTATAGAACAGAATAAACAAAATAAAATAACTAAATGAAGCTTTAAAGTGAACTCGGGAACTTTGTTCTATGAAATTGTAACAGTTTAAATATTTAGTGCCCCGATATTTAAATGTTCGAATATTAATGTGAGTAATTGTATTTGTTATCATTATTTGAATTTTTAAACTGATATATTCAGCTTTTAATCGTTTACATCGAACGAATCTGAACAACTTAACTTCTATTTGCGCGAGTAAAATTATCGATTGATTGTTTTCTGCGAGCTGAGTAAAATAATAAATTCGCATTGACGATGGAAGTCAAAATTTAAGTAATGTCTAGTAATCACCTAATTTTAGAGAAAAGAGCGAAGAGAAACTTCATTACACGAACCACAATTTCCATTTGCTATGATAACATATATTGTTCCGATAGTATTTTTCTCTTGTTATCACACGCTGATTCCTCTGCAAATCCTTCTCTGATTGTTATTCCTGAGAACGAAAGCCCAGCTTTTCTAATCCTCTTCCAATGAATGATACCGCACGCAATTAAACACAGAGACAATTATTTCAGTGCATGTAGAATATATTAAAACATTTGCCGGTCGTATCGCCTCAAGTATTTTTGCACGATTTGAGAAAAAGCAAGGACGGCTGCAATTTGCCTCGTAAAGTTCCACTGCATGTTGCCCTCGAGAAGAACGATAAATTTGCGTGAGTTTCGTTCAACGCTTTCTTCGTTTCTCTACGTCGGATCCTCGACACTAAATTCCACAAATTATGGCTATTATTTCTAAAGTTACACAGATATTTCAACTATAATTACTATCTGTTGAAATTTTTCACTTTCGGTTACCGCTGTTCTTGGATGAAATGTTAGGTAATACTAAGACAGTGTAATACTCACGAAAGTAAAAGATACAGTATTATTCCATAACGTGTTATACGATATTTTAGTGATGTCTTTATAGATATTATCCAATTTCCAAAATATCAGGGTACGAATTAAATATTATACTATAAATTAACAAATTTCCTCCAAATTATTGCATTTGGAGCAACTTTTTCTGAGTTTTTCATTTGTCTTTGCGTTCGTGAACTTTAAACACGACCTGTAATACGATTTATTCATTGTAGCGTCCACTGTGTTTACAAACATACCAACTATAGAAGACTAGTGATTACCTTTCATATTCAATAAAATATTTTCTTGACTTTTCGATAACTACGAGTTTTGATCAAAGTCTTCTCACTAGTATTGTGAAACATTTGGGGGCATCCGCTAGGCGAAAGGAGTATACATCGTAATGGTGATATATGGTGCCATCGTATGGTGGGATACATGGTGCTCCGAAGAGAAAGATGCATCTCTTATCTTGTCGAGAGATCAACGTCATATAAGCAAAGTTCTCATCTTCGAGCGAAACATCATGCCCCCCTTTTAGTCGAGAATTGTACCTGCATAAGCAAAATCGGACGGACGTTGTTATCGGGCTCTGATAGATGAATAGAATAAAAATGTCTGAATATTCGACTGATCTTTATTTGTTTTAAATCAGTGACCAAGAATTTTAGTGGCCGGTATAATAATTTTCCGTGTATTACAAAACCATACTATTTTTTGACTTACAAAACAGTTTGTAAGCACATAAATGCAAAACACGTAAGACATAGTCACGTAGTTATAAAAAATGACAAGGAAGACATTTGATATTGAAATAAATACAATAGGCATTGTTTTTCTTTTCAGGATCATGTTGAATTTCACGTATCATGATAAATAAATAAAAAAATATTTTAGCGGAACATTTGACACTATTTGCTCAATTCAACAAATTGAAACTCTTTCTATTTTGATGTTTGTAAAACATTTCCATATAAATTAAAGATCTAAAAGTTGTCCGAAGAAAAATTATTTGAAAATCACAGATTCAATAATAATAGAAATATTCTGTTATTATCGTGTAACATATTGCCGATTAATTAAAATTCTGCAGAATATCGTATTGAATAATGTTATACTATACTTTATTTGTTGTACAATCAAAAGATTAATTTTTTATTTAATGTTTAATTAAATATTTAATTTTTTATATTTTCATATAAAACTACAGTTTGTTGGCTTTATCTATCTCTCAAACTATAACACGAATTAATGATCGTTTTCAACATGATTCACAAATTTTTTACGATCATCAATACACAGTAACAGTAGAGGATTTAACTTCTGCGGGGCTTGAATAATGATTGAGATCCATGAACTAAAACAAATAACAATTAATTTTACAAAATCTTTATCGCAAAAGTTAATATACTGCACATAGTTGTAATACAAGGAATATTTAGAAAAATATGTAATCACTAATTGTAAGTTAAATGAATATTGATTTTCGTGTATACAAATTTTAACATTGTTTCATAATAATTATCTTGACAGAATGATTAGAAAGTTCAATCGTTTCTCGATTCCAATAATCGTAAATTCATTTTTTTTTAACAAGCAGTCGGGTCCTATAGTGTTTGGGGACCCGACGCTTACAGCATCATTAGCATTAAAATAAATCTACTTCTGCCTGGTAATATAGAAATAATAATGGAGCATAACAAAAAAACATTGACAGTATGGTTCTGTCTGCTTTGAATTTTGCTGTTTTTCTTTCATATGTCTTTATTGATTACTTTCTGCAACAAAAGATTTCGATGCAGGGATCGTCTGGCGACACGACTACAAATAAATTTTCCTTTCGAAAACTATTGACGTTAAATCCAACAACGAATACAATACATGTCTTCTGGTTTCATTTTCCAATTCCCATCCGAAAGTTTCAATGTTACCAAAATATTGATTAAATTTACGGTATAGGATAATGAAGATAGTTTTATACATCTTGTACAGATTACAAGTTACAAGATTACAAGATTCACACAGTGGATCACCGCGATATTGTGGTCTCATTAAGTCGGGTTTCATCACAGCTTAAACGCAAATCATGAATCCAGGTCATTCATCGTGCAATTTCACGAGAACTACAGGAGACAATAGCAGTGCATTAAATTTACTTCACTAGTAAATTAGCTGATATAGGTACATCTGTGGTTGAAGTCGTTTCATAAGAAAGATATATACGTACGTGTAAGTTCGAATATAAAAATAATTTTGATTAAAATCCAAGTTTTTCAATGATTTAGAGAGAAAAATAATCTTTGACATTTCAAATGGATTATTTTGCTATTTGTATTTATTTTTTAATACGCGTTCGATAGCATTGTTTAATTTGTTTTTTCATCGATTATTATTATTGTTAATTGAAGGAATTCGAATCGGCACAGAGTAAAACGTTCAAAATCATCGTTCTGATCGCATCAACGTTACTGACCAGCATTATCGCAAAAATTGAACTTCGACTGAATGAACGAATAAGAAAATACGCATATGTACATACGTATATATGTACACGCACCGGTAGAAAGAAAAAAAGAATGTAACAGAAGGTAATCAATTTTGTTTCGATTCATTTTGCTCCAAGGACGATAACACGATAAAGGAAAAGATTTCAAATGCTACATTCCGTATATCGCGAATCGGGCTAGGATTCATGCTTCATATTGAACGATATAATTTTTCTTCGGCAGAAAACCGAAAGGAGTCACAGAGATTCACGGAGACGCAGGTTCGGTTCTGACCGCGACCAGATCATAAAATAGCACTCGAGTGGTTCACGTCGGGAGACGAGTATCGCATGCATACGATAGAACTGGTTTGTTCAGGCATACCATCGGAGCGTGGAACGGTGTCTTTAAAGAAAATGGAAAGGTGGGTCGTGTTCGAGGAGATCCCTTCCATCTTCTTGGGGACCGTGGCTCGGTCGGTCGGTCGGTCGGTCGATCGGTGCACGCTACACACACTCGCTTGTAAGTACTCGCAGTACAACCACGAGAAAATCGCGCCGAGCTGAACCCAGCCGAGTCGCGCCGTAAACGGCCGTCGATTTAGCGAGAGTTTAGACGTTTAAAGATTCGAATGAAAGCGTGGAGATGTTTCATAATTAGTCGATTGACTATCTGTTTTGGTCTTTGTGCGCGACCACTGCTCGCTCTGCTTGATTCCAATTACCTGCACCACTGATTGATGGTTGTTCGTTTTACGTTGATTGAAACGTTCGTCGCTGGACAAAGGCAAGCCGCAGTTGCCAATTTCCGCGAGTCTCGCGAACAGACTTCTCGTTGCTTTTCACCTGCGATGTTATTGATTTTCGAGTGTGACTTGAGAATATTCTAACAGAGACGCACCCGCGCTATTTTTATTCATCCGGTAGTTCGGTATTATACAGCATTCTAAAATAAATAATTATTTTATATTATTAATTAATTATTATATTATAATATTAATCAATATATGATATAATTATATTTTAATTAATTATTTTACATTATTTTATATGAATAATCATTTTTACAACTGGGTGATTTAAAAATTTATATGCAGTGTGTAAAAGAAAATTTATACAATTCATTGTGATACAAATGTACTCGCCTAATTATTCATAATGGCTAGAATATAAAGCGAATAAGTACCAGATTGCGAATTGATTTAGTTATAGATAAGAATGTTAAAGAAATGTTATCATGTTATATAAAACAATTTTTCGTATGATTATTTTAAATACGATGAATGAAATATTAATTAAAACGAATTAAAATCTTAAAATTGTTTTAAAATTGATACAGCTTTTGAATATTTATGCAAAAGAGTGCAACGAAAGACTTAATGATATTAAACAGAAACAATTTTTACATATGTTTTTTAAATTTTTTATTATTTTATTTGGAAATATAATTAATGGATTTTTTTTTAAAATTATTATTAAAATGCGTCATTATGTGTGAAAAAGACCAATCCTTCAAATGACCACCGACAGAAAGAGAAAATATAGTAAAAAAAATTGAAAACGAACAAGTTATGATTTTTTTAAACCTTTCAGTTTTTCAGTGACTATCCTGTATAAAATAGAGAAAAATGTCACTGATTATAAATATCAGCGGTTGGTTCAATTTATTTTATGTTAAAATTTACTGTGATCAAGGGATTCGTTTCGCTATGAAATAAATATATTGGTGTTTTTATTATTTCTCGAGTATATTCTAAGAGGATCAATCATGCTGTAGCAAGAAACAAAAATATTGCGAAAGGTGCTTCTCATTAGTACAGCGCTGCAGTGCATCGCTTGAATCCGGTTTTCATAACACGAGCTAGGCACCTGGAATCAGCACTATTTATCAATGAGTATGCAATACTTACAAACATTTAGATTTGCATATCAGGTATATGTATATATATATATATATATATATATATATATATATATATATATATACACATCAAATGCGCTTGCTAAAATGATTGGCGTCAACCATAGTTTATACTCACAGTCGTTGGTAATAGAAAAATGTTGCAGGCAGCCTGAGAATTGGAAATAATTTCACAATTTAATCAATAGTTAAAATTGTTAACAAAATGCGCTGTGGGTGTATGTGTGTGTGTGTGTGTGTGTGTGTAAAACATACAATGATCGAAAACTAATTTTTCAGTTGTCAATGTTATTTAACTTTTCTTAAATCAGATAAAACAGGAGGTACATAATAATTTAATTGTCATTTCATTGCGAAATTTATCGTGGATAAAATTAAATGATAAAGAAGTATAAAGTAGCGAAAAATATTTAATCGAAAATTTTAATTAAACTATCACAAAAATACAGAATTAGGAAAATATTCTATTAGAGATAACTAATATTTTTATATTTATATTGTAGTGAAATCAAGAAATTATTAATTATTTACAAATATATAAAAAATGCGCATAGAGGCAATGACAAACTTATTGTAGAAAATACAATTGCATTCGAAATGTTTTCTCGTCAAAGAAAACATTAAATATAACAAGTCATTTTGCAATCCTGTAGTGTGTTAATGTTCTATTAGTCGCCAGGTCGTTTATATTATTTTCTGAATCAGTGTAATAGGTATATTTTTCTTTCCTATCTTTCGTACATATCGCATGGTCAGTAAATATATAAAAAATAGTCGACACCAAATACAAGAGAAAAATTCTTAAAATTATTATTAACTTATTAACTTGAACATTAAAATATATCTTCGTATGATTTTTTACTATACATAACAGCAAAATAATATATCCGTTTCATTTTCGAATATTTCGTTCTTTTTAATTTTAATCTTGCAAACAGAAAGATAATAAGCACCTTTTAATTCTTCCAATTTCTTTACTTTGTATTTTCAATAGAAAAGAAAACAATGTACTAACAGTTGAACTTGATAAGTACCTAATTGTCACAGTCAAGATTATTTCCTTTAATTTATAAAATTTTTAAAAAACGGTTCTAAGCAAAGAAGTTATATTTTTTATTTAAAATAAAGGAGTTTTTTTATTGATCAAACAGTTAACTACTAGTTTTTACACCGTTTTCAATTATCTAACTTTTCAGCTGTATGCAAGCTTTCAAGTTTTTTCATATTTTTTTAAATTTAGACATAAATTTTTATAAAGCCTTATCTTTTCATCGGCTTCTTTATAACTTATCGTTATATCCTAAAATCTTTAAAATATTTTGCTATGTATAAAATCTTCATAAAATCTTCATTTAAAATATTTATTTAAATATTCAAATAATATTAATTTATTAATTTATTAATTTATTTAAATATTTAAATAATATTAAAATTATTTGATAAAATTATCTTATTTTCTGCTGTTTAAGAATTTGATTCGAGATATCGCAGGTATATTTTTTTCTATACATTTATCTTGAACAAATCAGTTGAAATTATGACGATCGAGACGTATAATTGTACAAAACTAATTTCTAAAATATTATAATAGTTGACTAAAAGGAAGACGTTGGAAATTGTTGGAAGAAACGTAGTGAATGTAAATACTTTATTGCTTCGGTGATTTTCAAGTCCGACTGGTAACGTCGTATGTTGTGCCGCGTCGGTTTATATAATGGCAATATAGCCGTTCATTTGTTCATTCTGTTTCACGAACAACATGCAAACGATTATTTACTCAGCATTCCTATTACATATGTGTATGTATATATAATATATTCTGACTTATTGATGTATAACGAATCGACATTGTTTATTAGCGTAGTCTAGTCTCATTATACGCAATCTCGAAAATGCGTTCTCTTGCGGAAAAGTATTTCACGACTGTTGGTTGCATACAAGGTTGTGAATGGTTCGCGATCGTACTTGGGCGCTGGTGTATCTGCGTTAGATACGTGGATGGACGTGTACGTCTTGTAATAGGTAAGTACGCGCCGTTGGAACGTCGTCATCAGCGAAATAACCTAGCAAGTATTTGGTACAGGTGTGTAATGCTGGTGAGAGTCATAAATCAATCATTTAATTGCACTGCTGTCGCGACGCGTTTTATTAGCTCGTCGATTTGCGCCCGTGCGCTTCCTTCTATATTCGGAAAAGCCCAAAGTCCGTTATACTCTCCTATCCATGGTACGGGGAAGATCGATGCCGGTGAGATCGCATTGACTCGAATGAATCGCAAAACGAACTCGCGATCGTTCAACACGAATTGCTCTGCTGAAAACGCGGAAATCGTGATCGCGTTAGCAGCTAACGACTACCCGGTATAGATCTTTGCTTGAAATCTCTGCCACTCTTACAAATTGGAATTTGGAACTAGGGGCCCGAATTATCTTACCTATCTGCTTGGTAGTATGGTTTCCTTTTATGTCCTCTTTATTTTCAACTTTCAAATTTTCGAAAATTATCGAGAAAAGGGAATTCTTCACCGATTTGTGAAGTGAAATGATGATCTTGAAATATGTCATCAGTGTTAACATTCTGAACAACTTCTCTTCATACATATTACAAAGTTACAAAATATTTCAAGGTCGTTAAGACTGAGAAGTTATTCCCCTATTCTAGATAATTATCAAATCTTTATTTATTCTTATCGTATTTATCGGAACGAAGAATGTCTAGTTGTTTTATTAATTGAGTATTCTAGCCCATTTTTTATAAACGATGATTTATTATTAGACGTATGTTATAAGACCTACATAGCTGTAAACATTTATCTTCGCGATATGACGATCTTATTTTTCTAGTTTGGTCGTTAATAAAGTGTATTAAAATGTCTTGTCCAGTGAATGAACATTTTAATTTAGTTAACATTTAGTTGTATTCTACATGTATAAATTGTGAATAATTCAAGCTTAATTTCTGTAAATTCTTTATTTGCATTTTTCAATCGCGTGATTGTCTTTTTAATACTTATCATCATTAGAAATTTGATGACTCTGAATTTTCTAACTAGAATCGAAATAATTGTTCATTATCATTTTCTATTCAATGCATGAACATCTAACAAAATCGACTAATTCTTAAAAATCTGTTATTCATACACTATTTTGTTCATAAGCGAAATATCTCGAAAGAATGTGATTATAAAAATAAATTTATCATTAAACGCGCCATAAAATATAAATAAATTGTAAACTTCAAGTAACAGGATTTATCCTGAATTTATAAAATGCTATGAGAACAACTATTCAACACAGTGTAGCTAAGTGGAATTATTATGTAAATTTCATCCTAAAGAGAGTATGATAGCTTGCTGATATGATAATTTTCCGTATAATGTCAATAACATTCATTTATTGAACTATATATCTAAGTATATACGTACTTTAAAATCTGAACATAGACATTCGCTTCTCTTTGTTCCACGCATGCAAGTTATTTACGTGTCGAGTCAAATATACACGAGTGGATGCAATCGATTAATCAATTAGTATCAAGAAATACAGGCTGTGATGAATGTTTACAAACTCATTAATAGACAATGCCAAACAGTAATTACACGATTTAATGTAATAGAGCCTAGCTTGTACAACTTATACCAGTCACATTGTTGAAATTTATCGATCGAATAGCTATTCTTTAATAATAAAATAATCTGTCGATATAGTGGTCAGAACGATGCGCGATCAAATGAATCGATACATGCTTTGCGTAAAGCAGTCTTTTACGGTCACACGGTGACATGTTTGGAAATGTTTACCAATTCATCGAGAATTATTGTGCTCGATTAGGAAATGTCCTAGAGTTTCATTCTTTTGAATACACACTTACTGACAAAAATTAAGAACCAATATATTCCTCAAGAAACTATTGTTCATTGTTCAATTTTAGAGATGTATAAATTGAACATGACAATAATATATCAGACATTAATAAAATACTAGTATTTTTTGGAACCTACTTTTATAAAGGTCGTCACAATTGACATTGAAAGATAAACTCAAATAGAAGTTAAAAAAAAACATCGTGCTTGATTCGTTTAATAAAAATAGTATAAATATTTAGTCTAATTTTCGTAGAGTTCTAATGTCGAAAAACTTTTAAATTTTCATAACTGCATGGAATTTACGAAATACTGATTTGATTGATCTAACACAAAACTTAGTATCAAATGATATTTTTATAATTTTTGTCCATTAATTCTGCTTTATTGATAAAAGAATGATCTCTCAATCGACGTTTGATATAATTTTATAAGTATCGAATTTGAGTCTGAAGATTAATTTAATCTCCAAATTAGATCGATATTTTGTACCATTAGAAGAACTACTTCAACAGAATATTTAGCATCGTTTTTTCTTAAATATAATATATGATTTTACAAGTTTTCTATAATATTTTTTATTTGTATTAACGAACAAGAACCGGTTTAGAACTGTCTACTTATTGCATCATTATAAATATTGTCACTGCAAATATCTAGTTGAAAAATTCATAGAATGTAGAACATGTATTTATTATTTCAACACACACAATGATTATTCATATATTTACGTAACAAATAAAAATATAATAAAAAAAATACATTTAATAAATATATATTTGCATAACATATAACATATGTTATATATAGTGACTCACATTATTATTCGAACATTAAATATTAAAACTGTTATAGTTGTGTAAAAAAAAAATAATATCTCTATTTTCAAAGCATATCGTTCATTTTTACATCATGTAGCGGGTGGGTGAGTAAAAATATTTTTCTTTTCAAAAATGCTACAAATTGTCATAGTATGTTAAAACATTAAAAAATTTCTTTTATAACTGGATTTACAATAAATTTGAAGATTGAAGATTTACGACTCCCGAAAGCTTGATGCATGATTTTTTTTTCACTACTTTACTAAACTTTGAAAATTAGACTTGGACGACAAAAATTCAAGAAATCGCAACATTTTGGTCCTTATATTCATTTTCACCTGATATTCAAAATTGAATGGCAACAGCTGCAAGGGGTAATTGTAAAAGCGAGACTTAAATCTTCAAATCCATAAAAAAGAATTTTTCAACGTACTATTTCAATTTTTTGCATACTATAACGATTTATAGCAATTTATAACAATTTTTTCGAGAAGAAAAATGTCCTTGCTTTGTCTTTTGCTACGATGTAAAAATGATGCCTTAGGATAAAATGAACGACGCATTTGAAAAGTGGAGACTTCAAACTTTAAAATGAAATTAAATGAAAATTTCATCTCTTCTTATAAAATTATTACACTTTGAATATTTAGTGGCAAAATATTCAGATGTCCGAGTAATGAGTTACTGTACCTATAACTAAATTGTTTCTTAATTTTAGTCGGTAGATGTATATGTCTAATAATATGTAAGTATATATGTCTAAATCTATTTTACGTGTAGTTGATCGTATGCGAGTCGAAAATAATGTTTGGATATTACGAAGATTTAAAATCTGTATAATATGCGTGAACTTTAGTTATTATATATATATTACATGTCGTAAACTAAATAAGAACGTCAAACTTGTAACAAGAACTACGAGATTACGGTTTTCTTTCCCAAGTCTAGGCTGCAATAGTAACATTCTCACATTACGTATGCGCATGCTTATTTATACACGTTTCACATGAAACACATGTCTCAAGTTCTAGAAACTCACTGAAAGATCGAAATTCTATTTCGAATCTACGTTAAATCGAAATGTTATTATTTATCGGTGTACGGTTGTAAATTTTTACAAAACGAAAGAAATCAAGAGTTTATCACGTGAAACATCATTTCAAACATTTACTTTCTGTTTTATTGAGAATTAAAGAGAATATACCATTGAATATGATATATTATGAATATTATGATATATTATAAGTTGGCCAAAAAGTAATTGCGTTTTTTTTTTTAAATAGATGAACATACATGTATATCTTAAAATGTAACTAACTTCATTTTAAATCGCAAATTCATTGTCTAATCTGATAACTGATTGTTCAAGTTTGTTAACGATTTCGTTAATAATTATTTGTTTGGCGTCAAAATGGAAAATCAGAAAAGAAACATTCTCGTTAACATTCTGCTGTACTATCTCCGAAAAGGGAAAAAACGCTGTACAAGCTCATAAAAAATTATCTAATGTCCGTGTACGCTGAAGAAACTTTGAAATGTCAGAATTGATTTGCTAAATTTCATTGCTGATGAGGATATCAAGTCGTTCTTGGAACATTATTTTGTCGTAAAAGATAACAACATGAAGTTGTTTGAATGGTAATAGCAAAAGGTAATCAAACAATGGTGAACAACATATCGTTTAATAAGACTTTTATCTCTCATGAAAAATTAACTTTTTATTTGCACACAAAAAACACGCAGTTATTTTTTACCAACTACATGCATTCCTTTTTACGAGTTGATCGTTCGAAATGGTATTGTGGAATTTCAAGTGTTCGATCGGTAGAAGTACACACCTATGCGACACGACACAAGACACCCACGTGCCTTCGTCTAAATAAATGCACGGCAATATTCTGACCATCATCTTATAATAAAAAGACGCAAACGTTCATTCCAGCGGCTCGTAGAAGCATGCAATCACGGAATGATCTCGGGAAAAAATCCAAAAACTAGTTCCCTCACCTTGCGTACTACCCGATCAAAATATGTTCGGTGAATTTACTGTGTCGCTTGTCGATAGCTCAGTCTAAGGAATTCCTTAGAAATGCATTCAAGGAAAACCTCCTTGACTATCTTCGTCAACCGGTACTCCGTTGTCTCTCGTTTTTGTCGATGCTGAAATTGTTATGCCGTGAACACCGACCGATGATCCTATATATTTATTCCGATCATCGTAGTCGGATCTTGTACGCTATTTCAAAGGTAGCTGGTGAAACAGGCTGCCGATTATATCGTAGCAAGATAATATGTGAATGTTCGCCGAGGTTTATGAACCATAACGTTTCGTATTGGCGAAAGGTAGAATCGAAGCGTTTTGAATAAACTACGGAAGAATCTACCAACATCTTTTCCTTTTCTCTTTCTTTCCTCTCATCTTTTTTTTTTCCACTCGCGATCGTATACACGCGTGTAAGTAAGCGCTTATTTGTGTATATGCACGAGCAACAAATTGTTTTGGTATCGTAATAGTTTACGTAGCATCCACTTATTTTATTTTATTAGTCGAGAATTTGAGATAAAATGTGAAGATCGTTATGTCGTATAAGTATACGGTATTATATTGAGCATTTGTCCATTAGGACTTTGTTTTTGTAAAGCAGCTTTATAGTTTCAAGTTCCAAGCTTCTGATTTTTCCTGTTCTTTCTCACATTTTTTTATATTCTTGGCGTATGGCTATTATTTATAACAGCTAATGATACGAATTTTTTATTTATTACATACAACTACGATGAAACTCAACGACATATATGCAGTTAATTAATAACAGTTTTATGTAATGACAAAATTTACGCCAATAAATCTTTTGTTCTACATTTCTAAAAAATTGACGAGAATTTGAGATTTTCTTGAACGTATTCGAAGAAGAAATGTTATTTTAACTAAAACGATTGTATCTACAAGGGGTAAACAAATTCAATTCAAATGCAAATAGTATGCAGGTTTGCGCTCGTGAGAAATTTCTAACGATTGCACTGAACCACGTAGTAGGTCAACAGCGCGGCATGGCGAAAAAAAATCGAACGCACCTCTACTAAAACATTTTTAGTTCGAACCTATTACACTTGATTAGCTTCTCTTTACAATGTAATTGTCAGTTTTTTAAAGAGAAATATCGAGTGTGCACTTCGCTTTGATTATTCTGTAATTTGTCCATGGTCGACTGTTACAGTTTGAACTTTTCATCGAGCAACTTGTTCGCGAACAATAACATGCACTGGTAATTTATTACAGAATCATTAAGCGGCCATTAATTGTGAGTTTGTTAAATGTTGATAAAAACGAATTCTGGAATGGAATGACCTCGAGCCACAATTTGCACCGCGGGATAGACTGTTTATTATAACGCTGACCGTTCTTCTTTCATAGCCATATATTCTTTGTCGTTAATGATCTATTCGATAAATCAAACGAAAGCGGAACTATAGATTGATGCTAACTCTTCGTTCCTCTGTAGAGAAAGGATAACAAGTTGTACCGAAATTGGACCGAACTCCGTAGATTCTTTTAGCAACGTCCACTGTAATGTCTACTGATAATATCTATCTTACGATCGAATCGATCATTTATCGAAAGTTCATCGTCATTGTGCTTGAATAGTAGTTATGAATTGAATGTGTATTTAAGAAAGACAGTAGTGTACTGAATGTCGAACTCAAGGAAACATGTTTTTATCTTTTCATCCCTTCCTCTGGAATTATTTTAAACCTGGCACGTCTGAATGAATGAATTTGTCATTAATTTAAATTTTATAAAAAAAAGATAATCGAATGTTGATGATTGGAATGACAATTGAAAATGATTGATAAAATATGGCTAATTCACAAGCAAAAGAAGATTGAAAGAGAATTGAAAATCTAACAATCTTAGAAAAGGATTTCTTTCCAATCTGGCAATACTTGTTGATATACTATAATTTATTGTTGCATGGGAATAATATTTCTATTAATTAAGATATATTGAATGGTTGCTAGTTATCGAATCTTCAGAATTTGATAAATTACTGCATTAAATTGCAAATTCTTGTCGCTCAAATAATACAGAGCATCGCGCCGGTTTTTTATAAAATTGTATTGTTTCAAACGATATTGATTCTATATAATTTTTCAATGACAAAATTGATGGAATATTTTAGATCTCGAGATTGAAAATTTTATTGTCAAAAGAAGTCTTTTATACGATACATATTCAAATTATGATTATAAGAGAGTAACGAGTAAAATTGATCACGTAGGTTTTCGTGTTTCCTCATTTTGTGAAATATGTTTGCTAATTAAAAATTTTGCTTAAAGGAATTGTTTATAATTTGATTGCAAATCACAAAAGTAACATTTTTTACATACGAAATTTATTATTATATGAAAATTGTTATTTATAAATTTTCTAGAAATATGAACTAGAAAGATAGTATTTTCACTTGTATATTCGATAAATACAGGATCTCATTGGATTTCCTTCTAAATCAGTGATGAATTTTTCATTTCTAGCGGGCACTTGCACATCCCTATTTAAAAGTCTGACAAAAAAGTCTTCGTTCGAGGTTATTATTCGGCTCGTATTTGTATTACATATATATTAAAAAGTTACATTGATATATTTATCGCACAGTCAGTTTGGAGTAGGCTTGAATTGTGCTGATAAATAATTTCGCTGTGTAAACATTTTGTAGATGATTGTATGAAATTGAATACCCAAACTTATAATTATGCTAAAATAAATAATAATTAATAAAAAATAGATGCTTTATTTGATACAGGTTGTACGAAAAATATTCAAAATGTTTTCATTTTCGAAACAAGTTATGTTTGTACGTATATGAAAAATTAATAAAGTACATTGATCGAGGGTCAATCATGATGGATTTACGTGTTGAATTTGTTTGCTGGATAGGAATCTCATGCAATTAATATTGGTGATGGATTTCATTGCGAACAGAGATATAGTAATAACGAATGTTATTCGTTACGTTTGATGATTTCAGAGAATATAGATACTATTGTAGATAGTATTGGTCAAGAACAAATTAATCTTTTTGATTAATCCAGGTTATTATAGATTGTAATGATTATACGATTCACAGAGTACGTATGTGAAAGTGAAGAATTTAAAATGAGCATATCGTGTTTGTAGCAAGCACTACTGAACATTTCTATAAGCGCAGTTCCTGCGAGATTCATAAAAGAAATATTATTATTATTATTAAGATTATAGGTCTTTCATACGACCGGCGGTAAAATATACTTTTATACCCATTAAGGGGAAAAACTCGGCGAGCAAATGACGCTTCGGGCTTCCTGCTGGAGATAAGTGAGATACAATCCGACCATTCAAATAATTCCGTTTCTGCATGACTATTAAAAGCGAATTGTTGCAGACATAAAAAAACAACTGCTGCTTGTATAGAATTGTCTATGTTTTTTTTTCTTTTTATCGTTCTAATAATTTCTATGCCTCAGAATTTCATCAGGGGAGTCTTGAATGTTTATGAAACGGATATTTGGATGTTATTAGAAATTCCACGTGTTAATTAAAAAAAAAAAAGAAATAAATAAAAATGTGATGTCTTTCAAAAATTTAAGTCAAGAGAAGAAATTTCTTAGCGAATTGTAGAATTTTGGTTAATGGAAGTGAACAGATTTTGGATGGTAACAAAGATGAATACATTGATAATAATAAATACATACGTGATAATAAATTGTACAATCAATTTTAAAGTATCAAAAATAACATCGAGTTTAATATTCATTAATTCGTATTCGTATATAAATTTTGAATACATTTTGTCCTTATTCCTTTCATTGATAAATAAATGTTCAATTAATTTAAGAAAATAATTTTTAAAATTCGGTTGATTTACAAGTACCAGCTTGTCAAAATGACCAATTTATAATTTTCCATAGAAATTTTTAGAAACTAGAACGTTTTTTAGTAAAATATATAAATGGAAGCTGTATTCTTCATTATATCGTAAATCATTTTCCTGTTGCATTTTCATTTCTCCGCTGCAAATTTTATACTTTCTAATTCTGGTGCTATGTAAATAATAAATAGAATCGAAGATGCTAGAAGAAAAAAAGGAGGCGTTGATAAAAGATGAATTGTCAAGTTTCCAAGGGTTAGGAAGAAACTCAAGTATTCATTAATACATTACTGTTACATTTGTATTTATATAGTTTTTAAACCTTCGAATGTTCTTAAAATCGAGTCTTTATAATTCTCTGCGATCTTTACTAGTAGATTCCTTGAAGAGAAACCTTTGCATGTATCTTTGAACGGTATTACGCGTCGGACAAAGAACTTCGTGGAGGCAGTAAAAACTTTTCTTCGTCTCGTTTGCTTTATTCTGTTGCCTTTATTTATCCAAGTATTATAGCCAATCATTTTCTTAATTTCTCTCATCTATTTCAGTTTTTCTTTGTCAAAGAATTATATTTTAACTTAATTTATTACCTGCTTATTTTTATGTTATTTATTATATGTTTTATCTTTTATTTCTGTTTTCCCAAGTAAAGTTTTCCCACGTCGAAAATAGAATAAGTTATCAAATAACATATCACGTTACATGTAATAACACATTTTCCTAATTTCCGATGACTATGCCCAGCATCTTAGATAGATATGCTTGAATTTACATAACATGCGCAAACATTAAAATTTTCTTTTTTTCGAATCAAATGCTCTCTTAAGCATTTAACTTGCTTGACACAGAACAAAACGATTTTTTGGCCCATTTTTCGACGTGTATTGTACAAACTGTTACTTGGATAATTCTCTTCGAACAGTAAATTAAAATTAAAATTAAAATGTATCAAGTTACTTTCAACTTATTCCGACAGGAAAGATTCAAGTGTTCGAGGTGATGGATAAGAACAGAAGATTGCGACACTATGTTGCAAAGGAGAAAGACAGAGCTGATGAAACACATGGAATTTTAATGTAAATAATGTTTCATTCAGTATTTGCAATAAAAAAAGCAGTGTTTTATAAGATGTTTTGGCTTTCCCAAAAAAATTTTACCACCATTATCACTATTTAAATCACTATTAAATTTCACCATCACTACTCTGACAGATATAAACTGACATTCTGAAATCAATTTGGCATCGTAATTAATTTAAACAAAAAATTATCGATACTTTAAATTGTTACGATTTCGTATCATCGATTAAAATTTCGTCTTATTTTAAAGCGTAAAGCTTCTATTTTGATCATTCTGAATGTGTCTTTTTCCCAAGACACTTTTACATCAAATAGTAAATGGAGAAGTGTTCTTTTCTTTAGAAAAAATTGTAAAAATTTATACATAAGTAAAAACAGTGAAAAATTTTATTTACAACTAAATCCATTATGTTTCCCCTCTACATAGATCAAATTTGTTGTACGACCTTTTTTCATTTTACATTAGGATTAAATGACAAAAATTTGAGAAATCCTAATATTTCGTTCGCCTCAGTTTTCAAAGTTCAATAAAATAGCAAAAGAAAAATGTGCAGCAAGGTTTAAGAAGTCGTTGTAAAGAAAGAATTTCAATTTCTAAGGCCATGGTGGATCAAATTATGGAAAAAATTTTTCAATATTTTTAGAGGTGTTTGAATTTTTATAATTCTCGAGAATAAAATACTCTTACTTTTCCATCAATTATATAATGTCGAAACATCTTTGAAAAAAGCAAATAAGACCAAGTAGATTGTTATATTTTCTTTTACGAAGTTGTAATAGTTTAAGTTGTAAAGTACTGACAATTGTTTGTCACTATGTGTTCAGTTATGCCTTTCGTTGTAATTAGACACACCGAGTGGAAACCAGTGCGGTTTTGTGTTTAAGCGAATTGTACGTATATTTTGTTATATCTACTTATGAGGTGGATGATACAAATAGCATAAATAGGAGTTTCGGTGGATAAATTTTGGTATCGTAATGAGATATCCGAGAAATATAGAAACCGATTCTGTTAACGAGAGAATGGTCTTGCGTGTCTTTGCTGTGTCGTGATCGAATCGTGTGGATTGCACGGAGTAGCTTTCATAAAGAAGAGTTTTGTCGTTATTGTATTATCACGTGTAACGTGAGGTTATCAATGCGACGGTTCATATAGCAGAGTTGAAGCGAGTGCGCTGGTCGATCGTTTGTTAATTTATCGAGTCGTCGAGCAGTTTCTTGTCACGGGGAGAAAAAAAATGGGTTAAATTATGATCGAACGTGGCTCGCGCGGGAATTTTCGATGCGTTTCTTCCGCGTGGTTGAACACGCACCTCGAACGAACGCCCTTGGCCGTCTGTCGCATCGCATTGCGGAAACGATACTCGAGTAAGATGCATCTGTATATACAGAGATGCGAAGATCGCAATGAACTTCGGATGTTGTTGCTGAATTGCTGGACGAAACGTGGGCGTTTAGCGTTGCTTAATCGGTGCAGGTGCAAACCACGATAATCGAGACGCGGTAAGCGTGCGCGAGACGCGGTAAGCGTGCGCGAGACGCTTATACGCGCGCATGCTTGTTCGACCGCGTGTTGCGACTTCGCTACTGGAACTTAGTTTATCTTGATAGCGAAATATCAAATGAGGTAGAATCCCGTTCCGATCAGCCAGGTTATTATCTCCCTATAAATTCTAGCTTTTTACTTATATGTACGAGATGTACAAAAATTAATTGTAAAACGTGATCCTATACATTTGGATCGGTGAGAATTTGTAAAAAAAAAATTAATTTTAAGTATTTTCAAGGTCGAATTTCTGTATTACATCATGTTCTATTCGTTATAAGAAGAAAAAGTTTCAAAGGAACCATGGGTCGCAATTCAAATTACGTCCGCTTGGGGAAAAAAAGGCTAAAATTTTACTAATTTTGAAATTCACTTTATTTGTAATCATATTGCAGCCAAATGCAAGGAAAATATCTATTATTGGACTTAGATTTTTTCCTATTTAAGCAGGCCTGAATTGGAATTTTTATATTTAAAAGTAGTGGCTCGTAAATAAATGTTGAGAAAAAAATTTGTTTTCTTGATCAAACAATTTTTCTTTCAAAGAATTCTTTTACGTTTGATAGCATGATTTCTCTAATACACAATAGCTCTACATTGAAAATTGATACCCATCATCGTTGGCACAACTCGACAAATTGAATTGCATAAATGAAGTAGAACAGAAAAAAGGAAAATAGCGATTGTACGAACGGCAGCGGAAACTAGAACCAGTCTGTCAGAGTTTCAACGCAAATCGTAGGCAGTAGATGTTGCTCAAGTACAACAGGTGTATTTCTTCCACGGGAAACAAGAAGCATGGTCGTACACCAAAGAACGTAAACTGTAAAGAGCATGATTGATAACACGTAATGATAAAAAACTGTCGATATTTTAAACTTTGTAAAAAAAAAAAAAATCATACAATCTACTTGATCTTATTTTAAAAAGCAAAATTTGACCGTCTTAAGTTTGTTTTCTTCAAAGATATTTTTACATCGTATGTAGGAAGTAAAAAAAAAATTGTAAAGATTCGAACATTCTTTACTACGTTGAAAAAATTTTTTTCATGACTTGATCCATCATAGTTTTGAAAATTGAAATTCTTCCTTTACAACGACCTCTTGAATCTTGCTGTACATTTCTTTTCATTTAAATTAATATAACACATATATTGCTTTTTTTTTAATTCTACATGCAAATACTCCATGAAATATTATTTATGTTAAAATTCTACGTGTATGTTCAGTTCTGCTCGTCACTGTATATGTAGTTCGTAACACAGTACGCGCGATCAAAAAATAGATGAACGAATAGAAAATCTTAATTAAGAAATCCTAACTCAAAAAAGGTGTTTCGTTTTGAAGAATGTGTCATAAATTCACCGGTAGAGAAAATTCTCAGGTGCTTGGTTTGTCATATCGCATCCGGCGGAATACACGTCATTCCTCGATTCGTTCAGCTTAGCCAGAAAGTCGATCCGCTTTTTCTCTCGATTTCACCTTGTTTGGATGCACTCCGATTAAGGATACAAACGGAGCAGCGCTCCCACGGTATTCGAAATGCGAAGAATTAACGTAATGGGGCTTGTTCACGAAAACGATTACAGTTTCGAAACGCATCGGAACTATTAATGGACTAATATGTGCGTAAACGTTTAAGTCACATATTCGAGTCCGTTTGCGTGCGTTGCACAATGTTAATGAAACGCTAAAAAAACAGTTATATGGCGATTGTTTGTTAGGCGCATATTAATTTATTAAAATTGCCGTATGATAACTGAATGCGATAGCGTGAAAATACTTATATAGCGTTAAAATAAATTTGATTTTTAAATTCTTACATTATTTCGCCGAGTTTTTCGTAACTTTAATATTCGCATATGTTTCATCATTCTATGGGATAAGATAGGAAGATTAAGAAAAAAATTACTCTATAATTGCTCTATAATTGTCTTGTAGCGAACAAGAAGTAGTGTTAACATCTATTTATCAAAATATGATAAGATAAATTTGCAAAATATAATAGTAAATTTACAAAAAAATTATTTTGAAATATCAAGAACGTTCCGTATTGCTCCATTACAGAATACAATGGAATGATATATTCTTATTATTCAAAGCTAATTGAATAATAATATTTTTATTTGTTTATGAATATTTACTCATAAGACTCCGAATAATACTCATATTACTTATTCACTATAATATCTAAAACACAGAACAAAAAGATTATGCTAATAAAAATTAGAAATATAGCCACTAAGCGCATGAAAATGCAATAAACTGACTACATATTAATAACATAATTGAAATATTTTTTTTTGTTTTTAGTAACATAAAATTTTTGCAAAATTTTCGTTTCATTCCGAGTTCTCATCTTATCTTCTTCCCCTATAATATGATATAATTAGAGAATTAGATAAAATTATTTAAGAAACAAAAGTATAAATGGTATACTTGCGATTTCGATCATAAAATTGAAATTGATCGAAAGATTGGTCAATAGACAAACATATACCTTGTCTAAATCATTTACTTTAATATTCATGTCGTGATCTTGGAAATCATAGAAATTAAAATTATCAAAATTATCAAAATACGGCTATACTTCCGAATGATTCATATCGCTGATGATTGAGATAAAATTTGGAAGGTATTATGAGAAGTATGAGAAAATCCTAAATATAAAATTTTAGAGTTAAAATTTACCTGTTTCGAAGAAAATAAAAGATAGCTATCATGTAAAAAAATATAGATGAATAACTAACACTAGCAGCTTTCAGATAAATAAAAACAATATAAATAACAATAAATAAACAAAGGTAATGGAGTATAAGAACGTATATGTATCGATGTTGGGGTTGGGATATAAAAGTTATCACTATTATTTTTTATTTTATTTAATTTTCGCGCTACTCTCTGTTTTTCTTTGTTCTTTCATACTTCTAGTTTCGTAAAATTGTAAAATCTATATCTGACGAACGGATAAATTTCCGAAGATGAAATTTTATTTTAGAATTTTCTAACACTCTCCAAATTTCATCTCGATATGGGTTTATTCGAAAGAATATCCAAGAATACGGACTCTGGATTTTGTTATATAAAAATCAAAAATAGGAACTGTTTTATGAAATATTCTTAATAACGATACGATAACAAAGTACGATTTCTCTTAATGTTCTGTATGTATAGAATATTACATATACATAAAATGTATAGAATTCTATATATATAGAATATTGCATATATATGTGAAATTGAGTATTAGTCGCAATCCCGATATTTTTTTTTACGGAAAGAGTAGTGAATTTTCCATTGATCGAACGTATCTATCTTGCATAGATAGCATAGCGACGAACTTACTTTCCCCGCATTCCAATCGATAGTTTGCATGAAAGCGAAAGTCGGAAAGATCCCTGTGGATCTCGTGATATTGAAAGTATAAAGTCTTAATAAGTTTTTCGGAATTAGCCTTGACAAATATGTCGCTAGAATATTTCAAATGGAATTGACACATTTACAAAAACCTGTCTTTTTGAAACTATTAATTTTTTTCGTTATTAATTTGGGGAAATCCTATAATACAGATAGAATGATACAAATATTGCAACACAGCAGCTAGTAGCTTGCTTTCGATGTAAATGTCAAGCGTGATATTTCTGTTAAATAAATTATGCGGTGGCTTTAGTCTGTTTTATCGACATAAAACAGATCACGAAGAATCAGGCTTCTTTTTTTCTTCTATCTTTTCTTCTTCATTCAGAAATAAATAATAAAATAATAAATTTTATGGAATTGGGCTGCTTTCAATCGTTTCCTGGCAATCGAAGATGTTATGAACGTTTTCGTTATACGTAATTGATTTATTATTATGGTCTTTTTCGTAGTTTTCAAAATCGTGCATTTAAATTTCACTTTCCTCACTTTCTTCATAATACTATCTTCACTTTCAAGGCAATGAATAATACGTTGATCATTGAACTAACATTAGATAAGATAAAAATAAATGTATTCTATATAGATAAATAAACTAAAAATTATATTGGCATATCATGGTAATATACAACATATATAAATAAAAAAAGCTCGTGATGTTAGTATCCGTTATTCCAACAAGATTAATTACATTTTGAAAGGTTCAGAAAGTTTCAACGTTGCCGTATAAAATTGAAATTAACTAACAATGAACATGTTTTATTCACATAGAAAGTATTAACACGTGAAAAATAGGATTAGGCATTTTTAATACGTATGTGGTAGAATGTTTGCAGTAAATTAATATTGCAGCGACGTTTTGGCGTTCTCTATTTTTTTTTCTATAAGATAAAAGAATTATAGGTATTTCTTTGCTCGTCCAAAATTTCTTTGCTGCCTTGACGAATTTGCTACCAAGATTTTTTTTTTGCATTTCACACAAGTAGTTTGAGTTAAAAATTTGTCGTCGAGTTTTGTATCTAAAAAACGTTGCATCTAAATTACTAGAAACTGTTCGTCTGAATTGGCCCATTTTCATAAAATAATCTATTGCTTTATCGTCAAGTGACAGCATTATATTTACGATATGCGTCCGTTTTGATAAATGCAAACTTGACGCTAGAAGTTGCGTTCCGTGTAAGTTGCTTCATATAAATCTAAATCTAAATATGTTTTTATAAAAACGTGTAATAGCTTTATCTTCTTATAAAGGCCGCTCTACCTAAAAAGATGGATGTATGAACCTTGGAACATCAAACTTGGTTGTCTCAAATTAGCGATGTTTTCGAAATTAATTTTTTAATTCTCGGATCTCAAGTCTGAAATTTAATAAAATTTCGATATTCTTGAAGCACTGATTAACACTTTTGTATGAATTTTTATAGTTGAACACAATACAAATAAAAATATGACAAAATATACAAAATTATTTAATTCAGATTCTTTTTTTGGGTCTAATCTATCCTTTTTTTTTTATCGGCTATTTACTGCAAACTTTTAGAATATACTGGTGTAATAAAATATCTTTTTTTTTCTTTAGATTATAAAATATCTTAATTTATTTAGATTTAGATATTTATTTATTCTGTAGATTTAAATATTTATTTAGACTTGGATTATCATTCCAGAATTACGATCGATCACATATTTATCTATCTGTATTCTTAAAAACAAACCGCGTTCGCAAAGTCTCTCACAGCCAATATTTGAGATACACATGAATCAAACATTCTTTATTCACATTATAAATGATTCTTTATTCATTGATTTTACATTTTTCGTCATCTGAGTTTCAAAAGTTTCGAATCACGAAGAGTTGAATTTTTGACGTTTCGAATAAATCCATCCCTATTTCAATGTTAAAATCTAGGCGAGTTTTCAAAGTTTTATCTCATGCTGAGCTTTATTTGAAATAAGTTTAGAAATAAATTTATTTTACGTAAAACATTTTTAAACTTTGTATTTACGAGAGATAAATATCATCTCTCATTGACTTGAATCGAACGCGTACTCAGTAAACGAACTGAACGGAAGTCCTTATTAAATATAAATATTCATCTTAGGAGTACGCAACGCGTGCGCACACGGTCGTCGATGGTATTCATCGATGCAAATATATATATTCGCAGAATAGACTTAGCGAATATCTAACTTAAAACGTACTTGTAAAGATATTTGTGTATGAACCATTGGAACATTTCGAGACAATAACTTCCATCGATGAGAGCGTATTATGGACCGTTGAACAGCTTGCGAGAATATTTTACGATACGAGAAAGAAGTATCCGACTCGACTGAAATGACCTACGGCTAAATTGAAGGTTCTCGTGCACTCGCCGTAAAGTTCGAGCAAGGAGATTCCAGTGGTTACGGATCACGCGCATTGTACGCGGATGACTCGCATGTAGGTATATGACCGTCCCACTGACTCTCTAACCCCGAGTTTGTGATTAATGTGCCTCTCTGATATGCCTGACTATCTGCCTCGTATACGTCTATGTTCAAGTATGTCACTTGTGCATTCTGCGTAAAACATCTCGTTAAGGAATTTAATCTTGTTTCATTCATATCGTACAAATCAAAATATGATGAGGTTAAGAAGACAGTACAGGTTACCTTCGTGAACTGAATCAAAGTATATATATTTATACTTGGTTTATGTATATATTTTTAAACACATTTAGATGTGATGTTTACGTATAACGCCTTTATACAAATAATAAATTTATCATGCATGTAGTGTTGCTTCAAAATCAGATGACTGATCTCTGCAAGATTCTGAAACGGATCATTCCTAACTTTTCTATCGATGAGTTTCTCAAGATTAGAGGAAAACAGAAAATTATGAAACAAAAAAGAATGATACATACATGGCAATCGAATAAATGGGGCAGCGTATATGCACATACTTTTATTTCTTATATAATTAAATTTACGAAGAAGTATTGAATAATTTAATCTCTTGTTTTATAGCGTATCGAGTTACGATCGTGAATAAATGCAAAATATCTATATATTATTACATATAAATGCAAATAATTGCATATATTATTATATATGAAAATTACATAAAAATGTTATATTAAATAAATGCTATATTAAATAAATAATATATTATTATATATAAATGCAAAATATCTAATATATCTAATTATATTATACGATAAAAATGATAGATATTTTTGGCTTCAATTTCGATGGCTTATCTGCTTGCAAATGTATAATGGAAAGAACGAACAACCAAGCGAGTTAAATAAGAACGTTATATCTATGAATTATATCGATGTAAAGATACAGACTCGCGTGGCTTTCACCCGTTATCTTTTTCATAGTGATCATCGTTACCCTTTACGTCCTCCTTTCATGTTGCGGTCTACCGCGATGGTCGAAAGTCTATACGCGGACACCTGTGTTCTGCACCGGTCGCGTCTCCGCATAATGGCCGTCGTATTTCTCGATTTTCGTAATATGAGATTTTATTCGGATGAAAGTTAGTCAGTTTCACATTTGACGTTATTGTATTTAGATTAAAACTTTTTAGGTATAGACAAGCGATTTGTTACAAATTTGCTACCACATTTTGTAAAAACATTGATTTGTAAAAACATATGATATGTAAACATTTGTAAAAACATAATATACATATTTTATTCATATATTTCAATAAATTTAAATAGGAATTTTTAAATAAAAGCATTTTGAAGCATTTATTTATATTTAAAAAAAATGTAGAAGTATACTAATTTTAGCACAAAATTGAGTGTAGGAAATTGTAAATTATCTGGGTCCGTATTAGTTAACACGTTTCGTGCCGGGCTGATTTTTGGGTTACTTTCCGTTTAGGCCACGTGGGGCGTACAGAAATATATTTTATAATTTTTGCTTCAGAAATATATTTTATAATTTTTATAATAGTGCTATAAAAACTACAATTATGCTATAAAAACTATATAATTATCAAGAAAAATATCAAGAATTTAAGATGCATTACAGAACAAAGCAATAAACTTAAGTTTAACAAATAATTTTTTAATGATGTCAAAATTAATTTAAAATAAAACATTTTATTTTATTTATTTATTAATATACATTTTAGTTTAAATACTTTTAGTATTATTGTTTATACTTATTATAGAAATTATACTGAATACCGAATACTGAATACTGATAAATGATAATACTAATAATAATACTGTTACGGCGCGATGGATCAAGCGATAATGACCGCGGTTCGCGAGTTAGTATTCAGAGTGGATATAGCGACCGTGTGAGAAATGTGTTAGAAAATATTGAGAACCATTATGAGATGAGCGATTGCGCGATATAAGATCGAATATCGCTAGCAGTGGACTGTATTTAATGAGATGTATGTGTTGGTGATATAGAAGACCGAATGTATCCCGAGTCGCAGTGATACGCACTGACGACGAATAGTGGCGTGTAGAAAAGAATTAACTATAGCCCGAATATGTCGGTATAGCAAAGAACTATAAACCGAATGCGTCGATATAGCAAAGAACTAACTATATTCGAGTCGCAGTGATACGCACTGCGATGAATTGTGGCGTTGTAAATAATAATTAACTATAGTCGAATTGCAGTGATACGCATTGTGTTGTGGCACGCAGAAAACAATTGACTGTAGCAAATTGCCGAGCGGGACGAGTTTTATATTTTGCAAATGGCCTTCAGTCAATCATTTTAAAGAGAGGTACGTTTGACTTGCTTAGTGCAGGTCAGTTAAATTGGGCCTTGATCGAACGATGGATATTATCGCTCCTGGAGAACACCGAACAAAACAGGCTCGTGAGTCGGCGACAGAAAACAAAATAATACGCACGATATGTTTGGGCGAGGACTTCCTGCTAGCATGAAAAAGCGGGCCTTTAAAGCCCTTTAGGCTAAACATAATTACAAATGTAACAATAAGTTTCTTCGTGCGGACAAGAAGTCCAAATCGCCATTTTTCCAGAGGATTCTGGGAGCCGATTATCCAACGAAGATTTCACCTCGCGAGTATTTCGCGGGTCATGGAAAACGCCCGAACAACTAAATACTAATAAATAATATTTACTTTAACGTTATTTTAACGTTATTGATAATAAATTTTATAGCCTTTTTTTTACCGAATTGAATTGATCTTAACAGATGGTTGGAAAAAATAGTCACGCCGCGTGGAGCGTATGTAATGAAAATTCCAAATCGTTTGAACAGAAAGTTCACTGTGAAGCGTATACACCCAATGCAGCACAGAATGTGTTAAATGTTGATGACTACTACTATTAAAAGGAACATTTCGCGGAATATTTTTTAAAGTTTAATTGTTTGACAGTCAAAATACTGTCTTTTCATAATCTGTAAATTGACGATCATATCAGCAAGAAAAAGATTTACAATTACTAAGAGAAAATCGACTAATATTTTAAAACGAAATATTATATTTACGAAGGAATTCTCTTCACGAAATAAGAAAAATTTCGGCAAATTTTACTATACAAAAAATTTGGCAAAAAAGTCGGCACATTTTACTATATAAAAAATTACAAGAGGAAGAAAAAATATATCGAACACTATGAGTGTTTTATTTG
The DNA here is from genome assembly GCA_032399595.1 of Tetragonula carbonaria. Classification (NCBI taxonomy): domain Eukaryota; kingdom Metazoa; phylum Arthropoda; class Insecta; order Hymenoptera; family Apidae; genus Tetragonula; species Tetragonula carbonaria. Next base: position 9,585,735 of record JAUCRC010000015.1, on the reverse strand, counting down.
TAGATAAAATAAAACAGATTTGAGGACAAATGTGCAGAATTTAATAACAAAAGTTTCCTTATAAGGAAGAAATCTCAAGTGAAACAGTTTATAGATTAAGGATATAATAGCAAAATCGCAAGAAAGATACCGTAGCTATACATGTATACACAACAAATAGGTAAAAATGTATTTCGAAAGGCATTTATAAATTGTAATGAAATGTAATGAAATTTATTACTGTATTTTCTGACAAGACTAAAATCAATTTATTTGATCTCACGCCAATATAAAACATCATAATAGAAACACATATTCAACAATAAAACAAGGATCCGTTATATCATGGAATTGTTTAAATAATATTGGAAATATTGAATATATGAAAAAATTTGAAACAATTAATGAAGAAATTAAAACTGTTACGGATTTATCGTTTTCAGCAAAACATTGACTCAAAACATATTTCGTATGTAATGTGTACAATTATGGCTGTTATGCAATATATCAAAAATAATAAAAATTGTCGGCATCTCTCCAGTTATCCGATCGAGAATGTCTGGAGGAAAATAACATCCAAAATGAGAAATGAAAATTTTAAAAATATTCAACATTTTAAAGAGATAATAACATTTCATCTTCTTTCATTAAAAATTTAATTTGCTCCATAGCACAACACTTACAAATTGTAATTGATGCTAAATACACAGCAAAATTAACAAATCAAATAATACAACAATAAGTGTATGTTCAATTTTGTCCAACTAAAATCCAACTAAAAAGTGTATCTTTACATCTTTATTAAATGAATAAACGTTTCATTTTATTGAGAAATTTTTTTACGAATTTTTTATCAAAACATGTAAATAAAATATATATTGTGCCTTTTAGTTTCAAATTTGGCATGTTTATATTCATTTTCCTGTCAATTTTTATTATCAACGTTTACGATCATTTTGTCAGTAGTTATGAAGCAATTTTCGGGATGCAACTTTCAGTGGCGTTATTTTAAATGCATCATTTCAGACAAATGGTAAATAATAAAGAGAACGTAAATTAACGCAAATCACTCGTATAAATTGCAAGAAAAATTGGAAACCACTTGTCTTCATTCTTAATTCATTAGCAGTAAGTTAAACGAGAGAGAAAATGCAACTGAATTGAAAGAACTATTGACAAACTAATTTCCAAATATTATATTCTTATCTTCGTTATTCAGCGTATTTACATATGTAATATGACATACTTAGCTACTGAAAAATATCACATAATTATATTTGCTACGTAATTTTGTTCAATGTTATCACATTTATAGTTCATTGACGAAACATTTTAATTGTTTTATGATTATACAATTTTTATTATCGTATTTTAGTTTTTATTATCGTTTACATTAAAGTGTTTACTAATTTAAGCAGACATAACTTAAGAAAATAAATCTTAATTTAAAATTAATAAATTCTAGTAATTAGTTGTATTACATCAGAAAATAAAGCTAAATTTCTTTCTGGAGCTTTCTTAGGTTTCGCTAACATTTGATTTATCATAGTTGTAGCATCAGTCTAAGTAATCAAATAATAAAACTGACTGTTAACATTATTCGAAATACAAACATCACGTCCACGCATCCGCAGCGTTAAACGATTAAAAAACTTTTTTGCCATTTTTCAAGAAAACTATTAGGTTGCGATCTATATTGTTTCTTGGGAAAGTTTTACCTTCGCGATGAGTAATATACAATCCAAGAAAAAAAATTTTTTAATCTTGAAATTCAAGCTCAAGATCACTTTTGTAACAAATTTTACATGTTTTTCATCAAATCGAAAATGTAGAATTCAACTATGATAATCATATATAAATTTTTCTTCTACCCTGTACAGAGCTTATTTATTTGAAAGAGTAGGTACTATGTCTTCTTATAAGCAGTTTCAAATTTAAAAAAAAATTATTATTTTAGCAAAAGTTTTTTTCTTTTGACGTAGAAACACAACAATTCTATTCTCTTGCTTTCTTTTGGATGTAAATTGTTGACTCTCATTGTAGTTATTGTTATTATAATATAATGTAGTTATTGTCATTATAATAAATGTAGTTATTATAATAAACCAAATATATGTTATATATTATATCAATTGAATTATATTATAATTTAATTAATTTAAAATACCAAGCGTTTGAATCTTAAATTAATTAATCTTAAATTAATCATTCCAATCCTTGGATATCTCAACGGTTTTATAATAATTTCTGGATTTTTTGATTCTTCTAAGATAAAATAAAACATACATCTCCGAGTATGACATATGATTTAACTAAATAATTGAAAATACATTTTGTCGAGTTAATTGTATTTTTTAATAACAAGAATATTGTAGAAAACTTATGAAAAATAAAAGATTAATTTATTCTCATATGTCAAGCAGAGATGTGAATCCGAAACGTATATAAATCTGTGCGATAAAATTTAAAGATAATAATCGCATGTCTGTTGTATATTTTCTGTGGATGACCAAGCATGATATCATGTGCGTCCGGACAAGCGATCCGTTTCTTTGCAAAAACTTGAATTAATTCTTTTCATTCTTCGTTCGGAAATCTTTGTCGATCTTTCTGAGAAAAGAGAATACGACGAAAATCTCGTCGTCGCGTCGTGATTTCAGTTGGATAATCATTTGCGTGAAATCTCGAGTCCAGTATTCCCTGTAAATCCGATTACCCTAGGAGGATACAACTTCATCGATAAACATTTCCGGAAGAAATATCCACTTAATTAATGGCGTGTCCTTTTCCCAATCGTTTATCTTGTCTTGTTACACAAAAGTTTGATCTCATTAGGAATTAACTTTTAAAATTATCTTTAATCTTAAGTTAAATATAATTTTAGGGATTTGTTGTCCGTAAATTGTATCAAAGATATGTATCATTATCACGTATTATTGTCCTTATTGAAATAAAAATTGAAGTCAGATTTCCATTTGTCTCAATTACATCTAGAAACGAATTTAATAAAACAATCTAGGTACAGTGTAGGTAAAAGGACAAATGCGTATAAATTTTCAAAAGGACTTTTACTGTTGGAAAAACGAAAGAAGAGTGTTCTCTCCATTTCCTCGTATTGTTGCTACGAACAGGACGGCGAGAACAATAAAAACCAGCGGATCGGCTACAAATTCAGGTGACTTGCGTCTACGCGAATGTAGCTGTTACGTGAATATCTGTGCGCACGTGAAAATATATTCGGGTAGACGGCCTATTGTTCGAAAGAATAAGAGTGATTCTCCGGAGAATAGGATTCTCAGTCTCACGCTATCGTCGTAAGTTAGGCGAAGTTGTTCCGCGGTGGAAAGGAACGACTGGAAGGGGAAGGAGAAAGAAAGCACGGCGCTGTGAAGAATTACAAGATTTACATCTAATTTCCAGAATATTGGTTAATTAATGGTGTATCACCCGCGAATTGTGTCACAGCTTCCGCTTTTGGTATTTCCATTTTTTTCATTCTTAGGTCATTCTTCACTTATTTCCCGAAAGCGTAACATTTTTTTCTACCGTTGCTTCGCTGCCTCACTCTAATGAGTATTACACGGGTTTACTGTTACGCATTGTGACAAGCTGCCCGTAATTTCTGCGATAGAAAATGCGATGTTATTTTGTCTGTCGGACGGCTATCAATTACACGAGGAGCACAACTTCTCTCTCGAAGAATTTCTTCCATCTAAATGTTCAACGGAACTCTGACCACAACGTTTCAGTCAGAAATATCTTCCTATTAACTATGTAACATTAATTCTCGATTTTTCACACGTGATGAATATATTCATATGTTAATTCATAGTAAATACACGAGTATGTAATACACATATGTATTAATATATTCACAATTTATATCGTGTGACTACTAATATATTACAGAATATTTAAGTACACTTTCAATTACAATTACAATTAATAAAAAAGATTTTAATCGTGAAATATATGTCTATTTGAAAGTTTCTTTTGATAATTGTTCTCGAATGTACTCTCAAATTGTGTGCCCGCTTAAGAGTAACATTGAAAATTTTCATTCTAGGTAATAGAAAATTCGCCTCACTGTTTGATTTAATTTAACTCTCACTCAGGATCATATTCATTGAAAACTAATGCCCGTCCTTTGCAGTTTTTTTGTTTGTGAATGTGCAAAATTAATAATATTTTAAGAAGTTACTTCTGCAATAGCAAAAGACTTATCACTTTCAAACTCATATTTAAAATACTTGCACACAGGATGCAGCGAAGATAAGAAAGTTATAATATGCAAAACACTTGCGACCATATAGTTCTAGTATATTCATGTAACAACGTTCTATAAAACTGTTCTTCATTGCAATTAAATGTTATTTTGATTCATGAAGAAAATAAATCTAGCCATCGCAATGCAACGCAGGACGAGCATAGAAAAGAGCGAATTGAAATTAATTTTGAGAAAAACGAATTATAATTAAATCATATATAATAAATAACTAATAACTATAATTACATTATTATTAAATTATTAAATTATTTAATATAAAAAGAAATACGGTTTAACAAGAATTTTCTTTCGAAAATTATATTTCCAATAGAGAAGAACGAAAATGAACAAGTTCTTCTTCCGCGCGTATATTTTCTTCTGTAGAATATAAACCGAGATAGTGTGTTATTTGGACCATAAAGGCTCTTTTGAAATTAATTCGCAGTTGCCATTCATCAGTTCACACGATTGTTCGATGCAATCGTAATTTCACTTTTATTATGACGCATAACGCATGCTGTTTTCCGGTGGCTCGCGCGTGAATGAATCTGTCGCGTTGAGTTACAACTATGTTCGCACAAAACCCAGTTTCGACTCGCTAATATATAGTAGAATATATTTATTTGTGATATGGATGAAAATATTAATATTTTTTATATTGCTTTAAAATTTTGTATAAATGTAAAATTACGAAAAAATATTTTTTAACTTCTAAATTCTTACTTTTAAACAATAATTCTAAAATTGACTATCTAAATAATTTAAATAATTAATATTTTCAAAACATTCAAAATGAAAATATCTATCTGTTTCGATTGAATCATCAAACATCCCAGTTTAAAAAAAAATACAAATTTTAACAATGATCAGGCATAATTAATAAAATTATTATGCATGCATGCAAATTTTTGAAAGTCATGGTACAAAAATGGTAATAACGGTAAAAGATTAACAAATAACGAACGAATTACTACTAATAGCAACAATTTATTATTATAACATAAAGATCTGTCCATAAAGATATTCCCATTGATGTCATTCACATTTCTTTAGTTAATAATTAACTCGTTCGAGTACATATTGAATATTTTTTTTTCTGTTACAGAACTGATTTTATTTTTATGAAAATTAATATAAATATCATATAACGAGCTATAATTTATATTACTAGAATAAATTGATTTTTAATAGATAAACAACACAATATCGCTTAGATAGACGAATTCATGAGTTTCTGTATAAGGCATTTGATTTGTATTTGTTTACTAAATCACTATCCAATCACTCGACCTGGATGATTTATATTGCTTGAAAAATAATGTTTGAACAGTGCATGGGAACTATTTTCGTATAATGTATTATTTCAATTCATTACGTTTTAATTTATATTGAAAATCATAAAAAAAAGCAAAGAAATTCATAAAGAAATTTTCTAATATAATATAATATAATAAATATATAATCTAATCTAATATAATACAATAAAAAATTGTTGCAAATCATTAATAAATTCGTTCGTTATTTTTTGATCTTGTTACGTAGCTTAATCATGGTTTTTAAATATCTTCATACATGCGCATTTCAAACAATTTTATTAATTGTTAATTTTGTTAAATCTTGCCGTTGACCGTAATTAAGATTTATATTTTTGAAACTAAAATATTTGATAATTAAATGCGCATAAATTATTTTTCACACAATTTCGGATATTTTTCGAGATCAATAAATAGCAAAATTTTTTTTTTTAAAACATTAAAAAACAAAAATAATTATAATTGCGTTTTTATCAAATTTTAACAAATGTATTATGGAAGATATAAATTTTTTAAATATTAATTACTAAATTAATATTTAAAATTTTTAAAATATTAATTACTGATATAGCAGATGATTTTAAAATTAAGCATTTATTATTTAAAAATGAGGATTTAAAGATTTAAAATATTTGGTTTTTTTTGTGATTTCACAGAAATCGACAACCAAAGATATTATGTTCATATAATTGTAGCAATAAAATGTTGTGGGTAATTTATATTTTTGTTCATATCACGAAATGCCTACGATTCGTCTTATGACAATCAGTATTTCGTCTGAAGGATGAAAATATTTGCCTCGTTCATTATCGTCAGCCGCGGAACGTTCTCCAAGCTACCTACGATTTCGTTATTCGTCGGAGCGTTATTCTCTCCTCTGAATAAATCATTGTGGACGGTGCCCCGTCAAGCATAAGATCACGTCTGCCGGCATGGTTTCTTCTCGATAATCAACAAAGAATTCCAAATTAACTTTTTTCATTGAGTCGTCGACTGGTCGATCTAGATCTCTGTTCATTCCGTCTGATTCGTTCACAAATGATTCATTCACACGAATCGCTGCGAATCAACAATATCTGGAGATTTAATCATCAAACCGAGATTTTTTCACTGTTTATACAGAATTACGTGGGATCCACGAACACGATGGATGTCATTAAAATGAGCAATCGCTATCATTTCGTGTTCGTGGATCTAGTCAAACAAAATTATTTTATTCGATAGCCAAATAATTTCAAGGGGAATCATTTGTTTGTTTAAAATAATATCAATCAGTAATATCGAGTCAAATAAAATGATATGTTATTTAAACATATCATTTTTCAAATATTTTATTCGAATAATGCCCACGGCTTGAAACCAACAGTAAAATTTGGAGATGAAAATATGACAGTATGAGCCTGTTTCTTACACAACGTTAGTTCTACATAATCCGTTAATATAAATAAAAGAAAGTGAGGATAAAATTGTATATTGTTATATTTTATAATACGAAATAAAATTATTCTCTAGATAAGCTTGTTTTCTAACTCATTTTCTAGATAAGATTGTTTTCTAAAGAAACAACGTCAACAGGATAGTTACTTCAGCACGATAAAGACCATAAGCATTTTTCGAAATTAAAACAGTAAAAACATTTTTTTGGAAATAAAATGTAATGAAGTATTCAAATCAGATTTAAATCTAATAGAATATCTACGAAATTACGTTGAAGTCCAATTGAAAACTGACTATAAATAAAACGGAATTGAGGAAGAAGTTGCAAAAATGACTGAAATACCATCTGACTGATTGTATTCAATTAATTGAATCAGTATCTCGCATTTATCAAATACATATACACGTCTTTATGATACGATGTTTCAACAGTCACAATGATTTTGACTGACTTCTTATTAATATTAATTATAGCCTTTGCAAATGTAGATTTAGAAAATATTTATACCCTGTTCATCTATTGTATAATTGTTATCTGTTGCATTTATTTTTATTTTTAATTTATGTATCTCCTAAGTTGAAAAATAAACAAAATTTTTTGATTATATTGAGTAAAATCAAATTAACATGACTGACATCAATCCTAATTATTTTTTGTTTCAATTATCTTTTTATGAAATCGCAGTTCTTTTGTTAATTCATTAAAAGATAGAGTATAATGTGATAGTCATTAGCCAGTAGAACATATTCTCTTGTCAGTAGAAAGAATTCTTTACTTTTTAAATATTTTTTGTTCAAATATAATAAAATCATTTTACTATAATTGTTGCTTCTTATATTTTACACTAATGAGTCTTTCTCACTTCCATAACAGAAAATTCTTTTTCAAAATTTTTGACAATAAGCACATACATCTCTCGATTATTATTTAGATAATTTCTACCACGTAGTACTAGCAAATGCTTACACCTTCCACAATCGTGAATCTAAGCGGAAGCAATTTGGCAATGCGATGTAGTAGACTAAGCAGTATGTAACATAGTTTTATGTTATTGCGATCAACTGTACATGACTCCACGCAGATGTACCACCAAGATCTGCTTTCTCCATCGCTCTTCCTCCAGTTCTCTGGCTCTTATTCAACATGGTCCTGCTGACAGAGACAGCTCAGTAAATCATTTTCAGATTCAGTTGTTGGTTTCATAAACTATCCGAGCAACAGTGTATCGCATCGTTGCCTATTCCGTGCTGTGGCGAGCAATCTGACAGTCATCGCTGAGACAGACAACTTCCGTTTCTTGTCATCCGATGAATTCGCGAATTTTGTCGTTCGTCCGTAAAATTAATCGTAATATACAACAAAAATCTCTTTCCCTATAACAAAAATTTCTCCATCTGATGATGTCAATTTTTAGAATATGTTTCATTTTTAAATGTACGACATTCGCGTATTATTTTCCAGATTAGATTTCTACTTCGCCTTTGATTCAATTCGTTACGGCAATGCGATAATAATCATTTCGGAAATATTCATATTTTTGTGAATACATCTAGAGAAACGGAACGATCGTAGAATTTGTTACAAATGAGTATTGAAATTCAAGATTATTCTTTCCCGATGCATGGTAATAAATAGAGGTGAAGGACTAATATTTTGAACGGTATTCATTTTATTGGTCTGCTATAAGTCATTGTTATTGATTCAATTACCTCTTGGCGTTAAGCAAGGAAAAAGAGAAAGAAAAAAAGACTGCAGATTGATATATCGAGTGTTCCAAATGGACCAGCTCGATCCTTTTATTTCGCCAATCTCCTTTTACTTTCTTCTCTTTATGATTTATTTCGTAAAAGAATTGTAAGTAGCTGTACAGGATACAAAATACACGGACTAATTATAACTTTACTGCCAGATATTCCAGGTTCGTATGAAAAACAGCCTCTCCATCGAGAAAGTTTCGAATGTTTGAAGAGCCAGCGCGATTCATTATAGTGTGTATGAGTAAAAAACATCGAGTAGAAAGTTATTCGAATTAAATGATTCGATGCAGAACTGAAACGTCGCGTCGTCTCTTTTGAAGTAGATACCGAATGAATAGTTTTTATGATGTCGCGAAATCGGCTATTTCAACCATGTTAGCTCGATAAAATTAACATACGTAGCTTTAATTTTACGATTACAGAAATATTAATCGTTCTCTCGATGCACATTAATGTTCTTTGTGGTTTTCATTGTGTCCTGTATAGAACGTTACTTTAATTCAATATCGTTTTATAGGCGTTGGAATAGCGAAATGATAGTGACATTATCTGCTCATCACTTTATAGATATTTCTTCTGCACATCGATGATCTATCACGCAAATGAAATGATAAAAAAAAAATAAAAACAAGTTTATGAGCCAAAATTGAATAGTCTAATGTACGTGCCTATTCAAAAAGTAATAACGTTTTAATAATTCCAGTCATCTTTATTTTTTTAAGTGAAACTATAAACTTTCAAATTCGTTTTTAAATTCTCTATACAAAAATATTAAAATATTTTTACGTAAAACTACTTAGTTTAGAAGTTATTTTAATTCTAATTTCATTTAGAAGTTATTTTAATTCTAATTTCATTTAGAACTTATTTTAATTCTAATTTCATCAAAATAAGATGAAAAACAAGCAAAACACAAAGACAGTGTATTGCGTTATCTTTTCTTGTTTTTCACACGATAAGTTGTATAAAATTAAAGTTAAAATACTTTCTAAATTAATGAAATTTTGATTCGAATACTTCAATAATTTTTTGTTATTTAATTTTGTGCATAAAAAGATTTCTATTTCTATTTAGAAAAGAATAGAAATACATTTCTGTCTAAAATATTCTAAATGCTGTCATTTTTGTCATGAAATTAGATTATATACGTCGTTTAATTTTTTTCTGTTTTCTATTATTTCCAGTTGCGTAGAACATCTTGTATACACATCTTTATACATACAAGGGACATTAGAGTTTCAAATTTTAATATAATATCTCATTGTTTTTGTTTCTTATTTCTTTAAATGGTTTGTATACGAAGATTGAAGCGACCATGATATAACACTTGTTCTTAATTAATATTCAAATTAGTTGGTACTGTTTAGCAATGTGCCAATAATAGTTGATATCTCTGATGCTTTTGATATGATGAAACTTTATAGTAATAATAATCTTTTTTATAGCTGGTGGAGTTTCAGAAATTTTAAAGTCACTACTAGTACATTTTTTGATTCATTAATCGGCTTTGACATTTTCTACAAAAGAGTATTAACTTATGTATGTCGAAAAATTATTAATTTAAAAATATTTTACTTTCAATTTTGCAAAATTTATCGAAAAAAAAGGCAAAAGAAAATAGGAACAGTTCTTGTGTTCATATTATCCTTATCTTTCAAGCAATAGATTTTATAAAGTTAAATATCTTTTAAACTGATAATTTTTAGGTTAATATTTTTTTTTTATGTAGAATGTCGAGTTGCGTCATTTAATAGATCAAAAAATATATGACTCCGTTTAGTGAAAACTTTAAGTACTGAAGAAGTTTGAAAACTTTTTCAACAGTTACAAAAAAAAGCAAATTATTATTGTCACATTACAGCTCGTTTTATACTGAACAATTTTTGTTAATAAAATTTGTTCATATCTTCAATAATAATATTCAAGTCTCAATATTTGTTGAACCATTCTGTATATTATATTATTAAATAAGATTTGAGAATACTTAATATAACATTATAACGGAAAAAAGATACGGAAATTGGCAAAATTGGATTAATCGCTACCGATCCACCGAAATCTTATTTGGATAAAACAAAGTTATTCCGTTGCCGGAGGTTAATTAAAGTCGAGAGAAAGGTACGAGACGAGTCAATGCAAAGCTAAGCGAAATGCATTCTCATCTGTGCCTCAGACGAAATTCCGATTCTATTTGGTTCAATTTAGAATTTGCAAGAACAGTCGACACTCGATACACGGTAAGCAAAGACGGTAAAACGTGACTGATCAGAGGCGCGAGATTTCACTTTCGAGATCGCGAAAGGCGTTGTTACCTCTCGATTTACTCGGCAGCTCCTTCTACTTTGGTACGCTTACGTATGAGCACGTATTATTCCCCAAGGCTTAAATAAAGCGCAGAGATCAGCAAGGCGGTACTTAATAAATCGTAAGCGGCGGCCGCGATCTTATCCGTATCTCGATCGCGACTGCCGATTCCTCGGCTAGCGAGGCCACTCGCGTATTATAATGAGCAATAAATAATCACTGGTTGACTTCCACCCTCTCTTCCTTTACTCTATGGTGCACCGTCGTGTCGTGTCTTTCCAGGTAATGTATCCTGTATCGACAATTTCTCAAGAAGAATCGTCGGAATCGACGATACCCGCAGGATCAAATTTAGATAAAATCTAACGGATCGATTATCTAGTAATTTGGACTGATGCACCGTTTGATCCGCGTTACCATCGTTAACGTAAAGGTAGCTGTTCAGATGCAGCAAGACATTACGAAAGATATTAGCTTCAGATTTTCTGGTTGAGAAAAGTAACTTAACACGGTACATTTACGCTTCTATACAATTCGTTATTATTTTAAGAACATTGTATATTTACATAAAAGAAAGATGATCACGATACAGAATAGATGTATATTTTTAAAATTTTTATTGACTTGGCACCGTGAAAAAAATCCCAAGATAAAAACCAAGGGGGAGAGAAAGATCGTTCTTGTAGTTTCTTAACTTACAGTTAAATAAGTTTTAATATATTTTAGTTCTTGTAGTTTTAACTTACAGTTAAATAAGTTTTAATTATCGGTAGAAGGCGACGCAACGCGCGACGTGGCCAGGGAAGAAAGATTCTTATTGTACATAAGACTATATATGTAAGTACGTTAGATACGATGGCACGTGGTAATCTACGTAAAGCAATAAGTTCAACACACACATGTTGCCTTAATTTAAAACTAGTACACCTTACTCCAGTTGGTATACATATATCGTACATAACATATAGATAAATCCAGTTGCTCACCTATCGTTTCTCGCAATAAATATATTCAAAACGAAAGAAAAACAGAACGAGAAAGAGAAAGAGAAAGAGAGAGAGAGAGAGAGAGAGAAATAAAAGATAAGGGTTCTTCATCTATAAGGTCTTCTTGAGCGCGTAGTTCGCGTCGAGCGGCAGGTGCATTCTCGTTCGTTTGGTGTAACAGACGACTCACATATGCATACTAAACACCACTCGTCCGGTTATACGTTACGCAGACCTATACATACTCATAGGAATATCGTTCGTTCGGTTCGTGTTACATCGCTTTCTGCAGTCACGTTCGGTAATCGCAAGCTTGTAAAACTGCCAGCCACGTTGCACTCGCCTTTCTCAACGTTGACCAACGTGTACTATAGCGTTCGACAATCGTACATTGTTGCCCATCCGCCGTTAGTGAAACGTATTACCGTAAAAGTAACACGAGTAAAAGTAACGAGATCGATCAAAATAAACTTTTGACAAAAATATTATAATTATCTAAGTGAACGATCCTGCTTCGATGACTTTTTTAAGACAATATTCCGAATAACTTTTCGCTATTACATACATATATACAGAGCGCGTATGTATATCAGTCCCTATATGAAAAGATAAGTCGAAAAGAAAGAACAAAATTGTCCTTCTTTGTTACGTTTAGAATTAATCAAAGTCCAGCATGCTAGGTAAATTTTCAATTTCCTCAATTTCCTCAGAAATGAATCATAGAAAGAAATTTTTTTTATTTTTTATTTTCGACTCAGTTTTTCACATAGAATGATTTCCTACTTTATATATAGCATTTATACCACTCATTCTGAGACACTCTGTATATGATAAATATATCTTCTACGATAACAAGTATTACAATTTATAATTATTGATTTATCTGTGACGGAAGATAATCGATCAACGACTATCTCTTTTAATCGCGAGATGGGTTAAAACGTATGAATTGTTCACTAGCATTTTACCACGATCTACCACGAACATGCTTGATTTACTTCCGACTTAGATAACATTGGCTTGAAACACAGTTTCGCGATTAATAAGCCAGATAGTAGAAAGTAAAGTAATTCAGCTGTTGTGAAAACGTGTTGTGAATGGGAATTGCAGTATCATGTAATCTTGACTTTTGTGATTTTTACTATGAAAAAGAAACAGAGTTGATCTAGGGGAAACTATCGTACCGAACGTTTCGGCTGAAAATGCTCGGTAAGTCTAACTTGTTATACTTTTATCAATGACATTCATAAGCGATAGTGTAGAAAGCGTAGAGTTTCACTATATCGACATTCGTGTTTTACATATTGGGAGATTTATGATTTTGCCGTAAAGACGAACTGTTTTAACGAAACAATTGGAAATGGTAAATGAATGCACGGTGAACAAAATTACGTTTATTACAAACGAATCGTTCGATTAATATCTTTAATAAAATTCTTTGTTATATCTCTTTTACGAGTCGCGACAAACTTTTTATTTACACGATATATTTATATACGTGCACAGGATGTCTCTACTTATCGGCATAACTTTGTCAATAGATTCTACAAGTGGAGATAAGAAGAAAACGTCATATAAATATATGCTCAAAAATTCTTCGTTAAAGAATTATAACGAAAATTCGAAATAACAGCATAATCCAAGTTTTTGCTTGGATAACGTCAACATAAGAACGGGATCGGCAATATTTATCTACTCTGTTTACACAAGTTGTGCTTGGCAGTTGACTTTTCCTACCAAATGAATTGAAGTCAGAGATTTTAGGGGATACGCCGTTGTCCACTCGATGAAATCTGTCGATACAGTCAGAACATATGTTTATATGACATCTTTTTCTTATTTTCATTCATAGAATCTACTGGCAAAGTTGTGCCGGAAAAAGTAGGAACATCCTATATATTTGCACTTTGTATTGCTTATTTAAGGTAACTGTAAAAAGATACGATAGAAATATTTTGAAAAACAATTGTTGTTAAATTTTATTTCATCGTAAGTTTTTTGCACTTTTATTACAAATGAAATTTGTATTCAATATTTGGTAAATAATAAAGATGATTAGACATGTTTTCACGTTAGATATGCAGAAATCGACAAATCGTTGCCCACGCATTGGCTTCGAAACTTGCTTCACGCAGTTATATATTCTTCAATAAGAAAGATTCGATGCAACTGATAACGCTAAAGCAATTACACGAATGAAAGACGCTTTAAAGTTTTTAAAACGTGAATGTGAATAGGTTGTTATTGTATCAGAATTCTCTGGACGATGTGAAATCTAGAATTGCATGTTCAAGATAACGGTGCAGTAAGAACACGAACAGATAAACAACTCGATATGGTCTGATAAGAAACTCTATTTCGTATGTAATATACGGTACGAATACCTAAATACCGTATTATGAACTCATTATTATGAAGTTACAGATACGAATCCAATACGGATCCAATTATTCTCAAGACAATTGAAAAATACTTGAAGTAATGGAAGCATAACATTTACATAGTTAAACCTCAACGAATCTGCATTAAACGGTGTTCAATTTTAATTACAAGGCAACGCGTTGAGTTGAATGGGAAATTTATTGCTAATGAAGGAAGTAATATCTCACTACGTGTAGTGATTGTCAAACGATACGTAAAATATAGAAATAGTATCTCAATCTGATTCGAGTCCATATAATTCTTCTTAACTTTCTGTTACGCTTCGCAAAATATTTGTATCCTGTTCGTTTGCTGCCTGTTTTCATGATGTTAATAATACGGTTACGGTAATGTTTATACGCTACTAAATCATAGCTTGTCTTGTTCATCAACCTTCTTAACATTTTCAAAGATTTTAATGATATAATTCTCGGAAATTATGGCGCATATTTAAGGCATAGTAGTAGGCAACTGGACGTACGCCAAGCAAAAAATATGGGAAGTTAATCTAGTTAATTATGTATTCTTCGTCGTAAGAAACTCACGAAAACAAAGGAAAGGCGCCAAATTATCGAAGCAGTTTCACCAGCTGTAAACCACGAATGTGCATAAGGCTGGAACATATTTATCTCTCTACTTATTTTGATCGTTCGGTGGACTTACTGCTACTCGTTACGTCAATTACCGGATCTTACAGTACCTGATACCGGATATGCGCATCCGGTTAGCTCCTCCTCCTTTTTACGCGTAATGTATAAATTTTTCTAATCAATATTTATATAGAATTTTATAATTTGGGTGAAATTTTATCGTGTCATTTATTGGATGTTGTTTTACTACATAAAAGTAAATTGTTTGTTTTCGGTATACCTATTGTACATCATTTGCTCGTGATTTTTGAAAAAAATTAGAAACTGCAAACATATCTTAGCGCTTTGATCGTTTCACTATTAGCAATAATAATTTTAATTTGTAGAAGCCTAAATACACTATATTCCGTTGCGCAGTTATGCTATTATTCGAACCAATTTTCTTATTATGCTGCATTGTTTCGTCGTGTGCGCGCATGCGAGAGAGAGAGAGAGAGAGAGAGAGAGAGAGAGAGAGATAAACTGAGCGCGAAGTTGGCTATTATCGACAGTTTGGTAGAATAACGTGTTGCAATATGTAGACGCGTTAATGAGAATGTGCACGCGTCCAGGTGAGAAACGCGGATCTGAATATGATACGGTGTCGATAACATTGTTTCCCTTCGTCAAGCATTTTTATAAGCATCGCAAACACAGCTTATTATACACTGCGCATTGATATATGACATAGACTTCACGTAGGCTACGTGCTATTGATTTTGCTCCTTATAAAATTCTCCATGGAAACATAAGTGATAGAGGATGTGAGTTAGATATTTTTGCTTCCTGTCGCGTCCTGTTTTGTATAAAAATGCTTGCAAGTTTTAAACTGATCGTCGTTAAGGAGGAAAGACCCCTGCAATTACTATCGACCCCTTGTTCTTCTGAAACTCTTTCGATCTTCCTTTGTTTATGTCTAGCTTGTAATTACAGATACACATATTTATGGGAACTAACCGGATGCGCATATTTATGGACACTTTATGAAAAGTTTGAGCCTTTCAGAATTTAAATATTCACATCGAAGTTCAAGTTCCTGAAAACCATACTGTCATGCGTATTTTTTTTAATTTTTTAACTCTTAAAAAACCGACAAAGTCATTTCTGTATGTAGCTTTGAATAAGCGGACTAATTAATGACCATTTAAAATATAAAGTTATGTAAGTACAATATACTGTTTGATACTATGCACTATACTTTTGTCTAAATCATTTTTTCGTGTCGTTCGCATTTTTCAATATGTTTGAGCTTTCCTAGTTAAATTGAACATTCTGTTTGTTCATTCGTTTTGGTTGATACTACTATATTTTACAATCCGACTACAGATTCATAATCAAGGATATAAAGAACCTCTAGAAGTACGTTATTTGTAAAATATAGAAATGTTCAAAATTATATTACTGTCTCAAATTGGCAAAGCTGATCTAATGCACGCATCTTCATATTCCACGCAACGCACAAGTTGCTTTTTGAGAAAGCAAACGACTATGTTTAAAAAAAAATTGCTGATTTTTTAAAGATTAAACGGATTGTGAAAGTGTAAGACAAAATATGTATATGTTATCGATAATTTCGAAATGATTGCGAGTCATTTCTCGATAAAATTTCTCGATAAAAATTCGGCAAATTATACACATATCTCTTGTAGGTTTGAATAGCTTATATCGCTTCAAATAATGATCAGTAACACTATTGATCATAAATACATATAATTATGCTACGATTTTAGTGTACGTAATGCGCTAACTTCAGATCCGTATCAAAGATATTTTTGCTTTATTCGTTAATTTATATGTATTCGTTATAGTATTTTTCGTGCAATAGCATTATGAACAAGGCATTTCGGAAATAACAAAGCATTGTGTCGAATAATTTAAGATACGTTAATGCACTATATATTGCTTTTAAAAGCAGTCCGTTCGACGCCAGAAATTTATCGGAATTCGTTATTTTTTTTTCAGGCAAGGACAATGATTGTGTGGCTTTGCTGCTTGCTCTGCATGTTTTTGTGTCCTCATAATGTCGCTTCGAAAGCTGGTAAATAATGTTTAATCGTTACTCTTTTTCTGCTCATTTACTGAACAATCATGTACTTTTATTACTTTTATTAATCTTGAATCAGTAAAATCGCAATTGCACTTCTTTCATGCAATCATAATTATTTTTATGCGTATATTATCTTTATTACACTTTTTCGTATAATCATAACTACATTTACAATTTACTATTCGTATTTATTTTTTATTTAATTTAGGAACTGATGTTATTCTTGATTAGTTTTTAACTTAGATTTTGCCGTTAATAGAACTGAATAAAAAATTTATCATGACGATTTGAGTTTAAAATTTTTCAGTTCAATTGGAAATTTTTTAACAAAACTTTCTTGATATAATTATCTAATAATTTTATATGACTTTCTCTGTGACACTGCGACATTGATTTATTATAACATTAATTAATACATAAATAAATTGTTAACAATTAATTATTATATTTTTTATTATAGTTGTAAACATTTATCAAACTTCAATGGTTCATTTATGGACATCTTCTTTAAACCTATTGTATCGTTTTATAAATATAAATAATCGTTTTATACGTTGTATATAAAATTTAATTATCATGAAACTGGATTATTATAATTATAGTTTGAAACAAATCAAATATAGAAATATATAGAATGTTTCGCGATTTGTGGATAATCGATGTGCAATGGCAAAGTGATTTTATATGTAAAAATTAATTAAAAAGAAACAGTAAAATTTTTTCATTAATGCCTTATTTTCGAGAAAATCGATTTTGAAAATTTGTTAAATATACTTAAATTTGTCTACTTTTATACTAAAGAAAAACGAATAATCGAGGATATTCTATGTACAAAAAATAAGTAAATAGAATATAATTCTAAAATATAACTATAGTAGAATAAAATTTTTTCATTTAAGACTTCATTTTTAAGAAAATAGGCTTCGAATATATTCTATTAAAAATTATCTTAGCATACCTATATTTGATAAATTTTCAAATTGAATTTTGTTTGAAACAAAACGAAAAAAATTCTATTATTTGTACATTTTTCAATTATTTCCCTACGTCTGAAAAATAACCCCTTAATAGTGTAATAAAATTATTTAAAAATGTGTAATTTGTTCATATTTTAAAATACTTTTATACATAATAAAAATGTACAAAGATATAGTTTATAAGCTTCTTTTTGATAAATATTATAATAAATAGTATAATAAATTTTGAAACACAGGATACATAACTTAACATTGCAGGCAATAGTATTTTGTCTCTTTTTTAATTTTCTCTTACACAGATTTATATTGAACTGCATTGTCTAATTGAGTTTTCTTCGCTATTAACAATTTAGATACATTAATTTAATAAATAATAACTCAAGAATATTACAAATAAACTGTTTGGTACCTGATGCTCTATCTGTATTTTATTTGGAATAAATTGTTAAGGGGTTAACTTAATTTAAGTATATTTAAGTTAATTTAATTTAAAAAATATTCAAAATAGATTTTTTTGGCAACAAAAAAATTGCCGCGAATAATGGGACACTATAAGATATTTGATATAAAGATCATAAAAGATTTAAACAATCAATTATTCATTAAATTAATAAATCTCAATATTATGTAACTATTAACTCTTAATATTTATTACCTTATGTATGCTTCATGCTATACACGAACTTTTTATTATATGTATATGTAAATGCTTTCGTCATTTCTATACATTTTGTTATAAATTTTGCTAATCACGTGTCATTATAATGCTAATTAATTTCCAAAATATATTATATCACACTCATTAGATACATATAAAAGATGTTTATTATGATACAAATATTTTTATAATAGGAAAAGGAAGAAGAGAATTAAATAAAAATTGTTCTATAATTTTATGTTTATTAGTATCTAAAATCATATTATCAATATTATCATAGTATCACATATACTGTTAACATTTGTATATCAAAATATGATAAAATAAACTTATAAAACTTAATGATAAAATAATTACAAATATAGTAAGAATTAGGGCAAAATACGTATTTATTATCCATATGTTGAAATTAACTGAATAATAACATTTTGTTTGTTTATGTTTATATATAATTTTAATATTTAAAAATAGATAAATGAATATTTTAACAATTATTTTACTGATAATATCCGAGAGATAATATGAAAAGTATTTACCTACTAATAATATGAAAAAATAAAATTATTTACTTACTAATGTTTAAAACACGTAAGAGAATAAGATCGTGAATTGAAAATATGATTGATATACATATAAATATAATAAATTGACTGCAACTATTGATACTGATAATATGGAAGCTTTCCAAACAGGAAATTAGTAATTATTTTGTTTTACAAACTCTTTTTCTTCATGTCCTCATCCTGTTCTTATTTTTCTACGTAATTTGATTTTGTCACTTGCACTCATATTTTATAAATTTTGATTAACTTTTTTCCCTTAATCGACTTCATCTTTTCATATCGGCTATACAATTTTTCTTGAAAACTTTTATTTTCTTAAAATGTTACAATAAAAACTCATTTCATCTCGAATATTCTTTCAAAAAATTAACTATTTCTGTAAAAAAGTTATGACTGATAGAAGAGGATGGCGATTATACTGAAATCTAAGAACTTTTAAAATTATTTTTTTTCCTTCAAGTGTTCGACGCTATTGTCTTGTTTTCCAAAAATCTTCCTCCGAACGGTCTTAGATTCTGGAATAAAGTGTCAGACCTCGGTTCCCTTGTATAGTTATGCCACCTTACAAAGTTTATATTTCTTGGAAATCATTTCCTTACTAAACCATTTCTAGATTTTGATACAAATATTGAAACTTTTTAGTTATTCTATTTCGTACTAATAGAACGTTTGATTATCTCATAATAGACGAACAGAAATAAAGGAAAATATGTTTTTCGAAAGCAAATGTTGGAAGGGTTAGCAAATTTCTCTCATACATAAATCTGTCAATCTATCCGTCAAGTGGATGTTTATCTATTTGTCGTCGAATGCAGTTGTATATGCTAAAATTTATGGCACGCGTATATTGTCTCTTACATTTATATTCTATTCAGTTCAACACATGACAAACTCATAAGTTTTTCTCTGTTATTTAGCATATTACCTGAACTCTTTAATTAATTATTGATTACATATAAATTTTATGTGTTCTGTTGCAAAAATGCAACATGTATAGATAATATAACTTAAGAATATAACTATTAATTTGCAAACATTGGTTTATCACAATACTTTTTCAATCACTGTTAACATCTATTTAATATGATTTCTCGTCTTGATTTTATGCTAAAACTTTTCTTGAAGTGTTTAAAATCTTTGCGTTTGTCGAAAAGTGAGAATGACAGAATCTGTGGAGTGTAGTAACAGTATAAAATGGCGTTTGAGTGAAAATAGATAAATGATAGAATAATAGACATTAGATAATAGAGAAGTGAAAAGATGATAAAAAGCAGTGGATAAATATTTCGAACACAGAAGGCCAGCCACTCCAGTTTCCATTGGAGAAAGGAAGAAGGTATAATCTATCATGCTTGCATGTTGAAAACTATGATATATATAATGACCTATATATGAAACTATGATATATATAATAATCGGATATTTATATTATTTTGTTTAAATGATTAAGCTGCATATTGTAAGGATCAAGGTTGAAAACTAGACGTTGGTGGAGGCTAAACGGTTTAATTTCTTTCCATGTCGAATTCACTGCCGTAGAAACCTTTTCAATGACCGTAGCTTAGAGTTTTCGGTTTCGAGTGTATCTTGTCTGTGTGCATTCATCAAACTTCAAACCCAAATTGTTTGGAGAAGCATATAGAGAGATAGATAGATAGATAGATAGATAGATACATGGAGAAAGAGAGAGATTCAATGGTTTAATAGTTGTTATAATTATTGAGATGTCGCGTCGTTATTAAAAATTCTACTATACATATCTAATGCTGATATACCATCAATACGAATTCACGTTGCAAATCTTCAGTTTGCGTGCTGCTTTGATTATCATTGGCACATCGACAAATAATCCACACGCAAATTTAATAATAATCTTATTATTTTTTTATCATTGTACAGTACAATATGAGTACCAGTGTAGTATGAGTACACTCATGGTTGAATGACATCGAGTAATTGAATCACAATTTGTTCAATCACAATTGCTCAATCGATAATGAAGTACAATATTAATGCCAGAACCATCATTAGAATGCTATATTTCGAATTTGTCACTGTCAACGACTATTAAAGTTATTATCAAAACATTGCAAAATGTCAACATACGTTTTCAGTATAAAAAAATAAGACCATGTGACATGAAAAAATCATTTTTCATATACAATTTAATTCTAATAAAAAACAAACATCAATTTAATCACAATTCACAACCATGGACGAGATATTTCGCGACAATATTGATAATGCGTACTGCACAAATAAAACATCTCGTGTGTTTGTTTACTAGAAAAAAGTTATAATTTGTAGAAAAATCAATGCATGAAATCTCGTAGCAGATATTTAAAAATTTATTGTTCTTTTTTTTTTTTTTTGTTAAAAAGTGGTCTGATTCATATATGTTAGACATATATATTTCATAACGTTTGTAAAATAATATAAATAATAAATGAAAAATAATGAATATAAAATATAATACACTTTGTAAAGAGTAATTTTTGTTATATAATATAGAAACATTATATGCTATTCCATGCTTTAAAATAAATAAAATTGATTTTGTTATTAATAAAAGTGATTAAAAATATTATCAATTTACAAATATTATTATTATTATTATTATTATCATTATCATTATCATTATTATTATTATTATTATTATTATTATTATTATTATTATTATTATTATTATTATTATTATTATCATCATCATCGTTATTATTATTATTCGATTTTTCTTCAAATTAGAATTATCGTCCTAATAAAAATAAGAAATATTTCGCTCACGGTTTCGAAGTGGTGGACCGTAAATTTCAAAAACTATTCTAATTAATATTTATATTATTAAACTATTAATTAATATTTATGTTATTAATATTTATGTTATTATTCAATGATCAATATTTGAAATCTACAGTTATACAGAAAAACGATGCATGTCATATACTTTTATTTTAAAATATTACCATATAAAATTTTTAACACCAATTCTTTTTATTAGCAATGTCTCACTCTCTCTTTTTTTATATAAGTCTGTATTTCCTTTTCTTTACATAATATTCTACATTCTTATAGTTAATCTGAATGACAAACAGAGTAAATATCCTGTATAATAATAATTTAGATAATTCACCTTTTGGGTGAAACAATTTAAGTCCACTTCTTTCACTTTGCATAATATTATTTCTCTTTTATTTCATGTTTGTAATAGCATACTTCTTTTAATCGTTTCATTTTATACAAAATAAGTAATAATATAAGCATATTAATGAAACTAGAAAATGAAAAAAAAATCACGAATTCTCTAAATTCCTATTCATAAAATTTCGTTGTTTTGTCTAATGTGTATGAATAGAATATTGAACTTCGATTAAATTGTATTATTTTTTTTGAATCTATAAAATTTCTTTTTCATGCAGTTTTTGTGATAAAAACATAAATTCTATAATCCATAAATTCAAATTTTTTTGCAATTGTAATATGCAGTATTTTTTCTTATTATATTATATTATATAATCACAGATATACAGGCTATTCTGTTTATCTCACAAAATTGAAATATCTTGTAAGAGATTGAAGTTTTTATAAAAGTCGTTTAATATAAAGAGATACATTATGTGATATTAATGGTATTTTTGTGGATGGAGTGGAGGAAATTTCAAGATCAAATTCATTTTTTTTAAATAGAATCATACAATTTTGAATGCAACAACCGATTTATCTGAATATTCTCTATAAAAAAGTATTAATCTATTTATGTCGAAAAAACATTAATTTAAAAAATATTTTCAGTTTGATTTTGTAAAGCTTATCACATGAAAGATAAAGACAACATAAATATGGAAATACCAGTCATATCTTTTCTTGTTTTTCATATTCTATAAAATTAAAGGGAAGTACTTCCAAGAGAAAGGAGAATTCCCAATCTAATGGTTTTTCGGTAGAAATATGTTAATGTTAATACTTCTTTTTTTTGTAGAGAAATCGATTATTGCATTCGAAATTTTATGATTCCATTAAAAAAAATCAATTTGATCTTGGAATCTTTTTCACCATTCTACTTATAAAAATACCATTAATACCAAATAATGTATTTTTTTATACCAAACAATTTTTATAGGAAGATTTATTTTTATTATTTCAATCCCTTATGTCTTATAAAATAAACAGATTCTGCGAGATAAACAGAACACCATATATATAATAACACTAATAATATACATTTTTAATGTGTACAATTATTACTAATAATATATATTTTTAATGTGTATAATACATCTACGGCTTGCTATTTGGAAAGAACTATTATATATATCATATTATTTATATACATATATATATATATATATATATATATATACACATATGAATAACGTGTGAAACATTTTCAGAGAAATTCATTGTCGAACAGCGCATGAAATTGCTAGAAAAGGTCATGTAATAGAATTGTTTGTTATATTACGATAAGTTTATTTAGATATATATTTAACATTTTGGTAAATGGACAATTATTTAAAATATCAAAACGATTATGACATTTTAACAGAGATCGATGAAGATAGTCTGTAAATACCAACTTTATGATTCTCAGTACACATGTACACGTGTATGTACATATATATGATGTATATGTATATGTATTTGTATTCTTACTAACTGTTCCTAAGCTTGTTCTTTATTTTTATGGTATGCTTTTCATTTACTATGATAAACAAATCATTACAATAAAGTGAAAATATTAGGATCGAAGAAAGTTTATATTTTTCTTCTGTTCAAAATAATCAAGCATTTCCCATATCAAAGAATTTTGTAAATGACAAAAATTTATGTAAATTTCAAGTAAATTTATTATAAACTTTATTACGAATTTGAACAAGAAATTGATTTGAATGAATTTACGTTACAATCTTTTCCATGTTACACTTTTCAAAATTTCGCAATGAAAATACTATTCTCGTAGACTTTCTTTTCCAGACTCTAGTTTTCTTACAGTTTTCTCGTGTGTCAAGTAGTTCTGAAATTTCTAAAGTAATATTCAACAATATTCAACAACTCGTCACGATTAAATCAACGAATAACAAAAGTATGTGACCAGATGAAATTCACTCAAATGTTTGTTTTTCTATTGGAATCACAAATAGAACTGATTCCTTTGAATTCATCGATCGATGTATTCATATATTATGCATCTATATTTTCTATTTATCCAAGTGAAATTATTGCGATGGAATATATATTTTACGCGTATTAAGAAGCTATTAGTATGCCAATCTCTCATATTACTTCGAAAAACCTACACAGTACTTACCTGTACAGTGAGTAGGAAGTATTCATGCACTGATAATTTTCAAGCAAATCTTAATATAATTATTGTTTATTAAATAACTTTTATAAAACAAATATGTCTATACATATTTGAAGTTTTTTGTAGAATATATATCATAAAAAAAAATTTGTCAATCATTTGCACAATTTGTAAAATTAGGAACAAAGAAAATTGATAAATCAGTAGAAGTATACAATTGAAATCCATATACAGTAGAAATATAGCGGAAATATTTGTATAGTTCTTATGGCATTCTTGATATAAGAGAATTTCTTATAATCTCATAGATTAAATTTAACGTAAAAATCGTATAATCACGACTTTTTAATAATGATTAATCGTACCAGTGTATCTGAGTAACGTTATCGGCTCTATAACTTCGCACTATTTAAAAGATTGTTGAAAAATGGGCCGGAAAGGTACGGAACTTACAGTAGAAGAAAAAAAAATTATTATTAATTTAAATAACACACACACACACACACACATACAGTGCGTGCACGCGCATACATCCAGTGTAAAAGTTTGGTAGATATTTCACGAATTACCAAGATCTACTATACAAAGTTTAATTGATAGGTATGAATTAAAAAAAGAAACTCTAAAAAATAGGTCAAGAAATGGGCATCTGCAAAAAATCAATCAAATATACTGGTCGGGTTATCATTCGAATAATTGACCAAAAGCCAGAAATAACTGCAGTAAGTATTATAGAGCATTTAAAAAATAATTTAAACATTTATCTGCTAGCTTTGTGCGTAGCTTCGTAAAAAATGAAGAATTATTACGATAGAATGGCCTGGGAATATAAAAAATATTTTATCAGCGAAATGGACAAAAAGGGAAGATTAGAATTTGCAAAAAATAATATAAACACATTAATGGAGTATCGGAACAGAGTAGTTTTCACAGACGAAAGTAAGTTTAATATTTTTGGATCGGATGGACATCGCATTATATGGAAAAAAGAAAATGAAGAAATTAATTCAAAAAACTTACTACCTATTATGAAACATGGTGGTGGTTGCGTAATTGGGGTTGATGAGTATACATAATATTGGCACATTACAGTTTATTCATAAAATAATAAACTATCGGATTATTGAGATTTTAAAGTGTAATCTTTTCTCTAGTGTTGAAAAAATGGAGATTAAAGACAACTTTGTTCTTATATACGATTTATGCTATGATCCAAAGTATACTGCGTAATACGAGAATGTAGATGTGATATAAAAGACTAGCATAATAAAAACGGTTCCACAATTGCCAGATATTAATCCTATTGAACATTTATGGGATTATCTAGAACATAAAATTAGAAAGTATCAAATTTCTTCAAAAAATAATCTAAAAAATGCACCTTGGAGAAATGAAACAAGATCCCTTTCTGTATAACAACAAATTTAGTAAATTCAATACCTAGAAGAATTGCAGCTATTGTAAAATCGAAAGAAAATCTTACGAAGTATTATTAAGATAATTTATTTAAATTTTTTCAGCAAATTCAAAGTAAATTATACAAATATTTTTTGTTCCTACATGCTCCTATAACCAGCGGATTATATTTCCGTTAATTTATTAAAATTTTCTTTACCAATTTTGCAGATTATTATTTTTTTATGATATGTATTCTACAGAATACTCAAAATATATGTAGATCATTTTTTAATAAAAATTATTTAATAAAAATTATTTAATAAACAATGAGTATACAATAAAGGATTATTTAAAATTCATCAATGTATATATATTTTACACTCGTTGTAAGTGCGCATGCAATGATTGATCGCGTTCTCTGACACTCGCAACTCTCAAATTTCGTGACGAAATTATGTTAACAGCCATAAACCTTTGCAAACAACGATACTTTAGCCCTAGTACGTATAACATATAAGATTGATATACAATTTAAAAAATAAAACTGGAACGTAATCGAGGAGACCTGTTCGATAAATCATTGGAAATTATTAACTGTCAACTAAAATTCCTATCTTTTTGTTTTATCCCGATACTTATTCGCAATCGCAATTTATCGCAATTTATGCATCTTCATAATTTTCACTCTATCTTTAACTTTCTAAAACATCTATTTTCTCTATTATTTTATTTTTTATTTACATCGTTTCATTGATGTACTGTTTTTCTTTTTTTAACATCAATTAACCCATTTGTTAGAATTTTAATTGGCCGACTCCATTTACCATACGTAAACTGTATGGTATATTATTAAAAACAAGGACAGAGATGTAGGTCGCGATTGACATCTACTCCTTCAGTACATACTTTTTAAACAAACTTTTATAACAATTTTCCAAGGAATAGTCAAGCTCCAACGATTTCATCGGTGGGAAAAATTTTTCAAAGATGTATACAGAATAGAATGGATTGTTTTTTATCCAAAAAAATGCTTTCGCGGACTTGAAGAATAAACGATAATTATTACATTTTAAATTGGACAGAATTTATTCATTGAATGATAAATACAATACGATTGTATATTATTTTGTATGAAACAGGCCAAAAGAAATATACTAGGTATACTTTAGAGCATTAAAATGCTTGTATTCTTAAATATAATATTTATAGTTTGCATTATCGATTATAATTGTGAAGAAACAGCATAATTTTACCAAAAAAAAAAAAATAATAAGACGATCGAAAATTGTACAGAATTTAATATTTTCCGATCAAACAATATATTATTTTCTATTGTATTTACGTTTAAGTAAAATATAAATAATTATATATATATATATATATATATATATAATGAATATAAATATCCAAATACTCATTCTGTAATTAATTTTAATGATATTATGAACAAAAATGATGAAATTAATATATAATTTATATATTAATTATATATAATATGTAATTTTATTATATAATTTATATAATATTTAAAATAAAAAATTTATATTGGAATTAACGTATAACAATTTCAATGTCAAAAATTAAAAATAGTAAACAAATTAAGAAGAACGGTAATTTTGAAATTGAATTGAAACCACATTCAAATGGAATTCTTTTTTCTAAATTGAATGTTTTAATTATTGAAGTAAATTTGTTTAATTTAAAAAATAATTTATTTAATTTAAAAGTAATAAACAATCGTCGTTTATCAGCAATATTATGATTCTCGCGTTTCGTACAGGAGAAAAAATTTCGCACATTTTGCAAATTTCTTTCGGCTTAATTTTCGTTAAAAGGTTGTTTTCATTCGGATGTAGTCCGGATACACAGTGCTGTTTCAACGTAGGTAAAATATACGGAAGAGAAGGCAAATGTCACTCAGCATTTTACCGATTGTGAGAGTAAGTTTTCATGGTAGAGAAACGATGCAGCGTATCTTCGTTTACCGCGTCCATTAGCGTTTGATGTTGACCTTTCGGTAAAAGATCGTAACTGTAAGTCACGTACTCATTCGGTTATTGCGTTGGCGATGCGATACATGCCTATTGAGCGTTTTGGATTTCAAGACTTCGTTAGGCCCTTCCGTATCAAATGAGAACACTTGTAACTCGTAACGTTTGCACTCTGTATTCTTTAGAAACTCTATGCATCCACGTGTCAATGTATATTGTACCAACATGTATCTACGATCAAGAGGATAACATTCAAAAAATAATTTTTGATGTGTTCAATATAGCATAGTTTCCTAGTATAGTATACTAAATTGTGGTTATAATGGTACTAGAAACAAAAATGATATTAAACACGATTATTATTTTTATGTATAAATTATATTTTATATCTTTATTAAATGTTTCATATTCATGTTTCACATCTATCTTACTATTATTTTATATCTATGTTAAAAATTCTAATTTTTTTAACGAAGCTACTAAAGCTTTAGAGATCAGAAACCTTCCCTGAGAGGGTTACTGCTCGCACATGGAAGGCTTGACTGGTATTACTTGCAAATCATTCGGGGTTGAAGACATCTATTTACATACAGGATGATTCAGAACATATGAAAAATATGACAGGGGCTGATTCAGCACATTAAAATAAGCAGAAAAGTTCATGTGCGATTTTATTTGTTAAGTTACAGCTCATTATGTGTTGCAACAATTTCGGAATTTGATATCTTTCTGCATCTACATAAGTATTGTATTATATTAAATATATTGTATTATGAATGAATTTATAATATTGTAGCATCGAAATTATTGTGTGTAGTTATATTTTTAGTTACTTTTACTTTTAATAGATGACCTGTTTGCTGGAGATGCGTAAACAAAAAAGTATGAATGTGATGTGAGAAGCACAGCGTTGGCATCGAGCACTTTTCTTTTTGAAAAGAGGAAAGTCGTGCGAGTGAAAAACAGAGTCAGCAGAGAGTCAAAAAAGAGCATTGAATGAGTGTGGTCAAAAGAGTGATCATTTGTGTTGTATAAAAATTAACTGTGTCGTTTGAGTTTATTCGAATTATTGTTGTCTGTGTTGTCTATCTTGTATTTATTATTTGTTGTTTTGTTTCCGCTTTCTTTGTTATTTAATATAATAAATCATTTAAATTATATCTACTACAATATATAATATTATTGTTGTGGTGGATGGACCAAGCAATATGGATCCGAGTCGAGATGCTTGAGTTTAAGACGGGTGAAAGTATAGTGAAATGATATGAAATGGTATGATTCCGACAGAAAATCGAAGATCGTGATGAGTGTAGTGTATATTTTTGTAATTGATCGTCGTACGGATTAATACGTCGCACTTACTTGAATTATAATTAGTATCACACTACATTGTATTGAGTATTGCACTGAATTCTCCGCTGACGGTGAGTCTGCTTTGTGATGGCGAGTGTTAGCCAATTAGTTTGAAGCTTCGAACCGTTTGATTGCCCTAGCATAATTTCTTCAAAAACGCTGAAATTAACACTAAACCTACCGAGCCTTCATGTATACCTACTCTTACCATGAAGGGTCATATGACCACTTTGAAAAAGAAAAACATATTTCTTAATACAGAATGAAGATTATAAACAATTAGATAGTGAACAAAATATTTTTTTATATTTAAAAATAAGTAATGTTTATTTTATTCATCATCATAAATTATAGGATTCTTGATTGTACATTTATCACATGTGTATTTTTCACATTTTAAATAGATTTTGTTCGTCTTATTGCCTTTGCAAAATCTTATCTGGTATTTTTTCGTTCACATGAATCTGTAGTTATATTTGTGACTGTTTTTGCTGGTCTTTCTATTGCTCTTTTTGATATTCGGTGGCAAGCTCTTCTCTCAATTGAAATGAAAGAAATTCTTGTCTCGAAATTCCTTCTCCCGTTTATATAAAATTTATATAAATTTTATATAAAATCTAAGCATTTGTCTCGGCTAAATCTAAGATACTAAAAAATATCTGCAAAGACCATCTCCGTGATTTAGATTTTATGCAGTACTTTATGGCCATTTGGTCGGTTCTACACCGAATTTTGTGCTACTGTAGAATTCTATTATTTCTGGTATACGGGCATCATTTTTTTTCAATTTCAACGGATGAATGCACAACGAACTAAGTATTGGTATCTTTTTATTAGGTTTAGCTTTGTAAATTGCCCGAGTACAATTATTTGATCTGTATAAGGTTGTTGAGAAACGATTCATATTGTCTTTTATCTGTCTCTCTAATGATAGCTCCTTTCTACTTCCTCGAATAGTTCCAACAAGCGTAGTATTTTTTTTTTTTTTGCTAAAAGTTTTGTCGCTAATGACATGCTTGTAAAAAAATTGTCCGTGATTATATTTCTTCCACAGCCCGCATAGGATTCTACTAATTTCAGAGTAACGTACTCCCCAAGTGGAACCGAAGATTCTCTCCTTTCATATTTTCCCAAATATGGGAAGCCGTTTACTATATATTTGCTTTTGCCATCGGAAGCTAACCAGAATTTTATACCAAATTTGTTTGGTTTATTGGGCATGTACCGTGTAAATCTATACATTGCTTTCATTGGAACAATTGCTCATCTACAGATAGATGTGGTCTTGATTTATAACAGTTTTGATAATTATAAACCTTGGTTTATAATAGCTTGACTTATTGTCAATAAATTGCGCCAAACTTCGGAAATCAAGACGAATTTATCGGTTTATCTAAAGGCTGGCTTTGTTGATTTCTGTTATCAAACCGAACGAATCTTATAACTTTTGTAGTCATTTCTGCTCATAGTTTGGAGAATAATAGTGGATCCTATTTTTTTTTTTTTTTTTTTATAACGTTGCATATTTATAATGTAGCGAGAAGATTGCTAGGCATAGTTTCAAATAAACAATTTTCTTCAGATAACAAGTAAAATAATAGAAGACAAAGATTCATGCAAAGAATATAAATAGGGTCAAATGACATCTCGAGGTAGAAAAGATAGACTACAAATTTTTTTCAAAAAAATATTTAAAAATGCATCGTAGGTATGATATAAGAAAAGTTGTGAAGTTAAATAGCGATGCAATAACATCGTATGCGGGATATTTTAAACGAAATTTTAAACAAGGATCATTTGACTCCGCTTAGTAGGTTCAGTGTTAAACATTAATCGGATGATCAATCCCTTCTGAAAAATGCTAAACATATATGCAATCGGCGATCGAAAATAAAGACAATAAGTGATCGTAACAAACGCGATAGAATATTAAGACTTCTTGCCAGCATGAAAAACAGGAAAGCCATTATCGTTCAAACATATCTAAGTAGAATAATAAATTCCTTTGTGTGGAGAAGAAGCCTAATGTCTTTTGTACAAAATAATTCAAACAATTGGAATTCAAGAAAATGGTCCGAAGAATTATATTATATATATTAGATAAACTACGTCCAGGAAATTCTGAATTTTTGACATTTTCCTGATCAGCTCGATCTTGAATCCTTTTGACTGTTAGTCGTAGAAGCATTTAAAATTTGTAATTTATAAACCGTCAATTGATATTATTGAAACATTTCGTCAATTTTTGAAAGTCTATGTGACGTATGTAGATACATATATACGCCTATATTGAACTTGGAAATGGTAATTTCAAGCAATTTCTCTAAAGATTATTTAAATTATATTATAATTTACATATATATATATATACATATATAGTATATGTATAGTAATTTGTATTGTATTGTAAAATATTATAATACAAAAAATAAGCTGTAACTCGAAAACAAGATTATATCGGATACATGAACTTTCCTTCTTACTTTAATATGCTGAATCAGCTTCTGCTATACTTCTCACATGTCACACTATATATACATAACACAGTATGTAGAATTACTTTGCATATGTATACGTGTATGTACGATACAACGCATTTCTGACGATTGATCAATACTGTACTGATTTTTATGTCGGACTCTCGATGGAATGATTTTTCTAAATACATTGTCTTCTATGTTTGTTACACTTATTGTTATTACAAGTGTATTATTAATTTGTTTTAATAGAATCTATTTCTCCATGGTTAAATAATTTTGTTCTGAACTGAACAACTTGATGTAATATATAACTATAGGTAGAGTCTTTCCATTCTTGTGTTACAAGAGAACGTTATGTTATTTATGTATATGTATCACAGATCAGATAAAATCTTAGAAAAATTTGAGTAATGTAACAATGGTTTTTAAACTAGCTTTTCTTTTAATGTTTAGAAGGCTTCTTAATCTATCGATCAAATAAATTGTAAAATAAATTTTATTCTAATAAAGTAAGTCCAGGTAAGATGGATCTATCTCATTGTTAATTTTTAGCTTTTTTTTAGTAGTATATTGATTAGAAGCTTATTATCCGTTCTTTTTGTTCATTTTCATTTGAAATATAAAGTAAATTATATGTAATTCCTGCTTATCCTTTAAATTATAATTTGCTAACACATTGCCAAAAAGTAATAACTTTTTCGGAATGCAGTGTGTTAATCTAGTGTTTAAACGTTATGGTTACATTTCTATAATGAGATATTGTTGTATCATTATAAGAAGATAAATGAGTTATCACTTCCAGACTATCGGATAAAATGGCCCGACTTTTTAAGGAGAGAGTTGACACATCATGAAATTGTGTATAGTAGTTAGTAAATATTTTTCCAGAGAATCATATCAACTTAATATAAAAGACAATAAAGGGATTATAAACAAATAAAAGATTGTTGGATGCTGTAGAGGCAGTTATGACAAACGTGCGCCAATCTGGAGTTTTTGGCGTTCCGCCTCCTATCTTATGAATGAAAAACAATGATTATTCAAACAGAAATTGCAAAAGTACAGTTTCGCTCCATCATGGAAGTGCTAATAAAATCTGTAGCATTTGGCTGAAAACTTGAGAACAAATCATAAATGTAATTAGGAAAAAGGATCAGTTTGATATGATTGGCTAAATATATTTTTAAAACGCTATCCAGATTTCTGAAAATCAGAAGGTGTTTCTTTATTTTCGGTGTCAGAGTACTAATAAGATAGAAATCTATTCATATTTTCAATTGTTAGAGCAGATCTTATGAGAAAATCTCTTAAACGAGATACAAGAAATATATTTAATATAGATGAGTCAGGGCAACAGTTGAATAATAAACTAAAAATTGATCTCAAAATAAGTATTTTTTATCTAAACCATCTGAATGAGATGGCCTTTTGCATAAAATGTCATTTCTTTTAGCTTGTAAATCTATAATTGTTTTTTAATTTTCTATTTGTATTAAAATATATATATTTTTGAGATATCATTGTATTTAATTTAATTTTTTAATTAATGTTAATAATTATATTTAATTTAATTTTAATGATTATATTTAATTTTACTTCCTTATTAGGTATTGATTATATTTAAGATGTAATAATTCTTTTAAAAGAAAGTCACTCCTTCATCAAGCGGACGATAATAATTTATGAGACTATATTTAAAAAGATAAGGCACTAATACAGTTAACGAGACGAGGAAATTGACAGAAACTATGTACAAAATATTCTTGAAACAGGACTTTGTCTAATTCTTTCTAATTGTAAGTAGATTCCACAAAGGCTGTTATCTGTTGCTGCCCAAAGATAACCGCGCAATTTCAAATAGCGATCTTACAGAGGCTTAGTTGAGTCTCAAATTCGCGAAGTTAAACAAAAAAAGGATAGATAGATAAATGTGCACCGAAATAATAATGATACAAAAGTTTAGCATAACAATAGTAAAAAAGTTTTCAATCATTTTCTATAAAAACTTATAGATCTGAAAAACATTTTAATATGTTTTTTGATCTCACAAATACGGCTTTAATCGAATGGCTCCTATCCTTCTAGTATTGGTTTCGTTCAGAAATTACGTATTTTTGAATATTTTCACGATTATTGCAGATTATTGCATTTGTTCGGTCGTAACAGCAAATTATATTCGCGAAAATGAGATATTAATTAACTTTCGATTATAATTATTGATAGTAGTTTATAACCGTGTAATAATAATTCAAATCATCGAGATATACGTAGCGTTACTTACTATTTGATTTTCTTTGAACATTATTCATAAGACACTGGAAACGTGAAGAAGTATCTTTTTTAGACCGAAAGATATTCACTCATATTAAAAATGCCCTAAAGTTGCGACCTTAATATCTCGGAATTTGATAGAATCCACTCGTAAAGTTTAGGATTGTGAAATAATGAACATATTTGAATTACAGATTCAATGTTTTCGATGTTCAGCATAGGATATTCGTCGTTAATTTTTTCGTTTAATTTTCAATAGTCGATCAGTATCTATTATTTATGTTCTCTCAATACATTAAGATTTTTGAAAATGACCTGTAAAAGGCTATCACGGAGGTTTTGTGATTCCTTGTTATAACATTTAACTTATTTGTTTACATATTTCTTGTGAACTTGAGAATATTTATCCAGGAATTGAAAAAGTTAAGGAATTTTAAATAGATTCTATTTGAAAACACGGATCGTAGAAGTGTTCTTACATTACAAGTTCCGATAAGAACAGACAAATAAATCTTAAAAATAAAAGTTTCAGACAGAATTGAACTTACAAAATATAAAAATAAAAAGTTTTCTGTCGAAGGAACAGATAATTTGTTCATCAATATTAAAAGAGTTTTCAATATTTGTAGCAAAATCTGACACTAAATACTATTCAATCAATAGTACTCAAATATAAAAATGGATTTTTAATTAAATGTTCTAAAATAACATGGAGTTTTTATTATATAAATTCCCTAAAATATCTGTTCCATGAGAACACTATTTAAAAAAAAAATTCTGTTTCTTTTTATAAAAATTCTTCAAAAACAGATATTTACTTATATAACGTATGTAAGTTCGAACAGAATTTTTTTTTATCTATTCTATCATATTTAACACGTATCGATTGTTTATCTGTTGTTTTAATTTCATGAAATGTAGATGTAGTTGTTAATGTGTTATTTGGTAAACAAAATGTCTTGATCTAGTTTAAGCTTTGTTTAATAATTTTATTCGATCAGTCGTATTAATTTCGTTTAGTACATGAATGTGATTAATTTAAATGATATTTGAAGTCAGCTCTAGAATTATTTGGGAATTGATAATAGAGAAATGATGTAACAAATGATTGTTACAAGAGCAAATTTATAATTTCAGACTGTAACCATTGCACTATTTGATAACATAAAGAAATTTAAAGAAATTTAGAGAATGTACCAATTTTGTAATTAATACGATTTCTGCCCTTGGATTAACAGCGAGTACCGGAATTAAATGTATTGATCCTATATATATATAATTCTCTTGATTATATGTATGTTTTGTAATCCAAGTTTGTTTAATTTTTATAGAGTCTCCATTTGTATCCTTCAATATCGTGATTATTTTTTTAATAGAATCTTGATGATCTGTCATCTTGATGACTTGTTTATTCATTATTATTTACTTATTTGCCATCCAATACCTAACAAAATGAAGAAATTCGTTACTCATACGGTATTTTTCGATAAAAAAAACAGAAACCATTTAAACAGTGTAATTATAAAAACAAATTTATCACAGAACAATTAATACCAGTTCAAAATACAAATTGTTCATATAAAATAATAAAGTTTATTTTGAACTGGATGTGAACTTATGGATATATTGTGTTAAATAAAGTGGATGTATTATATAGTACCATATAGATTATAGATAGGAAGAAAAATATAGATAGAAAATTGTTCCTATAAACACGATGTAAATTTTAATGCGAAGGAAATGTGATAAGTGTTAATTTTTTCTTATTCTTGCATTTTGAATTTATCGTAAGATAAAAATTTGTACGAGCTTCAGTTGCCACCGTCTCGATTAATTTGACTGATCGTTAAACTACGATAAAAATAGAATAATGCATCAAAGCATTTCAACAGCTGACGCTTGTAAGCTGTCGTCCATACGACCGCGGTAATCCTGTAATCTTTTTCTTGAGAGCAGACGTTTTGAGTCGCTGAGTCACGTTTCCGGTCAGACAGATTTCTTGCACCTGCTTCAGCGACTCTCCAAGAAAAAGTTCTTAGGAGATTTTCAATCAGAAACTCTTCACTTAAGGATAAAATTAAAAATAAAGAATCAGTTGTCCTTGTATATGAATGTATACTTAATTTCATCGTTGTAATGGTTAACGATAAAAAAGTTCAGAAAATAATGTTTTCAACAAAATTTTTGCGCATGATCAACAATGTAAATATTTAGAGTAAAGATTTAGACTCATTGTCAGTCTTTAATCGATGTATTTCGAAACGTGTGTTGTCATCTCCATAATGACATCTCTTCCTCTTTAATGTCTAATGTAGGCACCTAATCAATAACGAAATAATTTTTCTTTTTATGAAGTCATAACCTCCAGCTGGCTAAATTTATGGATACATACATATAATAAAGAACTAATATGAAGAACATAACAATGAAAATGTCGATAATTTAATTGATTCACAAAAAAGATGTTCACAAAAAAAGAACACGTAACAATTCATTTAGTATTACTTTGAAGCTTAAAACTTCTACTTTTACTACGGTCTTGAATTCGTTTTCTCAATCCGATAGTTGGAAAACTAAATAATATAATAATGCTTCTCTCTCGAAAATTCAAACGCGTGTAACATAAACATAAAAAATTTTTTCATGAGATTAGATCTAGTATCGTTTTAAAAAATAAAGTCTTCCATTTAATAGTTGTAACGAGTCTTTAGAACCTGCTATACAATTTTTTTTCAGTATTTCATTGAACTTTAAACATTACAATTAAATGACGAAATGTTAGGATTTCGTGAATTTAATTCTAATAATCAAAGTTTAACGAAATGTTGAAACAAAATCATATTCTTCAAAATTATAGTGTATCTTACAAAAAAATGTTCAATGTTTTTGGAATTATCTAAATTTTTACAATTTTCGAAAAAAATTTTCCTCATTTTCTCGTTAATGTAACTTTTCCACTCACAAATGTCAAAGTCTTGAGCTTGAAAAGAAGACCAAATTGATCGTTACATGGTTCTTTTTTTTTACAAAGTTATGACAATTTAAATTATTGACAATTTTTCGTAATTATTGATTACTAACCGAGTTATTCAACTTGAACTATTGAATAAAATATTCATATTTTTTAAAAGATATAGATAGATCTTATAAAGAATAAAGTTAATACATGGAAGTTGTCACGTTGGTTCATAATTGCTCTAATATACCGGATAAGTTGTTAAAATCTATTTACATGTATATAAAATAAGATAATAGCAGCTTTATATTTGTTGCGTGCAAAGCAACTTCAAGCAATTTCAAGCAATTTTAAAACGTAATCGCGATACTTTGTCGTTAGTATTAAAGTATCAAAGCACGATATATCGAGGATATTAACCTAATACGGAGCTTTTTTCAATTTGTTTCAGGCTTGTGCGAAGTAGAGTCAGGTCAATCCAATATTATTCTTGACATAGAGGAGAGCAGAGAAGATGGTAAGTTTCCGTTTAATTTAATTTATGTCGTAGCACCAGAGAGTTATTGCACACCTACTTCCGAGTAATTACATCGTGTTCTGTACGTTACTTGATTAGCGATACAAAAGTGAATTATTCACCACTAATCGGACACAATGTCAAAAGATAAAAGATGATAAATATTTAATAACGAAAAATATACGTTACACAGCGAATGAAAGTTATCCGCTCAAACGATATTCAATGTTCGCAAAAATTGAAAAATTAGGTGGAAGGTTAACGACCTATTAATTTCGAAGGATGTTGAACGAGAAATTATGCGGAATGAAGGGAAACGAATCGACGCGATGCAATTAGGGAGCGCTGGATGTCACTAATGAGATATTGCTCGAGATCGCGCCTAGCTTGCTAAGATAACATTAATTATCCAGAGCGCGGACAGCAAGTTGAGCATCAGGAAGTCATTTCATAGCCTCTTACTGAATTTAATGCAACAGCATTGGCTTTCTTCGCTCTATTGGACGCGTTCTCCTTTAACGATGTAACTTTACAACTGCGTATACGGAGTGATAAAGAAGAAGATTTAAGCGGCTTAATTCTTAGGATTAAAAAAATGCTCAACATAGCCTGTAAAATCAATCTCGGTGTGACCCACAAAAGATTTTTTTTTTGTTTTGGAATAGGAAAGTACGTTTCACGGCACAATTTTAATATTTAAATCGATTAAACGTTTCGTGCGTAATATGAAAATTACAAGCTATTAAAAGTATTTTAACAATATTTTAATAATACGTTAAAATATTTTAATAATAAGAACGATCACCGTCAACGATCTATCGATTTGAATATATTGAATCCTATTTTATGTTCTGCTGTTATTATCATTTCGTTTTTGTAACATTTGTAGCATAAATTCTAGAGATGGGTTATTCGAAGCCTCGAAATCCAAGAAAAATTCGAGTTTCGAGAATTCGAAACTTTGTATTTCTTTTTTTTTTTTGTGATTCGAAACTTTCGACACTCAGATGAGAAAAAATACAAAATCAATGAACAAAGAATCATTTGCAGTGTGAATAAAGAATTATTTGCAGAGATAATAAAGAATGTGATTCGTGTGTATCTTGAATGTTTGATGCGAGATACTTTGATGATTGATTTTTATTTTTAAAAATATAAGCAAGCGTGTGATCGATCGTAATTCTAGAATGATAATGTAAAATATCCAAATCTAAAGAAATTATTAATCACAAGAAAATATCTCGTTACATCAACATCAACAATATACTCTAAAAAACTCTTCAGTACATTCGATGCTATTAGATTAAATTTAGAAAGAGTTCGAATGTTGAATTAGTTGTATTTTGTCAAAATAAAATTTTAACAAAACCTGGATTAGATATTTTGTTTGTATTTTGTTTAACTATGGCCAATAAAAATTATAATGTTAACTTCAGTTTTTAAAGCAAGAAACTGCTTTTACAGAATAAAATCAGCACTTCAAGAGCAATTTCAAGAGTTTCGAGTTTCAAAAATTTCGAAAGTTTCGAAACCTTACAAAGAACCTTTCAGATTTGAGTTTTGAGAATTTAAAAATTAATTTTGAACTCATTTTTAACCTCTTAGCTACGTTATGTTAATTAGCAATGTTCGACTATGTGGACTGTGCGTAAATAATGTAATGCGATTTGTGTCTGGTGGTATTTGCCATTATGAATTTACATTAAAATAGAGTTATAAATGAATGAATTATAATTTTCGTATACATTTTCACGTAAAGAGTTTGAAAAAAAAACATAATAAGATAATATGAATATATATATATATATATATATATATATATATATATATATATATATATTTTTAATAATACAATTTTATAGGATATTTTGAAACAATGTACAACACAGAATTCTACGTCACAATTTTAATATTAATAGCATAATATTTGCCTTAGACCATTTTTCGCGCACACAACACAATTTCGTAATGTCTTTTTTATATTTACAGTTTCACAAAAAGACGTCTTTTAGCTAATCTGAAAGGATAGTCAGCAATAGATTTTTGACGATTGCCTGAAATTATTATGAAATTATATTATTTCTGTCGCCATGTTTTTTTAACGATATCTTTAATTAATCGAAGGTGAAATGCGCGCATTTTCATTTTTTTATTTCTGTTCATTTTACACAGACATTCCAAATGGCCACATCAAGTAGATGGAAAATTTTTTATACCATTTGATCCTTTTTCTGACAGATTCTACGCTAATTATCACTCTATCGCAAAAGAGTTTTTCGATAACTTGTTTCGTTCAGTAATTTATTTTTTATGTATTTACAAAATTTGCGTTTCTCTTATCAGAATATTAAATGAAAATCGAAAATACATTTCATCTTCATTTAATTTTTCACTCATAACAGGCATGTTTTCTTGTCACCATTTCACAATATCGCATGCGTTTGTTGTATTGTGAAGATAAATGAATAAAGCCAGACTAATATATCAGTTGCTAACGAATAAAATGTGTCGTTTTCCTAAATGATTCTAATAATGCGATTCCAATTTCAACTGATTTTCTGAGAAATTTCTTCTTTTCATTTATTTTCGCTGCCGAATTGTTGCCAATATAGTATATAATAAAATTTAGTACATATCCATTTCTGCAGTCGCACAGTGCAAAAAATTTAATGTCAAATCTATTTCCTTGGATGGACTGTTTGAATGACAATCTTCCTTTATATAATAATAAACTTTCATCTACGCATAAGTTATCGAATGGGTTAAAATAATTTTGAAATGAAAGGCGTTTACTGCAGAATTCTCTTATTTTTACCAGCTTATTACAATTAGCTACCATAATTTTATTAAAATAAAGCATTCAGTAATAAAAAAACATATCTCATTTATTTATTCATAATTAAAATATTAGTACATAAAAGTGT
Organism: Tetragonula carbonaria; assembly: GCA_032399595.1. Taxonomy (NCBI): domain Eukaryota; kingdom Metazoa; phylum Arthropoda; class Insecta; order Hymenoptera; family Apidae; genus Tetragonula; species Tetragonula carbonaria. The sequence goes on along the minus strand of JAUCRC010000015.1, from coordinate 9,545,204 downwards.
ACATCTTTCGTACAATATTCGGAATAATCTGATTTTTTTGCTGACGACATTTGTAACCGTAATTGTAAATAAATAATAGTAATAGCTTCTCCTTCATGAAGTTTTGCATGGAACTGTCCACTTTTACGATAGTGATTTATTTTTTCCACGACAAATGGTACTAATTCTTTAGGGGGGAAAAAATAGATCAAAATAATCTAACAGAATAGCGAATTGATTAATTTGTATTTTCATTCAACAATATTGTTCGAATTAAATTTATGTATTTGTAGCTTTAAATTTTGATGTAACCACAGATTGTCTTTTTGCATGTCGTTTTTATGTGACTACTAAAATCTTTCGATTCTGACGAACTCAGTATTCTTCTTTTTAAATGCTTTCTACCACACTGGTGTATCAAAAAGCGAAAATCGTATGTTTCGTCGGTACTTTTTAACAATAGCATTGATATTGCATAGGCGAAAGAAGAAAGTAAAACGAAAAAAAATGAGAAAGAAATAAAGTGCGCGTCATAATTTACATACTTCTAAAGATAGAGTGAGTCACTATAATGGCGTACCGTTCAAAAAGGAGGATACATGAAAGCTATAGTGGTGTACTGTACATAAGAGGCTAATGAATTCTAATTATTCGGATAGAAAATATCCGAATAATTGATATTTTACTATACTATGTGGATCTTGTTTATTCATCTTGTGGGAAAAGTGTATGTAATGTAGGGACATTGGAAAAAATTCTGTTAGAGAGACTTGTATAGATGTGGAATCGATCTCGCGAACACGTCACACCCACTAGAAATATTTCCTGAACAAATCGGTTTACATGTTGAGAGTCGCCGTAGCAATCGAGGTTCAGGGGGTTTTCATTTTTCAGCGATCGATCAGAATACCGTGCCGGAGGAACTTCCAGTATCTGGCGATCCGTATAACGAGACTACCCTGGAACTGATCTTTCCTGGAAGACAGCCTCGTTTTAAACTGAATGGTAAGAAACTGCAGCTGTTGGAGCCTCTGGACAGGGACGATGAAAATCTCTCGCACGTTGTTTTTCAGGTAAGGCAAAAATATTTACATAAAAACGATTTTGCAACAGGAAAGATTAGATGAGTTGCAGCAGCAGCTTTCGTTTAACGCACTTGCATAAAACGTAATTTGTCGAATCTATTATCTACACTTTGCGTTACGTTATGGTGTAGTTGCACCGTGTATTGCCACGGCTTCGAGAAAGCCACGTACAAAATGTATTTCTATCCAATTCGTTTCGAGTGTGTAACTTGTGTCGCCGTGCCGACGCGACGCGACCAACGTATCAAGTAGTATGCATGTATCTACGTGTTTTTCAAATGTATTGGCCACGTGCGTGAAAAGATTGCGAGTTCGATGCAAAGATTGTTCGTTCTCTGCGAACTACAAATAATATTAAACTCATTGTTCTTCATTTTGCCTGTTATTTTAATCTTATCATTTGTGAAATAAGAAAAAAATATCAGGAGTTATTTTTAAAGAATCGGAAATATTCACTTGGACGTTTTAACGTTATAGATCTCAAAGAACTTACTTATTTTTCAAGCATTACTCCTATCAAATTAACGAGTTATCAAAAAATCATAATCAACGCAGGATGAACAAACGTTCCGTCCACTTCATAACAAGCAGTTTTTAGCTATCATCTTCGTTGTTATTCTCTTAATATTTCTCTTAATATATCGATCAAACGAACCACTTAAAAGCTACACGAAACTCTTTAACTTGCCAATGACTACGATCGAATATACGAATGCTCATCGATCGACAACTTTTGTGAAAACATCCTCGTTGTCGTAAATAAAATGAAGTTCCTAATCGGGCGAAGAATTGCAATTCTGCTTTCGAAAGACACGCTTGTTTGAAAAGGTTTTTGCCCGGAAACAAGCCGATGAGCGGTCCGGCCCGTGGCTGCGATCGATTTCTACACTTGGTACCGTCTTGTTGCATTTTCTGCAAGATCTAAGAACCACTCTTTCATTCTTGGAAAAGGAATCTCGTTACTTGTCTCCGGAATTTTTTCCCCTCTTTGCGGCAAATGAACTTACCAGCTGCAGCAAAACCGGAAGGGACGATCCTTCCGCCGATTCAATTTCACTCGGCTTCGTCTTCATCGGTTACCCGTTGTTTCGTTGACGTTTTAAATTGTTGCCTGACCAGTAACCGTTTACTTTTATTAATTACCTATAGTTTGCGATTGTAACTCGAGTATCTTTCGTTTCACCATGACGGGACGCGATAATGAAAGCGAAAGGTTTTTAGGATGATAATATAATTTTAGAGGAATGTGGAATGTTTATGTACAGGGTGATCCCATTTAAAGTGATCCGCGCAATTATCTTCTAAACTATTCGAAAGAATATAACTATTAAATGTTTTAAATAAAATTCACTTCGTTTCAAAAGGAGAAATTTTATGATCGTCATAAATCTTATCTGGGCGAATCTCCAAGATTTTTGCATGATCTTTCGTTTTTTTAAATGGAACTATACATTCTTATTCAGATGAACGCGTAGTCCGTTCCATGACGAATTTATGTAAATATGTCACTTATTACCATTCAAAATTTATTTTCATTGAACGTATCAGAATTTCGTTCTTGAGAATATTTGGTTATAAACATGACTCGAAATTACATTAATATAAATTCTCACTACTTTCTATTTCAAGAGAGGATATTTGCTACTATAATTCGTTTAACGAGTTGAGACACCAAATATAATATATAAAAGCTGCCAAATAAACAAATGCATGTGGTAGCTTTTAGGCGGAACAGGAACGTAGTAATTTTTAGATGTTGAAAAGCAATAAGAATAAATAAAAATAAGCATAAATAACACAATATTTTACAATCTAAATAATTAATATTTTATTATTCTGATTCTCAACTACTATCGCTATTAATGGCTACATTTGTAATTACAGGGTTAATATTTCGTTCAATAATATGATTTAATTCCCAAAATTTATTTTTAACTTTTGTAATAATATGTTGAACACAATGTTTCTAATTTTCTTCAGTAACTGTATTCAACTTACAAGAAATAAGTTTTTCATGCACGTGTTTGTGACATGGTAATTGCTATTGTGCGGAAAAATTCTTCGCACTTGAAAATTAATTGAAATTTATGGGCCGTCTAGCTGGAAATTCTCTAAGTGGTCTATATCTAACAATGAGAGATACAAAAAAAAGTTTCTAAAAATTCCTAATTTCACATACTGAATCTGGAGTACGTAATAGTGATACGTACCGTTGGCTTTAACACAAATATAATACTCTTTCTGTCCGAAAATATGGTATACATTTGAAAGAAAATCTTAGATTATTTAGAGTTTCGAAAACAACTGGCAATACTCATGATATTGATATTGTTTACATTGATAGCTAAATAACCTAATATATTTGACAAGTGTTGCTTTTGAGTTAAGTTGGAATTTGAAGACCAAAAATTAGTTTCTTTAAGAAAAATAAAATAGTCACCGCTGTAATTTCAAAATGGAAAATTTTCACCCAAATAACGTGAATTTACAAAGAAGAAATGCCAAATCGAAGCAATTGACTAATGAACAACGTCACGGTATCTTGCAACACTTCGTATAAATAAGGTAAAACTTCGTCGTCGACGACGAGGATTCGAGTTGAAAAGTATACATGTTCCGAAGAAGCGTTCAACAAGGCTAAATCTCACTTTAACTGAATTTGGATAACTGATTACACTAAAATTATTTGTATTTAGTTATATTGTGATAATAAAATAAATTTAATATTTTTTTTATATATAATTTCGCAATGTATACCATATTTTCGGACAAAAAAAATATTAAAGTATGTACCATATTTTCGGACAAAGGAAGTAAAAAATTAATACAACAAAAATGCAACAATAGTAAATTAGAATATAAGAAATGCAAATATAATGCAAAAATTGTAAATTAGGCAAGAATATTGAATAAATAATGATGCAAACTGTATTTTAGTTGAATGTTTGATTTGATTGACGAATAGATACAGATACGTCTCTAAAATTAGCAATTGTTATCAAACGAATATTTGACGTCAGCATCAGTTTAATAATAGCGATAGGCTATAGCTGCTCCTTTCATGGTTTAGCTTCGATATCAATTTAATTTACGTTGGTTCATTACACACCCAACGACATAATCGATTTGAGTTCTGGGAGAATCAAGGCACAGGATCGTTACACGTTTATATTGCCTAAATTTTCAAAGATTTTCTAATCATCGGCATTCAACTCGTGTGATATTCATTGAAGTGAATTGGATAAGTTGTAATTTGGATAAGCAGAGACAGACTCGAATCAATGCATTTTAATGCAGATTAATTCAATCCAAGATCGTCATTTCAAAAATCGAAGGTAACAAATCATTTCTGAACGTTTAATGAAGATAAGAATGGCAGTAAATGATTTTGAATGAACTTGGAATACCAACAAATTTAGATCGATGAATTCGCTGTGGAATGGGCTACACATTCATCTAAATAAAAATACATGGTTCCATTTAAAAAAAAAATGTAAGTCATCTTGAAATCTCAGAAACACTTACAATTAGATAAGATTTGTGACCATCATAATGTCTCCTTCGAAACAAAATAAGTTTTATTCGAAACATGTTTTTCTATAACGAATAGTTTAGGAGATAATTGCGTGGGTCACTTCAAATGGGACACCCTGTGCTCTTACGGAAACATCGAGAAGAAAATCGGACTAGCATTGAATTTAGAATGAAATTGTTGGTTCTTTGTAATTACGGCAATACATAGTAGATATACAGTGTCCGTATCAGCATTCGCGAATACATGTTGTCTCTCTCTTATGACACTGCAGTGCAAAGAATGTGAATGGTCTATAGAACAGCATTCTGGTATCGTAAGAGATTGCTCGTATTCGCCGTTTTCGCAAATTGGCCCCATAAAGTCCAATTGCTAGGAAATCTCGCGTATGCTTTGCCTTTGTTTGGTAAACGGCAGAGAAGGCAAAATTGATTCGCATGCCAACAATCTCGTACGGCAATTATCGTAATTGAGTTAGATCATTGCAATAATACTCTCGTGTGGATTTCTTACGATTACTTAGACTATAGTAGGTACATTACGAAATATTACGTGCATTTATATCAGTCAAAGTTTTTCGTAAATCCATTATAGAGAAGCGGATCCCTCTCTAATATTTCATTGTCCATGGCTAAAATTAGGGCAAAACGTTAATTTGTACGTTAATGATTAACAGCTATAATTAATGTAGAATCAGAATATTAATCATGATTGCTAATTACCAAATAATCAGTAATCGCCGATTAATGAATAAAGTGAATAATCAAAATCATTAATCATAAAATGATTACACTTTTGATTATGATTGGAAGTCTCAACTATCAATTGAAAGTCTCATCTATATTATTCTCTAATCGTTATTGGTACAATCTTCTGTATGATTTGATGAAAATGGAACTTAACGAAAAACTTACCGAATGATCAGAATTTTGAGAGTTTTTATTATGATACATATTCATTCCTATGCTAAAAATATATCATAGAATTATAATTAATAATTTAACTAATTATTCTAAATTCAATAATACAGATACTATTATGCAGTAAAGAATACGCTAATCATGATCTAGAGGTCAACTATTCAAATTGCAAATAGTTTAATAATAACATTTAGTTATATTGAATAGCACAAACATACGTGATTAACATTACAAATGATTAACGTTGCAAATGTTTCAACATGTTACAATAATGTAAAGAAATAATACATTACAGATTGTAATAAAATATAAATTAATCATCATATTAAAATTTATTTAAATCATTAATCATTAATATTATAATATTAATAACTTAACTTAACGATTAATTGATTAATTATTACGATTACTATGATTGCTATTTAGTAATTTATTAGAGAAATGATTACAAAATAATTGATTACTATCCAACTCTATTTACACTTGTCAAGAAATGCATGTGCATATAATTATGATTAATGTGATAAAATATGTAAAATTCTAACACTAGTATCAATGACCAATAATTTGTGATGCGTATTTAGCTATTATACTATACGTTGTTGTATAAATCTAAATGTGTACGTTCATCGTGTGTAGTTATTCGTATTTTGTATGTCATTTTAACTGTAGATTCGTTCTATAAAAAAGCTTAACTAACCGATAAGTAATATGTAATTAAAATTTTCAAATGTATTCCGAATTTGTACTTACGAATTTAAAATATGAAATTAAAATTTCAATGTACATGACCTTTCAAATAATTTATTACTCAGATAAAATTTAAATATTAATTAAATAAAATTAAAAATTAAATTAAATAAAAATATCAATTCCTTTTCTCTTCTCTCTATCAAATATATTTCCTATGGTTTGTTAACTAATTAATATGTTATATGCCATGTATAATATGTTATAATCAGTACACTTCAAAAGTTGTTAATCATTTAACATTTTTAATCTGTCCTATCGTCACTTCCGATAGTCTGACAAAAAAAAAAAAATGTTTCAAATAAAAGTTAATCATCTTCCAAACGATTACGTGTTACAGTACACAAAATTTTTAAAAAAGATTTTCCCCAGTAAAAGGTCAGAATCACTTTGACTTTTTTAAATGAAATTATGTATTTTTGATTTTATAAGACGAATTCAACGAGTTACCATACTTGAATATTGAAATACTCTTGAATGTAAAAATATCAATCAATAATTATCATAAACTTTAATATTATTGGTTCTATGCTTTATAAGTTATGCTGATATTTTACGATTTTTCCTTGAGTTATTACATTGAAAGTCATTTCAATATCATGACATAGTAGATCGTTAAATTCGACTTTATGTCGGCTGTAATACTATAAAATCAAAAATACATAGTGTCATTTAAAAAAATCAAGATGATCTTGACTCGTCACTGGGAAAAAAAGTTTTGAAAATTTCATTTATTGCAACATGTAACCGAGTGAAATTGTATGAGATTTATGATTTAATAAAATGATGTATGTGTACATATAAACGCGTGAATGAAAGTCATACGTATGTTCAAATATTTGCAATTTTTTAAATATTATTTTGTCGTTGATGATAAATTTGTTGAAAGAACCCAAAAAGAGCTCCAAATTTAGAAGTAAATTTTAGAAGTATTTTAAATAGTTATATAAAATTTGTATTTACATAAACGCATATATATATGTGCATTTAATAATTTTTTTTTCAGTTAAGCTGCACGGTAAAGCAAACGAACAAAAAACGAACTATACCGGTGATTGTGCGAGTCTCGGATATAAACGATAATGCGCCGAAGTTCGTCAATACGCCGTACGAAACTACGGTTCCAGAGGTAAGTTGGCATAAAGAATCTTATTTTTTCAAATGGAAGAAATCAATATCTAAATTCTGTAAATCCGCAAGAAATATAATGAAAAAAATAAAGTTTTGCGAATTTGTAGCAAACCGTTTGCCTCGGGCCTTAAACTTGGTACGTGTAATGTTTGAATCTACTTCCTGATTAATTGGATAATATTAAGAAAATTCAGAATTATTGAATCAGATAAAAATTGATCATAATGGTAATTCGATACAATTGAAATAATTTGATCGATTGTTATTGGGAAGAATGTAATGCAATAAAAATATGCTTTCTTTAATTTGAACGTCCTACAAATTCGACATTAGATGAAAAATAACGAACCATCAATTCGCTGCCAATAGCAAAAAAAAAAGGATATAATAACTGAAAATCATGACACGTTCTGAGATGTTTGCGTACGAACGTGGATGGTTCGATCATATTAAAATTCCGAGTGTCTCAGCTGCTACGTGATGGAATTTCCGTCAAAATTAAAAGTATTACGTAAATAATTAAAAGTATTATATTAATCACACATAGAAGAGATTTCATTAAAGTACAAGTATTACCAATTAAATTAAATGCTAGCTACAAATCGGTGTATTATGCATAACAATGTGATAATAAATGTTAAAATTCTGTAAAAAGAATAATTTTCAAGAGCAAGTGGTATTATGATCGTATAAAATGAATACGCGGAAAACTTTTGTATTATTAAATCAGAAATATGTATTATATCTCGAACAAAATCGAATAATTACATTTTAATTACTTAAATATTATTAGGTATATATGTATTAGATAACATATTTTCCATTTAATTCTTCTAAATTCAGTCCTTTAAAAGTTTGAAATAGAATATTTAATTAGCGATAAGAAAGAAATCTAAATTCCATTATCTAGGATTAAAACATTAAGTTAAATTCCTAAAATGGAAAGTTGGAGAAGCGAAGACGAAGTTTGCGAGCAGTCAGGAACGATGTCATTTCGAAATGATTATCAAAGAACACGGAAACTAGATTCGACTAGATTCAACTAGATCTCAAAGTTGGATGTGCCGATTCGCGGCAGCATGAACTGCATGAACCAATTAAGCTACCCAAGTTTTCGACAAGTCGTCCAATATTGCGCTGATTATTGGAAGGATCGGTCTCGTAGTCGGACTATCTGATATTAATTTAGAAGGTGGAGTGATAGGGCGGTGTCCAGGGACAGTACGTGTTACGTACCAGCCGCAAGAAATATCATTACGGCCGTGTCAAAGAGAAACGAGGAATATTGGCAGGATCTTCGTGGCGCGAATTCCTCTTCTTTTCTACGCTGACGGACCGTTATAATAGAAATGGCGCGCATCTTGCGAATACCGGTTGATCCAGCCACATGCCATGTAATGGCACGCACTAGTATGCGTTTGCTCTCCCTTCGATTCCATGGTAATACTTATTTTAATGATCTTGCATTTTACGTTGGCGGACGAACGTGTTATCGGTCTATGTATATTCGTAGAGAGGTATCACTAACGCATAACGGTACTCTGAAACTGTCCACTCGATCGTTCGACCATTAAATAGTACGCGTGGAATGTTACACGGGAGACGATGGGGATGCTGTTGCAATAAATGGTATTTATGAGTTAATATACAAAAGATATACAAGTTTCGTTCAATCAGTAACCAATAAATAATTGGAAATAAATATTGGAAATAAATTCTCGTTTGTCCTCTTCTTTAGTTCTTGCGAATTCCCTGGCAATCGGTTTTTGCTATGCAAACAAATCCCTCATTAAAGTCACTTCATAGCGGGAATAATGGATATAATGATAAACACACAGCGGTATGATAAATTACAATACTCAAGAAGTTATGACGTTAGAATGTCGAAAAATTTTTAGATTTGAGTAGGTAATGATGTTTTATAACTGAATCCAATGAATTATTTATTATTAGTATTATCATCGTTTCTGTTAAACAAAGTCTTGCATTTCTATCAATTTATCGTCGATGCACTGTAGTATTGCAAGACATGTATCTAAATGGTTTTATAATTACAAGCCTTGTACAGTAATAGATTAATTTAAAAAGTGGGACAAAAATCAGACTTATTTAAAAATTTATTTTACTGGCAAATAATAGAATCAAAATTTATATCTTAAGCTATATAGATCGAATTTAAATAGATAAATATATAAGTAAACAATGTAACTAGTAAATATAAGTAAATAAAATAAGTAATTAATATAATAACACATGTAAATAACACATACTGTAACTAAATATAATTATAAGTACGTATATAATTATAATATGATATAATATATTTATAAAATATGACATAATATATAATAATAATAATAATAATAATAATAATTAATAATTAATAATAATAATAATATCATTATTGTTATTATTGTTATTATTGTTATTATTGTTATTATTGTTATTATTGTTATTATTGTTATTATTATTATAATTATTATAATATAAAAGTAAGTATAAACTTTAGGCTAGAGATTTTATCCGAAATCGCCAAAGACGTAATTCAGGCATCACACAACAATACAACTTGATACTATTTGATAAGTACATTCTCTTCCCAAACTTCAAATCCTAAAATATCAATCGCAATGAATATTTTAAACATATCTAATGGTCACAAACCATTCTAGCCATCCCGAATTCATTCACAGGTATTTGAACTTTGTTTATAACTTTCTACCCATAAAATTAAGCAAAAAGCTGTTATTTTTAGCAGCTACTTTTTTAGATTTTGCAATGTATCAAATTATATTCAACAAGAAAAAATTCATTCCAATACATTCCAAAGAAATTATTAGTATCCATATCATGGGTTATATCACAATTTGCATTTATTACTTAAATAATTCATTGATTATTGTAATACTTTAAAGTCTCATTTTCAATTTTTTAAACAATTTCCAACATATTCATTTTGGTGGAAGAGAAAAATGATTATTAAAATTCAAATAATTTCCAATTATTCAAATATTTTCAATTATAAATACAATCAGACAAAGAAACGTATTAAATTCTAATAAACTTATATCTATTAGAGTCGAATTTTTAATTTACAATAAAAATAATTTTTTTTTATTCTTAAAAACATTTTTTAAAAACATCAACTACTGTGCGTCGCGTCGATGAAATTTATACATGGAGGATAAATATCAGATAGGATAAGTATCTAAGAGTTCGGTTGCAATTTCAAAATTTAAGTATAGATAGATTTTATTAATCAAATAGTATAATTTTACGATTTAATTATCAATACTCCTCGCGCCATACCGCTACAAAGGAATTATCGAATAATCAAATTTGTATTATTTCAAATAAGAAACGTGAATCTCCAAATGTTCTCTTAAAGGCACGTGCCATATATAAGTATTAATTAAACCATTACATTCTATTTTCTGCTTTTCTTTTCACAACATAGATATTTCAATCGCTTCTATCGATTTCTTTCACTCAGACAGATACAAACAAAAAGATGAATATTTTCAAAGTGACTAATTAGTCGGCTTCTTGTATCAGCATCGCACGATCGTAAAAATAAAGCATTTTCAATTTCACGTCAAGACAATCTATCTGCCGCAATTGCAGAATTGTAGAAATTCTCTCGATCGAAATCGTGCAATATCTCGCTCACGATCATCGTTTAAAGTTTAAACCAATTAATTTACCGCAAGTTCGAATAGACGATCTTGAATAGTTTTCGTTGAAGTGATTACGGAGGAACTGGATTATTCCCGTTGATAATCGATCATAGTAATTAAAAATCTACCTTAGATTTAGCTCTCGGAGATATTTATATAAATTCGTATATATCACGATATATTCTCCCCGCAACTGGCAAATTAATTACGTAACTACTATGAAAGTAGTACTACTATCCTCGTGGCTCATGCTATGTTATTTATGCTTAAATTTTTGTTGAATTTTGTATGGTTTTGTCACAGTTAACGCCAGTTGGTTCGACCATCTTTAAAAATGTGGTGGCTATAGACGCGGATGCCGGTGTAAATGGCATCGTGGAATATTCAATCGCTCCCGGTGATGGAACTGGCATTGGCAACAATGATGGAGTTGGTCGAAACAGAATCACGACAGCTGATGGATACGGCTATTTCAGCATCAACTTACCTCACCAAGGTCAAGTCACTGTTAACCGTACCTTAGACTTCGAAAGAACGCAACGATATCTCGTCACTATTTTTGCATCGGTAAGTAGATATTCTTCTCACGTTTAATATTAGCAATTGAAACATGTCTAAACTTGTGATTTACATGTCACAAAATGAGAAAATATTATGTAAATAATAGAGATAGTTTTGATTCGTCATCGTATCCGACTCTTTTAATAATAACGTGCCTATTTTCTTTTTAACTTAAATTCGATACTCGAGTCTAATTTTATAATAAAATTTTCTATACAGTTTATGTAAAAAAGTATTTATATTGTAATATAAGTGTTATCTTCTATTTGTTTCAAACAAAAACAATTCCTTTTCTTTTGTAAAGGAATTACTTAAATTAAATTATATTATGGAACGCTTTATTATACGGAAGTTGGAATCGAAGTTTACGAATAGAGACAATTAACAAGTTCAATATACTCGCGGTATATTGCGAGTAATATGCAGCTGCGTCGTCATTTCAACAGTATAATTTATCACGTTCGTGACATCGATTACGGATAACGGTACGCACGAATATTGATCTTCTGTCGCTCTCCAAATGCGATCCCAGTTATTATACTTTGGATCGATCCATTCCCGGCGTGATGTCGAGAATTAAGCAACAGATTCTATTAAGTTCCATAGTATTCCACTAGCTCGTGCAATTTTGATAGCTACATTATATACAAATACCAATCTGATTTGGTAAGAATGATCAGTGCGGTTTACAACTTTTTTATATTTCCTGATAGATACCACATATTTATGGAAATCAAAAAATGTTTTAGAAAGTTGAATAGTTTTGAAAGAAGCCATTGATATAATTGATATAATTATTATTTTTTATGATGTTGACAGAAGACGTTTGAAAGTCAAGTTTGTTTCTTTCAGTGAAATCGAATATTTTTTAATGTATTAATCAATTATTCGTCAATTTCATATAATGAGATATAATGAGAATAAATTTAATCGTCATTTTCTATAAAAAAAAGTATTGAATCTTTTATATCGAAAAATCATTAGTTCAAGAGATATTTTAATTAAAATAATTCGGACTAATGCTCGTACAGTTATCGAATTTATCTATAATAAGTTATCTATAATAACATAATAACAGAAAATTGTGCGTAACGTTTAATTATTTATACCAATAATATTTGTACCAAGTCTTCTTCTATGTTCTACAATTGCTGTCATTTGAGTAATTTTCCGTATATTTTGAAATGTAACACGGTATAACCTATCCATTAGAATAAAATTTTGAGATTGGAAAGAGGGAAGAACTTTGAGTATAAAATTTTAACTGCTTTATCAGTTTTTGAGATATTAATAAAAAACTTTGGATACAATACAATACATTGAATTCTACCTCTACAAACATTACTAATAACTCTACAAACTGTCTTCGCTGTTATTATTATAGTAGTCGCCGTCAACTGTCAAATACTCGACAGCAGAATATTCCTCAGTGTCTATAGAGTGTTCCACTTAAAATCCAATATCGACGGATTTTACCAATATTTCATAGATAATTGGTGGACTTGAGGCGGCCGAATTAAAAAGAATAAGTCAATCAAATCTTAACGACTACTAAAACGAAAACGGTTAATAACTTCTGTGTTGAAGGCATGAGGATTACACATAATAGCAATATAGAGAAATTGTTGACATAATTCAATATATTGTACCGAAAATTGATGTCAGATCTTAAGTGAAACACACTAAGGCTGATATTGCTATTATGTGTAAACAATTTCTCAATATTTCACCAATGGTAGTTAATATAGCATTGATCATTATATTAATGATGTCTGTATAATTCAATGCATTGTACCCAAAGTTCTTTATTAATCTTTTGTCTTATAATATCGAGCCATACTCGTGATATAAATGATGGTTTCGATAGTTTCCGAAGAAGCAAATTCTGTGAAACTTTAATTCATAGTTTAAATTTAATTTCTTTAAATCGAACATTAATAAGTATAAATAACGTTTCCATGTTTTATGTATCTGAAATAATGTTACAATTAAAATAATGCTTCTCTAAGAATACAAATTATAAGATAAGAAGTTAATATTACGGAAACTAATAAAGATTCGCAGCTAAAATTTTGTACTAACTCCAAAATTTCGTTTCATTTCGATAGATAGGACATACTGATGGATAGGAAATACTACAACCATATTTTATTCGAGAAAGTTTTGATGCACGACTATTTGTTGCCAATTCGGCGTTAACTCTCATTGAGTGCCGATGTACACACCGATTGCGAGTGATTCTGCGGTTGTAATAATATGCAATACGTTTTGATTCCTTTTCATCCGTGTCGGTTGTTTTGCTTTGTGTAAAAAGTTTGTATTATAGTATTCAATGGGATCAGTATAATATAATATTTGTATTTATTTATTCATCTAGAAAATGAATTACTATTGTAGCCTCTGAATATTGTAACCTCTGAGAACTGAAATCATTCTTCGTCTTCGGTAATCCAATGTTTCATATCTGTAAGTTCCAATAAAGTTAATTATGCTTATGTTCTCCAACAATAAGAGCAGGTAGAAGTTAAAGATGGAATTAAACTACATCCAAACAATCGGTGACTTAACGAACCCGACTAATTCGTTTTTCATAGAGAATTTGAAACTACCCTTTCCAATTTCGATGAGTTTTGGATATATTGTAGATATCGACATTTTGAACAATTTTTTCCTTTGTATATAATTGGCAATTTGCCTTATTTTCCAAGATATTCACAAAGAACTGTCGATACAGTGAATTCCGCCTATAATTATTAATATAGATTACCTTAGGGCCCTTTCAGACAGCGATACCTGTACTGTGACACACATATGATATATACTGAAAATATAGTCTTGTAGAGCCTTTCATACGGCAATTCTCGCGCGATTCAGTATCGTGATACCGATGTCGTGTATTCCAAAAATCTCGGTCGTCGTCGATACTTTGCACGAAGTCGAGATGTTAAAACAAACAAATCGCGTCATTGACATCGAAGTGTAAGGTATTACATAGAAACAGGCTTGAGCATTTCGAAATAAAATATTTGAAAAATTATTTAAATAATTTAGTACAATATTTTATGTGACTTGATGTTATTTAGAAATAAATAAAATTTTTGCATTAGTTTACTTGAATAAGAGATAGTTTTTCGCGAAATTATTTTATTATTTGACAATAAAATAAACTAATTTTTTATTTTGTAATCTAAATTTATTTCTATACAAATAATTTCCCAAATAGCTTTTGGTTTTGTTGAGTAAAAACTACATTTTGTGCTGCTATTATTTTACTTAAATTATTTCTTTGTCTACTAGTTTACTTGGATGAGTTAACTCAAATGATTTGCAAATCATTTATTTGATTCGGACACAAGAGAAAGTTACTTTTCCTATGTTATTTTGAAAATAAAAACAATAAATTATTATTTTATTATTATTATTACTAATTAAATAGTTTGTTATTCCAAATTTTTATTTTCTATTTTTATTTCATTTATTTCTTTTTTATTTTTATTTTATTAAATTTATAAATTAAATTTTCTCAATCGTGCATAAACATTGGAATTGTTTTCAATTAACAACATCAAATAATACATCGGGCCCGCTCTGAAGAACAGTCCTCGAATCTAAAGTCGAAGAAGAAGACGTAAAAAACATTCGACATGCGATCAAAAAAGATAAAACTATATATATATATATATATATATATATATATAATTTCATGGATATCGCAATAGATATAATTTCATGGATATCGGCGATACAAATATCTCCATTCACAACTCAATCGTTGCATAGTATTACATCAAATAGAATTTTCGAATTGTCTACTATGCATCGCATTGGGCCGCTTATATATACTGATTCAACAAATAGATGAGTTTTGAAAGTGACTAGATCTGTACGCCAAATGTTAAAAAATCAAAAAGAATTTTCAAAATCTCAAAAACAGCCACGATTTATATTCGTGCCATAAATTACCTTCATTGAGCCGTTAAAAAAGAGTAAAGTTCGTAAATTTTTTTCATACGTAATTATTAAACGAAAAATTTCAATTTCTTTGAGATATATAAATATAGCATGGGATATTTGGATAGAGATATCACTTAGGAACATTATAATTTATTTAGTAATATAATGCAAAATGAAAGGAGTTAACAAAATAAGAAGAAGATTCGTTTGCTTTGAATGGTCTGTTACTCAAATCTCACATCGCTTCGCAATCTTTACTTTTTTGTCGTATTTTTTTTGGCAAATCTTCCAAAGTTGATTGCTCGTCACCACCGATTCACACTTACATCTCACATAAAGATTGTGTTTCTGAGGTTTATATTTCAGATTCTTTAAGTCAAAATATCATAAGATTATGAAGTTACTCATGAGCTTTATAAATTATTTCAGTTGCTAGTTGCCATTGTTACAAAGGATTTAAACTAAAAAAATTCGTATTAATCTACAAATAGAAAAATTTTATCTAAAACATATAGTGACTTTTCGACATCTCAATTATTTAATGATTTACAAACATTTAAAATTAATTTTTTTAAAACACTTTAAAAACAAGTTATTTTAAAGTGTTGCTCTTATTCCATTATATAAAATTACATCTACGACACGTATGTACGCTGTCGCGTCTCAATGAATACGTCACGATGATAACGTCGATAGTAACGTCGACGTCTTGTCGATAGTAGTAGGTATATACATTGTCTAACATTGATTGCAACACTGAAGCCTACGGCAATAGTCATTTTGTCGCGTACGCGACTAGTAGATGACAGAAGAACCGATATGTCTGAACAGAATATACTCATAAACTCAGCTTCCAACATTCATCCACAAGAAAATCTCTAATTGTAAGTCTATTCAAATTAACTACTAGAATACAAAATACTGGATATATCCTTCATCTAATAACTTTAAATGTTTTATCTGCTAAATAAGATGGACATTTTGCAAAAAACTATTCAATCGAAGGTAAAAGGAAAAATGAAACGTTAGAATAAAGCGGATATAAAGCAGATACTAATCAGAGTTCTTCTAAAGAACAAAATCCTGAGAAAGATTTTGTTTCCAAAGTGGATACTGACAAAACATATTCATTTGCTTATCTCAAGAACTGTACAAAATTCCATAGCTACTACAATTTAAAAAGTTAGGTGTAAGTACGACTGATTTCTCAAAAATCGTTATATCTAGACTAATATCCAAAAGACTAATACCCAAATAATAATGGGACTTGTAGCAACAATATTTAAGCCATTTTAAACCAACAAAGGAAATTTAAGGATACTGAAATAACAGCGAAATCGCTGGAAATAATGTTGTCTTTTGTTAAAGAAGTATTAAACAATCCGGAGTCTCATCTTAATTACCTACAGTAGGAACATCATCACAAAAAATAATATATTATTATCAAACTTGATATAGCAAACTGCTTCGTCAAAGCACTTGTAGAAGACTCAAGCAAATGAAAATTTGTAGCTTTAATTTAAATTTTGAGCAAGAAGTACAAAATGACAAACAGCATGATTTTTTAGAATCTGTACCAGAAATAAATAAATGCTGAAAAGTCTTAAAATACTTCTGGCAACATTAAATATCTGTAAGAAGCCTCGGATTTGATTCTTAATATATTTATTAAAAATCGCCCCATCAAAGTGTTAAAAACCTCTTAAGCATTTACAATTATATATAGTCCAACAATGTGTTTCAGTAGAAATGGAGTGATGCATGATATCTATTCTGAAACCAAACAAAAACAAAAATCACATTGGAAATTACAAACTTATCACATTACCATTATTTGTGTAAACTAATAGGAAAAATTTATTAACAAACGTCTTAGATGATTTCTCCTAAAGATAATCTCCTAATTATACCAAAATGGATTCAGACAATGTCGCGGACAATTTTGTCATGAAATCTGACATTCTTCAATAACAATCATCTTATCTATTTTGACGTATGATATGGTATAATATGATTTGGAGAGAAAGAATTATCGAAATATTTAAAAGTATGAACTTAACAGACACATCTTAAATTTTCTCAACATTTTCTAAAAAATTGAACTATAAAATAAAATTAAAATATGAGTAGAGGCTTCTTATCTGAGAAAACAAAAGTTTTTTTAGATGTCAATAATGGAACTCGCAGGGATCTATCATAGATGTTTTTCTTTTTTTTTTAAATTAACAATAAGTGAAATCACGAGCATTATTAAGGTACTAGTAAAATGTTTAGATATTATAGTGATTTTACAATTTAAGAACATCAATATTTCACAACTCTTTCTGTAAGACACACTAAACCAACTTAATACATTCTGCTTAAAAACTGATTTTAGATTTTTTAAATTGAAATCAACAGCCATAATCTTTAACTATTACTCGGGATAGATTAATTCTATCAATTGGGAATCATATTTTATCGGTTATCAGATTAACACGAGTACCGAGGCAGTTTTCAGTGAACTATCCTAAAATGCCACGCGTACCAAGAATGGTTTACAGTGTAGAATTTGAGAAATATATAAAAATCATATATTTTTTCGCGTTTCGAGAGCTTGAAATTTATTTATTATTACGATAAATGTTGAAACTAGAAAATATGCTATATAATAAAAAAATAACTTTCATATTAAAAATATATAAAAATAACGAAAAAGTTAAAGCATTTATTCGACGTGTACCACGTTCACTGTGTATTAAATTTGGTAAACGTGACACTCAAAATGTCTCATATTTATTTTAACGAGCTCACGTAGATATCACGTATTAAGAAAACTAAAGACAACTGTCAAAAATTAAGAAATTTAACATCATAAAGACAAGTTTCAAAAAATTGGGAAGTAAATTTTAATATCCTAATTAGTACATACAAAACAATAATCAGATTAAGAATCGATTACAGTACAATAGTATATGACTTGACCAAATGGACGTTGTTACAGCAATTAATAACAATACAGTAAGAATTGGAATGGGAGCCTTTTAGTCTTGTTCTTGATTCATTAAGTGAGGCAAATCTAACACTTTTATACTATAAGAGATCCCAACTAATGCTTTCATATACTCCAAATACAATTTCATCGTCATGTATATCTATTAAAAAAAATCTTACTTTCTAAGAAATTAATCAAAGGATTAATTCATTCATTGTATGTTTTTATCCCCAACATATTTAATATATCGTTCTTGCATATCTTAAAGAAGAATTCAAGGCACTTTAAGATGTTGAAGATTCCGAACAGATTTTATTATATCAAAAAAACAGAACAATGACATTTTGAAAGTATTTCTCTTAGAAAGTATGTACCAGTATCTTGAACATTAAACTATTTTCTCTGATGGTTCTAAAATACAAATAAAAAAATCTGTTATGCAATAGTAACTTCTGAAGGCAACTTCGGTTTCAAATTGTTTCACGCCTTTTCAATTTTTTCCCATGAAACTTATGCAACATTGAAAAAATTGAAATATGTTAAAAGAATCTACTTTCTGCCTTCAAAATTGGAAAATTCAATTACTAAACAAATCATTGAGAAATATAATGAAATCCTGTGAGCTGAAATCCTGTGTGAGAAATCCTGTTTGGATGGTTTCCATTTCATGTAGAATGAAGGGGAACAAAAAGATCGATCAAGTAACAAAAGAAGCAACTAAGTTACCATATTGTAATTTAAATGTGCCTATTTACTGCAAGAAAGTTCTAAAATCTTTTACTAAAATTTTTAAGGAACATACGAACATCTGAAAAAATTCACGTATAACGAATATTTATTTAGAAATATTTATGACATAAGTCCTACTTTTTCATTTGAAGCAATAAGTAATTTTGACTAGGTTGAATATCGGTCATGTATATTTAATTATAAAAAAAGAGACAATAAATGTGTAACAATTGTCGATTGCTTTACATGTATAATTCTTCTTAATTTAAAAAAAAAGAGAATCAATATAATAGTTGTCGATTAAACAAATCATCACATCCTCTCAGAAGAAAAGTATGAAATTAGAGACAATATCAAAGAAGTGATTCGCTCTGTTTCTTTATATTTTAATGCTTTGGATTTAAACGTGTTAACAATTAAGATTATTTAAGATTATTTTAAATTTATTGTAACTATGTATGTAGGTTATGTTACCATTATATTACTTTATAAATCAGTGTAATTGTTAACGACCCATTGACGCAAGTATGAAAATAAATTTTAAAAAAATATTGTTTGCCTCATTGCAATACATCATGTAAGAGACATTTAAAAGGAAAAAGATATTATACATATACGAGTAGATTTCGAACAACATCTTTCAATTAAACCATAAAGGCGATTTTCATTAGATGATTAAATATTCTAAGATCGATGTTTTCTTAATTTAATGGTAAATTAAGATATTAGATAGCAAGAAAGTGAATATACAAAAGTCGTAGCGTCCCTTAGCGGACAACGAAAAGACAAAAAAGAACCTGATGAGTCATTGAGATGAGTCACTGACTTAACTCGATCTATATTTGCATTAAAATATTGATTATCCTTATGTATCACGATGCGTGTGTAGCCTGCTATCGCGTTATGGGTGTTATTTACTCGTTATTTACACATTTAATATTTCTTGCGTTTTTTTTTCTGCCCGCAACGTATACATAACAATAATGAATATATCTACTTTCTAATGAGTGAGCGATATCTGTGAAATAGTTACAAAAATTTGATTTATATCTAATCATATTACATTACAATAATGATATTATATCAAAAAGTTGATAGAATCTATATTAAGAGCATAAAGTCATCGTTTTGATCAAAGGAACAAATATAAAACTTAAGGGGGCAAAATGAGAACGCGAGGTAAAACGGGATAATTGTTTATTTGCAAAGTTCTCATGTTACTAAAAACAGTCAATTTATTGCATTTTTATGTTTATTGGCCATATTTCTAATTGTTACATTTGTGATCTTATTCCCTTATATTACGACTTCAATTAAAAGCTTCATTACACTATTCAGAGTGATGATAATGTATTAAAAAATAGTTGGAGATGGAAGAAATTATCTTCTTTTTTCGTAAGCATTAGGTTTTGCAAATTTATTTTAATATATTATGAACAGATGTTTAACACTATATGTAACATCTTTTTTACACATAAAATCAATAAATATAAAATCACACAACAATTTTTTAGTTTATTTTACGACACAAGATGAAAGTTATAATAATAAGCTTGTTGCTTTAATTATAAATACCTATATACATTTATAAGCATATTTTTATAGAATATTAATGCAACAAAACTTGAAAATAATGCAACAAAACTTGAAAATAAAGATGAAAGTTTCATCTTTTGGATAATTTTAATCACGTGCTATTTATTTTGCATAGTGCTACTACGTTTTATTTATCTTGTATTTATTCATTATATTCAGGATTACTTCGTAAAATCCAATATCTATTATTTACGAAAAGTAAATTATTTAGTCTATTCATCTAATTTTAAACTGCATTTAAAAACGAAGTAACAGTAAGTTTCTCATTGACAAAACTCAATAGGTTTGTTAATTTTTAGAAATTTAGAACTTAACCTAATTTTTCTACACCGATTTAAAGTAATAGAATAGCTACGATAATACGATAATACGTACGATAATGCGATTAGCATGAAAGGAGGAAGTGATGTCATTGAATACGGCCGCGACACGTATCTTTTACGGAACAGTAATGTGGCAGTCCGATGTGTAGCTTCGGCACGCATAGCAAGATTAGAAGGTACCGATTAGAACAAGCGCTTGTAGTAGATGCAATTTGCATATCGCTTCTTCGGAGCATAACATTGTTAATTCTATGACTGAATGCACTATCGAGGATACCGATTCTTTTCCAACTACGGCATCGTTGCTGATTTTCATTTATTCACATATTTGAATCATTTCAGAGCAACACCTGAATTATCATTTCACATCGGGATTTCAGGGAAAATAGAATTTCTAGTAAATCTCGTCTTGTAACTAATCAAGATCGAGATACAACGAAAGCAAGCATAAAATAAGAAATGTTGCATAAATTTTCTGTTCATGTTGAAATAGAATAAAATATATATTTCAGTCGTTGAAATGTTAAAAAGTTACGTTGTTTTCTTTAAATTCTGATTTCTATCATTGATGGCCCTATTTTCTTTTAATATTTATGCAATATTTTTTCATACTATTAATGCAACATATATGCTCTATGTCTATATAATTTTGTAAAATTGCATAAACATAGTTGCAAATGTAAAGTTACAAAATAATTCTATGTGAATTAGATATAGACTGAGATTATCAATTAAATATACTGATTAAGCACCCTGTTATTTGCAAATAATTATCCATTCTGTATATGTATATAAGATGTGTGTGTGTGTGTGTGTGTGTGTGTGTGTGTGTGTGTGTGTGTGTGTGTGTGTACATGTATGTAGTTTCTATAGTATAATCATATACACTTTTCTAAGAAAATACTTAATAATATGTATAACTGAAAACGCAAGAAAATGAAAAACTTTTGCTACAATAGCAATATAATAATTGTAAGTTGAAACTGCCGATGTATTATGTCCGATATGAATGGTTTAAGTATGTTGTGAAAATTAACATTTTGAACAACTTTTTCTTATGCATATATAACTCAAACTTGTTTAATTTTCGAGATATTTGCAGAAAACTGTTGGTACCATTATAATTAATATTCTATTCGTAATTGTGCGTTCATGGTAGCATATGTTCAATATCAGTATTGGTTGCTTGCGGCAGTAATCGTCGTTTACCGGATAATAATATTAATTAATATTACTATACCTTATTACGTTACCGTTACTCGCTGTGCCATAGTAAAAATAAGAAATATTACAATAGGAAATGCAGACAATATATTGTTATTATGCATTACATTTTTTTATTTGTTACTTGGTTCGGCCGTTCGATAAATATCGATAGTGGTTCGTTCTAGAGGAAGTTATCGCTTGAACGAGTTTAGACGTTTCTGCGTACCAAGATTGAAGACTGAAATTCGTTGACTTAACTTTAGAAAATTACATGTATTTAATCCATTTTAGAAACGGATCTTTCAATGATCCTGAAGTTGATGAATCACTAAATACATATGCACAAGTAGCAAATACATAACAGTAATAAATGTGGACACACTCTAAGCTAATTCAATTCTTATCTTTCGTTTATGTAAATACTATACGTGCCGTTTGGGTTAGTTAGGAAACTAATACCAACACTGCTAAGAACGCACAATTATAAATCGAATTCATTGTAATAATATCGGTAATTTTTTGCAAATACATATGTGTCTGGAAAACTAAGCAACTCCGACAATTACCTATATATATATAAGAGAAAGTTATTCAAAGTTATTATAATTTCTGTGACCATTTAAAACCATTTAAATCGGGGAGAGCATCGTATCACATCGGCAGGTTGATCATCTTAATTCTGTCGGCGTTTTAATCGCAAGTAAATATAATATAAAAACGATAGTAAATACGCGTGTTCGCCTCAGGGTAACATTGGTAAGGATTAAGATCAACGAAATGCGTAACGAATGTCAATCGGTGACTGTCTTGTAAATGTCAACAGTCGACGCAGCTCGTAGGCTAGGCAAACAAAGAAACTCACGTTACAACCATAACTAGATATCTGTGAGTAGGCTAACGATCTTAGTGGGTAGTAAATATGGCACGACTTGTACGCAGCTGGTAAGATAGGACAGTTGCCCCGTGGATTAGTCACCGTTCGACTTGCGACGATGTAACGCGAATTTCGTTTTCGTTTTCGTTTTCGTTTTCGTTTTGCTTCGTAAACGTGCCAAATTTTGTTCCCGTGTACGTTTTATTCTTGTTCGTGTAAATCGTTGCAAATGGAAAGCAATGGCATGCATCCTGGGAGAAACTACAATGCCTGATAGAAATGTATATTCGAATCGCGCTTCTATGAATCGAGGCTTAAATTTATCCATTAAGTATTGACAAAAGTGAAATCGCTTTGTAAGTCGCTCGCTTCTCAGCGTCTTTTATTCTGCGAATGTATTTCAAGTGAATGCAGAAAACATAATAAACTATTTAGCTACTTAATAAAATGAATTGTTTGCCAACATAAATAAACCATTTAGTCATTTAATAAAATAGATTATTTGCCAGAATTTTATATCAATGACGATCGACTAGTTGTAAATGATGAAAGTTTTAAACTTCTCCGTATATTCATGTACACAGTACATAACAATATTTTTCATGTTTAATATACGGTAGCTTTTATTTAAACGAAATATATATCTTTAATTTATTTTTTATATTTATTGATTTCTTCGATTTTCAAATCAGTGGCATTCCAGTAATTTTAATCTTTAACTAATATAATAAAATAATTATTCCTAATATTTAGATATGTTTCTATCAGAGTGGTAAATTTTCATAGCATTGACAACAAATATATGTATTAGTATTTTATATCACATTCGAGTCTTTAATCTAGGGAAGAGAAAATGAATTGTCACATCGTACATATCTTTTTAAGAGTTTCAAAGCAAGTGAGCATAATGATCGAGCTGCAAACGAAATGCTTCATCAGCTCTGAATTCCCGTCGATGTTCTTTCTAATTACAGAAATTAATGGCAAATATTAGAAGGATAGATGAGTGTTTGCCAAACAAACTACTAGTTGTAGCAACAACTTAGTTTCTGCAACATTGCAGGTATTAGCAAATTAGCATAAGTGCATGCATCTATTGACGTTAGTTTCACACATGATGGGCACCAAAGATGCAGGAAGTGTTCAAACTTCAGTGATGATTAAAAGTTTATGCAAATCGCGGAGGCACGGATGATTATATTCATTATGACGGTCAATGATTCTAATTCTGTTTGTATAATAAAATTTCTAATCATCCAAATCTGAACTCGAAAATAACAACATCGAAATTTTTTTGTGAAATTGAAATTCGATAGAACTCAAATGTATCTAAACAATGGTATTTTTATACCATTGTATAGCAATCGCAAAATACACCGATTACCGATTGTGAATTAGTTTCGATAAGAAGAAAAAACTGTTGCGACGGTAGATAGATACTTAAATACTTATATGAAATTGATGTACAGGATAAAAGAAAACTATTTGTCGTGACCACCACAGCGTGATTCTATCTTTCTAGCTCGATAGAGATTTTCACTAGCTTTTTTAAGTTTTAAAATTTACTAAGATCAAAATTTTTTATCGTTACATCATATTCTACTCATTAAGAGGAGAAAAATTTCAAAAGAACCACAAGTCGAAAATGAACTGTTCTCATAGAAAATGATGTTAAAGTTTCAATATTTTTTATGCTATTTTTTATTTATAATTTGTTCTCCTTTTATAGTTAAATGCAGTGTCTTTTAGGAGTTCTAATGAAAAAAACTTTTAATAATTTAATAATTTAATTTAATAATTTTTAGTAATTTTTAACCTATGCTATTTCAAAATACACACAGTAGCAAATTGTAGCAATAGAAGTGACATTAGAAATCTACCGCTTCGTTTATACATTTGTGTAATTAACTTACAATTCATCGAATATAAAAAGATTCGATTAAAAATTGAATGTATTTTGAATCATAAAAGATATATCTACAGTTAAAATGAAATGTTGGAATATAGATATTTACTATTAGATAATAGGTATTAAATCAATAACGTTTGTAACGTATTTCAAGAAAAATTTTATTTTAAACAAATTTTATTTTATTACAAACAAATTTCAATTTTTGATAAGTATTCTGCATAGACTCAATTTATTATATAGAATATTACATAGACTATGTTACAATTAACTAAATATGAACGTTAAACATGTAATATACATGAAACATGCCAATCACATCGTTTGCAGATTATTGATTACCAAATATATTTAAATATTTTCCAAACTTTTTATTCGATGTGTTAGAAAACACCTAGATCAGGTTGAATAGCAATGCGACGTTGGACGAATTTAAAAATCAAAGTTAAAATAATGCAAAGAGAAAAAAATTGAAAGCGACCAGAACTATTTAGAATAAAAGTAAACATTGTGCAAAATCAACGATGAAACCTTTTAATCTGGTGAAAGTGCTGCTGCTGTTGCTCGTATTACTTGTACAGCAAGAGGTCGACGTTGTAACCGCCGTTTCAATGGTGAGTGATACTAGGTATGTTGATCGTGTACGGATTACATAAGATAAAATTCTTTAATTTCGACATTGAGCGTATCTAACGTTGAGCTGCGTTGTCATCAACTCAATACCAAGACTTCGATCAATCAGATCGCCTTATTTCTCACGTTCGGATCTCATTGAAAGTTTTATCCATACAAGAGATACATCTATTGAGATACTAAAGGCAACAACATTCATCGAATGTTATAAGGTTACATAAAATGTTTATAGATAAATAGTTGTTTAAAAGTTTACGCTAGCTGAGCGTTGTTTCAGTTATTTTCTATCTGTTACGCAACCTCGAAATTTCCTATCTTGTATCTATGTGTGATATTTAGACGATGTACATAAATTATGTATAGATAATAGATTTACCTATCTAAAACCAAGAATCTAGTATTTAAGGAAATAAGGAAGAAATAATAGAAAATAGCGGCAAGGATGCGTTGTGGGAATATGGAGGAAGTAAGTTCTGGATAGCTGGAAATAAGAAAATAAAGTGTATATTCTGTGTGGTAAGAGATGGGGCACTACATGAAAGGCTGCGGAGAAGTGAGAAAAATGATAAGTAACCTGAAAAGAGTAAGAGTAAGAGATAGATATTGCGAAGATGCGGTCAAATGGAAGAAACTGGAGAGCAAGAAGGAAAGATATCGGCTAAAGATAGAGATAAGTTTATACGTAGATCAGGATAGGTTAAGAAATTGAAATCAATCAATTAGTTAATTTAGGTCAGTTAGGTTAATTAATGTAACATTAGTTTAGTGTATAAAAAGAAGTTATAGAGGCGTGAAAGAACAAATAAAAAGAATCGAAGATTCTATTTCCTGACTAACGAGATCGAAATAAAGAATAAATACAAACATATACTACGTGTATCATTTAATGTAAAAAATTGAATTGTAACTATGTAACTGTATTATGATACTTGAAATATTAATTTTATTTCAAACTATTATAAAAGAATGTAGATAAAGGAGAGCAAAATAAGAACGCTAAGGAAAACTTGTTTTATAATTTTATATTTATTGATCGAAACGAAATATTATATAGGATGTCCCTCTATTGAAAGTAATACAATCGAGAAAGGGGTGCTTTACGAAAAAATAAATAATGAATAAAATCTTTTTCAGATGTCGTTTCAGATCATTTAAGATGTCGTTTTTGAGCAAATCAAAATTTAAAAATTTATCAAATATACTTAAATTTGTTTAATTATGGACTGAACAGGAGACATTAATCGATAAAAGATTATTCTAATCTGCGAAAATAAATGAAAAATATAGAATAAAATTTTTGTAGTTAAGGCCACAACAAAATAGACTTTGAACATGTTTAAATAAAAATTGACTTGGCAAACACAGTATAATGTTTATTCGAACAGTTAATGTCGGGCCTCAGGTATACGAACTCATAATTGATTAACTTCTGTTCTTTATCTATATTGATTAACTTCTTATTTTTATCTACTATGTATCTTTTATTATCCAAAAATATGGAGAAAGTTATTATATGAATATTGCCTCTATTATCCGAATTTTTCGGTTATCCGAACGTGTCAGATAAACTAAGTTCTTGATAAATTTTCAAACTAAATAAGAAAATTGTATTTTACAGTTTTTATTTATTTTCGCGTGTAGTATAATGTCCTATTCTTGATCAGTCTAAAATTAACTAAATTTAAATCTAGTTGTTAAATCTTCAAATTTGATATTCTCGAAAATGAAGCCTTAAATGAAAAAAACTTTTTTTTTATTATTTTTTGATATAGAATCTTTCTCACTCTTTATACTAGGACATTCTGTACATCTATTTAATGAAATATATTAAAGCTTGAGTTAATTAGATTTAAATTTAACTAATTCTAGACTTAATGGAAAATTTACAACAATAATTTTAAAAAACAATTGCACTTATTTATATTACTTAATTATTTCATCGAAATTAAGTGAATAATAATATTTTTATTTGTTTATGAATAATACCCATGAGCAGATAAATAAATATCTCAAAAAAATTTCTGACTGATATATATAATGTAATGTTTAAAACATGTAAGAAAATAAAATCATGATCGTGAGAATCAGAAATGTGATCAGTAAAAGGATAAGAAAAAGAACGTAATAAACGACTGCACGACTATTGATTACGTATAAAAAAATTTCAAGTGTTTTTTTTTATTTTTAGTAATATTTTTAGTAACAACAAGCTTTGCAAATATAAATTAAACAATTGGCCCGTTTTATCCTGTTTCTTCATCTTGCTTCTCTCTTTCTTCTATAAGTACATATATGAAATCTGGAAAGTGATGTACGCGTTTGAATTCATGATCAATCTTTCTATCGATTGTGAAGGTAACGTGGACTCGCTGCAACAGCTGCTACTACACAGGTGTGGCTCATTTGAATATTATGTGAAGCAGCTGGTTCACATCTTCTCGAATGTATTGTCCTTCGTTCCACGACGACAATATATAACCCTTCTCAAACATACATGTCATGTATGCTTATTTCTTTTTTCTTTCTATCCTTGAAATTAGATATTAAAAGACTATCAACTGCAAGGAAATAAATGACTGAACTCATAAAAATGTATTAAGAGTGACGTTTCCCTGGTTGACAATGCACTAGATACAATTGTATATCGTGTACACGTGGTTGTGTTGAAACTACTATGCCACATAAACAGAGTTACGACATAAGAAAAAGAGTAAAGTAAAAGTGAAATATTCTTACAAAGCTGTAACGAAGCTTACACTATGAGTCACGATGGCTTCGAGTTCCAGAAATCGTAACCGCAAACATTTTCTCTTCTCGCATCGAAAAAATGCGAAAAGTATTTGAATGAATGCAAAATATTGTTTTGGCAAATAAAAATGCTTTCGTCGTTTCGTTGACTTGCAAATTACAATGCAACAATTGTTTTCATTTTATTGGATAATTTGCATGACAAAAATAACTGGGCGAATGGCAAAGAAGCAAAGATCTGTTGTATTAACTTTGAACTAGGTTTCACCGAATTACTTAATAATTTTACATCGTCGAGTCAGTATGATATTAAATGAAAATTATTGGCATTGATGAACATATTGTTACATGTATAATAGGATCCTTCCGAAGTTACTACCGTGAATAACTTGCCGAATGCTATATTCCACGGCGACATTGTTCGTCACAGTTTCATTTCTAACCACCGCGCATTATCCGAGGATAATGATGTACGTGGCGAGATTATAGAAAGGATAGCAATTGCGTTGCTCGCATTTGCAATCGCATTAAATCATACCGCGATACTTAATTCAGCGACTCGAAACGAGATTGTATGAGAAACGAATTCATAGAATGTATGTATGCATGTGAAAAGAAACATGATACATATATAAATGTTGATAGTTGACATATATAATTGCAGTAACTAATTCAATTTGTTAGCACGTGTAACTTTTATCATTCACAGTTATATTCATCCGTGATATAACAGATGTCTATTATTTTTTTTCAAAATTGAAACTTGAACTCGGTGTTAAAATTCAAACGGAACACAAAATTTCTATATGAATGTCAAGCGGATGTTAATCCTTTCATTGCTATATTGTACAATTTACCGAGATATTTTGTTTCAAAACGCCGCTTTTGCGATGCCACAGACGAGATATCTCGCGCCGATGTAGTGTTTGTTCCTCTATGGAGGAGACATGTTTAACATTTAAGTAGGGTATTTAGGGTAGGTTATT
Organism: Tetragonula carbonaria; assembly: GCA_032399595.1. Lineage (NCBI taxonomy): Eukaryota > Metazoa > Arthropoda > Insecta > Hymenoptera > Apidae > Tetragonula > Tetragonula carbonaria. The sequence continues at coordinate 9,515,637 of JAUCRC010000015.1, read as the reverse complement.
GATTTAATTTAAACTTATTTTTAATGAAATTAAAACAAAATCTCGTCGGTAGCATTGCAATAATTGTGACGAAATGTGTACGTTTTTTTATTGTTCCGCGAAGAACGGTGAAAGTTAAATTAATTTAACGTAATCATGGTGTTCAATTCAAGATGGTATGAAATGATGGAATAAAAAGTATGTGATAAACTATTTATTCGTAGGATCGAGCAAGGAATGTTTCCGAAAGATTCACATCTACAACCACTTTGACGGTAAATATTAGAGACGACGATGATCAAGATCCTTCCTTCATTTATCAAGGTTGCATGCTTTTGGATGGCGCATGCATTAATCCAGAATATTCAGCATCCGTAAGTAAATTTATATTACGAAAGAAGATTCTAGCTTTTTACGTTAATCCGAAGTTGACAATTTATCTTATGGTTTGGTATAATCTATATAATATGTACGATAGTGCGATAATAAGCAAAATAACAAAATAAGATCTATATTTATTGATAAAACGTATGTAAAAATAATTTAACAGCAAAATATAAAAATAATAAATATAATAAATGCAATATTTATTGATAAAGTAACATTATGAAACTGCGTCATTAATTCTTCATGTATCCCTTTTTATCGTATAATACAGAGTAGAAACTTTTTGATTTGTATCCATTTATTATGTTGTAATATACAAAAAATATTCGAGTCATTGACTCGGCATAGTTATTGAAAGGACAAGTATAGCAATTCGATCGAATTATAGAAAAGTTCAAAAACCTGCAGAATATATCGTAAGTTGAATAGAAATGTTAAGCGGAATATCTGATACATTCTCTTTCGTACAGAACGTCTCGTTTGTCTAAACTATGATAATCGAATAAATTCATTACAAGTAAAATTACAAACAAAAGTATACGTAATACTACAAGTTGGAAGAACATTATTTGTATAAATATTCAAGCTACTTTGATACGACTTTAAACATTGTTGGTGTTAAAAACCGAACATTGGCAAACGGACGTAATTTCTGATGGTGGCATGTATATATGTTTTCGATATACGCGTTATCGTGCATTGTAAAGTGAAAGACAACATCCAATCCTCGATTCTTAATACGCGACCACGATTTCTTTACTCTGAAATCTCGTGTGACACGGTTCGAAACTATCGGTGAACCGGTTCTATACATTATGTCTTTTCTCCCATCAGGTATCGAGCGGAGTGTTATCCGGGATACTTAATATATCGCCGGAGAAAATACAAGCCATTGATATGGATAGTATAAACGCACCTATTCATTATTCGTTCCTCAGTGGCAATCCATCGAATTATCGGGAATTTTTCGAAATAAACCCCAACACTGGCGCCGTGAAGCAAATTAAGGCGGTCGACACAACTGTTACCAAGAAGTTCGATATTATCATCAAGGTAAGAGTGATATTGGTATTACTGTAATATAATAGAGCAAATTAAAAAAAAAAACTATGTAAACATATAATAAAGTTATTCGTTTATTTATTGAACGAAAGGCCGTCGAAGTGTCAGAAGCGAAACGATCGGCCACAGCCAAATTGACTATCACCGTAAAGCCAGTGGATAGCAATCCTCCGATTATAACAACATCGAGCATAGAGGGTTTCGTCGATGAAAATGCCCCGATTGGAACAAAGGTTATTGACAAAAATGGCAGTCCTGTAGTACTCACTGTTTCGGACGCTGATTTGGTAAGTTGAATTTTTGTAATTGATTTGGCCTTTTCTACGAGTTGATTGATGCTTCAATTTCTTTCGATGATGTTTTTTGTTCTTAATAACTCGTTCGTATCAATTCACTAAATCAATCTCCTAAAAAGAGAGTAAGAAAAATCAGTAGAAGAAGTTAACAGCAAAAATAAATGTCTTCATCGTTTCTTTTGTAACTACCATACCATCTCTTCGATCAATCAAATTAATACATCTTTGATAAACGATATCGTATGAATCTGCTTATAAGTTTAAAAATTTTCAATACCCGCAAATAGATTGACACACGTTTGGTGTATTTTTATTTTGGCCACACGATGCAAATTATTGAGCCGAAATTGTACCGAATTTTGTTAAGTACAATATCGCTGCAGTGAAATTGTGTCAGTAGCTATTGCTCTACATGTGCAAAGTTGTTTATTTGTTTGCGATGTGATACGCCTCCTACTAATTCAACGAGAACATTGCTATGTTCAATGTAGTATTGTAACTTTATTAAAAATTATCTAAAACAATATATACCAATAGTATAAAAATTTTTAACATTTTCTTTTCGTCTCCATTATTTTTATAAATGTTTTACAAAATGGTATTGACGTTTAATCTTATTAAAATGTCAATAATAAGTAAGTTTTAAATTATTTGCACGTATGGAAAAATATTTCCAAAATCTTTTTCTTGATATTTGCAGGTTGTAGACGAGTAAATGTTAAGGAATAGCTTATATATTTCGATTCTAATATGCGGAACGTATTGGATATCGTTAATTAATGATGAGTAGATGCATGATGAGTAATGATGAGTAATACGGACTTATATTTGGATACTGTTTTATCGGTGCATGTAAACAATTGTATTTTCTATTGTAGAATCTGTAAATTAAACGAATATATACTTGACTTTGAAAATAATTGCTACACAATTTCTGAAGAAATACAGCATCAGTAAATAATAAAAAAATAAATTTATATAAATATATTTATTTTTATTATATGGAAATGAATAAATAACATTTCTTTGTCGTATTAATTGGGCGTTTAGAGCCCTGAAGATCCGAAACCAGCTTACACTTTTGAATTGACCACCAATTTCTTCGCGATTGATCCTTCCGGAATACTGGTCGTAAACGAAGAAAATTTGGATCGTGATCCTCCGAGTCCTGGACGTTTCCGATTTCAAGTGGTCGCCAGGGAAAAAACGGGCATCGCTGCTTCCGCGCCGTTATCCTTCGTGGTGATATTGAACGATGTTAATGATAACGCACCCATGCTTCCCATGATAACTCCTATTACCGTTCAAGCTGGAGAAACAAAGAAAGTAGTGACAAAGGTGGGTTTATAGTTATGGATTATTTATTATTTGTCAATCGTACGATATTAGTAGCGAATTTACAATATTAGTTGTGAATTTACGATATATATAGAAACAATTTTTATTTTGGAGTATCACTGCTTTTGCATACTTGAAAAAAAAGAAAAAAATGAAAATTTTATCTTCACGATTTTACATGGTTTTCACGCTTGAAAGAAATTTCACCGATGTTGAACCCAGGTTGAGGCAACGGACAATGACGAAGGAGAAAATGCCGAAATAACATATAGCATTTATCACGTGTCGAATAATGGACTGCATAAATTTAAAATCGATCCGAAGACCGGCGTAATCGAATCTGTGAGGAAGTTGAACGCAGGTGAACAATTCAGCATTACTGTCCAAGCAACTGACAAAGGTGGAAAATATTCGCAGACGATCGTCGAGGTGAACGTGATTCCTGGACCCAATACTAGGAGCCCGGTTTTCCAACAACCGGTATACGAAGTGCAAGTCAGTGAGGGAGCGTCAATTAATTCCACGGTTGCAACGATTACCGTAAGTGTTCGTAATTACTTTTAACGTTTAAGTTTTGCGCTAACTCGTAAATATTGTCAAGAGAGAGAGAGAGAGAGAGAGAGAGAGAGAGAGAGAGAGAGAGAGAGATAATCGTAATATTGAAGTGTCGATTTTATCGATAAAAATGCTAAATAGAATTGGTGATTGTATGATTAAACAAGAAATGTTATCGTTCTTCTTTCATTAATTTACTAATATTTATTTTCTTGATTTCGATTAAAATAGACTGAATCATTATTTATTGAATTGTAACATAAATTCTTCCCGCTTTTAATAGTTGACAGCATAATATTGTTTATTTGATTCATTAACAACTTCACACAATTAAGTGTTATATTACATTATTTCAATGATTAAATTTCAGTAATTATTTCAATAATGTATTTCGGTAAAAGTACTTAAAGTTTTTTATCGAATTCTTTATAATGTGAAGAAATAAAAAAACATGTTTGGCAGATAATGCTTTTTTTTGTTAGAAAAGATAAAAACGCATCACAAACTGTTAAAAAAATAAGAAAAATATGTATACGAAGACTACTATAAATGACTCAACTTGCCGGAAATTGCGGTTTTGAAAATTTAAAGATAGAAATTTTGATTTGACAAATTCATGTTGAACGTTCTATCATTACAGACTCTGATGAGATTAAGGTATTAATCCATGGTAACCGTTATCTAACAATATGAGAGATTAATCAGGTATAAAAAATATTTGCCATAATTATTTCAAGATATATTCCTGAGTTTGAACTGATCAATTATATGACGGGACGAATTTATGTTACAACCCAATACTTTTTTCGTTTAAAAAAACGAACGTATAATTCTATTTAACAGGCAGTTGACCCAGAAAACGATCCAGTATCGTACTCGATCGTCTCAGGAAACGACTTGCGTCAATTTGCAATCGGTGACAAATCAGGCGTGATCACCGTTATAAGAAAGTTAGACAGAGAAGATCTGACTCGTTACCAGCTGGTAAGTCTATGTTTGTGTACTGTTTAAACACAGTTACCAACACCTCTGTCTTCTTGTCTGCTACAAAAAAAAAAATTATTTTTAATTAAACTCGCGTGCTATACATGAGCTTATTTGACTAACAATAAGATTTTTTCTTTTTTTTTCGCGATAGTTAATAAAGGCTGAGGATTCTGGAGGTTTATTCAACACAGCCACGGTGAACATCAAAGTAACAGACATAAACGACAAAAATCCAGAATTCGTCAACTTACCTTACGAATTCACCGTGAAAGAAGGAGAAGCAAGGAAATTGATAGGTCGAGTACACGCTGAAGATGCTGATGAAGGCATCAACGCAGAAATCACATATTTCGCGCCTGACGATATACCTTTCACTGTGGATCCCGAAACTGGAGATGTGCTGACGAAAATCGTCTTGGACTACGAACAAAATGATGTAAGTGTCCGTTTAATTTTTACATTATTAGTGATATTAGAAATTTCAAGAATTCGTTGATTGTGAAGTACGTGGTAAATTAAGAATACATATCTAAAGCTTAGTTGCCAGGAAATAAAATGCTTTCTTCTTCAGGAATATAAATTTGTGGTAACCGCAAGAGATGGTGCTCCTGATTACCGTTTAGCCACTGCTACGGTGACAGTGAAAGTTATCGATATTGAAGACGAGGTTCCTATTTTCCATCAAAGTAGCTATGAGGCTCGAATTAAAGAGAATATACCAGATTACACGGTGCTTCAAGTAACAGTGAGTTAAAATTATTAGATATAATAAGAAAGTTTAAATGACATGATTTGTTATCGAAACTAATGATTCATTAATTCGCCGTGTTTTGATAGCATAATGTGACAATCGATAAAAGAAACATAATTTTTCAAAAACATTTTAAATTATTCATAATTTTTAATCATTTAGATGAATAATATTTTGCGTTGTCGATTCTTTATATCGTAGAATCTATGTTAGATTTTTATATTAGAATCTATAGAATCTCAAACTTCTTTGATTCCTGCTATTAATCTCTGCGATTAATTCCAGGCTGATGATCCGGATACGAAGAAACAAATCACGTACATAATCAAACAAGGAGATACTGAAGTGTTCCGCATAGATCCAAAGACTGGGATAATAAAAACCATTCGCGGTTTAGACTATGAAAAGGAGAATCAGTATATTCTCATAATTGGCACTGTTGAAAACACTAGCAATTTACTTGGTTCTACTACGAAAGTTGTGATTAATGTTCAGGTATTGATCGTTGCAATTTTCCTTTCATTGAAAAATTCTTATTATTTCATAAATACAAACTACATAGACATTTTCTTATACACTATTATATTTTGAAGAAATTTTACCGTTATTCAGAGATTAACAGTAACTTCTTATTATATTTTCAACGAAAAGAAAAGAAAAACGTTTGACAGAAAACTGAGAGAGCATAATCAAGAATGAAATTGTCCATAATTTAAACTGTTATAATTTTCTAAAAAAAAAAAAATCATAACAATCCATTTTAAAGCTTCTACTTGACAGTCTTGAGTTCGTTTGTTGAAAAGTAAGAATACTTTTTTCTCTATACGCAGCATATCTTTTTATTTTAGTTTTCTGTATATATAAAACTTTTTAACATGTTTCAAGACCAGCTTTTTTAAAATGAAAAACTTTTATCTTGTCATGCTGCGCGGGCAATTCAATTACTCATGTCAAATCTCAATGTGTCATATAATTTTGCCAAATATGCTTATATTTATACCTCTTCATGTTGTACAATATCAATTACAGTTTTATTCTAATATCGCAGATTAATTGAACTGTTTATTTCGAGATATTTTCTGAATAGTATTATATTCTTTTGTTATTCCTTATGCACTAGGACGTTAACGACATTCCACCAGTATTCACATCAGTTCCTCGTCCGATTACGTTAGATGATGATGTTCCCATTGGCACAACGATCATTAATCTTATAGCAACAGACTCTGATGGCACTGCTCCTGGAAATCAAGTATATAATTAGTTAATCTTTAAGTAGTAGAATAACAACTTAGTAATATTTTTCATTTTTATAAATATCTTTACGAAATAAGTTTTTTACGAAATTTACACACACACACATATATATATATATATTTATTTATTTATCTAATTAAATACAGAGTCATTCTTAAATGCATGTTTATACTTTGGATAATGAATCTATACAATAAAATAAATAAAAAATGTTATATGAATTATCTTGCTTAACTAGTTTTCGAATTATAAAAATTTTTGAAATGTTCAATCTGTTCATCTTGTGCTTCAGTACATGCTATTGTACATCGTACAAAATCTTATCTAATGTTTATAAGAAATACGTAGCGATATAAATTAAACAAAACTCGATCCATTAAAATTTTATTTCAACGGAATGATTGGAAATTTTATTTCAATGGGTGAAATTTAAAATTGACTGTGCTGAATAATTTACGAGAAAAAAATTCAGAATGGATATCACATTATTAAAAAAATATTTTCAACTGCGTAATTCAATGCTAAGGTATGCAATAGCATGTGGAATTTGCTGAAGATATAACTGAATATCGAATTTTAATTATCTAGAAGACTAAGATATCTTGAAAACTAAAATATGTAAAATATATTTATATGATATTTTTTTTTATGTATTTTAATGCATAAATGCATCTCTTAAAATATGGACATGCATTTAAGAATCACCCTGTACATATACTCATATCTTCTTTTTTAAAATAATTTCATTATTATACAAGAAAAGAAAGAAAAGAAATTGCAATTATTTTGCTTGCTGATCGGCAGATGATAGATGATTGTTGATTGAAATCAACATTCAAATGTAAGTCAATTATTATTGTTTGTCGGTTTATAGGTGAGATACGAAATTATCGGCCGTGGAATAGCGAATAAGTACTTTGTGATTGATCCAGACACTGGCATACTTCGAATACGAGATGATTTGCGTAAAGAAACGGACACCGAGTATCAGGTATATACATATGTCTTAAATGTTAGAATTCTAATCGTTTTTGTCACATCGTTTCTTCGTAAAATGTCTATCGTAAGATGAAAAAGACAAGGTATAAACTATTGAATATTTTACTATTGAATAATATATAATTGAGAAATTATTAATGTTTAAGGTTGATGTGCGCGCGTACGACATGGGAGAACCGCAATTATCGTCTGTCACGACAGTGCCAATTTATGTTCGGCATGTGGCTACGGTGCCGCCAGAGATCGGTTTAGGTTTTGCAGAAAATTCCTACAACGTCGAAGTACCGGAAGATGCTGGCGACAATACGCTAATCAAAATAATCACGGTTATAAATAGTCATGCACACGATACCACGCCGCTAAAATGCGAAATTTATAGTGGTAACAAGAACGAATTATTTGAAGCGAATGTTACGGAGGAACGAAATTGTGCACTTAGACTCAAGAAAGGAGTATTGGATTACGAAACAACGGAATCGTATCAAGTGCAGCTTAAATTGGAATCTTTATCAGGTCTATTAAATTCCGGCAGAAATACGACGATGGTACGTATGTACAGAGTAGCGAAAAGTTAAAATTTCTTTTTCATAAATGATATTCTAAACTGTTGTATAACTTCATGAAAAGAAAACGTACAATAATTTAGTTAGGCTCGTTAAAAAGTGTAAAGCTCATATTTTGATGGTGCTGAATTCATTTTTTTATAGTAAATAAGAGAAATAGTGAAAACAAGGATTTCTTTTCTTAGGGTTAATATTGGGATTAAACGATGAAAATTCAACTCTGATATTCAAAGTTCAATAAACTGGTGAAAAAAATTTCTTAGTGGAAATAATTTTTTAGAAACGTTTGAACTTTTATTTCCACAGCCACTATATAAAAATCGTTCTTTTAAAACAACATTAACATTATCAAAGTTCAGACTTTGTGCTTTAAAACGATTGTTGTATGTTCTTATTTCAGAAAGTTCCAAAAGTTTGAAATATTATCTATCAAGAAGGCAATCATCTTTAATTTTTCATTGCTATTAACGTTGATTCTAAAAAGAAAAATTAATTTTAGAAAGCATGTACATAATATAAATCTAATACAGCATAATAACTTTATTAGTACATATAGTAGCATTATGCAACCATTAGATTAGAATTTTGTACAAAAAAAAAAAAAGAAAATATACAGTATGTAATTAAAAACATACTTTAAATCTAAAGATCATAAACATTATTAGTTTCTAAAATATAAAATATTTAATCATATCATACATACACTGTATCGAATAAAATGTCTTTTTTTAAATTACAGGTGAAAATCCAAGTGCTCGACATAAACGACAATAAACCCGAATTCATTTTTCCGGATAGTAGTCCAAAATTATCAAGAGGACGTTACTTCGCCGCAATTCCGCGATCAGCACAATTTGCGTCGACGGTTATACAAGTGAAAGCACACGATAAGGACAACGGAAAGTATGGGAAGCTCGAGTATAAAATACTTGGTGGACGAGGATCGAACTATTTTGCCTTGGACAGTTCTTCTGGAATAATTAGAACGACTGCGACGTTCGATAACGTGGATTTATCCGAACTTCCATTTAAATTCGACGTTCGAGTTCGAGACAATCCTAATTCGACTGACAACTTTAACTCTATCGTGGCTCCGGTTATAGTGAATTTGATCGGAGAGGAGAATCTAATGATTTTGGTAGTACAGGACGCGCCACCAGACGTCTTACAAAAGGAGGCATCCAAGATCGGTGATATCATCGAAGAGAAAAGCGGTCTTCTGATCGGTATCGACAGAGTAGCTGTGAGGAAAAATTTGACAAAAAATGGAACTATCGAAATGTATCCTCAAGATTCCGATGTGTGGTTCTACGCGATTGATCCAGACACAGAATCTATTTTAGACAGAAACAGTTCCCGTATACAAAGGTAAGTGATTTATTAAAAGTCTTTCGAAAGAATCGAAATAATTATCATAATCAAAGATCACTTCAATTTAGAATAGAACTTTCTCAATTTTCTCGTAATGGTAAATTAAACTATTTATCGCTGTACAATAATAAAAATATTAATTTCTCTATAAAGAGTACTTGAAAAACTACCAAGTTTTTCCCATTGATATTATTCATGACAAGATGAAAAAAACAATATTATTGTTATTCGTTTCTTTTTATTCGCTCACTCGAACAATTTTCGACAAAAATAATCATAGTACATACGTAATAATTTTATGTGGCTATATATGTATGTATCTAGGTACATAGGTAATCGTGAATCAACGATTCGTGTACGACTTTATTCTGAGGCTTTTATATTTCCCTGAAATTTGAAAGCAAACCAAATTCTGACATATGTGGTTCTATTGCAGATCGATTATCGAAAAGATGGCTATGTCAAACATTACCTTCGACGTATCGACGTTGGTTCGAGCGAATGCGATAGACATTCACGCGCCAGTAATGCCGTCCGAGCCAGTACGCACGCAAACCGCTATCGCTTTCAGCGGCGAAGTATTTCCGTACGCCTTGATAATCATCGCGTGTGTCATACTAATCCTAGGTATAGCTGGAATTATCTATATTTGCATCTCCTGGTCGAGGTAAGTTAATTTACCAATCATCTTAACAGAAAAATAAAACATTAGATATTCAACTGACGATGTAACGAAACATATGTTTTAACGATTTGCTTAAAAAGAGTTGCAAGTTTGGCGATTCAGACAAGCCAATTTTTAAACGTAATTGTTGTGTTAGGTAATATCGTGTGAAAGAAACATTTTCATGTGTCGGAATTCGAGCGTCGTAGTTCTGCATACCGTGCAAACTCATCGTTCTCTTTATTACATCCATTAGAATTAATTATGTTATCCGGTGTGGTTACCTCTTGAAACATTTAACATCGCCAAGCTGCGACGCCTACATTAAATGGAATCATTGATTCAGTTTTTATGTAACGCTGCAGTTAACGAACATCGTGAATATTATTTGCTACGTAAATATTCTATTTTCTTCTTCGTATAGATACAAGGCTTACAAAGAACGGATGCAACGAATGTACGTTGTGCCTCGTTACGATCCCGTGTACGTAGAACCGAATTTGAAAGAATACGAAACACAAGTGCTTCAAATGAGTGTGCCTGTCGACGACAATGATAGTTATAATGATCTTCAGCTCGATTTCAGCAATAAGAATCATGCGTTCAGCTTGGACAATGTTAGCTACATTACCAAAGATCACGGAGAAAGTACTGGTAATTCATATATTTTATTATAATTATACAGTGGTGTGAATGATTATAGATTTATCAAATAGATCTCCATTTGATTTTTGCTAAGAAACGATATTTTCAAATATTCAACTGTTTTGCTTAGACATTTACTCTGGTATTAAGCTTAAATTGCATTTAAATTATAGTTGAAAATTAAGCATTATTTACGACGCTTTTTGCGAAATTTTGGTTCTCTCAGATCGTTTATTTTATTTATAAATTTCTTTCTCTTTGCGTGAACAATTCTAATTTGCAATTTCTCACGTTGCAAATGCAAACTCTGCCGTTGCTCTATTTCTGAAAGTTGTCGCCCTCCTAGCATTATTTATAATTGATATAATAAAAATAAACTTTTGAATTACATTGAGACAATTGATCGCAATCTATATTTATTCATAACTAAGTAGAATGATTTTATAGTAAATAATTAATTATTTTCTACGGATAATATCGAATCGAAAAATGCTTCTGTCAAATGCATTGTTTCTTATAATTCATTTTTCTATTCAAGAAATGCGATCGAAATTTCTTTGAATTTATAAGTATTTATAATGTAGATACATGTTATGTAAATACATATATCATTAGGTATGAAAAATATAAAAGAATAATGTACAAGATCGAATTATTTTGTTGTAAAACCTACCTTTTACAATAAAAAGTTCTGTTCTATTTTAAATAGATAAGGTGAAGAAACAAGGTTAAAGATAAGAGCGCAGTAATATAATATACTACACCAATTTTATGCTTTAAATAGATCGAATAACTTTACGTAAAATTATTTCATTTCTATGCCTATAAATGTTTCAAAATCGAGGCTTATAAATGCACAGTAGAATATTGAATTTTATAACGGTAACCAAATCTCGGTTCTTCAACATACAATATATACAACGTGAGAAATTGCAAACTAGAATTGTTCACGCAAAGAGAAAGAAATTTATAAATAAAATAAACGATCCGAGAGAACCAAAATTTCGCAAAAAGCGTCGTAAATAATGCTTAATTTTCAACTATAATTTAAATGCAATTTAAGCTTAATACCAGAGTAAATGTCTAAGCAAAACAGTTGAATATTTGAAAATATTCGCTTACAATATACTTCGCTTACAATATTCTTTAGTTAACGTCGATTACTTTACGGTTGAAATAAAGTTTGAAGATTGCTGAAATCTCGTTTTTCTGTAAAATATGGTTCTTCTTGGAGAAAATATAATCGTGAAAGTTCCTGCGAGTTTTTGGGAAAATAATCAGCGAAACAAGAGATTACAAGCGCGCATTATTATCTGTTTAGGACAACAAAGCCCCGTAAGTTCTGAAGCAGCGACCACGGCACGTGCTTCCAGCATAGTTGGAACCCATGCAGACACGAACATTCATTCGTTACGACGATCGACCCTCGGCAGAAAAAACCATAACAACAGTAATGCAAACACGTTGAACAATCACGATCCGACGCCCGTATTGAATCCACTATACAACCACGGTAACGATCTACTCAGCCCTAGTCCATCGAACGATAACGTCACATTTAGAGAAAAAAGGGATTATTCTCATCTAGGATTCACGTACTTGGGTGAACAGAGTCCCGTAGAAACTACCACGGAGTTATAAAGAAAGTTGCGCGTGAAACTGAAAATAAATTAATAAACGCAAATTCAACTTTCGTTGAATTTCTCACTCCGTAATATGTGTCGCCTGATAATGAGGATTCGTCTGTGCCTGGCATGACTAAAATTTTTTTGTATGGTATCGTATTATCAGCTGTAAAACACAAATTACGTTAGTTGTTACCAAAAGTGACAACATACTTTTGAGATTACGTTTCACGCGAGAATTGCTCGTTGATTTGCAAGACACTATGCAACGACTGAATAGAATTGAACCGAACCGAAAGCAGATATCAATGCATTTCGAAACAAGCACAAGAATTTATTCTGCGTGACGAACTCTCAATCGAATTTCTGCCAATGAATGCCACATGAATGCGGCACATGTATCGCGGCGAAACCAGGTCGGAAAATACTTATTATCAACGACAAGCAAAAACTGACGAACTTTTCTCTGCGAAAAGCTTTCAACGTTACCCATCGCGCATCGTGAGTAATTGCGATTTTGCGAAATCCGTGTCGATATAGTGCGGCGCGGCATGTCCAAAACTATTATTTTACCGGTTTTATTATTTAGACCATCGACACGATCTAGCGTGGTACAATTGTCATCAATTTCGCAACGCAACACGACTTTAATGTGATTTATGCCTTTTGTTTCGAAAATGTAAAGTGTTCGAGAATTCTGCATTGTTCGATCTATGTCATCGAGCGTGATATAATTGAAAAGCAATGTTAAGAGATCAAGGCGTTTAAATGCGTGTCTTCAAAAGCCTCTAATGTAAAATATTCTCCCGGTAGCGATAGTGAAATTGCGCATTCTGAGAATATTTACGTTTAAGTTATATAAAATGTTTGTCTGTTGCGAATTTGTAAAGACAATGAAGTATACACTTTGGACAGCAAAACAAATTTGTCACTAAAATAATTCGCATTTATAAAAAAATTCTCCGAAATTTTTGCGCGTGAATGCGAACGAATGCATAGATCGCTATCGTTATAAATATTATTTGGCATTGATGTGAAAGGTTGTTTACATCGAATCTATCCTGTGCAATAGTTCATCGACTTCTGCGATAATATTGACCAGTAGATTTCATTTTTCGCGCGATCACATGTTTAATGAATTCTCATTTAGTACTTATAAAACAATAATACAAATTTTTATTCAACAGATCTGATGAAAATGCATAACAGTTATGAGTCATCGTACCGTCCAATATAGTAATAAGGATTAATTATAAAGCAATAAATTTATGAAAGATGTATGTGAGCGAGTGATGAAATGTGAGTGATATGTGATCGGTCCGTGAACTTAAATATGTATATGTATGGGAGAGAGACTCACGTAAAACTATTGTATAATAAGATCTTTTTATTTATAATTGCGTGTTTGCTTATATTATTTTTTTATTTTTAACGATACTCGACCAATGGTAGATGTTGCTACGTACTGTCACAGAATTATATCGTTGGCATGAAATTGTTCTTCGATTATTCATACATTATTTAACTTTCGATTATTTAACAAAGCGGATTATGATAATTCGTTGAGTACCAAATTAAAAAGAAGAGCAGTTTCATAAATTACGTCAATTTTTCGTAAAGCAAATATCGACCGGAATCTCTTTTATTTAAAGAATCTTTTGCAGGTGTTTGAGAAATAGAGATAATTACATTATGAATTATGCGAAATGCTAAATATGAAGATACTTCCGATTATTTACTAGTTGAAAAATACTGTACTTAATGCGGATTTATTTCGAATTTTTTACGCCAGATTTGTTTAATGGTTTAATTTATTCGCATTCATTGCGAATGAATGATATTCAATGGCGAAGAAAAATTGTGAGATTTGATCGATTAAATTTCCTAGTCGTATGGCGAACAACACTTTGTATCGTTTCTATTTTGTTTAGTATACAATTTGTTGAAAAATTATCCGCATTGTCGATTCATTGATAAGAGTGTTAAGACTTTTTACTCATAGTTATGCGTTGTTTAAAATAAATGGAACACAAATGCTGTAAAAATTGTTAATATCTAATAAATCTATTATATTTACATAACAAAGATCTTTTTATATGAATAATCAATCGTTATTTCAATTTTCAATTTAAATACGGTATTCGTTCGTTTCATAAGATTCATAAATTCTCGTTGAAATTATTTAATGGACAGTTTAGTGTAATTATTCTACTGTGATCGTTTATAATATCTTGTTTAACGCCATGTTATCAACTTTTTGTCGGGAAAGCTCCTTTATAGATGCTAGTCTACTCGATACTAATAAAGAAAAACTGATAATTAATAATTACTAATAACTAAAATTAATAATTTTTGAGAGAGAAAGAGAGAGAATGGACAAGAGAGAACGAAAGAAAGAAACAAAATAGTGTTTATACAATTTATTTTCATAAAATATACATACAGGTAATTAGAAGATGGTCACAGTTTATGATTCTGCTGACACAAGATTGTTTTTATAAATTTCGATAGATTTATAAATATATTGACAAATAAAAAAAAAAGAAATATGTGAATTACTTAAAAATATAAAGTGCTTATGAAAATATTAATGAACTACTACTACGTACAGTAACGTAAACTTAAAATGATGAATATCGAATATCAAACAGCATTACGAACATCCCATATTTCGAAGTATATCCATTATCGTTTACTGCTGCTCGTTACGGAAGAAGAAAGTAACATTCGATGAAACAAATTTCAAATAGTCTTGTTCTAGAATCAGCAAACGATGAATTTCAGATTGACAGAAATGTGACGCAACGTTAGAATGTCACAAGTGCAGATATGATTTTAAAGAACTCACGAACACGATTTTTTGCTCGAAACTGGTCAGTCTGGTTAAAAGCCGCGTTGGGTTCAGTTCGCGAGCAGATGGAAAAGCCGGTCCTCTGTACAGTGCGGTGGTCTAACGTTTATCATCGACAACGAGACGAAAGTTGGTTTAGACTAACGAGTAGCGATCGACTAAGAGATGACGAGAGAGCGTCGGCGCCGTTACAATGCGACGCAGTCGCATTTCGACCAACCACCGGACGACGTAAGGGCGGAAAATGAACGGAAAGTGAGAAGGAGAGAGCACACCGTTCCCGAAGTAGATGACGTCGGACCTGACAGCATTCACCCTCGGCAGTCTCGTCGCGATCGTACGCGGCAGGATTCTCTATCGGTGGTGCGATTCATTTGAGAAGGCTCGCGGAAACTCTGGGAAACTCCGGGAAATTCCAGGAATTGGAAATCGGTGCATCGATTTTCCTTGGTAACCAGCATCTTTTATCAACAAATATTCCTCTCTCTCTCTCTCTCTATATATATATATATCTTTGTCTCTCTCTCTCTCTCTCTCTCTCTCCTTCGTCCTCGCCCTCGCCCTCTTTTCTCTCTCGATCGTGTGTGTGTGTGTGTTGTATATATGTTTCGTTTTGATCGCCGTTTCAGCGCACGGAAGATCTCTACGTACTCGTGTTCATATTTAATAACGGGTAATGGGACTCAAAGGAAAAGTGGAAGCAGTGGGCGTTACGAACTGTGAACCACCTGTGAATCGATCTATGAAGAATAATCGACGATTGTTTACTGGTCTTCTTCCGCTTTGTTTCCCGCCCTTGTTTTCCCCACGTTTCGAGTAACTATCGACAGAAAAGTCGTAAGTCGAAAAAATTTCGCAGGGCCAAACTAACTTAGCAATCTATTTCTTCATTGAAACCTGTTTTGCCTGAATGATACCACTGCAATATGGCAAGTAACATCATCAAAAAAGTAACTATTTTATAGCTATTTTATAATATTTATTTGAAAGATCTCGTTCAAGTATTTGCAGCATGGTTTTATCAAAACAATCAATTTCTCGTTGGTTCTATTACTACGTTACGAAACGTAGCAGGGAACATTATATCTAGATTTTCCTAGAAATTTTAATACTCTTGAATTTCTATCGTCGTAACTCAAAATTTATTTTCCATTCGAGAAGTTCTATGCTAAATTACGCGACAAAACATGTTACATTAGTTGTAATTAATGCAGAATAATCGAAGAACGCTTTCAATTTAGTTAATTTTCATGTGTGTAGTTATTAGGATTAATTAGTAAGATGTGATTGGTTATGACTGTTTAATCGTAGACTATTTATGTGGATTAACAATCGTATATCAACCGTTCTCGCGTCGTTTCAAGAATTTTGCGATTAATCTCAACTAGTTCCAATTTACTAATTAACGTTACCGTAAATAGAAAATTGAAATATTACCTGTATGATACAAAATGCTAGATATTATATACTAAAGTACTATATTATTGCATCAAGATATACTAAAGTGTACTATATTATTGCTTCACGAAGATATCCAATTCGTAGTAATTTCTGAGCTCTTTTTAAAATGAACAACATCTGCTTTTGACTTTGCACCTTTGAAAGCATTTTAAAATTTCATTCTTTGGTCGATTTATTTTTAACGATAATCCGATCTGAATAAGTTTCGTCCTTTGTTTGCCGGAAGCAATAAACTCACATTGTCACGCTTCAACATCGTTACAAAAACTCAATAACGTTCGAATATCATTCTTATGTCTCTCCATTTTTTTGACAAGCATATAAATTTTTCAAAAAGAATGTGTTTAGATTAAAGCACACAGCTTCTGCCAAGATGTGATAGATTTCTTTTACGTAAGTGAATTTCTACTTAATAAGTAAATAACTTAAGAATGTTATATCCAAAAATTCAAGTAAAAAGTATTACATTTTTATCATAAATGTTTTCGTTACGTACATTTGGACAATCATTTCCAAAAATAATTATTATATATACTATGTGTGTATATATATATATATATATATATATATACATATATATATACACACACACATATATATATATATATATATATACAGTTCGTCTAGAGTTCCATAAAATTAATCCATGTAATTATTAAATAATTATTAAAGAAGTGTTTTATGTAATTAATAAAGAATCGCGTTTTATAGTGAAAAACAATTGCAATGATCTATTATTTTGAAGTTATTAACACTAGTTATATTATTTTACAGATCAATGACTATTTGATGTTTTGAAAACGATCAACATGAAGTATTTGAAGTTTGTTCTATTTACGTTCAACTTATTGATATGGGTAAAGTATTAATTATTTAATTGATACAGATTATATCATAGCGTGCCGATCTTGTTTGTATTTTCATTCTTTTTTTTTATATTCGCATGAAATAAAAATAAGAATTTAAAAATACTATATGTTTGTTGGTTTTAGTATGTTAATTATTACGTTATGATACGAGTTTATTCTTTGTTTACGCTTTGTGAGAAAATATCAAGGCTCTTTACACAATACTTTACTAAATTATTCTTAACACATATTTTGCATTACACTGTAAGCGATTCTTATAGAATTTTGCGTTCTGAATACAAATATAAAAACCATTCTTCTCTATCACTGCCAGTTTTTGAGAAAATCAATTTCTGTTATATTTATTGATTACTCTTATGAATAGGCTTAAAATTAATTTTCAAATTCTTGAAACTCAGATCCGAAATTTTGTAAAGTTTCAAAACTACCGAGTTGAATTTGAAGTGCTGATGCTTTTAAAAGAAATGTATATTTATTTTAAGAACTAGAATCAATACTTTTACATAAATTTTTAGCACTTTTTTAACAAATTTTTATTCATAGATACACAAAAACATAAAATCCAAATCCGTATTTAAGAACATTAAGATCCTTTCTGAATCTAATCTATTGTCTTTTTGTCAACTATAATACCGGATGTAGTTGCTAAGTCTTTCAAAGTATTGCGTTGATGTTGATGTAATAAAATATTTTTTTAATAATTTCTTTAGATTTGAATATTTTACATTCTCATTTCAGAATTACGATCGATCACACACTTGTTTATATCCTTGAGAACAAAAACCGATCACCGAGCATTCGCAGAGCATCTGACACTGAACATTCGAGATATACACAGATCAAACATTTTTTACTCACGCTGCACATAATTCTTTATTGCTTTTATAGTTTTTTAAATGAAAAGTTTCAAAAGTTTCGAAAAGACGAAATTTCAAATTCGCGAAAAACGAGACTTTATTGAATTTCGAGATTTTGAAAGGTTTCAAGATTTTGACGCTTCGGGTAACTGATATATAGTTGTTCTGTGACAAAGATGATAAATTCATATAGATTAATTTTCTAGATTAATGTTTTCATGTAAAATAGGATGTCTTTTTTCATCAGATTACCAAACACAATAAAATGATTTCAAAATAAAAGAAATACAATACTAGAACTTTATTTTATTTATGTGAAATAATATTTTTTAATAAAGTAAGCTAATGCAATTACATGAACGAAATGACACCGTTGCAGTCTGTTGTGAAAATATCAAGCAGTCGTTGATGTTAAATGTTATCTAAGGATCAGTAATAATACCTTATGTTTCGCGGAGCAACTCTGCAACTGAAATAAAATTTTTACAGTAGCGTTCTTTGATGGTCTCTACGAGAGAATGATGGCCGAGTAGTAAGAGTTTCTTTTAAACCTACAATTTTAAAATAAATTGAGAAATATTCAGAAAAATTTGTACGTTTTAGAATTCTTTCCATTTTGAGCATTTTTTATAACATGTTTAAATGTCCAAGTATATGATGTAAAAATATATTAATGTTTCGATGGCATAAAAATGATTGTAGTCATTTACGTAACACAAAAGTATTCGAAGCTTAAAATTCGCGTTTTCTTTTTTAAAAATAGCTCTTTGAAAAATTGAGAGTTTTTACGATCACGTCTTCTTCTTCAAAAATTACTTTCTCAAAAATTGACGGTTTTCATGTTTAGAAATGTTTTTTTGTTAGTCCATACGTGATCATTTGAAGATATTGTAGCTTTGACAATTCTACATCGATAGACGTCCACAATTTTAAATATATTATTGTTAAAATACTTTACATATACAATACTTTGTGTGATTAGATTATGAAACGTAAACAGCATCTGAAATAATAGCCATAGAAAAAAAGAAGCAAAATAAAAACAACTTATTTTGCACAAGAATGATTAAATTTCATTACATTTGCAATAGTTCGTTGCGTAGTTGCATGAAGTACCTTCTTATAAGAGGTATATACTTATCGTTAGTTTCATTATGTAGAGGAAAAGCTATAGAGAAAGACATTATTCGACAGTTGGCTGGATGGACAGTACTGACGATAGGAGCATGTTTACTATGCGAACCAAGCAAAGGATACTTGTTAAACCTTTTCGTACCCGACGCCACGCCGCACGAGACTATCAACCTAATCGCTTACAGTTTGCTGGGTCTCGGTTGTACGGTGTTGACGGTCGGTTTCTTTGGATGTCGCGCTGCCCTGCATGGAAATCAATGTATACTGGCTACCGTAAGTTATCGATAGATTCGCCTCGTATATTATACTTAGAATAGATCTACGATGTATTTTTATCTGTCTAGTACATGAGCATGCTTGTGGCATTGATCGTCACCGAACTCGTCACCGCTGCTGTTGGTGGACTAATGACATTTCGAATACTTTCCGGCTTGGAGGAGCGACTGATTAACAAATTGGTTGTCGATTATGGTCACGAATCAACCAGCGACATCCCTTTCAGCCATAGTCTCGACTTCGCGCAGTATAAGGTAAAACAAAGATAACGCTTAACCATTTAGATGTTTAACCCTCTTAATGCCTTTCAATTTTTTTTATATATCGTCTAGAAAATTCTATCGTCAAAGCATTGTCGTAGAAACAGAATGTAAAAATAGATGTAAAAATCTCGGTAAAAAGTACGCACTACTTTTCAATAGAAACATTTTGTAAAAATAAGGTATCAGTAAGAAAAACTGCAAAAGATATTAAAATAAGACACAACTAAGGAGCAGTATTAAAAGGATTAAAATTGACAAAAGTCTAAAGATTTAATACTACATGTGGAGCATACAACAAATTAAGAATGCATTACCTTTATACACGTATAAGGTGAACCATGTAAGTTGATCACTTTGAATACCTATATATTATATGTTAAGGTACAAAAAACCTTGCTAATAAAAATTGTTTAATGTAGAGGAGGTCATAATATGACAATAATAACCTTTTTTTAGCTGAAGGAGTTTCGGAGATTTCAAGGTTATCCTCATTTTTTTAAATGGAACTTTACATCTTTTTATACGCCGATCGATGCAGCATTTTATCCTCTATAAAGAACTATTGACCTATTTATGTTGAAAAATTAGGAGATATTTTAGTTTAATTTTGTAAAATCTATGTATGAAAGTCAAGGACAGTATGAACACAACACTATCTTTCCACATTTTTCATACAGTAGAATTAAGGTTCAAATATCTTCTAACTAACATGTACATGGATTATATACGTATACTAATAATATACTTATAATATAATAATATACTTCGAAATACGTAGGTTAATTCTTTTTTATGGAGAATGTTGAGCTGCATCGATTAATGGAGCAAAAAATATATCGTTCCACTAAAAAAAGTGAAGGTCACTTTGAAATAACCTTGAACTTCTCTATCTACAAAAAAAAAACTATGACTGCCATACTATGGCTTCCTTTGTATTAAACAATTTTTTCGTATCTTTAAGAATAACGGAGACGTTCAAAGTGATCAAGTTACATAATTCAGTGTGTATAATATATTGTAATATGTTATATATCTCTCTGAATCTCCAATAAGTAAATCATAAAATATTTATTATTGAGGATATAGAATTATTTGCATATTACTCTATTACGGAGTAATATAAAATGTTTAATAATGTATGGCATATTGCACGAAATTATTTGACTACATCTTTTAAAGTTAAATAATTTATCATCGCAAAAAAATTTATAAAATTTATAAAATAGCCTAAACATAAAATTTTAATTGAGTAAATCGGCTTATTTTCATCACTGTTCCTTTTTTTAACTTTTTGCTTTCGATATATATTATTCCTTATATATAAAAAACAAATATATCGTCACACACGTAAACAATACAATATCTCAGAACGGTATTTTTGTATTTTTCCATTCCTTATCACCTCAAATCAATTGCACGAATATAATTAAGAAAATGGCGTTAGGCAATTAAGAAGAGAATATTTGGTATATAACATGGCTGTATAGCACATATTCGCATAACTATTTGACAATGGTAATGCTGGGTCCACATTGGGCAGAACTGCTCGCGAATTGTTTGCCAATAGCAATTATGACACTAGCGAATTGCGATTAGATTACAACGAGCAACAGTGTTCACTTCATAAATGGTATATCAAAGAATCTATTCGCTAACTCGAGACGTATGTGGATGCATTGAGGGTCGCAAGCACCAAATGAACAAGCCTGAAACTACTAGCAAGCTACTCGCCGATACAAACGTGGGTACAATACTCACGAATTGCTCGCGAGCAGCTCATGAACAGTTCTATTCACTCTGGACCTGGGTTTAACAAGCAGCTCACAAACAGCAATCCTGTCCAGCGTAGACCCAGCAGTGTGAACGCGGCATAACCGCGTTTTTCGTTCGATAATTTTAAAGGCAATCGTCACGATACTCTACGTTCTACGCAACGTGCGTCGAAAGGTCAAAAGTCACGCAATATAAATTTTATTTCTCACCCGAGAGACATCTATTTAGGCACGTTACTACGGTCCAATGACCAAACGTATCATTTTGTTGCAGTTTAATTGCTGCGGAATATATGGATATGGGGACTACAATGGCACAGCATGGTGGAGAGATGCGCAAATTTCAGGAAACAGGAGGCAAGTGCCGCTCACCTGTTGCGTTTTAAAAAATATAGAGGTACGGAAGGCCGATTTATTTTCACAATCCTTTAAGGTGGCAATATATGTCAATAAAAGAGCATGCCACTGACGAGTAGTTCGTACGGTAATAAATGGTACGCTGCGACAAATGTATTATACATTTGCTAGAGACATAGCATACTTTTACATGCAGCTTGAGTAGTTGTTATAAACATGTTAGTTATACATTACACGCATACGATTGTTTGAGTAGCATCAATAACGTGTTGTTACACGCATAAGACTGAATAGCATTTTTTATATAAGAAATACGGACGTTTTTCGTTGGCAAAATGAAATAAACTTTGCATTTTACTTTTACTTGCAAAGCAATGTACAATTAAATCCTCCTCAAATTCTTTATTTTATTTTCAATACATTTAATTATTAAATTATTATTATTCATTTCTTCAAGATAAACTCTATCTCGCGTAATTTTATCTTTATAAAATAATGATATTGAACTTCACAAGCACTCGTATTCTGTGAATAATATAAATGTATAAATTTGATTGTTTTACTAACTCCTCAAAGAGACATTGTTAAGAAAATGAAACAGTTTCTTTTTCACCAAAAGAAAACTCGCATACTTTTTGCAAGCATTCTTTTTTATGTATAAATGTGCTACTAAATATCATTTGCTAGCTTCTGACATGCTTTTATGCGAGTTACTAACACGTGTATTCCCGTCTTTAATTTTAGATATTATAAGACGTCGACAATATATACACTTGTCAATATCGAATACAGATTCCAATTTCAATGTTTCAAGAATGTTCATTAAAAATGCAGAATTATTTCGTGTTTTAAATTACTGATTACTGAATTACTGAATATAATATTCATTTTATTTAATGCTTGATCTTCTTATCTAAGTCATAAAAATGAATGGAAGTTACTTCTCACTCGTAACGACTTTTAATAACTCGGTCGGATTATTTTTAAATCGCCGATACGACACCGAGTTCGCCAACAATGTTTATTTACCGAGATGTTGAAATTATCGACAATCATTTCACCGACGATATTTTCATCGACAGGATTTTCCAATGATCAAGGCTTTTCTTTCTCTTCGAAAAAATCTTTAAGCTTTAAAAATTTCTTCAAATATATAATTAAATTTAGCTAGTTCTAAACACACAGAAAAGAAGAATTATTCGTGCAAAAATAAATAAAAGATGTAGAATAATATCTTTATTTTCTAGCTTCATTTTCTAGAAAATAGATTTTGTATTTATTTCGTTAAAAATTACCTTGCACATGTATTTGGTAAATCTTCAAACTCAATTTTCTCAAGAACGAAGCCTCGAATCAAAAAATTTTATTCTGTATTTTTTTCTTATTTTTTTTTTTTTTTTTAATGAGGTATCATTTCCTATTCGTTTCTACATGTTATTCTGATGCAACTTGTCTATTGTTACCATTAGTTTATGATTAATTAATTTATCATGAGATATAATCTATTATAAATATTTTTTATTTTTATCGTATAAAAATAATTGAAAATGATGGCAGCTAGGAACAAAATGTACATGGTTTGTGAAAGAAAGCAATGATACAGTACACAAACAAGTATCAGTAAAGTTAGACGCGCTGAGTTCAGTAGAATCCAAACGCGAGTCGACAATTCGTCAAATGTAGTTGATCTTTTCGACATGAAATCTGAATGTGCGATCACGCTTCGTGGGAATCAAACGGTTGTAAAATCTATACAAAATCGTAAAATCTGTACGAAAGAGAAGGAAAATATTGTTATAAATATAGTCCTTGTCTTTCATGCATAAATTTTATAACAATAAAGTTAGAATATTTCCTAAACTAATATTATAGTTTTTCGATACACATAAGTTAATATTTTTTTCACAAAGAACGACAAGCTGTATCAACTAATTATCAAAAAATATCATATATCATTCCATCTACAAAAAAAATTGCAGATAACGTTTCCTGTACGACATTGAAAATATAAAAAATTAGAGTACACTATCAAATTGATCGTACAGAACATTAGAACTTTTCCCTTTTCCATTTTTTTCAGAAACTTATCTCTTACGAGAAAAACGTATTACTATCATCTTGTATGATGACATAACTTAGTAATATAATTTGTTTTTATTTCTTGTCTTATAATACACGATACCATCAATAGGAATTTTTGAATAATCGCGATTGCAAGAAAGAACTTGAATCACTTGGTTGGAATTTTGATTTCCTTCGGACAAATTCATTCTGTTTATTTTGCATGAATTAAGCTACTAGCATGTAAATATAGAAACGATTAGTGATTAGAATTGTAATAATATATAGAATAATATAGAACACAAGATCGAATGTGTTGATATAGTTGTCGATGATCCTAAGATGTCGGTGTAAAAATATATATCGCCGAACTCGATGAAACCGTTTTAGTGAAATGATCGTCGATGATTTAAAGGTAAATCTTTCGGTCTGTATATATTTTCCTTCATTTTTCTTGTAGATATATACATGTATAAATATCAATTATTTCTATTACCTCGCAGGTAGTAAACACGGAAAGTCCAATGAGCGTAGTGTCGAGAGTGTTTAACAAAGATGTAAGTATTTTGATTGACGTTTAAATTTTTTCTATATTTTACATTCATGAAATTCTTATTTCTTGACGAAAGACCGAAAAACCGTGGCTAAACCCGAAACCAATAGACGAAGTAGCATGCCAAGTGGAAGACGAAGAAGGTCATGATGGATACCGACATAAAGAGGTACAATTTTTCTCCATGATTTAGTCATTTTACAAAGGACAGATTGTTTGATTCAATGATGTATGAAGGATTTACACATTCTCAAACCGTACATTCTGTAGTTAATTTCAATTTTAATCTCAACGTAGTTAAAATATGAAAAAAAAATTTCTTTTTCAAAATATCATATATAAAGTTACACGGCTCGTAGGTTTAATACGATAAAGGTAAGTTCATATTCTAGTGTGTGTAATTAATAGGATTGTTATATTTTTCTTATGTTTGTTATATTTGAAATACTGTTTAATACGAACTGAAGAATATTTATTTATTTCTTAGATCGTCTCTAGATTTACTTATTATTAGAATAGCTCGTGAACAGTTCGAGTAGTACGTGGACAGTTTAGCGAAAAACGAGCAGCATGCAACGAATAGTTCCTTGAAGAACAGTTGTCAAACGATTTGTTTGCGAACTTGAAACGTATCTGAGATAACATAGTTTACTCACTCTTAGTAAATTAGACTAAACGATCACTTTCCTTCCGGGCTTCAGCACAAACACCGAGTGGACAAGCTAACGATTGTTTGCGACTTCATAACTTCAGTATAGATGCAATGCTGTTTCTGTTTGCGAGCAGTTCTGTCCACGGTTTGCGAGCAGTTTGAACGCGGCATTAATTTTTCGCGGCCCTCAATGCAACCACATGTTTCGAGTTTGCAAACAGATTCTTTGACGTACAGTTTAGCTAGCAAATACTTTTTTCGCTGTTGCAAGTGAACTTGCTGTAACTTGGTCGCAATTCGTTGAAACTGCTTGCGAACTGTTCCTCCAACAACAGTATGAACGCGGCATTTTCTGTATTGTGACACAAGATGAAGAAAGATCGATTTCATAGAATCGATACATCAAGATTTGAACGACAGTGTATTTAAATTATCGACTTTTAAAATCTCTGACTTTTTAGTTTATTAATTTGATTAATCGACCTTTATTTGAGTAAAAAAGCCGAGAAGGTTCAGATAAATTAAGGAAATATGTACCTACCTATGTCAATCTGCGTGAAGTCCATAGTGAACGACTATGATCGACCGCGGTAACAATAATCAGAAATGTAAAGAGAACGGTTATCGTTTGAAATTGAATCTACTAAAATTAATCTTTCGTGTTATAAAATGTTTACAGGGCTGTCTTCCTAAAGTTACGAGTTGGTTACAATGCGAGAGCTTCACATTGGTATTCCTGGGCATGGCAATGGCTGGTATACAAGTACGTTTTCGCAGAATGTACCAAAGATTTGAAATGTTCGAAATCTAATCGTATATGTGCGTGTATGTTTCAGACATTCGGTATAATAACTTCGGCTTTCCTTTGTCGAACGATAAGGGACATGCAAGTGGATTGAGATGCCAAAAATGTAACACAAAACAAATGAAAAACCAATTTCCAGTTCCCAGTTCCCAGTTCCCGGTTGGGTTTCAAGAGGAAATCAAAAAATGCATCGTTTTAACATTTCATCTGAGTTTCAACGATACTGCAGTCGAAAATCGATCGAGGGAACAACGATTCACGTGATAATAACTAGACAGTTCCGAGAAAATTTCGCAAGCGACTCAACGAAACATTCCGCAGAATCTCTTGCAAAAAGCTTATCTTTATTTTTAAGAACGTTCGGTGGTTGCAACATTTATTGTAGAGTGATAGAAAGCTGTGCTTTCTCGTAACCATCCCGTCCCTTGTATGTATGTGTGTGTCTCATTATAAAATACCGTGCCAAATTCAAACGAGAAAGAAACGTTTACAACATTGTACATAAAATGTTGATGTCTCTTTGTTGGAATCAATCAACATTTACGATATCATCTTGTGTCGTATTCATATTCGAGAATCTCGGAAAAGGCGATCTCCTCATCACGGGATACATGCTCTAAAATGGTAAATTTATAATTATAGGTGAGTCTGTAAATACGCGTGTAAGTGACATAACAAAACGACGTGAGAAGGCTCTAGGTGATAAAAGACCCAGACGACCGTAGAGTCAGATAATAAACAAAACAGAGATGTCGCCCTTACGTTCTTCGTGAAATTCGTTTCACACGCAACAATCCACACTATCTATAATCTATAATCTACGCCATTTTTAAAACGCCGTGTGATTTATATACGTTGGCAAGTGCATATGTTCCAAACTACTTTGTTTACTACTATTTTTTACTGGAAAAGAAAACCGTCGAAGAATGAATGTACCCAATATCGATGTATACGTGTATGATTCATAATCCATATATACTGGCACAAATCAGTATCCAAATAAAACAAAACCAAAAAAACTCTAATGTATTCCCCGTTATAGTGTCTGCGCAGCAAAAAAAGGCATTTTTAGTTTGTGAATAATGTTGTTCGATAATTCGGATAAACAGAGATGACAAATATGTACATTTTACAATAATTCGTGCCAAATAGATAATACGATATATTAATATACATACATACCTTGTGACGAGCATATTTAACTTTGTTACATCTTTATTTTCTGATGAAATTTGTTGGAAAGTGTTTGACGTATTCATAAAATACGATTAAGAAAATAAACAAATAAAATTATTGCACTCCATACGTGGAATCTTTATTCTATGTTCACTCCTTATTTTCAGTAGTCGAATGAAATTCATTCATTTTTTTGTTAGACGATCCGTTTTATTAAACAAGCTTTACAAACTAAAGAGAAGAAGTAAAGAAAATTGAGAAACGATGTTTTTCTTGCATATGCAGAGTATAAACACTTTCTATATACAGAATGTGAAACGCCGCGACATCATAGCGTGAATCTACATCTTTGAATTGGTAGAGATTTATGTAAAGAAATAGCGAAATTGAGCTTGATCTTGATTTTCGAGGTTGTCAAAGGAATCATGGCTCGAAAATGACTTCATTCTTTTGGAAAACATTTTTAAAGTTTCATTAGTTCTTACTGTGTGCTTATTAACAATATGTTTACACATTTCACAATTAGATGTAAAATAGTGTTACACATTAACGATCAAACAGGGAAAAAGTTCTTCAACAATTAAAATATCTAATGTGAAATAATCTAAATAGGACAAAATACTTAATAATTTTGTGATATTAAACCTAATAAATCTGTGATATTCGAAAATTTTTGTATGGGAACATGAGACAAATGATAATTGAAGGATATCGACAGGAATACGATTTGGTGTTACTATTTCCGGAGTAAATTTTAATATTAAATCAAAAAGTGCAGAATTACTCTATGATGATCGTGACATTGACATTATACACGCTGTATAAATATATCGACAACATCAATGCTAACTAATATTTGAACAAAAAAGTAAAAGATATATCTGATTTTATTAAAAATTATTTTATATATAAATTAAAAGTTACAGATTTTACGGGACCAATCAAGTTGATAGTTTCACGCGAAAATGCAAAAAGATGTAAGAGCGAAAAATTTTTTAACGAATACTATGAATAAAAGTACACGTTACGTTCGTTCACTCGTTGAACAGGTCTACAGTTTAGCAAAATAGGACCATCTGATGAGCAAATTTGTCGAAATTGTGCAACCTATAGCAAAGATTAATATATATTAAATAATATAGACATGTATTTGATTAATAATTGTTGCAAGTTTTACTTGAGACGATGATATTGCGATTGGTTCAGGCTGCAAGATCCACGTAACGATTTCGCTGCAGGGCGGTTGAGTAAGAGAACCATTATACGTATAATAATCCGTTTCAAAATATGGGAAAATCCATACCAATGGAAACGATGGAACGTGCACTTTCGTCCCTGGCTTAGCGATTCGCCACAGATTTGTTATAACATGATCCAAATAAGAATTGTCCGCATTTGTAATCTATTGGTATTGATCAATACTTAATTTAAATCAATTCACAATTAATTTAGCTTTTAATTTATAACGATTTAGCTTTTTTTAAAAAATGTAAACAGTATAAATTTTTTCTTAAAAACTGTATAAAACTTTTAAAAACTTCTTTTTAAATTGTATAAAATTCGCACGCTGGTTTTTTTCGTGTTTTACGAAGCAGCCAAAATAATACACATATAATTTGCATTGAAATAAAAGGTGGAATAACTTGGAATTTCTTGCTAGCATAAAGAAGTACAGTGTTCTATTTTTCGTTTCTATTTGTGATTTGAAGCAACGACTAGCACGTTTTTTTTCATATTGGCAAGAAGTTCTAATTGGCGTTTTCTTGCTGGACATTCTCACAAAAGAAATCCTTCGATCGACTCCTGATTCTAACATTGTTTCAAAGATTGCGATAAGACAATTAATCTACATTTCATGATAATTGAGCGTTGGCTAACCAATTTTTATAAAACAGGTTCTCGCGGGCATCGAGCGCGATAGAATTCGATGAAGAGTATACAAGCAAACATACAGTCCCCACTTTTGTGATATCCAATCTCACGGAATCGTCACGCTGCAAAACTGGTATGTACTTCACCAAATCTATCTCTGTACTCCTAAACAATGTATTTCTAACCAATTTTGTGTAAAATCTAGTTAACTCTTTACCCTTGAAAACTTTCTTTGGTATCATCTACCAACAATTTATTTATTTACGAAGCATCATCACTTCAAATAAAATGACATGGAAATAATCATTCAAATGGTGTTTAACACGAACTTTTGTTGAACTATATCTTTCTAACATGTGATATCGTTTAAATTTTAAGCAATCATCAATCCGTGCATTGCGGGTTTGCTAAAACAAGTACAATGTGCGAGATTTAATGATAGTTTCAATCTCTGGAAAAATAATATCCTCCATCGTCTTTTAAACTTTCCTAAGAAGCAATAAGAAGTCTAGTCCAGTGAGTGTCAATTGACTCAAAGGACACTCTTGAGAGATTTCTTCTTCTGAAATTCATTTGTTCTTACGTCGTTGTTACAGCTTTCACTAGGCGTTTGTTTAAATATCACACATCGCATCGTACAACATCAAATGTGTGTACCATACGTTCGTTATAATTATCAACAAATTATAAAAAAAGAACGTCCGAGCTGTTAGATTTAGGTCCGATCAGAGGGGATAATCGAGTGCAAAGAGTTAATACTTGAAACGAAATTTTACCTGAAAGAAGAACGAAACGATCAGTATGCCGTCGCTTTCTTTAGCAGCAATCGCATCCAACAGTGAATTGAAGCCACGTTTTATGTGCCACACTTGTAACTCCATAGGATATCGAATATAATCTAAAGTGTGTTCGCTGCCTTCGTCATTCGACTGTCCCCAATGAAACACCATCGAGTACAGATCGTAAATGCTAGTTAGACATCCACCTTCGATGTACGGTCGATTCATGTTGCCCCACATTGTGTTTACTGTCACTAGAAATCGAGTAATTACTATTAAAAAAATTATAACGCGAGAGAAGTAATAAAAATTTGCAACGTAAAATGTAATGCAAGTTGCAAATGGAAAGCAAAAGTTTGCAAGCGACAAAAACGTTCTTGCAAACTTTAAACTTAATTGATGGGATATAATTTTAAAATAACATAAGGCCCAGTGTAATTTGCAAATTTGCTGCAGCGGCAAGTTGGCGCTGCGCTTTGTAATAATTATTAATTTATAAGGAGCAATTTACAATGCAAATTTTAGCAATAATTGGGCAAAATTGGAAAAATGAATCAACGGTTAACGATTAAATTTTTCCAATAATCTTTAATCGCAATTAATGATTCCAACTTCAATTATTAATCATAAATAACGATATCTATTTTAATCGTTAGTTCCAACGAACGATGAAATATTAAATGCTAAAACACTTTTTGTAATGAAATTAGTTTTTTGCGTTTTCTTTTTGTTCGTGATTAGGGATCCTGCAATAAGATATATAGAGGTGATAAAGCCTTTGCAAGCCCGTGAACAGTGAAATAATATTAATACCTAATGCAAATAAAGGACGAAATAAAGTCCTTTTATTATTTTGATTATTTAATAAATTTTGAAGAGGTTTAAAATAAATTAATTAGGCTTGCATATTGATCGCTCTATACCTCTCAATAGTTCGAGTTCCGAGATAGAAATGTATTTTATTTCGATTAAATATCTTAACTTTAAAACGTCAACGCTTTATTGCAATTTCAAAGTATACCTTTAATTTAAATGAAATTATTAATTATTTGGCTCAAGGACCTCACCGATGATCTTAAAATATGGTATCATGATTCTAAGCAACTTTTTTTTATAAATGTTACCACTGTTTGGCTTCAATTTCCGAGACATACGAAAAAATATTTTTTATTCTACAGGTACAGTGATGAGCAAAATTGATAGCACACGCGTGGAATTTTAACATAGATAATATTTTATTGAATGTTTGCATTTAAAATACGGAAAAGCAAAATATGTAGTGTTTTGTAGAACATTTGGGCTTTTCAAAAAAAATTCTGCCATCAGAATTTTGACAGATACAAACTGTTTTCGTGGAATCAGTTTTGCATCGCAATTGATTTAAACGAAAAATTATCGATGCTTTATACGATTGTTATAACTTCATAAAAAAAAAGAATCATATAGTAATCTATATGAATTATCTCATTATAAGACGTAAAACTTCTATTTTGACTATCCCATTTTTTTTTTTTTTCTTCAAGACACTTTAACATCGTATAGCAAATGGAAAAATGTTCTTTTTTCTAAAAAAAATTGTGGAAATTCACATTAAAATTTTATTTACGACTAAATCGTAATCTTGAAGATTAAAATTTCTCTTCTACTACGATTCCTTAGAACCTGCTGTGTAATTTTTTTCATTGTTTCATTGAACTTTGGAACTTTGAACGACAAAAATTCAAGAAATTCTACAATTTTGTCATTTAATCGTATTGTTCAAAATCAAATAAGCAAAATAAAGAAAAAATTTCAGTAAATATT
This sequence comes from Tetragonula carbonaria, assembly GCA_032399595.1. Lineage (NCBI taxonomy): Eukaryota > Metazoa > Arthropoda > Insecta > Hymenoptera > Apidae > Tetragonula > Tetragonula carbonaria. The sequence goes on along the minus strand of JAUCRC010000015.1, from coordinate 9,483,617 downwards.
CAAAACCATGATGAATCAGATCAAGAAAAAATTTTTTTTAATGTTTTCAAAGATTTTCAAATTTTTAGAATTTACGAAAATAAAAGTAACTTTACTTTCCCATCTACTACATGATGTAAAAATATGAGGAAAAGTTGTTTTGAAAAAAGAACAGAGCGTAGTCAAAATAAAAGTTCTACGCTTTAGAATGAGATCAAATAGATTGTCGTATGATTTTCATTTACGAAATTATAATAGTTATATTATTATGTGTTCAATTATGCTCTTCACTCTATGTTCAATGATATATCTCTTCTCGGGATTTAGGTTAAGTTTAAATGAAATTAGAATTAATTTTGAGTTACATTTGCTTAAATTTACTCATATATTGCATTATTAACATTATATAATTGAAAACAAGTTTAGATTTGTCTAATTTAAATCTAACCCAAGCTGATTGACAATACTTTACCCTATTAAAGTAATTACAAATGATTTTTAATAAAAGAAATTATCGGAGAGATCGAAATGTCACCTATAGAAGTGATAAAGAAATACTAAATGGTGAGTAAGTAGTGAGTTTGCTTATTGAATTAGCGGAGAAGTTGCACCGTTATTTCCATTATTCGCTATGATCATTGATAATGGTCTTTTGTCGTAGCCATTCCATCGGAGAGGTTCGGACGGTTGCACCACAACGGCGAGTCGTGTTGTAATGTTGATTGGTGACTGATTGCTACCATTACTATCAGGATACAACAATTTCCACATGTGAGGCCCATTGCGGTCCGTATAGCCGAATGTGAACGAAGGAAAATTGCATTCGTTTTCCACCCACGGAAATAATTGGGTCCAATCCAGAACTTCGGTCAGTAGCAAGACTGCAACGAGTGGTTAGGATAAAAAATGAAACGATGACGTACATGTATGGTGAAGATAAATAAATGACGAAGATGAATAAATCTTCTTACATATGAGGAGCACACTGCTACATATGATCATGAATTCCGACACTGATATGTTTATCATTTTCATTAATTGATTAAATTATATCGAGAAATACGGGACTCTGCATAAAACTTACGATCACATACGTTTTGTTACATACATATATACATACATACATACACATAAAAATTTCACTTGTGAATTTTTCAAAAAAAGTTTAGTAAAATAACCTGCTGGCTGTACAGGTAAAATAAATAATCAACGAATATCGAACTCTATATATATATATATATATATATATATATATATATTGGAGTACAACTTCAAAGCCGTGGTTTCATTGTTTCGATCGATCGATGTTGTGTTATTTTTTTTTTTTTTTTTTGTGACAAGTAAACTTGGGAAAACTAAATTTTGTAACTCTAAAAGATGTATACAATCGCGCACGTTATTTCTTTGTGGTAATTGAGAAATTAAATCATAATATTAAAAAATGTAAAACACAGTAAAAATGTTGCCAACTGTTACAAAGAAATAACGCAATATCGATAATAGGTATCAAAAGTCGAAACAATGAAACTACAGCTTTTCTATGAAGTTGTATTTCAATACTTAACATCGCTCTCGACATCCGCTGCTTATTCATTTGGCATATATATGTAGCTGGCAGGTTATTTTATATAAAAGTTTTCTTTAAAATTTACAAGTGAAATCTTGTACGTATGTATGTGTGTATGTATGTATATGTACATGTAACAAAAGGTGTGTGATTATAAGTTTTACGCGTAGCCCGTATCTCTCAAACATAATTAAGTGAAACGCTATATACAATCAATGTGTTATGTAAAATAATGAAAACGATCGTTATATAAAAAAGAGAGAGAGAGAGAGAGAAATGCAGTGTGCAGGTAAGACTATCCTTGAAAATTCGTCCTATTCATTATCCTACGCTATCGTTGATATATATCATCGTCGTAGGTGATGGTCGAAAATGGGGTCAGTCCCCAATCGATATCGACGAAAACAATGCAATCGGGATAAAGTTTCCTGCGCTTATTATGAGTGGCCACTGGAATCAGGATGGTAAAGCCAAAATGCGAAATATCGGCACTACAGGTGACCCAATTTCCTTATCAAAATTTATATCAATGCCGATCGAACTTTCAACGTCCTGCGAGATTATGGTACAGAGCTGAGATTAAGTAGCTAAACATTGGTTCAAGTCGTAACTGAATTTTATGAAAACCAATTTATACGGATATTTCAAGTTTTATTATTTCTCTGTCGCATTTTCACGCACGAATATTACGAAATGCACGAAAAAGAAACTTTTCTCTCGCTTCTGGCCTTTGACCATTAACGAAACTGCTCGTCTGCTTCCAGTTCAAATAACACTGGAAGAAAATAAAAGCCCAGCGACGATTCACGGTGGTCCATTGGCAAATGACGTGTACGAATTGTCGGAAGTAGTATTCCGATGGGGTTCGTCGAATTGCAAAGGCGCGGAGCACACGTTGAATGGCACTTGGTTCACGATGGAGGCAGAAGCAATACATTTTAACAAAAGATACGAAACAATCGACAACTGTTGGGACAAGCACGATGGACTCGCGATCTGCTCCTATTTCCTACAAGCTTATCAAGTCCCAATTTGGGATGAACATCCGTTGTTTGCCAAGATCACGGACAACTTGTACAAAATTATACAGTCTGATTCGTGCGTGAAGTTACTACCAAGTATGCCACCTTTATTTTTCTCGCAGCATTTTAAACGCATAAAAAAAAAATACATTAACACTTTACCGACCGGTAGCCTATTAATCGGCTAACATATTTTAACACTTTACCGACCGGTAGCCTATTAATCGGCTAACATATTTTAACACTTTACCGACCAGTAGTCTATTAATCGGCTAACATATTTTAACACTTTACCGATCGGTAGCCTATTAATCGGCTAACTATTCACCGTTAATATACGGTCGGTAAAGTGTTAACATGTTCAAATGTGTGCTTTCTTCAAAACGAGGTCTTAAAATGGGAAAATTTTATTCGACGCTTTTTCATTGATTTCCGCAGGCAGAATCGTCTCTTACCTGATTATTTATACTTCCGTCTAGTCTAGAATTAACCAAATTCAAGTATACTTGAATTTTCAAAATTTAACGAAGCGAATTAATATACATAATATAATTATAATATAATTAACATAATATAATCGTTAATACAATTTGTAATTAATATAATAGATACAATAATTCAACGTGTAATGCTATTAATTTAATTAACAAAATTATGATATAATCTAAGAATTTATAATATACGAGTTTATTATTATTAATATAAGAATTAATTATAATATAAGAATTTGTTATTCGTGAATCAATTACACATATTAAGTACAGATAATCACTTCCAGTTTTATCGTCATTCGTGTTCCAATTGAAAATTTGTGAATGAAAGTAATTGAAAAAAAATAGGGATGAAATGTATTTTCGGTAAATTAATATCGTATAATAATATATTTGTATATATTAATATACGATATTACCGGTCGGTAAAGTGTTAAAATATATAAATATATTATTATACGATATCCACACTTTACCGACCGATAGCGGTAAATAGTAGCCGATTAATAGGCTACCGGTCGGTAAAGTGTTAAGATAAATCGGTAACGTTGTATACGCGATTCTATAGTATTCACTTTTTAGTTCCACTTATTCCATTGTAGATTGCTTGTGCTGGATGAGACAGGCTTGTCAAACATCCGGTTATTACACGTATCTAGGTTCGATCACGACCTTTCCGTATTACGAATGTGTTACTTGGATCGTTTTCCCAGAACCAGTCAGGATTTCAGAAAATCAAGCAGAATTGTTTCGGATGTTACGCGATAAGCAAGGCATGTGCATTAAGGAAAATTATCGAGAAGTGCAAAAATTAAACGGTCGTGTAGTTTATTACGTCAACTAAAAAGCGGAAGTATTGGATCGATTAAAATTGTTAAATTGTACTCACGTATGTTATTTATACATTGTATGTACATAAACGTGTATCGAATAAAAGTTTAATGTATCGAAAATATACAAAATATAGTTAATTTATTAATTTATCGGTCTCTCGATACTACATACTACTTATATACTACGATAGAAAGTTACTAATAAGTATGTCTTTAAATATTGAAGGTATCGTTCGTTATGTAATTAGATATCTAATGTGCAACAAGCTTCATTTCAAAGATCGGAACATGTTGTCAGTATTGTAATTTTTTTCATTTTCGTTACTTTGTTCTATTTCTGGCCATCTAGATGGAAATTTTTGTGATATTCCCACAACGAATCTATTCAATTGTGTGAAACGAAAAATATGTCAAAGGAAAAACGAAAGCACGTAGGTATAAAGAAACATATGTATTGTCGTTGGGACAAGTTTCTAAATCGTTCAAAGACTTTCAAACTTGGCGATTTTTCAAGTTACTAAGACTGTCACCTTATCGACGTCATCGTCAGGATTACCTAAATGGCGGCAATCACCGATTAATCTATGCAAAACGGCTACTTGGAAGAAAAAATTTTTGCCTCTATATATGACAAACTATTGGTTAAACGAAGGTACAGCTACGATGACGAATACTGGTAAAACTGGTAATTTTTATTCGCGATTAACGTCATAAATACCTGAATTTTACGTTATTCTTTTTGAAGGAAATGAGAACTCATCTGTTTCAGTTAACATCGAATTCTTCGACAGAACACTACCTACGTTGCGAGGCGGTCCTTTGGGTAAGGACGAGTTTCAATTCATGAATGTACAATTTCGCTGGGGCCCGGAGAACTCATTGGGTGCAGAACATTCTATAAACGGGATGTGGTTAGAGAATGTCTTTTTAAAAATTCCGCGTCGCAAAATTATCTACGTTCCAAGTAATTCTTTCGAACGCAGGTACTCTATGGAAGCGCAAATAATGCATTGGAACACTCGTTACGGATCGATAGAGAAGTGCTTCGACAAACCAGATGGAATTGCGATACTCTCTTATCTCATGCAGGTGAGTATACGTATCATAATTAATCTAATCGATTTACTTATACTATACTATACTTTACAATAATCTATGAATATTTCAAATTATTCAAAACAGATGATTGGTTGTCCCGGAATTCCTGATAATCCTTCTCTAACGAAGATTACTAACAGCTTGGCAAATATCAAAAAAATGGGAAGCAGCACCAAAATTCCACCTGGTTTCTTTGTTTTACTAGTTTCTATTACTTAGAAAATTTTATTATTCGCAAGATTATTTTAATAGATTGTTAATCTTTAACAGACTGCCTACTTTGGATGTTAGACGCGTGCAAGGGTCACGGTTATTATACTTATTCAGGATCTCTTACCGTTTCACCGTACAACGAATGCGTCATTTGGATTATTCCATCTACTATAACGAAAATATCCGCTCGTCAGGTATTTTTTATTCAAAACGTCTGTCATCGCGTAACGCACGACATTGTGTTATCTTTTACTTTTACACCTTTTACAGATCGATGCATTTAGAAATCTTTATGACGACAAATGGAAAAACATATTGGGAAACTGTAGACAGCAACAAAATCTCAATAGAAGAAGGATTTTATTCGCTACGGACGATGCTGTGGCGTAAGAAATCGATTTCACGTTGTTTACTAATCCATTATTAACTAAACACAACTTAAAAAATGTTTGATTTATAAAAATAAATATATATAAAATAATACGAAGTAAGTAATGTCCAAAAAATTTTAATTAAATGTACGAGCAATATTTTTTCTTATAGGAAAACGAATTTAGGACAATCATAGTAGATTTATCCTTTAGGCTAACAATTTTTTATCAATTCACTCTACACACTGGCATTTCATAAGAGGTGAATTGTTACGTTGGTCATAGAATAGAGTCGAAAACGGTCTGAGTTTGAAGTGTTCAACCGCTGATCGACAATTGTAAATATTCTCTTGAGAATATCGTGCGAGCGTTTCTTCTTGCAAGAAGAGGCTTCATCCAATCTATTGGATAGTAATATAATTCATTCAATGAAAACTGGCCAAAAAATGAAATATACGTAAACGTCCAAACTCTATGTCCATTCCGGTTCATGGGCATAAAGTAAAAAAAAATTCAAAACAGAGAGAGCAATATTCGTCCATTTTAACTCTGCTATTTTCCTCACTTTTTCATCATGTTGTTACGTTGTAAGGGTAATTGAAGCATTATACTTTATTTTACAAGAACAACACAAGACTTCCACGGAAACTTATTGATGTAAAAATGTTGCAATACTAGCTATAGTAATCCGCGCTTCCCGATTTGTATTTTGATTCCTTGCCAACGTATCTTAGGACGATTCATATATGACTAATTCCTAACAACGTTCAGTCTCTTTCAATCTCCTTTTTTTGCAATACTCTATTTATAAAAAATGTGAAATGAAGAAAAAACAAAGAATCGTAAAATTTTATTGAATATTGAAACGAAATATTTAAAAATGATGTATATTTTAATAATATTTATTGAAATATAATATTCATTCAAGGTCACATAGATCCGAGTAGGAGAATTAAATGTCTATACATGATTATAATTATTTCTACACTGTACACATATTTATAAATATCTGCATCATATAGACCTGAATAAGACAGCAGAGTTGAATGTCTATACGTGATTATTTCTGTAAATATCAGAAATATGAAAAAATGTTTCAGATGAAAGTCTTATGGTACCAAAGAGGACATATTGTGATTTTTTACTATTTCGCTTCGTATTTAAGCATTTATCTATGAGTTGTAGCATGTTATCGAAGAATGGCTATTTACACTGCAAGAAAAATAAATTGTAAATGAAGTAGCATTAAGAATTATTGGAACGTGAACATCATTTTTAAAATTTGATCATGCAAATCAAGATCAAGTTGAATTTTCTTCAGCAGCTTTCTTTAGTAAATATTGGGCAATTCGAGTCATAGTGACATATAATTTTGCACACGATAATCTTTTCATATTTGGTAAACTGACGAGGTCAATTTATTTTTATAATTCATGTTTATATTAGGTTTTGCATTTTGAAATTATTAGCTTTGGTATCAGCAACAATATATATAGTAAATAATAAATAAATAAATATATATATATATATATATTATATTCATTGACAATGAATAACGTAAATTAAAATTTCACAGAAAATTCGGTTAGGAACAGAGAAAAAAAAACTTCGTAGTTTAAAAACGAAGATTGTAGATGCCAGAAGAAATGTAAAAACATGATCGATGAAGAAATACCAATGAAAATCTCATTTTCTATAATTTAGGAAAATGGGATCTCTTGTGTATGAAAAAAATTACTACTGTTATGTATGAAAAGCATTTTCTACGAACTTTTTCTGTATCTGAAGAATGTTTAAGCAGAACTATAATAAAACACGCAAAAGTAACAACAGAGATAAAGCATTAAATCCATATGTAAATTCAACGATTATATAATATTTAAAATATAAAATATTTTACAAATAATATATAAGATATATAATGTCTTAAAAATTGTATTTATATTATTGAAAATTTATATATTATAAAATATATACAATATTAAAAAATTAAAATTAAAAATAAAATTTTTAATCCTACCATCGTAAAGCGGCCGGCACTTCACACCAATCGAATGCAGATATATGTGAAAATATTTTCAACATTAGATATTATATCTTGTGTATGCGTTAAATTGTTTTAAACTAATCCATACTTATGCCTGAACCATTGGATGCCTATTTCGAATAATCTCCTTATTTTGATTTCTGAATTTTTTCGCAAAATTTTGAGTCTTAACTCTTGATTTGTCAAAAATTTTCCTTGTAAACATTTTTGAAACTATTTTTAAAATTTAAATCAAATAAAAGTTTTCAAAAATTTCTCTGAAGTTGTCTATCAATATCTGGAAAACTAAGGTCAAATATATATAATAATGGCATTCGATTATTCATCATGTTATCATCAGTTTACTATTGAAAAAATTTGCTTCTAAATTATGTTATAAATTCTGTTATAACAATTACTATCTCTTCACTTCATTTGCTTACAATAAAACTACATTCTATTCTTAATTTTTTATAAAATATTATAACATATATTTTATAACATATACAAAAGTCCAATTACTTCTTAATCAATTCTAAGTGGTTTGAATGATGCAAAATGTTCAAATAAAATAATCAATGATTAGGTGTGCATCCCTATTTCGTTTCATAAATAGATAATTTTTCTAAAAATTCGGTGATTTCTTTATATGAGCATCAAATTGGATTGAAATTCGATCGAACCTGACTTCTCACTTTTTTACTTACAATTCTTATCCTACAATCTTTCCAATCATTCTAAATAGGATCGAGCAAGATAAAATTTAGTGAGAAAAGAAGATAGGTCCAAGATGAAACGAAATTTTAGTTTTCCCTGTGAAATCAAGCATTTTTCAAATAAAAAATTTTATGATATCTTTGTATTTTCAATAATTAAAGTTAATAATGACGTGTTGACATTTAACACTGCTTCTTTCACATGCTACTGCAATAAATAGTCAAATACCTCAGATAAATTCCTAAAAATTTCTAAAAATTCAGATTCTTCAACAATGTATTATCATACTATTAAAATAATTAATGGATAGCACAAATAATAATCGTGTGATTATTGATTAAACACACGACATGACATTAACTTCATGGATTTCTTTAAAATACCGGCCTGAAGAAAGATCTATGGAGATACAAACGATGTATATGCGTAGACTATTATAAAATGTTACGAACGATTTATGTTGTACAGAATTAATTTAGAAACTTTATTGCATAAGCTTTGTTGCATTGATTTTATAATATATTCATTTGCAGTGTATCTTATAATTAATTTACATAACAAATATTTTTATTAAAAAACTGTTTATAATATTGAGAATCAATATTAAACAATATTAATTAATATCGCAAGTTTTTCATATAAACATTGATTTGTCTTATGTGTTATGCTAATAACATATCTTTTAAATTTGTAATAAAATAATGTATAATATTATACATATATTATGCGTATGTATAATATTATGTATATATATTATATATATTTTTTACTTGTACATCAATGATTATATATAATATTACACACACACACACATATAATATGTATTTTAAAAATGATATATATATTGATATATATAAATGATCTGAACAAAGAATTGATTAGGATAAGAAGTTATTAATAGAACTACTGATGATCCTTAGCTTCTTTCATTCAGTTTTTACAAATTATTACATTTGTTATTCTTCAACCTTTGAAATTGCTCTAATTACTCAATCTTCTCGAATTATTAGTTGTTTTATTAATTTTCAAGTTATTTTCAAATAATCAAAATTATTTTCAATAACTACAATCCTAATTCTATCTATCTATTTACCTATTCATATTTTAGAAAGTAACTTGTTTATTAATGTGTCACACAAGCCACAGTTCTCGTCTACACGATATATGCACAATATCTCATTCATTATGTCATCTCCAAAGAAAAAGTAAAGATACTTACGGACATGTTTGAAACCAGAATATTATAATTCCGTAAAATTTTTAATTGATCTTGCAACGATGTCCGAATATACAGGTTTAACTGGTAAGATAATCTAAGCTTTTAATATTTCTTACTAGGTTATATGTCGTGCAATGTGAACCGTTCTATTGGTAAATCTAATTTTTCTTCGAGGCTTACCAACGACGGGTCAATCTCCAATTAATCTAGATGATCGTTTAGTACGAAAACGCAGATATCCTCCTCTTGTTTTAAATGGTCATTGGTTAAACGATGGAGAAGCACGATTGTTAAATACTGGCAGTACAGGTTGAATTGATGAAATATTGAAGTTTTTCTACATCGATCGCATCAAATAATTATATTGCAATTAAAAGAATTGAACAGTTGCTCAATTTAATTGGCAGTTAATTATAAGTATCAAAAATAAAATTTATATTTTATATATATGTCTTAAAATTTAGATTGTACATAGGACTATATATATATATATATATATATATATATATATATATATATACAATCCTTTTATTTGCAATTAAAATAATCTTCTAAATAATTTCTCAAATTTTCTTAAACTCATCGTGAATTACATCTTGAATTATTTATTACATAACTGGTACGTAATTGTTACACAACTGTTACAACTGAGGACTTTAATACAAATTCGTATTTTTGAAAATAATAAAATATTATAAAATATTATAAAAATCATTATAATTCATATATTTTATACACTTTTTCATACTTACACGCATTCTTCCCAATATCAAATTCAAAAATTTCTTGTAAGTACATAAAAACCCGGAGTCTAGTTATAACAAACAAAAGGATCTACAAACAGTGTAAAAATAAGATAACGAGTATAAGGATAATTTTAATATATTGAAAAATTGATTCGATCGAGGAATGCACGGTGTTAAGATCAAAACTTAAAATTCTAAAAATTCTCCAAATACTAACATATTTTTGAATATCTAGCTAAAATATATTTAACTGGAAATAGAATTCCATCCACGATTTGCGGTGGACCCCTTTCAGATGATGTATACGAGCTAATGGAAGTGCATTTTCACTGGGGCGAAGATGATTGCAAAGGCGCTGAACACACAATCAACAATACTTGGTAAAAGAAAAAGAAAAAAAGGAAATTAAAAAACTCCATACTTGTTCTCTTTTTTTTTTTAATTATATAATTTTTATGCTCAAGGTATTCAATGGAAAGTCATGTATTACATTGGAATAGAAAATATCTAACCGTAGAAGAATGTTTCAGACACAAAGATGGCTTTTGCATATTGGCATATTTATTTCTGGTACGAATTTTCGATTTTTATATTCGTCTTTTACATACAAGTTTTGTCTCTATATTTCCCTGTCGAAGGTACAAGTTTTACCTAATTTTAAAAAAGGTCCAACCAGATTGTTGCAGTTGCATTAATCCGCAATTGGAAAGGATAACGGAACACCTGAAATACATTTTAGATCCAGACATGGAAACAAAAATACCAGCTAGTAAGGATTGAATATATGTTATTTGGAACATTATTTCGTTAAAATAATAATTGAACAACAATGTATGCATTATCATAACATCGTAATAATAATTTTTAATTATACTGTATATTATTTCATTAATATTATTTATCAATTATCAAACAATACTATTTTATTATATTAGTTATACAGTTTTATATTATTTAGCAATATTATTATATTATGTTATTATGTCAGTGACATTATTTGATCGATAATATTGTTTGTTATATTTCGTAGACTGCTTAGCATGGATGCGCTGGGCAACGTATTGTACTAGATATTATACATATGCAGGATCATACAATATCGCTGATTATCCAGAGTGTGCTACTTGGATTGTATTTCCTGTAGTTATACCCGTACGATCCAGTGAAGTAAGTTGCAATAATATTATGTACTAACATACAGATTACATGTATGTAATGTTCTAATAAACTATAATTAATCGAAATTAACTCATAGATAAAAGAATTTCGAAGGCTGAGAGACAAGGATGGTAATTTCATAAAGTCAAACGGGCGAGACATACAATTATTGAAATGTAGACAAATCTTTTTAGCAGTTTCTGCTAAAGAAAGTCGAAATCCTCCAAGCAGTATTTTCAAGTCGCCTTTGGATTCATCTTTCTGTAATCACATCTGATAAAATATACAATGAAATAACAAGTCACTGCGAGTTTTTGCTCAATTAATTATATTATCTAAACGTTCACAATCGTTTCATTTGTCACGTTCGTTCAAATTATTAAACGACTCGATGGATGCGAATATTCGTACTATCGTTTGCCCCAAAAGTTCGTAAATACGAATGAAAAATATTTCTGCATAAAGAGAATCATTGGCGGGAATTGTGCAACTTTTGACTGTTGTTCGAACCTGACTGTTTTGTAAACGAATGTTCGATTTTTTTCCTCGTTTATTTCGTAAATTATTGTCCTTAATGGACGACTGAGATACGTTTATCGTACAACTCATGGTCGAGGACACGCCAGAAATCTCTTTATAGTCATTTAATATGTAAGCATTCCTTGCTAATTCGCTTTCAGTCTCAAATAGATTGAAAAACGAGCACAGTATGTAATACACCATTTCGTACTTGCTACACTGCACAGATCTGTACAAGGTAGGCTTCAAACATTCTTTGTAAAGTCCGCTGAATTGTGATAACATAATATTTCTACGTTCAGATTGCTTAATTTCCAACAAGGTATCTCGTATATCGTTTAACGACATGTTCCAACGATGTTTTGTTTGATTTGTCGCGGCGTAGTAAATCTTGTGAAATTCTATCAACAAGGTCGGATTGTGAAAGCTTAGTGGATTTTTCATAACAAACATATCTGATTCTAAAAATAAGCTACCGTACGCAGGTTCTGGATGCTTAATCAAACTAATATTTTCCATAATATCGTTAATCAACTCTCGTATCACGGTATTTATAATGCAGCGATCTAAGTATTTATCGACTATCTGTACAGACTCTAGCTTCGCCAAACGAACGTTTGAGCTATCGACGCAACCCCAAAATCGAAATACCAACGACGAGGAACATAAGATCGGATCGGTTATAAGTTTCCAAAATTCAGTAAAAACATGAGCGTTTCTTGGTCGGAACCATACTTTTAATTTCACGATCTGTCCAGGGAGAATCACTCCTTTCGTCTTGTTAAAGAAAAAAGGACTCGTTCGTTTGGCTAAAGGAATCGTATTGCATCGAAAATCTGCGTCCCGCCATTGGTAGACGATCACGCGATTCCCTTTGTTCTCAAACACGATTTCTTTTTCTGTTCTTTCATGAATTTCACCGAAAAATGTTAAACTCCATGTAATCGAATCTGATTTTGTCCCGTGCTTCGAAGGGAATCTTTCCCAAACGATTTCACGATCTTGGATCTTTAAGACGATCGCCTGCTCGACGAAACGGCTCGATTCGTCTTCTTCTTCCTCTTCCTCTTCCTCTTCTATGTCGGAAATTGTTACTGGTAGAATTCTTGCCAATGGTTCCTCTTTCGGTGGAACATAATTCTTAATCACCAGGTCTCTCGTTTCTGGTTCTTTCAGCACGAGCGCCTCTATTTCTTTCGATAACTCTCTCCTCCTTCTTTTCAAGTATCGACTGCGTTTCCATGATGGTTCTTTCGACTTCAAACCGTCCAAATCTTTTTCTTTCTCTATCAGTTCTGGCAAGCCGACGTACGTCAACTCCGGAATTACATTTAGATCCTTTTTCGTCGGAACAAACGTAATGTCTGGCAAACAGGAAACACGGCTAGGCAGTTTCTCCGGAGTCCTCCAAAATTCTGGTCCCCCCCGATATTTGTCAGGAATAATTGGCACCGGTACAGTCGCGTAATCCATCAGATTTCTCATTTCCATCAGTGGTCGTATTTTTTCACATGAATTCAGAATTTGATCGTTTTGATGACGACCGGTCGTAGACCTAATGTGTTTGTACTGTATCTTCCACCTTTCTAACCATTTCTGCCAGTTCGCCAAGCGCCGATCTTCGAGGAAGGACAACTCCGGACTAATAAACTTGTCTCGTGCAGTGACAACTGTCGTGAACTGCTTCACCCATTTTTTCGGTTCATCCGATTTGCCAATTTTTCGTGCATAATCCATCCTATTCGTCAAAAATCTAGTCAGAATAGAAGTGCTCGTATTGAAAAATATCCAATTGCTTGAACATTCCACGAAATTCTATCTCGATTATAAAAGATATCGAATACGATGATCGAATCATTTGGTTTGAACAACTTCATTCAAATCGGAAATGAGCCTAACAGGTAAGAAAAGTTTAGCGTAATTTGTCAGTTCTATTTGCCGTTTGTATTAATTATTTGAATAGAACCGGATGAAAGGTACAAACAAAATGCCAAGTTTATTCGAGACTTATTCAACGCCGAAGGTGTATTAGAATCTCCGATCGATTTAGACATTAGCCACATGAAAATTATCGAATTAGATCCTTTTGAATGGATTGGTATTGATGTAGCACCAAGGAAACTAAAAATTACCAATACAGGATTCACGGGTAATCACTCTATTAGGGATAATATAATTTATATATGTTGTACGTACTAAATTGCACGGTATTGATCATGCTTCATCGGTAGTAATTTTGTGCGCGAAATGGCAGCAAGGAAGCCCTTATCTTTCTGGAGGGCCATTCAAAGGAAATTACATATTCGCGCAAGTTCATTTTCATTGGGGAGAGAACGAGATGAAAGGCAGCGAGCATACCGTTGACGGAGCAAGGTTTAAGATCTATCTTAAGTATTGCGTATTGTATATTCTTATATTAGCTAATTAATTATATAAGAATATGTAAATTATATATTCTTATAATTACTTATATAAGAATATATATAGTAATATATAATTACTTATATAAGAATACATATATATTACTTATATAAGAATATATTGGCTAACTAATTTATTATATATTATTATATAAGCTATAACGTATTGATAATTTCGTTTCGATAAAATTTCATTCAAAGTATGCCTATGGAACTTCATGTTGTGCACTTCAAGGAAGAATACGAAACATTAGAATCAGCCCTTCGACGACCCAATGGCGTCACCGTTTTAGTATATTTCTGCAAAGTAAAGAATTCTTCATGCTTATATCAGAAACGCAAAAAAAAAAAAAAAAAAAATAGTTTATTCCTACTGTTTTTTATTCAAAAAAAACTATTAAAAATAGTTTATTCCTACTGTTATTAAGAACAAATACAAAAATATATCAATTTATAATAACCAAAAATTTATAGCTACATAGTAATAATACGATGGTTCTTAGTTACAGGATAAACCAAATGAATTTATGGATGATATCGTAAATAACTTGGCTCTTATTCGTACCGCAGATTCATCAGTTCGCATAACTCCTTCAAAATTAACGAACATTTTACGACCGTTCTCACAAGATTACTTTTTATATTGGGGTTCAATAACAACGACACAAAATATACATAATATTTTGTGGATAATCTGCAGAGAACCGATTGGAGTTTCTGTAAAACAAGTAAATCGTATATATGAATATTGATTATCATATAATCCCCGATGTTGCATCCGGAATATTCATAGTGTTATATAAAACTCGAGTCTTCAAAGTTTCAATGCTCAGCCGTAAAGACCAAGCGTTTAGGGCTGTTATCATACGAAGTATGATCAAATTTTTAAATCTTTAAAATTGAAGCTTCAAGACTTAGATCTTAAACTTTTTGACGTTAGTAAAGCAAACAATATTATCTTAATATTTATGATATTGCACAATGTATGATATTGTCTACAATCATCATTATATACAATCTAGACAACTCGAAGTTTAAAAATTCGAGCGGTAGGCACTTGAACTTTTACAGCTTAAAGTTCAAACTCAGAGAGCTCCAACCCTTAAGGCTTGAACCTCAACGTGATTCTAGTTTTCGAAGCTCGAAATTCAAAACATTTTTACTACACTAGTTATATTTGCTAAGATTGCAGAATTTCGCAATTTAAATGATGAAAAAGGAATGCCCATCTTATCGAATATACGTCCACTGAAAGGAAGACAAGAGAAAAGTGTTTTTCACGTTTCTCCATCAGGATCAACGTACGCTTCGCTTTTGCCAATTCCACGAGATTTCTTATCAAGTCAAATCGAAGAAGACAGTAACACTAACAATAATATTATCGCTTAAAATTGTAATATCATGCCAGTTAAAACTCACATATTAGGCAAACAAGTGTAATATTGACAATGAGTCTTACGAATGTCATTTTTGAAGATATATATTTATTTTCATAATTGATCTCAACATGATGATTCAAAGAAATAACGCGATAAATAAAATATGACGATATGGAAGATAATAAACAACAGAGAAATTACTTTCTGCGTCTTCTGCGTCTTTTGATCCTTTCCTTCTTGAGATCGCAGTCAGGATACGAGAGCGCACAGTCGAATCCACCTAAGCCAAGAATAGAAGCTTTTACAGAATCCAACATTGCCGACCATGGAGATCTTTTCAACATCCTGCCGGACACCCAACTCATTCCTAAACTAAGAAAGTTAATACCATGCTTATCGAACGTATACAGTGCACAAATTTCTTTGACAATTGTACTTGAAAGTGTAAGAATAATTGGAATTATTCTTGTCAATTTTTAATTGCTCGGTCTAACTTCAGCTTTTACTCGAAAAATTATTTTTATTAATTTTAGTTTTTATTTGAGAAATTATCGAATGTTTCAGATCATATGCGTATAATAATAACTGAAAATTAATTATTTATAATTATTTATTACCTCCAGACAGGCATCCAAATTTTACGCGCATCTTTAATTTGTGTGGAGTGTCGATTATTTTCACAAAGAATTCTACGGATACAGTTTCCAAAATCCATATCGGCGACAAGAGCAGCTTCGATGCTTCTCAAAACATTGTAGGATACTTCGTTCAATTCCTCGTAGCTGTCGTACGATAAAGGTAATCCACCGACATTTCTTTTAAGACGTTTCGCAGTCATCATCGTAGTCACGGTAGTGTTCATGTTAGTCTACGTGAAAAAACGAGACAGAATGAAAAAGCAATGGCGCAACTTGCAAAGAAATGAATGAATTCAAACATTTTACCGTAGCGTTCATCAATAACTGTATAATGAATAATCCAAATGCTAAAAACGCTAGAGCTGTAAGAGCAATTTCAAAGAAGTCCTTTATCGAAAGTTCATTTCCTTTCCCTTTGTAATAAGGCTTATGGTACTCCTCTTCGTGATCGTGATAAATCGGAGCGGAATAATAGTGTTCCTCGTGTACAGCGGGAAAAGTTTCAGTGTGATGCAAGAAATGATCTCCGCCGTGGCCATAAGCGGGATCGTAAGCAGGACCATAAAAAATATTGTGGCCGGACGAAGATGAAAGCATATGATCTGTTAGAACAAAAATTTTTTTTTTATTTAAGACTAAATAATTTTTTAATAATTTTAAAATAATTTTGTTTTATTTACTTTCAATAAAATCAGGTGAAAATTTATCAACTGCATTAGAATTTAGCTGATTGTGAGTCAGGAGTAAATAGGAAATTATTATACTTGTGAAAATAAATCAAAAATGTAGAATACCATTTTTTCACAAAATGTTTTTTTTTTTTAAACGCAATTTAAATCTACTAATACTAATATCAACACTAAATCTACTAATATTAACGCTAATTCTTATTAAACATATTCAAATTTTTCTTGTTAAAATGAAAAAAAATTTTGTTTTATATTTTTCATTTATTTTCGTATTCCTGTAGATTCTAAAATTAGTAAAATTCAAATATATCCGATTTAAATTTGATTTTCTCCAAAACGATAACTTAAACGAAAATGAAAAATTTTTATTCTTTATTTTTAATATACATATTTCTTTTTATATGTAAAATCTCTTTTTATATGTAAATTCTCTTCTCAGTTAAATCTTCAGTATTGGGACACTTTGTATATTCAAAACATATACATATCCATAATACTTTGTTATAAAACACGTGTTACACGAAAGTATCTCGCGTTCTACATGCTCGCGTCCGTGAAGTAACATAACACGACTAACGAGCTTCGAAGAGATGACAGATATTATTCGAATTTAGAATTGTACAAATGCCATTACCATTTTCCTCGTTCTGTTCCCCGTAGAAACCAACTTTACCGGAAGGTAAAGAAGCTTGCATCGCGTAACCCGTGACTTCTCCATCAAACTCTTCGAAATTTTCGTCGTGAGCTCCGTGCTTTTTCTTTATTTTCCTTTGCGGAATATAATGCCGATAAACATCGTCCAAAGTTGTCCTTCTGTATAAAAACATATCTTTTTTTTTAACTTTAATTGAAATCTAAAGATACAAGCAATTGGTAAAGAATAAATTCCGTTTACCATTTTACATTCACAGTGACTATTCGTAATAGCAGTTCTTTAAATTAATAGATATATCAGTTAATACATGATATATTTAATTATAATTACAATATTGATAATTACCGCTGCAACCAGTTTTTGTACTTTGAACTTCCTTCGTCTGCTAGTAATTTATCGTGAATAGTAACGTTGTCGCTGTCCATTAAACTGTGCAAATCATCTTTTTCTGTCACATCGAGACGTCTTTTAGCTCTGGGCGTTCTCATTACCTTTACTATTTCCTCAGCTACGTAACCGTGACATAAATATTCGTTCATCCTTTTTCTACATAACGTAATAATAGTTAACAAAATAGAAATTCCAGCGTTGACATTCGTTCGTTACTTTTTTCAAACTTACCTATGATATTCCATTTCATTTAGTGCATCGTGAATAGATCCGTCTATAGATGCGTCCTTGGGGACATTTCGTCCCTTCGTTGTGTTATCATTCACTTGTCGATCTGCAAATAAAAAGGATCCAGGCAAAAGATCTACGGAAAGTATGTCGTTTTCGTCGATACAAAATTCATTGCCATCGTCGAAACATTCTTGCGTAGAGTTTGTGTAAATCTTTGTCAGAAACCAAACGAACAGCCCGATAAATTGTATTTCTTTAAACGAATTCATTTCAAAACAATATTCTTGAACTTCCGAACGAAGGAAATATCATCGTAGCACGGAGAAGACTGAGAAAACGGAAACTCGCTGCTGGAAACAACTGTTCAACTGCCAGAAATAATTACTTTAACCGTATGTATGTTTAAATGGCGTTGACAAAATTTCTGTGCTTGAAATAACAGTTAGTCTTCTTGGCGAAGCACGCTCCAGATATTGCATTCACATCTAATTCGTTTTTCATGATTGATCACAGTACTAATTATGCTTTTGACGTTAATTGAACCTTTAAGTAAGAAACTTTCGAAGTGAAGCGAGTTTACGAAATATGAAAATTTGGTATGTGAATTTGTAAATTCGTAAACTTGTGAATTAGTAACAAAAAAAAAGAAAACATATATTTATCGTTAAGATAAATATCCCCCATGCAAACGGAATGGATTTTCCGAGCATACGTATATATTTGGACACATGTTTAATCTCACATCGGCCGATGGTACTACCAACTGATTTACACGTAATCCGACACCTATGATTAAATACCACTTTATTAAAAACCACTTACACCGCTCTTATGAATGTTTTAGGAGCGGAGGGTTTGTCGGGATGGTTTGGATGGGTCGGCGAGATGAGGTAATGGGGGCTTTGTTCCCCTGGGAACTCGCTCACCTGTCTAATATCTCGCAAGAGTGGCTATATCTGTGTCCATAGCAATGGCAACCAGTTATACATGAAGGTTACTGAAAATTAATCGCCCAGTTTTCAAAGAATTCTCGCAATATCCTTAATCTCCTACGTTCACTCGAAATGGAACTAACACTTTTGCTCAGCATGTAGTAAAGTACCTTAAAGTTAAACTCGATAAAAAAAATTATTATAATATTGCAACGTTAAGATACATCTTTCACGTAATTTCTCGATGAATTTAGTATCAACGTGAATTTTTCGTTTTTCTCTCGATCTACCATTTGCGAAAAAGAAACTAAATAAGTACTCTGTTTCACAAAAACATCAGCTTTAGTATATGTAGGTGTAGATATAATACACGAAAGTATCGTCTAACATTTATGAAAATTTCATCGCGAAAGATACAGAGAAATTCGCTAGAATACATGTGACCGAAACTCTGATATACGATGTGTTAGCAACAAACGCTAAAAAATTTTCACAAGATACTTACATGCATCTTATCCCTGTGCAGCAGCAGGGTGTGGCATCGATAAACTCCTCTTTCCGTGTGTGAAAACGTTGCACGGCAATTTGTGGGTGCACGTTAGTACACCCTCCTTTTCTCAGGTGTTTGATTGATCGTTTCAATTACGCGGCGCAGCATGCATCAAACGCAATAGTAAAGTTCGTATCGGTAGAACGATCGTCTGTTCAGCTATTTTCACTGAATTTTGTACAAACGATATAACAGTTTCATTCGTCGAGCGATCGCTTCCTATACGTGTAACGTAACGTGTTCAAGTACAGTTTTACTGATGTTTATTTCATACATTTTCGTATCTATTTAAAATGATCTAAGGAGTACGCGAAACGTCAGTTCTGTCGTATAGACGCAAATTGTTACCCGACCCTTGCAAAAATAAATGATGATCTTTATTCCAAATATTTTGAAAGACGTTTTAAGGGCCCATAATGGTTTCTTGGAAGAAGCGTAGATACATGTCCATGAAATTCCGTGTTCGTCGACCATGTCGTTATTTCCTCCTTTCGCACCCAACGAAAAGACGATGCACGGCATTTCGTTTCATGTAACCGGTGCTCAATATTTATTCTCGTCACTTGCACGCTTAAATTGCTCAAGTATGCTCATAAACGACACATAAAGAGTACGATATTCTTTATGAATTCGTAACTGTATTTCTGTATTCAATCATCTAAAAAACAATTGTATTCTCGTCATTAATTGCGAACTATTAGTCATTAATAACGAACGTGTCAATAGTCCGTCGCTTTTGGTTCGAAAAATTAAAAATGAATGTAATTAGGACATGAATTATGAATATAATCAATCATTGTTTAAAAAAAAATTACACTATTTCTTTATTCTTCTCGCGATATATTAACAAAATATTTCTCAAGAGGAATATGTTTTTTTATGCAAATAAAGTTAAAATTAAAATTGATCATGTACTTAACGTATTTGAACCTACTTTTTATTGGCAATGGCTTTTTAGCAGTTTCAGTGTAGATCTTGATAGATATGTAAGGATGAACATTATCAGATCGATGTTGATGAGAAATTAATAGTATCGCTTTTCCTAAAATTCAACCATTTTCGACCTGTAAAGGGAAACAGCTCGGTATGGTTTAGGTTAGGTTTAGGTTAGGTTCGATAGAATGGGAAGCCGTGAATCTCAAATTTTTTTACAACTTAATTCGTAATTAATTGTTATTTTGATGGTCTCTAATAAAATGTATCATTTCTACACAAATGCATATAATTCAATATCGCAAAAAAAGACTTAAAACGATGTCATTTTAAATTGCGACACTGTAAATTTTTCGTTATGCTGAAAGCGATGACCGAAGGTTTTTTCTAAATTAAATCGATAAAATTAGAAATTTCATGAATAAGATATGAAAAAAAAATAAATAAATAAGAAGGTATTTAATTTATTTTTTTATCCTTTCATTTCAGTACAATTTATTCTCCGTCTTTTTTTAACTTTTTTTTTAGTTTGGCTAGGTTTATTAGTTTATAGATACTCATTTATTTTGAAGATTCCTTTTACTATTTGAAATATTGATAAAATACTTAAACCTGTGCCAGTGAGAACCACTGCGAGGAGTTTAGTAAACGCGTGAAGAAGTGTTTTGCGGTACTTTTTCACGTCGCTCTCTGTATGGCAGAAGCGTTTATCCATTGCCAGAGTGTATATGGAATAGAGAAGGAACCATTAGTTTGCTGACATAAAGCCCTGAGATAGAGGGGTCGAAGAAGGCGGACGTTACGGAAGAGCATGCGCCTCTAAGAGCCAATCGGTGCCTCGCTTTCTGATCCCTGATGAACTCTTTTTCGGTAGATGAAGTTTGCTACTGCGCATATCATCCTATTAAACTTAATATATAACATCTCCGAGATATTTTCTAAGATAGCGTATGTAAAGATGACAATGACAATATGCTTACATCGAACTACGTAATGATAACATCAGATATAAAATGGAAATTCACATTTGACCGTGCCTCATTTTCGGAACAAATGTCGCAAGATAAATTAACAGGAATTCAAAGGAAATTGAATTGAACTGAAGTTTCGGAAAATTTTTGAAAAGGATTCATTTCCTACTGGAAAACTATCAGTATAAATATCGGTGGTCTTAAAGTCTAAAGATTTGAAATTTAAATAAAAGAAAGACAATCCCATATATCTTTAAAGTATCATGCTGTAGTTGATCTTTTACGACAAAGCACGAAAGTATGATATCTGTAAATCGGTGCATTTATAAATCTTTTCGATGCGATCTTTCGATATGATTTTAAACTCATAATGAGTTTGAGATTGGCAAATATTCACGTGTTACGTATTCATCGAAAAAAGAAACGATCACTTCCTTGAGTTTGATCCTTTCATGATTACAGAAGAATATATGGCATGTAAAACGCTGAAAGATAAATCGCGAAGGAGGGAAAGTCCGAAAATGTTTAGCAGGTATTCTATCGATTTATCGCACATGATAGTAAAGCAACGTTAAACCAGTGTGAATAAGCTTTTGACCCCTACTCCGATCAGGTAACAGAAACGAGTGGGGGTTCCTGGCGCGAGATGTTAGTCCAGCATCGCAGGATGACCTTCCCTCAGGAACAGATAGTGGGGATGCTGGGAGGTTCTTCTGGACCACAGGCACGTGCCACCTGTCATACATTTCGAAGTACTTGCTTTCGAATGGTTGAGAAGGAGATTAACTGTAGATTGATCTCGTGGCCGTAAAGTGGCGTAAAGATTAACCGAAAATAAGTTTAACGAATATCGTGTTTTGAACGAAGTAACAATGCATCGAATAGCAATCGTTTAACGTTTAACGAACGATACAATAAAACATTGTTGTTACATTGAGAGGTGTTAAATCATGAACGAATTGTGTATAAAAATCGGAAACAAAGATTTTAAACAAGGAGTTACTGTGTGATTGTCATGAAAAAATGCGTAAAACGTAAAACAGTTTTGAAGAATAGTCGTGAAATGCAATTTGTAAATCAAGCTTAATACTTTCAAGCATTTTAGATGCGCGAATAAATCGGGTAAAAACCTGGAATAAAAAGTTCAATGACATTACTGGCAATGGAGCTTTATCAGAATTATAATAAAGTGAACGAGGAAATCTATGACCTCCGACGGTCCTCCGTGCAACAAGATATCAAAGAAATTCACATTGTTGATAATGTTTACGAACGAACGAGGAGTAATCGCGAAAGATTCGTGAAATCACCAAATAGTCAAGATACAATGGAATGTGCATCCGATTCGAGCAGTGAAAGTTACAAAGAGATTCATCGGAAACCAATGGAAAGGAAAAATTCATCACCGGTCGCTGCGTCTAGTGCCTTTACAATTGATAATATTCTCGGAAGATGCGAGAAAAAAGATATCGAAATACCGTCTGGTTTAAATTATTCCCAAGATAGGGAAGAAGATCAAGAAGAAAGAGACGAAAAAATGGAAGAAAATCAATTTATCAGACCAACAGCCGTATCTGCTACGTATTCCGGTAAAAGAATTGTAATAAAGTATACGCTATATCCTCTATAACGCTGATGATTATTACCATTATTACGATTATATGTCACATTCGAAAAACAGTAATAGATAATATATTTTTTATTCATTACGTAAACGAATTCATGTCCGTTCATGTTAGCTTTTTATTGTTCTAAACTTTCTAAAGTTTTAAAAGAATTCTAAAATACCTACTTTATCAATATTTCTATACATTCAATCGTTCATAAAATCAAATATGATACTTTCTTCTATTAAAAATAAAAGTTCGCGAGAAAGAAATTCCTATTCCTGTGAAAGATCCAATAAATATTTATCTAGTTTATAATACAGTAAAACCTCGTTTATATTAATATTGACGAATTGGATAATGCTATATAAACTCATAAATGATCAATTTCTATCACACTTATCTACTATTTTTTATAAAACTAAGATATGAAGAAAGTTATTACCCGAACTCATCGGTTATCCGAATCTTGTCTCCTGACGTGTTCGGACAAACGATGTTTTACTGTACTCAAATGTAAGTATTAATGTTCACTTATCATAATACTCAAAGAAAATCATTTGCTTTTGCAAATATGACTACAGGATTGTACACATCAGGGGGATTGTCGTGTTCCGAAGTCACACTATCAGATCCTTCTGCTTATTCGGCAACGTCCCTTGCTTCTGCATCTATTTTATATAACAATTGGTTTGCTCAGTCGAAACCTGGTCAATTGTTTGGTCTACAAGGTAAGTTCATTCAGCCTGTTATATCAGTCGTTGCAATGTACATATACATATGTGTATATATGTCAACTGTGTTGAATTATGTTAAAAACTGAGTAATAAATTATGCAATGTCGCATTGTATTTCTACCACGAATTGTATCCGAAAATTCTAACTTACCAAATTCTCTTTTTTTTTTAATGCATGAGAAGTTTAGAAGCAATTTCATTTTCTTATTATAAAAGACTCTAATTATCTGTTCGTAATAACTTATCGACGTAATTCCATTTTCGCGAACAATGCCGAGAAGATTCTTTCTTGGTTCAAAGAGAATATTGGAGATTACTCAAGGCGTCTGTAGTAACAGCTTTTCGACACGCGAACGTCACATTAACAGCTAGGGTGTTGTATCCGCTTAATTTCGGTGTGTTACTGGTCAGGTGTAAAATATTTAATGTCAAACTTTTGCAATTTTCTGTATTAGATTAACTTAACCTTATTCCTTGTTAACATTTTAAAAAATTAATTTGTGCAATAAATTTGCTTGCTGTTCGATACGAAGTATGCATTTTGAAGAATCTTGTACTAGAAGAATTAGGCAAATTACGCACAAAAATAAAGTTTCCAAATTTCGCAATGACATACGCAATACAATTGCGCACGTTTCATTAGATGGTAATTATACATAAAGGTAAATGAATTATTAATACGTAATTTAATACGTAAGTACGTTCTCTATTTCCTGACTTCCGGTACGTCTTTAATTAGATATTGAAAAATAAGCTTAAATTAAGAGCTTTAATTAGATATATAAAAATAAGCTTAAGATAAGCTTTTATTGAAAAATAAGATA
The DNA here is from genome assembly GCA_032399595.1 of Tetragonula carbonaria. Classification (NCBI taxonomy): domain Eukaryota; kingdom Metazoa; phylum Arthropoda; class Insecta; order Hymenoptera; family Apidae; genus Tetragonula; species Tetragonula carbonaria. The sequence goes on along the minus strand of JAUCRC010000015.1, from coordinate 9,458,702 downwards.
TTGAAAGATAAGAATAATATTTGTCACAGACTTCAATCCGCCATCGTTGTTTCTCTTCTTTCGCTACAATCCGCCATGCTGTTAGAAGCCCATTTATCAGTGACGTTACTCTAACTACCTTCCGCAGAAGTGCTAAATGTCTCCGTACACTCGTAAATCTTTATTCCGTCAGTTTTCTTTTTTCGTCGTTAAGTTCCCTTTTTGGCCAATAGTTTCTAGACTTCTAAGAAATGCGATTAATTCACACAAAAAAGAAAAACCGAAATGAACAAAATGAAATGGAATTATATGGAAATCAATTAATTAATTTGTGCAAGCGTAGTAACTTTTTATCGAATATAATTTTTGATTCAAAAGAAACATAGTCGTAAATATAATATGTTAACTAATGCTAGCTAGAAGACATAAAGATAAATTTCTATCATCTTCTATTTTTTGTTTTGACGTAAATCGTGTTATTTTCCCATTTTCTTTCACTTTGCTATTTGTAATTCATTTGTATTTAATCCCATTCATTCGAAGAAAGATATTTCTATGTTTATGGAAATGAAAATAATGAAAATGTTATATTTAGACATAGCAGGAAAGGAAATTGTAGGTATGTAGGTAAACAGAAGCAAAGCATTCCCATTTGTAGTAGTCTCCAATATACAACGAAAGATTTACAAGAAAACACAAAAGGTCTTGCGCAAACATACGACATCTATTTGTTGGTTTAGAATGTAAGGGCCGTGTAGCTAACTGAACATTAAACAAGAGAAAACAGAAAAAGTCTCTATTCCTACATGAAGTGATCGGAATTTTCAGAATTCGAGGATAACCATTTTACAAGAAACCTTCATAATTATTTTACGGTTCCACTAAATATTGGAAACCATATCGTTAAATTTCAAAATATCCGTTACAGGTTCTATTTGACATTTATTTTCACCTTCATAAAGTGAAAAGCTTTTTATTATATCACTATACGCTTGCAATCAAACTCTTTCAACCAATAAAATTTTATTAAAAACACAGAAAATATAATATCCAATATCAATATAATATATCAATATTTATATTTAATTAAATAGTGAATTTTTATTAAAACTATATTTATATATTTTTGTATTTTTAAAGTTTTTAAATTATTTATTTTCATTATTAATCAGTAACTTTACAAAGTTTAATTGTTATTATAGCTACTTACCCTATTTATATACGATAAGTATATTTAAAATAATAACCATTAAAATTTCAGAATTATAATTAATTAATTAAACGTTCTCTTTGTACATTTTTTTTTTTCGTCAGATATACCGCAGTGTCATATTATCTAAATGCGACTAACAACGGTATAATATCTCATATAACCCCTTGAACGGAAATGTGTGGAACTTCTTTGCACTATGCTGATAATCACATCGAAACGTTCCTCGGTATAAACTGTTTATTCAGCTCTTTGCCACATTCTGCCTCATATTGACAGTAAGATGTCACACGTTCCTCAAACAATCCCAAATGTTTTAGACACGCTTGGTAACTCTAGACACGATCCAATGAACAGACCGAACTAAAGAAAGTGGTAATTGAGTACAAGTTGACGAAATTAGTGAAACAATTAAGAAACATGATTATAATGTTAAATTTTTATTACCATAGTTCTTCGGACAAATCTTTGGACAGATCTATTATGATCCACTGTCGTCTCAGACGTTGCTCAATTATTGACCAATAATAATTGATTAACGTACTTAGTTTCATTGAAATTCTCATGATCACGATCAGAGGAAATTATTCTTATGCTTTAAATATTGTGAAATACTCCTATCGTAGCGCCTAAACCAAGTGGAAGACGATCCAGAAAGCCGGGAATCGACAGAAAACCACGTCAAGCATATAGTGCAAAACAATTGGAAAGACTTGAAGCTGAATTTAAGGTATATCTTGCAATCTGTTCTTTCGTAGTATTAAAGAAATTTTATAATTTTATTTTTTGTCGCACACCTGTACAGATGATTCTATTAATTTTACCGTTATCAAACAACGTTAAAAATATATTTTAAACAAAGTCAGCTTTTGAATAATCTAATTGTATTTAAATCATATTACTAAAATATGAATTATGTGTATTTGCTTTGGAATCGAGTTGAAAATAAGATAATTAAACTCGATTATTACTTGTGTGTCCGTTATACATAATTCGAGAAATAAGGAAGTTGTAAAAATATTTATTAGCAATTGACATTATTCTCCTCAACATAGTGTCCTTAGACACGGTACAGACAATCGGTTTGCGGTAAATTTGCCGTCGCGATAATTTATTGCCAAGTTTATACATCCAACTTTTTCTTGCAATTCACACGAATGATTTGCGTTAATTTGTCGTCGAATTTTGCGTTAGCTTTCGTATCTAAAAAGCATTGTATTCAAATTACCACAAAGAGTTCGTCCAAAAACAGATCTATAATAATGAATAACGTATTGTTTCACCGCCATGCGGCAATCATTTCTCTTCGTCCGCAGTCATCCAGTACTTACGTGCGTTGCTTTGTTACCGTTAAAATTTACGTCTCGTGTGAATTGTTCTATATAAATTAAGGTTCTTACAAAATGCTACGGCAGCTTGCCGTCGCAGCAAATTTGCCACAAATCGCTCGTCCGTACCAAGCCTTAGAGAGAGTACACACTGCTGCAAAAATTGCTAAACACATTACTAAACACATTCAGAACTTTATTTTTTAATATTAACTTTTTGAGTATTATCATGTAACAATTCTTATTTTTGAAAGCATAAAAAGATAGTATCAATTTTTATTAGCGAGTAATTTGATCATCGAAGATGCAATGCAATAGAAAAACGTTATTATAATTTTTCAAACTAATTTCGCACAGGTTATAATTGTTAACAGAAAATTTGTTCGTTTCTACCTATTAGAAGACGTAACGAATAAAGTGATTTATTATGCGGATATTTTAGGAATTTAGAAAGTAAAATATATTGTATCAAATATCAATGCAAATCAATGCAAATCAATGCAAATCAATGCAAATCAATGCAAATCTATGTGACATAAGATTTATCAACAAAGAAAAAGTTGATAGATAATTAAAAAGATCAACACAGACAAACCTGTAAGTTTTTCTTTCTCTGTTTAACGTAGGTATTCATAATTCCAAAAAAATAATTATGACCGAACTTCACTATTTTCTATAGAACAATATTCATTCAAATTAATAAACCAATTGACATATATATAGTTTTACATACGTGCTAAGAACTTATCTCCTTATACTAAATACTTCTCGAAACATCACTCTTTCAACGATCACCATTTTGTTCACTACTTTTTTATGTTATTTGTTTTGCTGAGAAGTATAATTTAATTCACAAATATTAACGTTAAATTCAATGAATATTTATATCTTTTATTTTGAATTCATTGAAATACCGATAAAAATATAGAGAGGTCATTATACATATACCGGAAAAGGAAGGAATGTCAAGTTTTAGCAAACGAAAATTTATTTTTCAATATATATAATGTTATAAGTTCATAGTTTCTCGTAAATAAATATAAATATAAAATTCGAAAAATTTTAATTCGCAGTGTGTATATGTGCGCGACATTGCCAGTGATAATGACTTATAAGCATACGAAAAAATGTTGAATGTTTCAAATGTTAAAATTAACCCTCTTTTCTATGGATCTTTCATTCTATATACTATATACAAGTATAAAATCTCAAGAATGTAGGTTTATTTTAGACAAAAAATAAATGATAATTGAAAACTATAATTTGGAAATACAATCAAATTTTTCATTTAAATTTTACGATCGCTTTCACGATTTTACAAATATTTTCCATTAACAAAACTTAAAGAGTGGACTTCAAGTTACTTATATACTGTCCCGCTAAGTGAAAATTTATAAAAATTCTGCTATGTGTGAACAAAAAATAAAATTAATTTAGACATTAGAAGTGCTAGCGTTGCAATTTATAATGGATACATTTGTTTTGTAGATCGACAAATATTTGAGTGTGAGCAAACGAATGGAACTATCGAAATCCCTAAATTTGACAGAAGTACAAATAAAAACATGGTTTCAAAATCGTCGTACCAAGTGGAAGAAACAACTTACTTCCAGATTAAAGATTGCCCAAAGGCAAGGGCTTTTCCCACCCCCTTACTTCCCACCAGCTCAATATTCTTTATTACCATACTATACTACGCCACTTGTGTTTGGAACTCCAGCGTCAGATGACGCCAATATTAACGCAATGGCGATACCATCACGACCTGTGGCATCATCGCCAGATACAGTTTGAACAAATATCGATTTGAACTACTTAGCCGACATGAGAGAAGCACGAGTCAAGTACAATGTACCTCATCTATGATGTGATCGAGACTCATTATCAGTTCCTTAATTCAACATACTTATTGTTAAATGATTTTATACAAAGGCATGCTTGACATCTAACGTATATACTTTTCTTTCCAACAGTTCTACTAGCTGATTAAACAAGTGTAAAATACAAACTTATGTTACCAGAAATGCATCATATAAAAGTTTTGTGTACATAAATTGTAACTACAATAAACAAAAATCAAAAAGGATCTTTGCTTTCCACAAACTATAATGCATCATCTATTGAATATTTAATAAAACGAAATTACAAATAAAAAGGAAAAGAAAACTTAAATCACTGAACATAAAGAAATTTCTTGGAAATCAAAGTTTACTTATATTATAAAAAGTATAGAAAGACTTATTTTATAATAATAATTAAATGCAAAGTAGATAGCTCCTATATCTTGGATATTTGCTCCAGCTTGTGTAATAAATATTCTCGAGTAATTTGAATTTTTTGACTATATTTTTTAAACATATAAATTGCTGTCGAATAACACGTACAAGCTGGCACAAGATGATTCCTTATAAAACAATAGAATAAATAGAATAAATTTTTTTATTTGAGCTCTTGCTTTTGAAAAAAACCAGGATTGAAAATTTAACAAAACAAAACAATTTAACAAAACATATTCAAAGTTTATTTTTTTGAAAATAAAACTTTAAATGAAAAATTCCACGCTTTTTACTTATTTTTGCGTACAGAATTACCTTTTGTTAATTATTATTTTCTGTTACGTCTAGAGTGAGCTAAATTCAAGTAGCTGATAAATTTTCAATTCTTGAGGTAAAGCCTCAAATAAAAAACTTTTATTTTACTGAATTTTATTGAATAGAAGATTCACGATTTTTTTTTATTTTTAATATAATTTTTTATGTTGCGTAGTTTTATACAGGGTGTTTCCTGTAATGCAGTGATATCTGATAATAAATTAGATCTATCAAAGAAATGTTTTTACAAAGGAGTGCAAAGGAATGCATCGTGCGATGTAAATTATTTTTGTGTAGGTGAAACTGTGGGTGACATTTCAAAGTCAAGTTCATTTTTAAAATAAGATCATATAATTTTACATTAATCGATTGTAATCTGGGCATTCTCTGTAAAAAGGCATTAACCCAAAAACTATTGGGGTATTTAGGAGATAGTTTAGCTACAATTTTATAAAGCCTATTGTATGAAAGACAAGAACACAAAAATATTATTCATATCTATCTTCGTCTTTTACATATATGTATACATATATATACATAATGTTTATAATTATATACACATAATATATATGTTATATATATATATGGTATATATAACATATATATATAACATAATATATATGTTACATATATACATATGTTATATATACCATCAAAAATTCTATAAAAGAAAATAGATAAAGATCTTTGATTCAAAGTTTGAAAATTTTTTTAAGGGTATACTTTATATGTGTCTACAAATTTAAATTTAACAAATTGACGTATTACATAAAATTAGTCTTATAAATTTAACGCGATAAATTATTGGCATGGCAATAAAAATGCTGTAAAATAAATATATCGAGAATCATTTAAATAATTTAACAATTTATAAAAAATATTTTTGTCGTAAAGTTTTCATTATTATTCAAATGCCAAAATTTCTTTCAAATAATAAAGCATTACCATTTAATACACGAATATATTGTAATAGTAAAAGTAATAGTAAAAAGTAATAGTAATATTAAAATTGTAAATAGTACCATCTTATTTACGTAAGTGTGTGTTAAATCATGCGGAAACACGATTTTCCTTAGATTGACTTTTTGAGATGAACATAAATCTTTTGTAAATATTTTCATTAACAAATGTGCTAATTATAAATGTGCGTTTACACGGTATGAAATTGACTATTCTTTTATTTTGAATAAAACATTTAGTCGTTTGTGAGTTAAGAAAATAATTGTTTTATCATTTTACGTTACATTAACATTGGTTACACAGTCGGCCCCACGCCTTGCCCTACATTGTGGTATATTATTATGTCTCATCGATTTATCTGTCTCGCAAGCAACAGTTCGCACTTTTGGATACACGGGGAATTTTAGTTTTGGAATTATATTCAACTTCTTAAGTTTCAATTTCGGCCTTAATTTTTTACTCTTTTTTTTATCAGACAGAGTGCCAATGTCGCGCGTTCTTACCTTAACAGACGACTGTACAGTTCTAACTTGCATAGTTGGACTGCAACTTTTGTCACAGGTTAACATTTCTTTGGTAGAAACTTGTATAGACATATGGAATCTTCCCACTTTGGACATTGCTGCCGCGATTGCCATCGTATTTTGAGCACATAGGTAACAACAGCTTTTCGTGAAATCTATACCTACATCAGGAGTACGATCTTTGACTAATTCCTCTTTCTGATACGGTAGAAACGCTGATTCTGGAACAACCTCTTTTTCCTTTTTCCTCTTTTTCCTTTTTTTCTCTTTAGCTTTCTTTTTATCTGTTATGTCGTCAAATCTTTCATCTTCCTCTTCTTCGAATTCCCTTTCGAAGATTGGGGTTTCTCGTCTCAAAATTTCTCCAACTTCGCTTTCGTGTTCTACCGGTACTTCACGAAAAGTAGTTTTTTTCTTTTTTCCCTTACGATCTTTACATTTTTTCTTAAGATCCTTAAAGAAATCTGACGTTGATTTGTGTACTTTGGTTAACTTAGCTTTTTTCATTCCGCAACATTGAGCGCACCATCGATAAATCCTCTTTGCTATATTATCACTTCTGACCGTAGATTTTGAATTGGAGTTGATAGCTTGGATTTTTTTATCTTCTCTTTTCCCTCCTCCTTCTGTTTCTCGAATTCTTCGAGAATTCGAGTCTTTTTCAGATGTTGGCTGTACTGTTACGAAACGAAATTAGTAAGTAGAACAGAATTATATTTTATGCAATAAATTTACTTGAATTGTATTCCGCTGAATTTTTAAGGCTCTGTGCATTTTTAAAGTCATTTCTTTTTTTGTTATTCCGTCTGTTATATTTGGGATATTGATTTATATTTGCAAATTTATTCTCTGACATCGCTATCGTTGAATTGTATAGAATATATACTTTTATATTCTATTCTATTATATTCATATATACTTTTTTTCATATATTTAATCTTAGCCTCACGTTACATTTTAATTCAGAAGAATTATATCATGGATCAACGATTTACATTTAATATTAGTATTGCAGACATGTATTGTCAATAAAAAATTGTGTATTTTCTTTTAAATAGAGAATCTGCACATTTTTCTTTCTACAGATATAGTTTCTGAAAAGATAATTTTATCAATGGATAAAAGGTTAGCTTTTTATTTACACTAGTATATTTGCAGCTATAAGATTATATACAAGTGTTATTAATAATAAAACTACTTACCACAATTTTATGCAGATGAACAATAAATTTCACATAATGAAAGATGATATTAAAATTTGGTCCATATTGGGATTTTGAAACTCCCGGGTACTCGAGTATTCGAAGCGTTACCAATCATGTAAACGTAAAAGTTTCTAATTCTATATAAATTCGTGTATATTTTTACTCTTTGTGTTTTAAAAATATTTCCATTAAATTGTAAGCTAATTATTAATTATTATTTTATACAATAACAAGATAGTTAATTTGTTCTTTTACATTTATTTATATCCATTCTCTTTTAATATGATATATTTTTGACAGCAGTGAAAACATCGAATGGTAACTCTGAAATTGGAACTGACATTGACGAAAAGATTTAGGCGAAAGTTTGTGTAAAACGCAGATGTAATATTTTACTTCCTTATTTTCGCGCAAATATATACGTACATTGTTTTGCAAAATCGTCCCGTAATATTATTATGAAAAATATATTTCACAAAATAAAACAGTGTCAAATGAAATAAATTACATTAATTTATTTATTTCATCCGATAAAGTAATATAAATAACGGCAGTTTCAGCGTACTTCAGTTTAAAGTGAACGCGTAACACGGACTGAAATCACGTCATGCGTGGTAATAGCATGCAAGATGGTAGTTTTGCCATAGGATGGTAACTATTGCACTCTAGCGGCGTAAGGGCGAACTAACAACGCGTAATGAACAAGATAGGGACGTGAGGGTCGCGGCGGTGGTAGGACTGTCAGTGGCAACGGTGGCGACTGGCCGATGTCGTGTGTGTGTTTTGTTGCTGATGCGATGCGTCAGCTAAATCTGAAATCATCTGGTAAAAGAGTGTGAGATAAAGAGCGGTCAGCTGTTACGACGGTTGCGAGACAGCGCGACCAAACGAACGAGAAGGGGAGTAAATCAGCAGCGAGAGATAGGAGAAACGAAAGGGCCGGAACGCGCCGTGGAACGGGAAAAAAAGGTTACAAAGGGCGGATCGCCAGTGGCAAGGATCGCCCGCGTGCAAGTGATAACATCGGTGGTAAACGATGGCGTAAGCTGATCAATTACAAGCCGAGACCGTGCCGTGTGGTCCGTGTGTACGGTGGCCATCCGTCATATTCTCCGTTTTCTAACAACGCGAGTAACGCTCGACTGCTCCCTAAAGTCGCGCGCGCCAATAACAGAACGCGTTCCTAATGTAACGTAACCGTAAACGTCAGTGAAAATCTCGTTGGATGTGTGCTGTGTGCTGTACCTAGTTGCTACGCAGGCTGAGTGGTGAATATACTCGGGAGAATTGGTTGGCCCTTGATCACGGTGCATCGGCAAGATCCCTCGAGTGTAGACGGCGGCAACGTTCTCTCGATTTGCATCGCGTTTCCTGTGTCGTCTGGTCGACGCGATTCTTGCCGACTACCATTCGAAGTCGCTTCTCGCTTCCTCGCGTTGTCGCGTTGTTGTTTTGTTCATTGTTGCACGCGTGTATATTCGCGAGGTGGTGTCAATATCTAGCCAAGGGCTCCTTACTGTGGAAGAGAATATGGTTACGATGATCAGTGATACGTGTGGATATGTTCTCTTTCTCCTGTTGCTGTTGCTGGTTCCTTACATCGAAAGTGGTAAATGTAACGAAATTTACATTACAATCTCGTTCGTACCATCGTGGACGTAAAATGACGATTCATGCGTCCACGTTTCATCGTAACGATCGGCTTTCGTCAAAATTGAGATGCACATCCCTGCGCTGCTTAATGTCTGACCCGACGTCATATGCATACGCGCCTATCTCCGCTCGCACATCTACATACACGTATGTATGTATATGCGTGTATATGTGCAATCGTCTACATCTCTCGTGAATCATCCTTTCGCGAACAGCGTGTCTCGCACATTTCTTTTCTCGGATTCTGCGAAGATTGTTTTAATTTTCCTTCTGTTTTTTAAATTAAGACGAAATTGCCAGCCCTGCGAGATCACCAGTATTTGTACACTCCCGCTCAAAAATCTTAGGCTTTTATTTTTAATGTTCGATACTTATCGTATGTATATTTTACAATATATACAATATAATACGATATATACATAATATGTAAAAATGCACTATATCAATATATTAATAGAGTTTCTATTGCATTTATTGCAAAACTTCTATATTACACATTGTGTATGTAATTTATATTGTAAATATTTATTGTATATAATTTATAACTTATAATATTTATTGTACAGCCGTGTATTGTTCTAGGATTTCTGAGCGGGGATGTGTGTGTGTGTGTGTGTGTGTGTATATAAAACATACAGTTCGTGTCAGTATTATATGAATGTAATTTCATATATTAAAACTATATCGCTATTTATGGAGGTGCAACTTTTTACAACCTGCGAGCATTAAATAAGGGTTCTTAATTTGTTGTGATTATGTTTTTATCTTCGATAAAACATCTTTTTTTTTTTCTTTTTAACTTGAAGCGTGATTTCCGCTCCATTTCTAAGAACGGAAAGACACAGTAAACGGGTGAATTTCCTGACTCATGAATTCGCCGCGATTGTAGATAACGTTTCTCCGAATATTTATATCATATAATAGATCGTGATAAATATAGTTCGTTTTTTAAGTTTTCCAGTTCAATTTGCATCCCCGCGTATCCCGGTATCGTTGATTGTTCGCAAACTTTTATTCACGGACTTTTCGACCTATATCGATGGAGAAAATGTGTTCTGTGTTCGGCAAAGTAAGAGAGATCCTCTCCTCCGGAGTGTAAATCGTAAAATTACCCCTGTCGGAAGTCCCAATTAAGGACCGCTGGCTGATGTAGGTGATAGTTACATACATGCTCGCGAGTGCGTCAGTACGTTATCTATCTGAAACTAAAAGTCAACTAGAAAAAAAGACCACAACACTTAGAGATTATTGTTATAGAGAGAATCACAATTTTCATCTTTTGAACTCCGTACGTTATGCTGGAGGTGATAATACAAATTTGCTGTAAATTTATATAAATTGTTTTAAAAATTATAAAAAATAAATTATACTATTGTAACAATGATAAATAAATAAGAAAAAACATTGAATTTTAGCGTTGTATTAATTTATTTTAAACCAAATGAACTTGCAACAACATATTGAAAACAAATCGAGTTCAAAACATTAAAATTGTCTGATTCTTATAATGAAAATCTTTTTGATTCTAAAGCTTTAATGCTTTGCCTTATGATTTTAGTTAACCATTAATTATTATAATTGTGACATCATATTAAATGCAAAGTATTGAAACATGATTACACGTGATTTGTAATTTCTAATTTTCCAAATTTTTAATTTTCGAATTAGAGAATTTAAATGTAAAATTCGAGTTCAAGTTGCACGGCACTGTTCTTTCTTCTTTTTTTCAAACTGAAACCATAACTCGAGTGTGACGTAATTCGATATCTTAAATGGTTAATCATGTTATTTCGACTTTGATATCACTTTGATCTTTTACGATTTTTAAATACGCTTTGTACATATAATTAAACATTTAGCAACTTTAATATATTAAACGGTGATAAGAATAGTAACATCGATAAAACAGATAACCAATACTCATTAATAACTAAAATTGTACGTATATATATATACGACTATAGGGATTGAATGAGTTAAGAAATTTTTCAAGTAGATTCTATTTGAAACATGGATCGTAGAAATTTTTCGAAAAATTATATTCTTACATTATAAACTCTGATGAAAACAGATAAATGAATGTTCTTAAAAAGAAAAATTTCAGATGGAATAAAAATTTTTTTGTCGGAGGAACAGATAATTTGTTTCATCAATATTAAAAAAAGTTCTCAATGTTTATAGCAAATACTGTCATCGAATACTATTTAAAGAGTATGTAGCACTCGAATATAGAAATGGACTTTTAATTAAGTATTATTTCCATTAAATATTATTTTTACAATAACTCGTTTCCATGGAACTTTTGTTATACAGATTCTGAAATATCTGTCCCATGAGAACACTATTCGAAAGTGTTCCCAAGTATAACACTTCTTTCTATAAAAAATTCCGCAAGAACAGATATTTCTTAATACGAAGTATAGTGACGGGCAGAAGTATTCGTTCAGTGAGAAAATAAAATATCTCACTGTTACTGAATCACTTTATTTTAGTATTATATAATATTTACACTAATATTTAAAAGAAATAAGTACGTAAAGATGAAGTTTTTTGAAAAAAAATATGTGTGCTTGATAGTGTTTTAGAAAGAATATCTGAATGTTTTCATTTTAATCGGAATAACTTAAAAATGATAACTAAAACATCTTCGAAGAATCAAACGCACGTTTGATATATGTATTATTAGCAGTTTCTCGTATTGAGTACAATTTATACGTGCGAGATCTCTAATTGTTTTGACGCGTTACGTGCAAAATATGTCGTTATTGTCTGAAATTTTCTTTTGTTTCCATTTAAAAATCAGCAGCTTTTTGTTTAATTAACAATTTGTATTATTGTTGTACAGATACCATTACATCATTAGTGTATAAAACAATATATATATTATATATATATATATATATATATATATAAAATGTCAATATTATATCACACTCGCTTTATAATATTATTTTAAATAAATTTTATAAAATTTCAATTTTTGAATTATCGATGCTTCGATTCGATATCCGTTTTGATACAAAGCACTTTACGATTATTATGTTACGATTGCTATTGCAACAATTACCGAAGGGAAACTGATTTTCCAAGGAAGTTCCTCAGAAATTTAATATCAATCGTTAATCTTACATCTTTCTTTTCTCTTTTGTTAATTAAACGAAGTAATCAAATATCAAGTTGGATAAAAATTTGCGGGTGACTTATGAGTTAGTCATAGTAAACAGTATGTTAATATATAAGTAAATAAGAAGTTGGCCAAAATCTCATTTGCTTAGAATATTCTTTATTAACAAAACCGCCATTGGTCTTTAATATAGTTTAAATTGTTCTCGGAATAGATTCACACAAATCTTGAATGATATTTTACACTAGAATTACTCTAGACAGTTAAGACGAAGTCAAAATGACTGATGTTTAAAAAATACATAACAATAGAGTATTATTGATTTATTACTTTCTTACAAAAGAAATCCCACGTTATGTAGCATAGTTAATACCAAATTTGTCAGGCTTTAGTTTGTAACAACTCTGACTATTTTAAATAAACTTATCCCATATAGCTGATATCAAAGCAAATTTATCACTTTGTAAACGTTAACTTCCATCACTTCTTTTTATCAAAGCGAATAAATCTGAATATTTCGGTAAAATCATTTCATGGTGTTGGAAAAGAAGTTTGGTTCCAATTTTCTGTTCCATAAATATGAAAGTTCCAAATTTTTCGTTTCTCCCCTTTGTGCATACAAAATTCCAAATTTTTTACCCAAAAACTCGAGAAGCTTCTAACTTCGTGCAAGATATTGCACGTTCAAGCATATGGTCGTCAATTAGTGAAAAAAATGCGCAATTTTCCTGATAATTATCACCATCATATTGAATGATAGCAGTATAAATTCTAAAAACGTGTAAGAAGTTGTACATGAAACTGGTTAATTCGGATTCGGCAAACAGATTGTAAAACTTACACTTTGACTAATATCAGTCATTTTGACTGGTGTTGGCATAAGTAGATGATACAATATTAGAAATCAAAATAATTTTGATTTCTAATAAATAAAAATAAAATAAAATTCATTATATTATTTTTTCAGTTATCGCTGCAAAAGTCATTACATCGTTGCTGGGGGATGTAACATGAAATAGAAATTTTCAAATGAAATTGTAAAATTTATTATTCATTTTGACTGGTGTGGTAGTTCTAGTATTAAAGAGATATTATACCATTCTTCATATAATATCTTCTCAAGCTCTTTTAGTGAGGCCGATAGAGGGAATCTGCTTCTAATTTTGTTTCCACGAATAGACCATAGTGGATCATAGTGATATTCAAATCCGGCCAAGGAAGATGTTTAATTTCACTTTCATGTTCTTCAAACCAAGATTTTACGATCGCAGCTGTATGATTCGGAGCATTGTCGTTTATGAAAAATTTGTTTCTCTCATTGGGCGGACTTGATTGCCGAAAATGCTTGAAATAGTTCTTGGACTCAAGACAAAACATAATCTCAGTGCGAGCAAGTTCAAGCTGTTTTAATTATACATTCATTTGTGATTCGAAATGGAGTTTTCCAAGGTAAGCTCTCCAGCGAGCAAGAGGAAGTGAGCGTTATCGCTATCGCGAAGTATTTTTCTGGAAATTCTGATTAGCGGAGAGAAGTCTGCGATGCGAGCAAAAAGCCGCTGCAAGGTTCGTGCAATGCAGCTAGAATATAAAGACGCGGTTAACCACGATAGATACGTTGTTCCGTCGGTCTCGAGGTGATCTCTCAAGGACAAAAGGTCGATTTTTCTTTTACCAAGTTTTCAATTCTCCTGACCGAGCCTCTCTTACCGTGCCCATAAAGGTTTTAGCAACTTTGAGAAATCTTTAAAGAAGCGCGGCACGTTGCAGCCATTTTCATATATTTCATTCGAGAAACTGCGTTGGCCTGTGGAAAATGCACGACCAAGGGCTGAATAACATAATATCTCGATTTGAAAATTTCACGTGACCCTTCTTTGCGTAATTGCTTCATCCGTGACCAAGCATATAGCTCCACGAGGATACAGAAATTTTTTGTGCCGTTTCATTGTTCGAAATATCGAACGCGATATCATTTGGACGATGATAAATCGTCCTCCTCCACCTATTCTTTCGAAGCAGTTTATAAATCACCGGTGACGGTTGTACATTATATTAATAAAATCTCATGTTATTGTAATAATCGTATTGTTATTCAAAGTAATCGTAGATGTTACGCGCAGTGGCAAAAATTTAATCGACTTGCATCTAATTTAAGTTAGAAAATGTATATACAGGGTGTTACGTAACTGGTAGTATCAACAGGCTAGTGGGTAATTTTACACGTAAAAATTCTTTTTTCGTGAAAATCGAGTCTAGAAATTTCAAATGTGAAACGTTTAGTTAAGAATTAGTTAAAAATTTTCAAGTACGTATAAGTGTACTTGACAATTCTTAGCTAATTCTGATAAATTTTTAAATTTAATTTTCTGAGAAACCTTATCTTATGAGAAAGCCATTTTTGTAGGTAAAATAATTTCCTATCGATTATTCACTCGAGTTCTGTCACAGAATCAATCAAATATGATAAACTTTTAAATTCTCTCGAAAATTTAGTGTTATTTTTTTCTCGATTTTTTTCACACATGATTATCTTCTCTTTGGTTGTATCAAAAATGACCTTACATTTCTTTATCTAATAATTCGATTCGTTTATTCGTTAGTTGTGGCAAGTAAATAGCTGAGAGGTGAATTCGAGATTATTAGGGGTGTTGGGAAAGCAAGTTTACCGTATTCGATAGCGGATTCAATTAGCCAGGTTCGAGTACTGACTTCTAACGTTCATAATTAACTCGCTATTAAATCTTGATTACTTTATTCACAACAAATTTAAGATTGACAATGTTGTTAACGTACAACCAGAGACAAAAAGATACTCTAGTAATTTGTTAATTTTTATTTAATATGTAACACAAATGAAATTTCTTATACCTAATATATATACATATATATCTACATCGTTCTTCACAATTGATTTACTTGGTCAAACTGATTTATTATTGTTCCAGGAATTTAGCCACAAAAAAAAAAAAAATACAAATTTCCATGAAAATTAGTAGAACAAAATGACAGGACATGTGTTTAAAAAATGGAATATACAAAATGAATTTACTAATTTTGTTAGACATTTAATATTTTTTTGAACCTGTTTTATTTTTTATTGCAAAATTCATTCGCTTGGACAGAGATCTGTATAATTTTTTACTTTTTTTCTGACTTAATTTGTGCCATTCATATTGAATAGATCTTTTTTAATTCATTGATAGGTGAAAATTGTTAGCACATATTGCTCTTGTGAAGTCTTTCGAGATATTAATAATATTAAGATCCGGGGAATCTTGTTCGTTATTTTAGAATTTTAATTTTTTCTTTTGCAAAAAAAACATTTAAGCTATTTTGACTGTGTGAATGTTGGAATTGTTGAAATATAAAATTAGCACCAGTAATTCGTATAACATATTTACTTGTTTATTCCTCAGTGATATTTAAATATTTCTGATCAGTTCATTTTGTTACTAATAAATATAATTTCAATCTTTCATATAGGTAGTCTATGCTGTCCTAAATCATAGCGCCACCCACCCATTTGATGACGGCTTAATAATAAAGTTCTTTCTCCTCAAATCATAATAATAATTAAAACCGTCTGGCCCATCTATGTTGAATTTTTGTTCATCAGTAAATATTATTTTACACTACTTGAATATGTCCTCTGCAAATAACAATCGAATATGTTTGATTTCTCCTGTTAATACAGGTTTTCTTTGCAATTTTTTCCCGTTTTAAGTGTTTCTTGCACTTTCGTAAAGTTTGTCGTACATTTTTTTATACGTGTCTTAATCTCAGCATCTTGAGTAATTTATTTTGCGGCCATTTTCGAATTCGATTGATGATTCGTTTTATGATTTTATGCTTCTGATATATTAACATTTTCGCTGCCACAATGGTCCCATGGGACCGGCGCTTGTCTTTCTATTTGGGCCATGGTGGTCAGGCAGTGATCGTGAGTTTTCAAAATCATTCATTTCAAGACAAATGCCGTCGAATAAAAATTAATGAATTATGCAAATATGTACCTCGTAAATCATTACTCAACAATAACAAATTGTTACTGTAGTATCCTTTTTTAGCTAAAAACAGAGTGATGTTCTTATGAATAAGGAATTCTTTTATTTATATATTTTTTAGCTACGTATTATTACAAATTATTTTATGTATACAAATTTAAATTTCAATGAAATTTGTGTTCACAAAAGATTATATTGTTCGATGGATTGTATCAAAATAGGGCAAACAATAGTGTGGCTGTCCATCGCAATTTATTTATAATACGTCGTTCAGTTTTTCGCAGTTTTTGTGCCGTAAATATCTATTTTTTCTTTTATAATCTAAATCTTTTATAATCTTAAATATCTAAATATCTGTTTTTTTTTTACAACGTATTTTACACAATTTTCTCACAAGATGCATTTTCCCTTCCTTTTTCTGAATTTCATGACGTAACTTCTTGCGATAATTAATGTTCGATAAAGTTTGGATCTCCTGATTTTCTTCTAGACAATGTGTTAATAATGGGGCTCTAATGGTCGGTGACCATCGCGCTTCGAATATTTCGAATAACGAAATGAATATCGTCAACTGAAAAATTTCGATCATAGCTAATGTAGACAAATGCGCTGTTCAACGATCAAAAATTTTATTAAAACATTATGTATTGTATTACGAAAAATTATATACTTAAAATAATGAAAATTCTTCAAAATCGTATAAATCCGGCATGGCATTCAATCAACGTGTTAAAGCAGAATTATTCTTTGTATTCTTTTGCAATAGAAAATTTTCCTTGAAACAATTTTCGAGCGGTTTACATTTCACAGACACGCAATTTTTTTCCACAATCTATTTTTCGAACTAAGTTAATTTATGTTAGAACGCTATGTATTGAAAACTTCACACGACATGTAATGTTTGCGCTTTTTTTGCAGATTTAGAACTGAGAAGTGAAAATACGACGAATGTTCTATCATCTTGTGCCATTTTTTCATAATATTTATTAGAAATGGAAATTACGCATAATCTTTGAATACAAAAGTGGAATTCCGTGGAAGCCGGTTTCGGTAAGGTCAATGCTTTCGTGCGGGTTCTAGATACGATAGACACGGTTGTGAACACACTATTCCCTCGACAGTGAAGCTGTCGGGATTCGCGACGGAAACGTGACGAAACAGTTGTTACATATCCAGTTGTTGCATCACTTTTACCTCGTTGCTCCTTGCGGACCGCGTACCTACTGCTTCATCATCTAGGACATATACACACACACACACACACACACACACACACACACACACACACACACACACACACACACACACACACACACACACACACATATACATATATATATATATACATATATACATATATATATGTGAAGAAATGAAAGTCCAATAGCGATACATTGTGTAAAACTTGTGTAAAACTCAAATTTGTGACAATGTTTATATGTTTAGCGATAGATTTTTTTCTTTCCACTTGATATTTAAGTTTTAAAGGAAAACTTAAAAATTTAAGTAGAATAATATTAATACTAATAAAAGGCTCAAATATTTATTACAAAAGTAGATTTCTTTCGAATGACAAATTAACTCTAAATTGTTCAAAAGAGGAAAGTAACACGTATCTATGATTAATCATATTTCGATAATTGACATATTTTTGGCATATCCCTCTGTTGTTGAAATATTCTTTCCTCGTTTAGTCTTCGTTTTCTTTGTACTAAGCTTTTAGATACTGAGAAACTTAAAGTGGAGGAAAAGATAGAACTTCGTTACTACGGATACCGTCGTAACAACATTCTTTTGAGTCAATTGATGTTCGACAATCTTCCGCACATGTGCATGTGTGATCGTAATCCATAGATGGGTTACTCTACTTTTCAAACAGATGGTTCACGCTTCATTTTTTTTTTTCCGGTTCTTTTAACAATAAGTGGCTACTGTCACTCACTCTTCACACAAAATATACAGGGTGTTCCGTAACAGATGGTACAACTGTCCGAGTAGAAGGTTCTATGTGAAAAAACTTTCTTCGGAAAGAAGAAATAAAGTTTTTTCATTCTTTGTTTTCGTAAAACTCGAATTTGATAATTTATCAAGCGAATTTGAATTTAACTAATTCCGTATTGGACAGGTACGAATAATCAACGCGAGAATGCTCCATACGCAAAAATAAATGAAAAAAGTAAGAATAAAATTTTTTTTCGTTTAAAGTTATTTTCATGAAAGTAGAATATGTTTCGTTAAAAATTGCCTTGGTACATACAGTGTGCGTGATAAATTTTCAAATTCGATTTTCTCGATAACAGAGCATTTTATTTTACATCTTTTATTTATTTTTGCGCGTAAAATAAATTCCTGTTAATTATTTTTTTTTCACTTCTAACATTAGTTAAATTCAAATATATTTGATAAATTTTCACTCATTTTTTCAAGTAGAATCTTACTTACGGGACACCTTGTATAATACAGTATGTACATGCGCAGCCACATGTTTTCTCAAAATTAAACAGATGTTTTCTAAGTAGTATACAAGTACTTATGTGTATATATAAAATAGTGCGACCCCACAGACTTAATAGACGCAACAAAATTTCGTATAAATCGCATCTTTGTAATTTTTTTTTTAAATACACAACGGACTGATAATAAAAAAAAATTTGAATTTAATCGTATATCGTAACTCGTAAAATTATCATTCGTTTAGTTAGATAGTAGCCTATTTTTCATGCTTTTTTTCGTTGTAATATGTTTTCAACACTTCAAGAAAAATATACCGAATTTTTCAGAATATTTTTAATAAATGAGAAACAATATTTCATGAATAGCAATTAATTAATTAACTGGTATCATTGAAGTTGAAAAGGTAGGAATAAAAAAGTTTCATTTATTTACAATGAAGATCATAACTGTATCAATAACAATGAAAAATTGTCGATAATTTAAACCAATTTTTTTAAATGATTTATCGATTTAAATCATTTCAATAAAATGATGAAACACTACTGTATTGAACGTTGAATATTAGGATTAAACAAAACAAATATTCAAGAAATTCTAATATTTCATTATTTAATCCTAATGTTCAAAATTTAATAAAGTGGTGAAAAAAAAATCATACAGCGAGTTCTATGTGATTGTTGCAAAGAGAAAATTTTTTAATAATTTTGAATTTTCAATTTTCAAGAAAAATGTATCGTCACTTCTTCCACATTTGCTACGCGATGTAAGAGGAAAAGAGAAAAAAGAAAGAAAAAAACGAACTCGCTACATTTAAAGTAAAAGCTTCGTGTTTTAAGTCGTGTCCATGGAACGCTGTATGATCTTCTTTTACAAAGTTATATGATCTTTTCTGTTTAAGGTTTAATTCGATAATTTTTCATTGGTACAGTTATGCTCCCCACTGCTATTTCTTGCACTATTAGCGCTAGTAGCGCTAGTAGCGCTATATTTTACAAATGGTAATGCTGCTGAAAATTAGCACAGCAATTAGTATAGCAACTCAAAGAGACAGATGCGATATCGTTTTTGTCGTCAAATGTTTAGGAAGATGAACTTTAGGAGGAATTCCGAGGTTAGGGGTATAGAAGGATTCTCGAGAATTCAGAATTCCCGAATCAAGGAGATCTTATCTCTAAGGCATTTCGTGTTCAGGAATATAGGTGGGTCGCCCTGAAACTTTCTACTCGGCATTCCTGGCACAACCGCGCTATTCGGCTTGGTTCAAGAAGCTATAGGGCTTACCCAAGGATATGCAAACGCGCGCGATAGTTCACCACTATGCCAGATCGTCTGCCCTTTTCGAGATTTCAGCCTCTTTGCGTCCTATGCTTGGAGGACTATACTTACTTAATTTGATTAAAAGGATTTGGGTGTGTAGATATATTACATATATATCGTTTGACGCCATGTTCGATCACAACGTACAGACTTTGTATTTTAAATTAATCCATTTGCAGATCAAGTTAGTCTTATTGTGAGTCAAATTCGTCATTTTGCAAATCAAATTCACCTTGTTGGTGGCTCGAAAAAGTGAAGCAATACACTTTATTATTTCTACCACCATATTCTCCAACGATGAACAATCCATTGAAGAAGGTTCTTCAGAAAAATTAAATTCTTCTTGAAGAAATATTTTGGTTGAACATTCAAGCCATGAACGTTTGACGAATGTTGTTAATCATTCTGTTGCAACTATCACTCCTACAAGTTATTATATGAATATGTATATGTATAAAATTGCCTCCATGCAGCGTTATAGATCAGTCTGTATAGTACATGTGTGTGTACTATACAAATATTTTTAGTGTTAAACAAGCATTTCATGTTAATCTCATATCGTTTTATGTTACTCTAAGTATCATTACATACGTGCAATGAAATTTTTATTTCGGAGTAATCCTACTTTGCGTAGGATTTGATTTTTGTCACGATGGCTTGAGAAAACAAAATTTGTAGGAAAACTTGATCTGCAAAAGTGTGAATTTAGTGCAAAAAAGGGCGAATATGATCTGCAAAAGGGTTAACTCAGGGTGCAAAATCTGCAAGAAAGTCGAACGGATAAGATGTGAGAACAATGACCTGGAAGAAAAGATCGCGAGTCGCGCTTCCGCGCCGTAAAATTGACGTTATCTTACGACGTCGATGGAGGGAACGATCGTCGAACGGGAAAAGTTTTTGGGAAGGGAGAAGGCGATCGGGAAGCTTTTGGAGGCCGTCCAGATTTTTGATTCGGGCAAGTTCGACGACGGGTTACAACGGTGGCCAAGTTATCGGTGGCTCGTTAATCAACATCTGATTTATCGTCTGCCGTTGGACTCGGGCGTTCCAAGTTTCTAGGAAAACACGTAGCCACGGTGTTCCGTTTTGAGGAAAGATCCAGTCGACCTAGGTCGACGAGAAAAAAAAAAAATCTGGAACCTAGTTTTTATCGTCGAATTATTTTCGAGGGAATCGCTTCTCTTTCATTAGGTGCATTACCAAGATATTTGCCAATTTAAGCTTCCACTGTTCTTCAGTTCGTTCGCGGATAAAACGTTGTACAGCGTGGGGGGGGGGAGAGAGAGAGAGAGAGAGAGAGAAGTTTTAATATAATTTATACTGGACTTGCCATTGGTCGCAGTATTATCATGCAAAATCTTTAAAATAAAGTATATAAGAAAGTTTGAAAGAAAGACACGCTTCCGTGAACTTTCTTCAACTAAACCTCCCTGCATTGGTAAAT
Organism: Tetragonula carbonaria; assembly: GCA_032399595.1. Taxonomy (NCBI): domain Eukaryota; kingdom Metazoa; phylum Arthropoda; class Insecta; order Hymenoptera; family Apidae; genus Tetragonula; species Tetragonula carbonaria. The sequence continues at coordinate 9,436,909 of JAUCRC010000015.1, read as the reverse complement.
AACTGTGAGCGTGCTGCGCTCGTTAGAATTTTCACGATCGAACCGAGAATATTTCCCGAAAAAGTTAGTTGGTGCTGGCGAAGAGTTTATAAATACGAGAAGCGGCGGTAGCATGTATTTCGTTGAAAACTGCAACAAAATCTCTGTAACGTGTCGATGGAAATTTCGAACGAGCGAAAACCGATAATATCGGTGAGAGAGATGATTCTGTCCTTCGAGGCTGAATACCCGGTGTATTTTGCGTGAGAGAGCACGTATAACCACGCGTGCAGATCGACGCCTCCTTCTGCGACTACTAGATCGCTAGATGTCGATCTAATTGCACGCATACTTGCATCCCGTATATTCAAACGGCGTCGCAAAGTATCCGCGCGAGAAATGAAAAGTCTCACGATAGCTTTCGTCGCTCGTGGTTGTGTATATTCGTACCCGAGATATCACCACGTTCGTGAATAAAACTATGTTTTCGTGAATAAAAATGTTTTCAATCACGACGATTATGTGTATCATACGTCATTGTATGCCTCTCAGGAAATAATTGTTAATTCGTTTCTCCGCAGACGAAAAATTTATCTCATTTATAATATACACAGTGATGATGAGCAAAACTGAACACACATATGGATTTTTAACATTAATAATATATTATCGAATGTTTGCATATAGAATACAAAAAAAAAGTATGTACCGTTTCGTAGGATGTTTTGGCTTTCAAATAAAAATTCCATTGTCATCGTCACTGTTCTGGCAAATGTAAATTGTTCTCGTGCAGTCCGTTTTGCACAATCAAAATTTTAAAACTCAATACTTTAAACTGTCGTAACTCTGTTAAAAACAATCACATAACAATCTACTTTTATTCTAATTTTAAAACGCAAGGCTTCTGTTTTCACTGTCCTGAATTCGTCTTTTCCCAAAGATATTTTAACCCCACGTAGCAAACGGTGTTGTTTTTTTTTCTTTAAAAAAAATTGTAGAAATTCATACTTATATAAAAATACTAAGGAATTTTATTTACGACTTAAATCCATCGTGAGCTTGAAAAAAATTAAAGTTTAAAATTTGCTGATTTTTTTTAATCATTTTATTGAATATCGAGCATTACGAATTATACGAGAAAAATTCAAAAAATCCCATTTCGTCGCCTAATCCTAACGTTTGACGTTCAATAAAATTGTAAAAAGATCATATAGCAAGTTTTAAGGAATCGTTGTAAGGAGAAAATTTCAATTTGCCGAACCGTAATGGATGAAATTGCGAAAAAAATTGTTCAACGTTTTTGCAGATGTTTGGATTTCTACAATTTTTGAAAGTAAAGGTACTCTTACTTTCTCATCTGTTACATGATGTAAAACTATCCTTGGAAAAGAACAAACCTGGAACAGACAAAGTAGAACTTTATATTTTAAGATGGGTATCCAAGTCGATCCAAGTAGATTCTTATATGATTTCCTTTTACGAAGTTGAAGTATCGACAATTTATCAACATGTGTTTAATTATGCCCCTTAGATGCTATATAGATTTCGATATAGAGCAAAGTATAAGAGCCGGTATAAACGATATGGCTGTTTGATTCAAAAGTAGCGTTCCTACGATTCCGTATTTTCATCGAAAATTCAACTCTTACTTTGTTTATTTATTCTGCTATTTGCAGTCTCACAAAATAGACACGAATACGTTCTTCATTACATTTTGCTTTCGTCATAAAAGAAGGATCAACAGAAATATATAAATGAAAATGTTTTGAGTTATCGATTCGGCAAAATTTGATGTTTGAACTTTGCTAAGTTTAATGGTATATCGTACATATAGTGACTATAAATATTGAAACTGTTATAATTTTGTAAGAAATCGTACAACAATAAACTCTGAATATTTTTTGAACTTGAAACCTTTATTTTCCAAGCATCGTACAAAGCATCGTCGTTTCGTATCATAAGCGAAGATATTTTTTTTCTCAAAAATTCTATAAATTATCATAGAATTTAAAAACATTGAAAATTTTTTTTATGACACAATCTATAATGAATTTGAAGATTGAACCGTTCTCTTCTTTTTACAACGACCGCCAAAAATTTGATGTATGCCATTTTATTATGCCACTTTAAATATTGGATGATGAAAATTCAAGAAATCGTAACATTTTCTTCATTATATTCGTTTTTGTCTGATATTCGATGATTTGGCGAAAAGAAATCATACAGCAAGTTTTCAGCGACTTTTGTAAAGGAGAGACTTTATTATAGATTAATCAAAATATTTTTTCAATATTTTTATATATTTTTATCTTGCTATAAGTCTTCACTTTGCCATATTTCGCGCAGCGTGAAAACATCGTATCATAATCAGAATGAACGATGCATTTTAAAAGTAGAGATTTCAAGGCTAGCAAGTTAATTGTTGTTTTTTTACAAAATTATAACAGCTTGTTTAAATATTCAAATAGTGAAATAGGAGCCATTGTACTTAGCTGAAGGCATATGTACATTATAGACATTATCTGTACTTTATAAACTACAGGTTGCCAGTACAACCGAACAACGTTTTGTTTCTGTTTGTCCTCGTGATATTTTCGACGTGAAAATTTCTCTCCTTTAACGTTACAATAGTCAGCCCGTAGGTTTAATGGTCCGGGGATAATGCTCGAAAGTTCCTCGCCCATTCGTGGACTATCAGGGCGATGTAAATCCTGTCTATCTCGTAATCGAAGTCCATGCCGGCGGCACTCTTCCTCCTCTAGAAGAGATCCTTTGTTCCCGACTTAAATCCTCGAGTGTAACCGAGGAGGAGGAGGAACACCCTCCTTTGCTTCTATAGTTCTTACGAGGACGAGACCCAAGAGAGATGTTAGCTCACTGCTTTACGTATTTCAAATGCAACGATGTTCTCCATTTGCAATGATCCTCCAGAATCGTTAGAAAATCAAGCCTTGTCGGCTAAAATTGACCATTTGGTCGTTCATTGTAATAATTCAGCATGTAACGCGTGGAGAAATATCTCTAAGAACGTCTAATCGCAGTGTTGTTCGACACTCAATTATTATCTGTTATATTCTTTCGATATGCAGAGCTGTAATTAGAAAATTATCACTTACTTTCAATAGAGAGAGGAGAACAGAATTGATAACATGCCGCGACATTTGCAAGGTAATAGTCGAAATCTGCTTTGGCGAGAAATATACGTACACTGGCTGTACGTATACGAAAATATTTAAAACATGATACGTATAATGGAAAATATAACGGACATAGAATCTCCAGGTAATAAATATTTTTAAATTTTTATATATATGATGTGTATAGGGTATATGTGAGGATTATGTGTATCAATTTCATTCAAAATCGGACAACGTGCATCTGAGGGAATATGAAAATCTATGTACTAACTACGATTCGAGTGAATCGATACGATGAACGTAACAAAGATATCTCACACACACATTTCATACATATTAGTCTGTTGTAAAGGCCATAAAATGAATCGTAAAAAAAAAAAAAAGAAAATGAATAGAAAACGGAAAAAGCAAAAAAGAGAATTAATAATAAAATGTTGCAAGGAAGGAAAATCTGTAGAGGAAACTTCGAAACTTATAAACAGAAGCATGTGTATAATTTATTACATCTTCGGAAGATATAAAAATGAAGAAAATATTGCAATTAAGCCTCGTACCCAACGAACAAAGAGATTAACGTAGAGAGGAGAAAAGTAGCAACACAGATTAACAAAGCACATCTGGAATTATGTCATAGATTACTGAGAAAATACGGTTTAAATACATAAGTTCCAAGGAAAGAACTGTTCATTAGTAAAAAAAAAAAAAAAGAAAAAAAAATAGGGTTTTACGTTTAAAGTATGCCAAAGAATTTACAAAGATAATTCTTTCGGGGATACAGTATTGTTCTCCGATGAAAGTGAATTTGTTGTTTTTGATGTTCGTAAAACTGCATAGAAGACAAAAAATACAGAACTAAATCCAAAAAAATCTACGATTTACAATAAAATACGATGGAAGATCGATGATGGTGGGGCGCTGCATGACAGCAAGTAGAGCTGGGATTTTCTATTGAGCGGAATTTTAGATAAAATGAAATTTACTAGAAAATTATTACTTTCAACAAGACAACAATGCGAAGCATTCGGCTGAAATTGTTAAAAAATGATTACTATGCAACATTCCACGTACATTATCGCATCCACCATAGAACATTTATGGACAGAAGATTAAGAATTACGAAAGTTAAGTCAAATGACAAAATAAAGCAAAAAATTCGTGCAAGCAATGGCAATCCATTTAGTATAAATATTATTTCAAGGTTAGTATCTTCCATCGGAAATCGTCTTCGGTAAATGATGAAAAGCGAAAGATGGATCGACAATTTTCTTACTGAAAATTCCAAACATATATATTAATGTAACCATTGCGAATACTTTTGTGATCCATGATGTTTGTATTAGTTACAATAAAATTATACTCCTTCAGACGTATGTTGTTTGACTTTAATGAAATTAATATACATACGTACCCACATATGTAGAAATTTAAAAATATCTATTATTCTGAAGATTTTGTGTCCATTTCCGTTGCAAGTATATCATATTTTAAACATTTTCGTAGGTCAGTATATTCGATGAATATCTATTATTAACGTACGCAAAGGATATGTGAAACACGAGGAAACACGCTTGTTGAGAAGAAGCTGATCGAAACAAGTTAATTTCCACGTCCACATTGTGATTGGCATACACGTTGTATATAAGAGATATCGACGTCGTAGATGCGGTCGAAGGTGTTGTGTGGATGTCGTGTACATAGCCACCGGAGCATTGTAAATTTCCGGTACGTGCCGTATAGGCGGAACGAGCCTCGTTTCCCGTTCCTCTTTGTTTTCACTTGTAAAAGACACGCACCTCTCGATCGAAATAATATCGGTGAATTTAACTTCCCGAGCGCATTGTACCACGCGCCCAATTTTTACCTCCAGCTCCTCCAATTTCTTTTTGATTCTTTCCTCATCCTTGGCTCGCTTCCTTTTCTTTATTCTTTATTCTTGACTTGTTCTTTTCCTATCTCTCTCTCTCTTTCTATACCTCGTCTCGTTCTTCCTCGCATTCTCATCTTGTTTCTTTTCGCGGTTCAGAGCCGCGAGAAATTGTCCTGCTCTTACTTTTCCTTTCGCTCCGCTTAAGTCGCTCGCCTTAAAAAACAAAATCATATCGCTCTTATTGCGGGAGTTTGTTGTAACTGGTATTTTCGTCAACGTTTTCCCTGACGAAAGGGACGATTGCGCGAGAGCTGGAAAAAATTTTAAAGCCAAGTCGAAATTTCACGTGCGAGATAAACGCAGTCTCCCGAAAATCACGACACGGAAGAATGTACGACTGGTTAAGATAAACATTGTATAATTGTCGCTGCGATGGAAACAACCTAAGGTTTGCTTTAGCAAGTCAAATGATACAGTTATACTGATAATGCGCGAATACGTTCGAATTGATTGTTCGATGTGAATTGTTGCACTCACCTCGTGCAAAACAGATATGAATTTAATTGACTGTCACTTTTTCCTTGAGTAGTCCTCTATTGAGAATATTGTTAACTTAATAGGTCCGTTAATAACGGGGAAATGAATTTTTTGCTTTAAAAAAGAGGAGTGATATTTTACTTAGGGATTTGTTAAATGAAATTAAAGAGACACTTAACAAGCAAATGAATTTTCGAAATGGAAATTGTAGATGTGCTTGAGAATCGAATATTCGTCAACCGTAGATGTAGTCTCAGTCATAATTGATCGAATGAAAAATCTAACTGATTTATATGATTTGAGTATGCAAACGATCAATATGTTGAGGTCTTTAATTGCCATAATTCGATTACGTATAGTATCGGAAATATAATATAAATATACTTCGATAATTATAAATATACTTCGATATAATTATAACCTAACACACATGATGATATCGCAGAATACATAACACATCTTAAATTAACGTCTATCAAACATTACAAAAAAGAAAAAAGTAATAAAAATAATACGATTTTATTTTTGAAAATTTGAAAATTATTTGATATATTAAAATTACATATATGTACGTACGTATATTCACTGTTGTGTTGTATGTAAAAAAATATTATTTAACCTAACGTTACATAAAATATTTTTCTATATTATGTTTTAGCAAGTTCCATAGCTTTATTATATAACATATTACGTATAGCATAGGTTTAGCAACTATTTGCCAAAAAAGATTGATCGATCTTATTTTCAACATTTTCCCGGCTGGATATTTAAAGTGACAGCGTGTGAGAAATATTATTTATTAGAAATACTATTTTGATTTAACTATTATAATTTTATTAATACTATAACAATCGACCCCTTTAATATAATTGATTTCAGACTTTCTTACAACCGCTTAAAAGATATGGGTATCCTTGTCAAAATTAATATTAATTTTTCTTTGAACAGAAACATAAACGTATCTATCGCATAAACGTATTTATTTTAATTATCATTTAAATTATAATGATTTACACGTGGAATATTTTGATATAGTTGTTCTGTTGTTAATAAATGTTTTCACTTATTTATTCATATTGGGTGACAAAAATCAAGTACGCATATTAAGTCCAATATCTATTTAGATAAGTTATACGTCCATTTAGAATTACGATAATTGAAAGTCAATATCAATATGTCGTATAGATATGTACGTTGTAACTTGTGCTTGACTATAAACTTTTCTTTTTTTTTTGCGATTAACAAAGATGTAACGACCATGTTGTGACTTCACATTCTCGTTGAAATTTTTTGCTTCGCATTACGATTTTCCTTCATTATATGAACTAATTGGGAAACAAAAGTGTTCAGATAAGAGAATTTTCACATAAGAAACCGACAAGCGATTAGGATTGAATTTTATTACTTAAGACACAATGAGATAAAATTGATACCATTTGTTTCTAAATATCTATAGATGTTTTAGACATCTAGATTACACAAATAAAAAAACATTATTATTCAGTTAAATTGTTTTCCTCCACTGAAGTCTTTCGACTATTGAAATATATTTGCTGTTTGCATTTACTCTAAATAATTTTTAATAATATGTTTCCGGTTTTTTATATTGGTGATGGTTGATCTTGCAACGCCATATTTTTGCGCTGCACTTGTTACACATGTTCAAGTTTTTTTAATTATGTCAGTTTTTTTTCAATTGTTACGTTTTGGCCATATTACGATGTAAGTTATATCACGTAACTTCGTCAGTGATTACGTCAAATACTATCGTCAATTTCAAAGTTCACAAACATTGTAAATTGATCCAAACATTGTAAATTGATTTCATTCACAAGAAATATGTAGAAACATTTATACGCATATTTTTATTACAATATGTGTTATAATATGCTTTGTAGTAGGAAATATACAGTTCATACAATAGAAAGTTCAAATAACAGATGTTCGTATGATGGAATACGGAAAATGATGAATATAATAGAAAATGGAGGAAATTAACGAGATCCGTATAAAATCTACATTCTTTTTTTTTTTCTTTTTTTAGCAATTTGTTACTATTGGCATGTAAAAGGATTGTAAAAATTCGTGGAACGTTTTATCCGAATATGCACATATCCCGATAAGTGAACATGCGCAGCGTTATTTCCAGTGATATCCACTAACCATGGTGTATGGCGAGGCAAAAATTACGATTCACGTTGCAGGGGAAGGGAGTGACCAAGAACCATAAAATTTCGGCTTACCCACTATCCCACGTTCGTTTTTTGCTTGTCTACGCAACGACTGCGCGAGATAAAGCCAGGAAATACGCTTGGATTAAGGGGATGCGCATCTCGTGTACACCCTTTATAATGCAATTTTCGGCGATATCTATCTGAATAAACAAATACAGCAAAATTACCATGGATTAACATTACAGATCGAAATATAACAATTGAATTTACCGCTGATATAAAACAGGCCTGCTGTTATTTTAGTCAACTTCTTGATCGTTATTTTAAATCGATCGCAACGCGATATTTTATTGACCAAGTAACGTAAAATATAACGTTATTAATGAACACGGAATAAGTCACATTGGATCGTAGCGCGTGAAGTCTGTTCAATTTTTTTTTTTTGGTAATTTTTTTTAAACCTTTGATTTTTGTTTTTTGCACAGTGCTGGGAAAAAAGTATTAAAACTCTGCGCTCAAGCGAAAACAAAATTGTTTTCGTATTAAAAATAAATAGAAAAAGCAATTTACTTATGTGGAATTGATAGTCTGACATTTCAAGGATAATAAGTACAGTTAAAAACACAGAACAAAACGATTTGTTCGAAGTTATGTTAAACAAATACAAAAAAAGGTTAAACAACACATTTGAAAAAGTATTGATATTCTTATAGTTAAAGCAATATAATAATAATTAATCGCAAATATTAATATTTAGTATGCCCTTTGTTTCTTGTAACCTCTCTTAAACGTTTTGGCATCAAATCGACTAATTTTTTTAATGAATGCTGATTCAATTTTATTCCATTCTTCCAATAATATAGATTTCAATTGATTTTTGGTCATTATGCAGTATTTCCTTGAAACTTGCATGCGAACTATACGTGCTACACGTTTAGGGATTCATTGTTACTTTAGAAATAAAAATCACGCTTTAGAATTTTTCGGCGCTTTTTTTAAGGTTATCTTTTAAAATGTTTGAAATAAACACTTTCCTATTATTTTGTTTATAAATATGAGCCAATATCTAGATACCATGCAACCTCAAACTAGTACACAACCATCGTCATACTTGAATTCAGTATTTACCTTCCTCCACATTAATCGATACGATTATCGTTTCTGAATAAATTAAATTTGCTTTCGTCAGACTACGATACATTGTCCCAAAAATTTAAATTCTTTGTTCAGATGAATTGTTTTCTTTCACTCTAATTAGCATTACTAATTTCTTCTTGCAATTTTGGATGCATGACTTGTCCTTTTAAGCAACTTTCGAACAACTGACGAACTTTGTCTAAGTTTTCATATTCTTTTAATTGTGCGGATATCTCTGATGACGTCAATTTTGGTAACTTCTGCAAGTGCTATGTTTTGATACCTTTTAATTATCCTTCTTATGGTAAATTTGCTTTTGTTAAACATTTCTGCGATTTCCGAGTAAGATTTATTTCGACTGTAATGATCCAACATTCATTCTTCTATTGTTATGTTTTACGGTCCATTTTTAATATTATTCAAATAACCTTTGTTAATACGAAATAATTTTATTTTCCCTACTTATGTTTAACTAAGGAGTGGAAATCCCTAAATGTGTGTGTACATGTACTTAGAAAGTCACTAAAATGTCAGGGATGCAGTTTTCACACTTGTCGTTGAGTCTTTTCTCATATTTGTTTAACATAACCTCGAATAAATCTTTTAACTGTACTTATTATTTTTGAAATTTACACGAGTAAATTGCTCATTTTTCCTACTTATTTTTCAATACAAAAACAATACAATTCAATACAGTTTCGTTTTCGTCTCGAGTGCAAAGTGCCAATAGACTTTCTCTATAGTTTCATATTTTCTTTGTCGTGCTTGTAATGATTGTAATTTCTTAACATCTTATATGCTAAGAATATAAAGATATCTTCTGACGATATAATGAGAATAATACTACTGTATAATAATCAATACACTACAAAATAATCCACGTAAATCAATAGCGTAATTTTTTGGAACCGAAAGCACTTTCGTAATCAACGTGACTGAATTGTTATCAGTTACCGGTTGGTGCGTTTTTTCTCGTTCTCGGAGAAATGTTCGGGCGACTGTTGGTCGGATTTCCAATTATTATCCAATTTTAGATATTTGCACTGATCGGGCTTAAGTGTCTCGCTTTGAATCGCCAGCCGCGAATGCTCGAAGTCGGCAAAGGTCCGATAACACGATTTACCGACAAAGGATACGTGTCGCCTTTGTCCAGGTAATTGAGGTCGGTCTCATCTTTCTTCCGTTATCTGCCTGCCGAAGATGTTCTGCGTTTGTTTGCAAGCTGCGCTAACGTTTCTTCTTCCCTGTCCAAGCTCCACATCTTTTATGTGTATCTTCTTCAGTAGTTCTCTTTTTTTTTTTTTGGCTACTACATATCTTTGCTCTCATAAGCCTTACATTTGGACACTTAGTATATTTGTATTGAAGGTCTTAAAAATTGAAAAATGTGGACGTATCTTTTCTCGTTTAAGGAAAGAATCACTGCATAAATTTTGGAAGTGCTATCAAAAAATAAAAAGAAAAAAAAATGTTTATATTTTCTTCTAATCCGCCGTGTTCCTTTATTGCGGTTACTATTCTTGGCCATTCGTGTGGTCAACTTTTTGAACGTTTCCACCGATGTGTTATTCCACTTCTCGCTGCAGAATGTTCCATAAACCTGTTTTTGAAGTAGTACAACATTTTCGTACTTGCCTGTCTAGTTTGTCCCAAAGTTGTCTCAATGGGATTCAAATTGGAAGATTGAGGTGGCCATTTCATAATTTTCAGTGAATTATTGCTTTGGGATTTGATTTAAATTTGTGGATATTTTTGAAGCATGTTTAGTATCATTGTCGCGCATAAAATTTGGTCCAATTCACGTAAAATATTTAAATATTGTTCTTTGTTTAAAAGAATTATTTATTTGAATTAAATCACCTCCTTGCCTCAAAAGAAAATAACCTCATGGATTGTCCCTATGTTTCATTAATGGCACTAAACAGTCAGAATCGAACATAAACACGTTGTTTGACGAAACTCGAATCTTTTCCCAATCGTCCAGTTTTCATGTTCCTTTGTCCATTGCGACATCTTTATTTCGTTTTGCTTCCTTGATAAAAGTTTCTTAACAGCTACACAACCTCGAAGGCCATTTTCTGAAAGTCGTCGCTTCTTATAAACTCTGATTGTTCTAAGACTTATGTGCAGAAGTGTACATATTATATTAAAATAGTCTACTGCTTGATTCGTGTCATGTTTGAAACCGCGATAAATCTCCCCGATAAACCTCATTGTTCTGTTCAGGTTAGCTCCGATATAGAAATAACATGGTTTTTCGCAGTTTCTGAAATGCGCTGCAATACGATGCAAACTGTTGGATGACCTAAATAAATGAGTGATTCGATTTCAGTGCACAGAGATTGGCTCGGCTACAATTCGGATTAATTAAATTTTCCTCTTGTTTCCTCAATTCGTCTTTTCCTCTTTTTTTTTATTTTTTTCTCTCTTTCACTCTTTTTTCTTTTCTTTTGCCTTGTGACAGACATATACGCATGCTGTAATACACCGTTGAGAAAGAATTCGAATGTACCTATCATTGATCGTATTATCGTTCTTCGTTTTTTAATGGAAAGCATTTTTTTTCTTTTTTACGAAATATTTCAATTCTTATTTTTCTCGATCCTCATTTCGATTTTAATATATTGTTATTTCAAATTCGAAATTGCGTTTTGGAAATTTCATGTTGAGGACAGTTTTCGAAATTTCGAAATTTCGAAATTCGTTGCTTGAGAAAAATATTTTTAAAGCAGAGCTTTAGAAAGACAGAGGCGCAGCTTCAAAAATCAAAATTTAATCAAAACACGAATATTTCACCTGTTGTTGCAATTTATCATGTTTAAGAAAAGCAACAGTAAGCTTACATCATTGATCGTGTTTAATCGTTTTATTTATTTACGTTGTCATTCACGTAGTAAGGATCTATACTCGTGTCACAAACTTTCTAAAGTTTGAAACATTAATATACGAAAATTATGCATAACTTCATTTAATTTAGAAAACTTTCGATTTCGGTCGAGATAAGAAGGAAGCATTTCTTTGCGGCAAATACGATCGATTTGAACGATAAATTCATTTGTGGCAATTTGTCACACGGCGGAAATGTTTTCCATCTCGATCGAATACTGCCAGGATTATTCATCGATCGTTGATTAAAGAACGCAGCGACGTAATTGAAATTAATGTCACGGCAATCGATATTGTGAACCATCGAAACAGTTTGTGATTGCGTGCCGTTTGAAAACGCGAGTCAGGCACGGCGAGCGTGGAAAACCGCACGCGCCTACAGAAAATCAATAACGCAGCCTCCGCGTGCCTGGCAGAAGAGTTTCCCTCCTCTTGTCGTGGAATTATCATTGACAATGCATGTTATTTTTACGCGATAACAAATACACACATTCCTACATCGAGATACGACATTGGGAGATGTAAATTTCGTAATACAAACCGAGTAGTTCTCTTACTTCTTCTTCGAGACAAAAGAAAAAAGTCCTTTTTGACTTCTTGACTCTGTCTTGGTTTGGAAATCTACAATTTTTCAATGTGAATGTGTCAATCGGACATTTGAAATTTTTCATTTCTTTACAACGATTTATACAGCGACATTCGTGCAAGATCGTAAGGAAATCAGATCGTTTGGAAAATGTAACGAGTTAGTTTCAGCGTTGCAGAAAGAAAGTTAATAAATTTGAAAAATTGAATTTTAATTTTAAATATCGGCTCTCAGTTTTCATCGAATATAATTTTAAGATTTATTTCATTTCTCATTTAGATAATATTCTGTCGAACCTGTAAAATTGCTAAATTAGCTTGATTAATCAATGGTAATTCACGTTCCGCGTGTATGCTCGTCGTCATTGATGAGAGCCGTGGATTGAAATGTTTGATAAAGCCTCTACGGGCAGCTCTTAATAAATACACGGCGAGCGCAACCGGGCGATTTTCATAGTTCTTTGTCTCACAAAGCAAAATCCAGTATAAATGTCAACAAGAGAAAAATATAACCGGCCTTTTATTCTTCAACGTATCTGGCTTTCTGTGAAGCTGCTGCTGCGTTATACTTTCAGCATCGATAGACGGGGCTCGGTCGCGCGTGTGTAAAACGCGAAACGATGGTAACCGGATTTCCCTATCATCCGTGAAATTGTGTTACCACAATGTGCGCATTTCCCATGATTTACGAAAAAGAAAAAAAAAAGAGCAAGAGCAGCGTGGGTGTGCTCGGTTCTGCTGGTTGAAACAATGAATAAGAAGAAATCGATATAAATGCGCGAGGCGATATCGAGTGAAACGAAAATGAAACAAACGGGCCGAGAACTAAGAAGAAAAACGGAACTGAATAAATTTACAACGAACAGGAAAATAGAAGAGAGCGTCGTCCGTTGCGCGCTGTTCTTCGCTGATCCTTTTCGACAGGAATTGGATTAAGCAAAAGAACTGAAGCAGAGAATCGGAAATAAGAAGGAAGCAGAGGTAGAAGTCATACTAGGTTAAATTAAATCACGTTGAATAGACGGGAACATTCGTCCCTGTTAATTGACTCCTCTGCCTACGGCACTTCTCGTTGCAATTAGAGCAGGCCGATTTCTTATTATTTCACATCTCGATGGTTCCCTTTGTCTCGCGTATCGCGGATCGCATTGTAAATTTTTTATATTGTTGTCATTTTCTTAAGTTCCATTGCACGACACAGTGATTTCAGTTCCTTGGCGACGCGAGGCTTGAATGTGAGTCGTTTATTTTTGAAAGTGGCACAACTCACTTTTCAATACTGAAAAATGGCGATTCGTTAACGATCGACGACTGTGCGAAATTATTATACCAAACAGAATATAAACATCCGAAATGAATAAATACAAATCTTCTCGAAAATTAGTGTCGATTTTTCTAGACACGTTGAAATGCAAACCCTTATAAATACCTTATAAATACCTCGATTTAAAAACAAATTGACTGACTAGGCTACTTTAGAAATAAACGGTTCGGATATATATATCGTCTTAATGTGATCGCGTTGTTGCTACAACGTACGAATTTCTTAATTTCTTGCCTATCAAATAAAGTTAAAAATATCATTCCTAAGATTCCTATTTTTTTCTTTCTTTCCGATATACTTAGGAAATTTAATTTCTGGTGATTAGCCTTTGACTCTCAAAAATTAGAAACTACCTGTTTCACAATGAGAAATATTTAAACTATGATGTGTAATACTTGAATTGTGAAATATTTAAACTATGATGTGAAATATATATATATATATATATATATATATAATATTTAATTATATGTAAATATAATTATAGAAAAAATTACAAAATACTTAAACTATGTATAATTAAATATAAATAAAAAATATGACTATATACCTTACACCGGATGAGTCACCTAAGATTAGAAGCTGAAATATTTTCTAAACGATATTTTAGGCAAAAGTTGAATGGTTTCGAGAAAAGCATTATTTGACATGATTATTATTTTTTACAATGACACGTGCTTTTTTACACATTTTTAAAAATGAAATCGTGAATATATTTTTTTAACGCAGTGATCAATTCAGCTCGTCATTCTCTATAAAAAGAATACTGAATTTACATGCCGAAAAATCATTGATTCAGGAAATATTTTAATTAAAATAATTCGGAGCAATGCTCGTACGGTATCGAACTAGAAAAAGAGAAAAAAAACCTTCAAACGCATTCTGTGCATCAACTGATTAAAAACTGATAATTAATGCTCCTCTCGAAACTTTTGTCTGAAACATTTTTTGATGTAATTAATCGTTTCGAAAATATTTCAGCTTTTTATCTTAGATGACGCCCGGATATAGAGATTCTATATAGAGAAGCGACTATAATACATGACGAAAAATAAAAATTTCTTTTACTACAACAAATGATTCATTTCACAAAATTTTGTAAAAGATTGATACATGTTGAAGTAGAAATACGCTACTGAGAGGACCAATATGTAATATTTATAAAAATCAATATAAACAATAAATAGATAATATTCTCTGAATTAAAAATATTTCAGTTTCTTGAAGTCTCAAATGATATTTAAACGTTAAATGTTAGAACATCTCAATTGTCTGTTTGTTAAATTCTGCAATTCTTTGCAATTAAATTCACAGCTCCTTTTTCTCAGTTGTCTAACAATAAAATTGCGTTTACGTTGGAGCTACGATAAATGATGAGAATAGTGTCCATAGCAACGATAAAAGCATCGAATAGCCGACATTTTTATTCCTTCGGTATTATCGCCGCTCTCATAATTGAAGAATGGAGAGATTAATAAATGAAGTGTTTATCGCCTTCGTAAAATCAGAACACAAATCACTACATAGGTTTATTTTAAATAGATTATGAAACGAAATAACATTGAATGTAACATACAAGCATAAATATTCTACAATAATATTAGAATATTCTACAATATTTTATATTCTATAATTTTATAGAATTTTATTATATTTTATAATTTTAATTATAATAGATTTTGAACAGTTAGAATAGGATTGTAGTAATAAATACTTCCAATGAGTCACGTATATTTTGGATTGGTCGAATACAAATCACGACTCATATTTAATTCTTTTGAAAATTTTTGTAAAGTTGCTAAACGATGCTTCTCCATCAATAATTGTGTTGTGATATAAATAGCTTCAACAATATCATCCGCTATATTTTACGAAAGTTTTTATGACTGCTTGAAATTCTCCATTTAGAAAAAATAATTCCAAAGATACATTCAACGATCCTTCGTTCTCTTAATAATCGGCATTAAAATATTTTTTGTCTGTTTGATTACTGTCCAAGGTTTCGATAAATTCGTAAAAAGTGAATAAATTTCATCTCCTATGAATAGATAGGGTATAGTAATTTCGGAGTCCGGCGAAGCAGTGTCATTTGGAATTTTCGAGACGTTTAATAAATATAAAAACGCAATTATCGCTGCTCTATTGTAAACGCATCAAAGAAAGATATTTTTAACTTAGCTTTTTATCGCCGCTCTAATTGATCGTAACTTTAACGTAAATGTACCCAACGTTTTAAATTACCTACAATTTACATTACTTTTTTTGTAATTATCTAACAACTTTTTTTTTTTTTAAAACATGCTCAAAATTTTAAGTTGTTACAAATTTTGCATTGCAAAATGTTTGCAACGGAATTAAATGTTTGAAATAAACCTGTCGACATGTATAATAATGTCACTTGTATCTATATATTTTACTATAAATATATGAATTTATAATTCAAAGTGAATGATATATCTACTTTCAGTTTGAATTTTCACCATTGTTTGCAAAATTATCCGAAATGAATAATACCTCTGAGCTTCAAGTTTTTAAAAAGTTATCATTTTACAGAGAAAAGATTTTTAAATCTTACGGTTGAAAAATTGATTTTTGATTAGAAAGAGCCGCTTTTTAGACCAAGTGTAATTCATCGAGCAGGTTAGATGCTTAAGTTAACGTCAAAAATTATATAACGAGTATAACGAAATATTTTTTGACCGTATCTGTCAGCAATTTGAAATAACTTTCATTTGCAAATTCATCTATTATATACAGCGCATCTGTTTGGAGAAATTATCGTTGAAGAATTTCAATCGTAAATTTATCTAGCGAAATAACTGTACTTTCTTAAGAAAAGAGAGATTTCTTTCTCCTACTTTTTAAAAGTTAAGATTAACATTGAAAGTTAAGATTAACATTGTCGTATTTTTATGATTTATTTTCGTTAAAAAAAATGTCAACCATTGTTTTTAAATATCATTCTTATCTGCAAGTTTTAAATTCGTAATTAACAATCTTTGAATTACATATGTAACTCTTACTGCAAACAAAGAGTATGAATTTATTTTCAAATATCAATCTCTAATAATTTAGCTTAAACTGGAAGTTTGTTCTTGTAAACTATAATAGATGTGGAATATATCAAAAATTATATGTTGTGGAACTAGAATATAAACTAGAATATAAACTATTTTAAACCCAAATCATTGTCAAAAACAATGATTATTGCAACTTTTGCATTTTTTTTTTTCTTTAAGGTCAATAGAACTTACTTTATTTTTCTCATTTATCTGTAGTAAGTATACTTTTTTCTTTTTAACAATAAATCCATTTCTCCGCCTACCCGATTG
The DNA here is from genome assembly GCA_032399595.1 of Tetragonula carbonaria. Classification (NCBI taxonomy): domain Eukaryota; kingdom Metazoa; phylum Arthropoda; class Insecta; order Hymenoptera; family Apidae; genus Tetragonula; species Tetragonula carbonaria. The sequence continues at coordinate 9,419,951 of JAUCRC010000015.1, read as the reverse complement.
TTTTACTCGATTTATAATCATTTTTCTTCTCATTATTAAATTATTAAGTTCGCGGTCTGAATCATAATTTATAATACATTCGCGATGGGATGTCTTCTCCAATTACATAATGCACCAATCGATTTTAACGCATTAATTTTATGCTCGTCAATCAACGAAAATTTCTATCTTTAACATCAACTATGGCTGTTCATCAATTATTAGTTAAATCTTTAGCGGTTAGAGTAAATTTGAAAACTTGAGAACATCAACGTGCCATCTGTTAGTAGTTAAAATAGAAGGGTAGGCAGCAGTGTTACGACGAAATTGAATCAATAAATTCGCTCTCTCCGAATGCCCCTATTTCATCCAGCTCTTCAATTGCTGCTCCAATCATGTACTAATCCAATCTTCCAATCTACCGGTACACATTCGATGAAACTTTTTATCTGTTTGTGTTCTTGCATTCGTTCGTTATACATACCGAACAATTGTATGTACGTAGTCAACGTATGATACGAAGCAAGCAGTCTCTATAAAATTTATTTTTTAATTATCGATTCTACGAATGCAAAAATATGTGCAACTTAAATCATTGTTTGACAAAGAAAGAAAAAAAAGATACGATGGAACGTACTAACTTTCTTCGTAAAAATGTGTCTAGTTTAGCCTTTGTATTTGAATAAGAAACATTTTATTATTACGGCACGTGTATCACTGAATAGCTTATTGAAATAATTTTAATGGCAGAAGCTCTATAAAAAGGAGCGATAGGAGTTTGACTCTGATACACAACAGCACAGCTACTGTGAAGATTTTTGTTCATGCTTCGCTGTGAAAATATACAATATCACGATTTCTTTTTCTTTTCTTGCTTGTAAAACTGAAGGTAAAACTATAGTCTCTCAAGGTTTAAGAAAAAAAGAATTTACAGTTTAATTGCATTTTTGCTTCTCTGCTGCAACACGGAGTAGTGAGAAATACACGAAGTGATGAAAAGAATAGGTGCTATTTACTATATATTGCGAGTCAACGATAATATTTTATAGAATACATCATGAAAGTTTGTACTTTATCGTGAATATTTCACAATGTAGGGCATAGCTATAAAAATAGAATTTTTAGAAAGAATCATCAGCTTGCGTTGTTTGAAAGTTAATTAGTATCGAGAGAAAGTTAAATGATATTCTGACTAAACTATAATCTCAAGAAACGCGGATCTATATAATTAAGAAATTGGTATAAAATAGCGAAGAAAGATGTAAAAGATGTACGAATATATTTTTTAATATGCTTTTATTAATATGTTTTATACTTTCTATTTGTTTTGTTCTGCAGTACAGTAGTAATAAACAATAAATTATCTAAATGATCAACACGTTAGTAAGTAGATTATAATAAGTTATTGTAATAACAATAAATTATTTAGGTGAACTTGTTCGGATTGTTTTATATTATATTTTAATCATTAGCTGCTTATGGTGAACGTTGTATAGTCTAATGTGGTGCACGAGGTAGCAAAAATGGCACAATAAAACGAAATCACGAAGGCTATATATATTTTATGTATCAGATTTATTGAAAAGTAGAGAGCTCAGATCGAAATTTTTAGAGATAAACTATTAATCAATTATTATTATAAAATATGTATCTGATATTTTGATTTTAACTCTATCATATATTCATTGGAAAAAGTGATATGATTTATAAACATGTGTAGTAAAAGGCAACGCGTTACAGACTGGATGATAAAAAGCTGCTTTCTCAAATTACATTAATGACGATGGAAATAGTAATGGAAATAATAAGAAATTGATGAGTTTCCAGATAACTGACGAGACCATTTTTTTTATTTTCGCACTGTTCTTTAAAAAGGTAAAAGCGCTATAATTACGAGCCCAGCAACAGTTTAGCAGAAGTTTAAAACCGGTATGATTTTGATACTTTAATTGAATGAAGCTATGTATATCGAAATCGATATATGTACTTAGATTTTTCGATCATAGATATGTCTTTATTTTTAAAATAGATACGTATTTCTTTCTTAATTAATAATTAAAATCATAACTATACTCTATTGTAACACTAACACTAACTTACAAAATGATCAGAGGGATCAGTTTGTAATTTTTGTTAGATATTTTACAGGTTACAATTAGTGTATTTTTATAGATTTAAATTATTTTTCATGAAATGTATATATAAAACAATGTACATTGTATTATAAAGTTTTCTACTTTTTTTTTTTTTATTTTAACATCTCTGATAGAAATTTTCTGTTTTAATCGCCGGTAGTTCTAGTATTGAAACATTTATGCTTTTTTGACCCACTTTGACTCGTTTTTAATCTAATGATTTAATCTTGATCCTAATAATATATAAATAATTATAACATGTCACTGAACTATCAGAGTGTGAATATTTACTAATAAACTAAAAGTATGAATGTGTGAATTTAATACTATGCATATACAAACAAATTAATAAATTTCGAAATACTGTCATTGTCATTGAAAATGACATTTATTTATATTCCACGTCAGCTTTATCGCTAAGCCATAGCGTAGTCATAAAAAAGTATTATATATAATATTTCGATCGTTGAAGTAGTTGACGGTACATACGATTGACGTCACAATACTTGACGACACTTGGCGTTTCGGCTATTGTACCATTATATCTTTTCCATTCGCGAATGTATTATACGTAGCACGTATTACCAGAAAAATGCCCTAGTTTTGATATTGCAGCAATTTCAGTACTATGTATATCGGTTTCGACATAACTATTAACTTTGCTAACATTATACATTTATTACGTACGAGGTATGGATAAAATTGTAGAATGATGTTTTTCCCTCTTACGTTATCAACGTGGTAGTCGCTCATGAAAATTCGAACAGTATATCGAACAGAGATAATCGCAAAAAAGAACAACAAAATTTTTCGTTACTCTTACTTATTTATTGATACTTTTATTTATTCGTATTATCATAAATATTTAGTGTAGCAAATGTTCAAAATATTGGCCTCTTGCAGCAACACCGCTCTAATTTAAGACATTGATCTTGTGTTATTTGCTGCATTGCGATTTTTAAGTCGTCTTTTTGAGTTTATTGGCACCGAATAAACTTTCTCTTTCAAAGTTCTCCCCACGAATGAAATTATTGGAGTCACATCGGGGTGACTAGGATACTATTCTTCCACGTTCAATCTATCTATCATCCTGGATAGTTTATGTCCAGCCAGACTCAAGTAGCTCTGCTATAATGAGCTAGACTTCGTCGTTGCATGGAAATGTCATTTAAATAATTTTAAAAAATCATTCTTTGAAAAATGTGCGGATGTAATTTGATTTAATCTTTCAGGCAACCAGAAATCCATTCCAAATTTCGAGCCAAACATATACTGTAATAACTCTGGGATTTTCACGAGCCGATTCTATTTCCTTATTGTGAAAATTCCTTCATCTATCCACATTATTTTTAATGGAAATAAATTGTCATAATGATTGCGGAATAATTCAATGAACCAATCGGTGAAGCTCAATCGCTTGGTATAGTCTTCAAGTAATAAATTCTGCACTTTTGGAAATTGGTACAGATAATGGATTATCACTTTTCAAAGTTCGCCATTGTTGTCTGCCGTTGATGTTTATATCTCAGTATTATTATTAATTCTTCCGTGTATGTGTTTTCCCTGCCTGTGAATGCAATTTGGAACAATTGGGATATATTTATAGTCTTGTAAAATAAATTTCTGATTGTTAGACTGTCTAGATTTAAAATAAAAATAATTGCTCATTTAACAATATTTCATGATACATTTATATAAAAAGTGTAGTAATAATAATTCTTATAATATTATAAAATTATATATGTTATTTTACGGATAAGGCATAAACCAACATTGCAGTGTTCACATTGGTATTTAGTGTTACGCCATTTTTTTTTTTACGCATCTTCGATTTTAGTTTTTTTTTCTGATAATCTATACATTGTAGGTAATTGTGTCATTATTGCCTATTCTAGTATTATTCTGGTATTACATATTATATTTTCACCATATTTTTTTCAAACATCTTTACATGAATGTGAATTATAGTTGAGATTAGAACCGAAGAGGTTAAAATGAATTTTTTGTTTACAAATCTTATTCCTAATGCTGCACAATGTTCGACATAAGAGAATGGCGAAAAAATAATAATGTCTTTCTAAATGAAAGTTTGTATAAAAAGATTTATTATTTGTTTATATTAACGGGTCTTCTTTATATTAGAAAATATAATTTTATAATTGTTTATAATAAATATTTTTTATAAAAATAGTAATTCTAAGTTTTACTCCGACTCTGATAAACTTGTTTTTGAAAATGAATGATTAAGAGATAATTCTTTATTTGAATCATCCATTATTACGTACTCTTGATTATAATTCCATTATAATCAGATCTCTTTATTTAAGTCGACTTTCGTCGGTATACTGCAACTGTGGAATTGGAACTTAAATGAAAAAAATTAATTAAGACCCTGTTTGTATTTTTTCTCAACATTTTGATATGAAGTTCTTTAATTGGCATATTTTCTTTCTATCGGCATTTCGTGTTTGAATATAACACTATATATAATATTTTCTCGTTTTGGGCAGAGTTGGGCAAACAAATTTGGCTTTAATGTAAAATTTTATGTATCCAGAACTAATAGAAAAATATCATGGCAATATTTTTTGGGCAAAATTGGGCAAACAAATTTGATTTTGATTTATTTCAAGTCAGCTCTTTCCTCTTTGATCACAGTGACGCTTCATTCCGTTCTGTTCCAACGAAAGACCAAGGACAATTAGTCGTGATTTTTTAAATTTATGCGAATAGGCTTGTGCTTCTTATCCTAACAAATATCTGAAATGATTGACAGAAACACGAAAAACAACCTAACAACAAAAAGAAGTACAAACAAAATTATTCGAATCGATAAACGAGTGTTTGATGACTTATAGGATCCATATGTTACTATACTACCGATTAACACCGGTAGTATAGTAATGTATCGATTAAATCGATTACATTTTTTTTGCCGATGTTGAAATAGCAACATTTGCATTGGATAATTGTTTTCATAAGATATAAGATGACATACATCTCCGAACAAAAGTCTTAGAACAATTATTGTATTTGTTTTAAAATTGAAAAAGAATTATTATAATAATTTATTTAATTTACATAATTATACTATACTATAATTCAATGTATTGGACATTTTATAAGACAATTGAAATATAATATAAGATATTGGAAATTTATCGAAAATCCTGTACAATTTCAAATTTATAATCTGTACTGAACGTCGAAATTTTATTAATAAACTCTCTGAACTTTGCCGCATTTTTACATTTCTATAAGTATAATTGAAAAAACAGAGCAGAGGTTTTTACCTGTGTTGTAAGCTTCTTCTATTCACAAACATTGCTTCTGTTGAATGCTTTAATAGGATGCACAAAGACATTCTCGCTTGTCTCGATTATACCATTTTTATTCTCCCTTGCTATCAACTCACCTCGTTTTAGCTCCTTTCTCAATTTTACTTCTTGTGGAATTCCACGGCAATTTTGTCAAAGGTTTCCTATCAAATGTGCAGTGTGCGAAATAGAGTACTATCGATTGAGGATACATTTCTATGCCGTGGGGATAGACTCTATCAGAGATGACTTTGCAAGATTAATCAGACATGATAATTTTACACAATATGATCATGTAATATTTCACGATATGGTTCTCTTCAGCGCTGAAGACAAAACCAACCAGCAAAATACGCTCGGGCGTGTTAAGTCAACGTGTTGGATTCCTTTCGCTCTGGCATGCTCGTAATAAAATGTGATCTCTGTGAACGGAACGCGTTGCTCACGAAACGCTACTGGCTCACACGAAGCACGTCGTTAGCGATCGGCAAGAGCATACAGAATGCGTACGATGCACGACTGAGTTTTTCTCAGCCTCCAGATTTTCAAAACGAATTTTATTAAAGTAATTCGAGTTTTTTTTTAAATTATTTGAGCAACGTATATATACGTTTTTCGTACATGATCATACCCGATATATATATATATATATATATATATATATATATATATATATACACACACACATACACATATAATATTAAAAAAAAATTTAGATATACATAATATAAAATATATATAGACATACATATATTTTTGGGCACGTATATATTCGAACATATATGCATTCTTCATACATGATCATACCAGATATGTATGTATGTATATATGTACACACACACACACACACACACACACACACACACATTTTTGGGCACGTATATATTCGAGCATATTCTTCAGAGCGAAATGGTTAATTTGCATAGTCTCTAAGTACGATCGCACTTCTGTTCATTACCTAAAAGTGTCAGTTAATCGTTTCGTAAAGTCGAATTGATTGCATGATTCGATTTCGTCGATGTGTCGTGTTTTTATTGTTACTGCTTAATTCTTTGACTGCGGCACACTCTCGCACGAAACTATCAATATAAGGGCCATCTAAATATCTTTTCGAATTGTGAAAAAAATATATTGCGGAAAAAATATTTTTCACCAATACGAATGACCGATCATTCTTTAAGAGAAAAATTTAAATTTTTGGTATTAATGTTATTTTTTCAAAGTCATGTTTTTTACATATCTGAACGTATTTTTTTTAGCTACACGATGCAATAAAATATGTATATATAGTATGAAAAAAAAAACATCAATGACCTTGCAAACTGCGAAAAAATAGGCAAAGGATTTTTTTACCAGTTATTTTCGATTAACTTTTGACATTGGGCGAAAAATATTTTTTGCGTCATCGCAAAAATATTCGGAAAAATATTTAGATACGATATCCGTAGGTCAGTCATCGCACATTTTTATATTATACATTAACAAAAATGTAAATTTCGTTCACATAAGTGTGCAATTTGTTTATTTACAAAATAAATACGTAAACATCGAATATAGAAAAGAAAATTTGATATTGCTGATGAAAATTAAATTTAATTAAACATATTTAACGCAATAAAAATAATGTAAACCATTTAATAATCAACTCGTGAATGATATATTCTAAAGCATGGATCAACGTATAAACCAACGTCACATTTTTTTTACATTGAGAGTCAACATTTTCCGACAGTCAGTTGCTTAGCAACAGCACTATCTAATTAAAGTTTAATGACACAGTATAGTAAGAAAAAAACTTAGACAATGTCTTTATACGTCTTTCGTGTATATTGATAGACCTGTGATAGCGTATACATTGATGGATCTTCGAGAACACATATATACCCCTTTCGTAGTCAAAGGGTTAACGAGTTACGGAAGAAGCGCGCTTGACATTTTTCAACATGAAACGAAAGACGCGCCACCTGGCATTTTTTCAATTGGATTTTTCGCAAAAGTTCTTCTTACCGCATTTGTCCTTTTTTTCTTCGTGTCTCTGACGTTTCCTATTTGCCACGATGTCCATTCTCCTCCGATATCAATTGAATCGATAATACTTTTGAACTGTCTGAAAACATTATTTTAACGTTATTTATATGTTCGAGATTATAATAATATATACCTAATGTCGCCTAATGTATGTATACCTAGGTCGCTGAATTCGTCAGTTACGACATTGTGAAGTCAAAAATACATTTTACCTTAGGTTTACGAATATTTTTTTCTACGAGTACCCGTCAAATTGATGGAAAAAGGAAAATACGCATTTATTCAATTTAAATATAGCTTAAATATATATAATATTAAGCTACATGTCTAAATAAATTATCAATAAGTAAAAAGTCTTTTACCAGAAATTATCATGGTAACACTAATATCAATGTTACACGATACTTATTTCGGCGCATTTTTTGCAAACATATTCAATTCTGTTTGTACATTTTTCGTAGATAATCTTTTTATATTTCATACAAGAGTTATTACTTTTATTTTTTTTCTTTTTTTACAATAGCCCATACAGTTTTCCTTATCTTCTCTGGCTAGTTCTTCGGTCAAATAAAATATAAAGTCTTTTCTGCTTGCCTATGGCATACATTTATTACTGTCAAATCCAAAAAAATCTGTTTGCACACTATATCTGCTATTTGGTCAACTATATTTAACTTAATTTTATTGTAACATGTAATGGTTTCTGAGACACTTTTGTCATTGTCTAATCTCAATGTATATTTGGTGCTTAGTAAGAGGATTTTTACTTTTGGCTTACTTTAAGATGCAGTTCTTTTGATATTTGTACAGCTTTACGAAAAGAAACAAGGTCATCTTATCTTTGTGTGTTTTTTTTTTTTTTTTTTTTTTTTGCTAATTTGGAAGTTATCTTCTGTTTGATCGAATGGTCGAACCACAAGTTGTTTTTTCTTTTTGCAAGCAATTTTTTGGCAGGTGGAATGCTGATTTCAAAACTACGAATTCATCCAACACTCAAAGGTGTTGAAGATCGAGTTTCGTCTTTTCTCAAATAAAGGAAGTCATTTAAAATATATTTTATTTTTACATCGACCGCCAAACTTCATGCCAAATTTATCTAGCTTATTTGATATATCAAGATGACCTTGAGTTTTTAAAGAAAAGACATTTTCTTTAAAATTTTATATATTAAGGTTCGTAAATGTTTTTAATACTGATTAACTTTTACTGGAAACATTTTCATTTTTGATAATCGATTCTTGAATAAATATTTTGATAATCGATTCTTGATAAAAGATTCTTGAAAAATTGAGTAATTGTGCCGAAAAGCTGATGTTTGTATATAAATTATGTCGAAATAGTTATATGAATGAAGTTAATAGAAATGTTAATAGAAATTAATAGAAATCATGTTAATAGAAATTTAAATTATTATTTTAATACAAATATGTAGATTTTGATTTTTTTAATAACAAAATATATATTTTAATAATATTTTTTTATTTCATCTAAATGATAAAAATTATATCTAAATACTATAAAATATATAAATTATATCTAAATATTATAAAATTTCAATGCTACAAATACTATAAAATTTCAATCCGGAACCAAATTTTGTTACAATCAAAAATTTCTATCAAATATAATGAGACTGGAAAGAACATCGGATCTGATAAAAATATAATAAAATCGTCAATGAAATTATGTAATCGTAAAAATGACTGAATTATCGATTATCTACAAATATCGATAACAACATACATAAGTGTGATGAAAGAAATTAAAACTATTCAGAAATATAGTATATACATATTTATCTATAAAAAGCATTCATAACGCAAGAAATTACACAAAATTTTTTTGAAAAATATAAAAATTACTAATAGATGGACAATGATTTTAACGTGATATAAAGAGCAATGCATATCATAAAATCTCGCGATTACGATTAAGTTTAACGATTCATGAATACATAAATGAACAAAAAAATGTTTACTTTTTTCAAAACTTGTAAAATTTCACGTGTAAAAATATTAAAGAAATTTTTTCATTGCTAAACGTACTATAGTTTTGAAGATTGAAACTTTCTCTTTACGAGAACTTTTTTTTTACTATTAAATTTGAAACATTAGATGACGAAACGTTAGAATTTTTTGAATGTTTGTCGTTTAACGCTGATATTTAACGCTCGATAAAATGTTAAATAAAACTTGAACAGATTTTTTATCGTTATAAAGACGGGACTTCAGTTTTCAAAATAATAGTAGACTTAATTATGAAAAAATTTTCAATATTTTTATTCACGTTTGAATTTTCGCAATTTCCAATAAAAAAATATTCTCATTTTCTCCTCAAGACTATCGAAGTAAAAGCTTTTCACGTTTTAAAATGAGATCAATCATCTTTTACGAAATTATATCAATGGTATATCATCGATAGTTTTTTTTATTGTCATTGATACGGTTATGCTTTTCATTGTAGATGTAACTCGGTGAGAGTAATCTCGTAAAAGTGGTGCATTCTCTTCGTAACTATGAATTTCTAAGGCTTTTCGGATAAGTATCCATAAACGTAAACGAAATATACCATACGTTTGGTATAGCGTTGCGTATCATTGCTGTGTCAAATCTTTCATGTGAAGGGAATTTTCATCATAATGGACGATAATGGAAGATACGAACGAAAGAGACTCGGTAATTATGTAATCTAGTCTCGAACATTGACGTCCACGGAGTAGAGCGCTCCATGGAAACTCCACCCTCTCACAGATTTACATCGTTAGGGAACATTCTATAATCGGGTGGAAGCACCCCTAGGTCGCGTTTCTAATTGTCATTACCGATTATTAATTATACGATGATAACCCGCAGCATGTACCTACTTTGATAATTATCTAACGTTCACGATTTATTAATCGATCGCAACTCTACGATTAGTTGACATCAACTTCATTCAGGGAACAGCAGGGACAGAAGACATCTTATCTTTTAAAATTTTATCATAAATTTCTCTTTGAATCTGTTTCTTCCTGCCACTGTCTAATTGTGACGAATACGATACAAATATAATAATAATGAAAGTTCGTCTACGAAATGATAGGTTTCTATGATTTATGCTTCATGTTTTTTTAAAAAATATTTATGTTTAAATCTTACAAGATATATGTCTGGAAAAAATTTGGAGAGAAAGAAACGTTCAATGAAGTTATATTTTCCAATATGGATTGAGAATCTTTTGTATTGAGAATTATTGGAAACAAAATTGCTGATGGAATAATAAAAGAATAATAAAAGACGCGGTAACTTTCTACAATAGTTGAGCAGTTCTTCCCAATTTTGACTGTTTCGCTACCGTTTTTTAAACAAAAGATTTACTAAAATAAAAAAATCAATCAGGAGAGAGGAGTTAAAAAAGTTATATAATTCTTGTTACTTAAAAAAAAAAACATATTAAAAAAATTATAAGCCTGCTAAAATCAAAAGCTAATCTAAAAGCTAAACTAGAAATTTACCAAAGACGCTTCAGTTATGACTTTCTTAAATACAGGAAAAAAATTCTTTAAAAATTCTCGACTAACAAATTTACTTGAAAAGTGCAATAACTGTGCACTCTCGAAAATTCGAAAGTAAAAAAATGTCAACTGAATACTCGACCATCGCATTGTGATCAGACAATCCTTATTCACCTGAGAATTAGTCATACAAAATTAAAACCATTTAATTTTGAGAAAGCTGTTGTGTGGTTCATCACATTCTCCAGACTTAACTATTTATCCAGCAATTATCAGTATCGATTTAAAAGATTCATTTAAAGGCAAAAAAAAAGAAAAACAATCGATTGCAATTATTTTGTTTATTGATTGCATACACCTGTTATTCAAGATGATTAATTTTTAATTTCAAGTTCAACTCGCAATACCTATTAATAAGAATCATCAAATAGTTGCTAACAACAGTTGTCATGATATTAATGCGATTATAAAGGAAGGGAAAAATGGCGTCGATATTAATCCAAGAAAACTAAACTAAATAATTACTAAATAAAATAATTCTCTCTGAATGATCGATTCAATTAAAAAGTAATAAATCGGACATAATTGCTATTTATTAAAATACTGCTCTACTTCTCTCGTGCTACGGAACATCCTGTATAGTATATATATATATATATTACGTATCCACTCTGAGCCTGTCTGTTCATTACGCATTCAATCGATAATTTTTATTATCAAATTCCCGATCCGCGAATCAATAGAAATTTGAAATCACTAGATCTTAACTCTTTTAGTGCTTCACAAGTTTTCGCGAACGTCGCCAATATGCGATTTTGGAGATATTCATAGAAATTGCCATGTTTTTCTTGAAACTGAAACTATCTCCTTTTTTTATTTTATCGTAAAACGTACCTTTTACACGTGGGGAAAAAAAAGGTTTATTCTTCTAAATCGAAACTCGTAATATAAACGTAATATAATTTTGGAAGATCTGGAATATCGGCTCGAAGTATTCCAGAAATCGGGAAATCCGCGAAACCGATCAACGTCGACACTGAGGTATGGAATATCTTTAAGATCAAAGACCAATAGAAACTTAATTCGAGTAAAGAGGCGGACGAGTTGGTGAAGAGTTCTTTCGAGATGTATCGCCTTGCGACGTTACTAGAGCTAAAGTTGGCAATTGGGTAGCGGTATTAGATGAAAGTATGCAACGGAGAGAAGTTAGGTGGGGGACAGGTTCCCAAGAGGCGATTTCGTTGGCATTCAATCTGTGTGCAAGGCTGGCTGTCGCTTCCTTCCGGTCCCATCGAGCCAACCCCCTCGAGCTCCGTTCGGAAACTCAATTTGCTGGATAGCAGTTGGCTGTTGCAGACATACGATTCTAGACAAATCTAATCGCTCGTCATTGGAAATATAGGCCAGTAATAAAACGCAGCCACGTTACCTTCTATTGCGCGATCGTTCTCCACGATTCTTCACGCACGATTTGGGCTACATGGCTACTGTTGCAAGAACAGGAACGATTCTAAGAATTCTATCTCGTGACTTTGATTCTTAAAGTATTTTCATTTAGTTTGACAGCTCGTCAAGACAGTTTTCAGTGAATTATCCCGCGTGCACCCGAACAATGGTACATGGTGTACAGTTTAAGAAAATATGTGAAAATTATATATTTCCTAACATTTCGAGAGCTTGAAATTTATTTATTATTATGATAAATATTGAAAATACATTATAAATGGAGAAAATACACAATACAATATTACCAAAAAAAAAAAAAAAAAAAAAAAAAAAAATACAGAGAGTACTCTCGCCAAGTCTTTTATTAACTGTATAAGGGAATATCTTTTTTATAAGCACAAAGTTATATGAAATATTTATGTATCTGAAACAGTCATTACGTTCTGAAGCAAAAGTGTCTCAAGCGTCGATTTTCTACCTTATCGACCTCTAACATATGTACATACAGTTTCGACATCAATGATCACGGAAGAAAACAGAAACTTAAATCTATATAGAATCTTTTCTATTCGTGGAACATGTAAATTGCGCAATGGACAACTGATCATATACGTCGCGCGTATTATTTTTTGATACCAGGCTTAAAAGTGCAGCAAACATTTTTTTTTTTGCACATAATAGTGCAAAAAAAAACGATTGATTCCTTGTATTTTATCTATTAATGACAAACTTCATTCGGCGTGCAAATAAAGTTCGCTGTGTAGCAAATTTGGTACACGCGGCACTCAAAGTGTTGATCAATTGCCGACATAATTTTCCACCTACGATGAATTATTACGCTGTAATTCAGACTGATCAAGTTTGTGATTTTTTTTTCGATCTCTTTTTCCTCTATCCACTGTTATTTTTTAAGTCGATCGATATCAACAAAATATGAAGATTTTGGAAAATTGATTTCTACAAATTTGTTTTCTTGAACCATCGTAATAAAAACCACATCCGATGTGAAGTTATTATTCCGAAATAAAAATTATACTTGTGCTAATTATAATTATGATACTTAAACAAAGAGATAAATTGATATGAAATTAAATTAATGAAATGAAATGAAATTAATAAAATGTTTGTTTAACAGTAAAAGCATTTGGTTATTACACATATGTAGACTCGTCTATAGCATGGCGCAATTTTAACGTACATATTTATATAATAATTCTGACAATCTGTAGGAATGATAATTACAACGGAATAATTAATAACATCTGTTAAATGTTTCAAATTCATGGCTTGAAGGTTCAACCAAAATATTTCTTGCACAGAATTTAATTTTTGAAAAAACTTCTTCATTGAGATTTAAATGATAGAAATAATAAAGTGTGCCTTGTTTGACAAAGAAGATCATGCGCTTTCTTAGGTTTTTGAAAACTTACATTGCTCAAAACCAACCAAACATTACATTATTTTCATTCAATTTTTGCAGTAATTTCCAAAGAAATTTGTAAAAAATATTTCAAATGATCGAGCGTGCAATTGCTTCGTGTCACGTTATTCCCTTAATATTTATTTATTGCAGCAATTAGAGAAACATGTCGTCCTCTAACTGTTGGCACAGTCACACGAGCTGGTGTTAACTTTTAATCGCACCCCTTGTTCTCCGACGATGTGAATTAAATCTCGATTCATCAACGAATATTATTTTTTAGTGTTTCAGGGCGTTTTGAGAAAGATATTAAGCTCGTTAATTGTTCTTTCAGAATTTCGACGTTCAACTTGTAAATGAGGTACATTTTATTGTGAGCCATAGCTTATTTAATCCATTTTTAGCGTTAAATAAGTATTTTACGTTAATTTCATGCGATTTTATGTTATTCTTTGTTTAAATATTATTACACGCAATAAAACTTTTATTTCGAAATAATAGCTTCACATCGGATTTTATTCTCATTGCAATGGCTTAGAAATCAAATTTATAGAAAAACTGGTTTATAAACGGATGAATTTGATTTACAAAAAGGTAAATGTGATCTGCAAATTTAAGAAATATAATCCGCAAAAGGATTAATTTGGAGTGCAAAAGCTGTATTGCTCAAAGAAAACAATTATTTGTGTTGTGATGCAAGGGTTATTTAGACAAGTTTCTTTCATTTAACAAGAATTCTTCGGAGTATTAGAGAATTCTTCGTGTATTAGACCGAGTATCGAAAAGTGTTTTTCCGCGAGTCGATTGATGGATGACTGACTTTTCGTGTGTTCGAAAACGAATTGAAGATTGACTTTTCATGCGTCACCCTTCCAATGTGCCAAAATGTTCCAACATGTGTTCTTCTTGGAAATGATAGGAGCGATACATGTAAAGGACATGATTTTCAGAGATTCAACAACCTCGCGATTTTCCCCAACGCACGGCATGAGCCTATAATTTGTAAAAGATGCAGTGAAGCCAAATAAGATATATATTAGAAATATGTATGTACACATATTGTGTATATGAATGAAAGAAACTATATAACTACCGTTCATTTTTAATTCTCTTTTCAAGTTTATAATTGAAATTATATAAAAATTAATTTACATCGTCGTTCCGTGGAAGTTGTTCATTTATTAATTCATTCAGTAACAAATTGACTATTATCTACGTTTAATTATAAAAACAATAACTTTTTTTTTAAGGACACGGTAGGAATAGGTACGTAAGAAGTGTCACTAAGTTTAGTGTTAAACAAACGAAATTTAGTAATTTGATAGTATACGTATATATTGCTTTTATTTTGTTTATTTCAATTTTTGTAATAAGTTGTAATATGACTGAAAAAGATATATTTTGATAAAATATTTATATATAATTTATTTATATTACTACTAGTTGGATTTTAGTTCAATTTAAAACAATTAATTTGCAATTAGTAGATATTAGATAAATCTAACAACAATCATGAGAAATAATGTTTATTATTATATTTTAATTTAAAAAATTTCTTTTTATCAGACATCTAATAAAACTATAAAAATTATATATATATATATATATATATATATATATATATATATAAAATAAGCTAACTTAAGCTATTAGGTTCATACCCTAACGATAAATTTAATTTCTATATAATTATAAACAAAAATAATGAAACTTAATAATTTTTTTAGAATTAAGAAAAATAATTCGTGTATATAAATTATACATGCATAAATATATACATATATTATTTATTATTTAATTAATAAGAGAATAAAGTTTAATGTTATAATACTATATATTATATTATTTATTATATTATTTGTAAATAATTTTATACTAAAATTATGATTTTTCAATAATTTTAATAATTAGATTATTAAATATTATAAAAAGTTCAACTAAAGTAATTAGAATTTTATATTATTCAATTTCATCTTTGTTTTCAATTATATTAATGTTCTTTATTATTTTATACAATAACTTTAATATCATTTTTAAATTCTAAATTTTTATTTAACTTTATAATATTAATATTATTTATTAAGTTAAGAATATTTCCATTCCGTAATTGGATAATTTATAATAACTTTCAATGTAATTATGCCACGAAATTTTACTGTAGTACCCTAGGATGGTACATTCATTTCATTGTGTTGAATTCGTGATACATTGACCTGTTGGAATTTCAACTGGATAGATCCTATTGAAAATTTTGGAAATTTAACCGACCGAATTTCGGACTATATGTAATTACAGGAAATTCATATTGGTAACAGAAAATAAAAATACCGCGTGGTCGCGGCTCTTCTCTTTCTCTCTCTCTCCTTAAATTTCTGTTACCCATATCGAATTGCTCGGGCTAGTTAGTTTCCTTCTTTTGGTGAACAGGTGGCTCACGTTGCGACGGTCCAATTGCGAACAAAGTATCGATCAAATTGCGAGTACGCTTGTGAAACGCTGTTTTTTTACTTCACTTCTCAAAACGCTGTCTCAACTTGCGAAATTAATATTTTTCCTCTATCGTTTTTTTATTATTATTATAACTTGTGAATGTGTTTATGCCGTACTTATTTTTTTTTTATTGCATATTACATTTATCAAATACGAGCATAAACATTTTTTTTAAATATCTAAAAAGTAACGATGAAAGTAACAAAAGAAATTTTTACGTTATAACGGTGTTCCAATTTAAATGTCCAAATTTGAACGGGAACGTGTAGAACAAACTGAGAGAAAAGACCCTTCAAAGATTTGCTTGTTTTTGTTTCATTTCAGATGAAATCCCCGAAAGAGAAAGAAAGAAGTTTTCACTTTCATTTTAGTATTGATATAATTCCGATCAATTCAAGAGAACAATCCGAGAGACCAAACCGTAGTTTGATACATCAAACATTATTAGAACAATATCTAGGAATGGTTGATGTTCTAGGAATGATTTAATGCTTGCATTGCTGCGAAAGCATTTTGAACAGTATCTTCAATAAATATATGACAGTAGATTATATAAAATGATAATATGGATGGATAAAATAGATAACAACAATCAGCAAAAATGAAAGCTTTTTTGTTTTGTTTTTTCCCCGTTTACTATATTTTCTTCAAAATATAGTAAAAAACGAGCAAATTCCTAAAGAAGTTTTTTTTTTTCTCTTATTGTTAGTTTATTAGTCTCCTATATGCTCCCGAAGTTTTGGCGCATTTAAATTTCCGTCACTTTGTGTATTTCATGCTACTATTTTTCTAAGTTTTATTGCTTCGTAGTACATTTGCTAAACGTATATTCTTTAAATATCGTATATATAACTATGTAAATGCAACGTGAGAGTAACAGGAGTAACAAGTGTTGGTATATGTACTAATGCGTCTGATGAAATTCAAAAGGAATTTTTACAACGTTATAATTGCGTAAAAAGCGCGCATGTGCTTTCTCGTAGTGTTGTTCGCTAGAGTCGGTTCTATTTTACACAAAAATATGTGAGCAATTGTACTGACAAAAAGGGACCCGTGCAACCAGCAATTTTATACAAAGACGGGAGTGTATACCGGATGAGTCACCTAAGATTGAAAGCTGAAATATAATAAACGATTAACTGTATCCAAAAATGTTTTTGGACAAAGTGGTTTCGAGAGGAGCATTGATTGATATAATTATTATTTTTTAATGTTGATCTATAAAAGGTCGAGTTTGTTTTTTTGTAAGCGAAGTGAAATCGTATATTTTTATAAATACATTGTTCGATTCAGCTTGTCATTCTGCACAGAAATAAAAACAAAAATATTAAACCATTTAATAACGAGAATTATATATTTAATTAAAATAAATCGTGTGCTAGTCGTAGAATATCGAATTTATCTATAATACAAACAGTAATTAGAGTAATTTTTATTGATTATTTATTATGATTAGAATAAACTAAAGATTTATTTCATTATTATAAATTAATAATTATTACAAAATGTGTTCAAAATTATGGTCATCGTCATCTAGATACTTTTGTTATCTAATTTTTAAAGAATGTTTCACACTACTTAACATCAGTGCGGTGATATTTCTACGTTCTTCGACAATTCGTTGACGTCTGTCTTTAGCGGTTATTAGTATATGAACGTAGATTATTTTTTAGAGTCGACCACAATAGATTCAAATCTGATCCACCTCGGCGAGAAAGAAAAACGTTGGTCCGATGCTTCTTCGAATATTACAAGACGATTAGAATGTCACTTCTTTCAATAATTGAATAAGATATCATAAAAAACATAATGCAAACACAATACAATATTGTCAGCAAATGAAGGAAGAATCATTAAATATTTCAAAACAAGTCTGAGAAACGAAACACCATATCTGAATATTCGAGTTTGAATAGGTATGATACTGCCATATTTTAATTAAAATATATCCTAAACTAATGATTTGAAGTCTTTTCATAGGGAATAACGAGTTGAATCGATATCAAAAGAACATAGGATTTTATTTCAAGAAGGAAACTTGACTTTCACATGCCTTTTACGATTTTAATCAATATTAAAGGACGATTGATAATTATATCAATTGCCACTACTTGCCACTCTCGAAACCATTTAACTTTAGTCTGAAACATTTTTTTGATACAATTAATCGTTTCGAAAATATTTCAGCTTCCCATTTTAGGTGATTCACTCGATACGTGTATAAGAGATATGTATATACAATGCATAAGCTGAATTGTATAATACAAATAATGTGTAGGTTAAAATGCGGATGAAACCTGAGCAACGCACTAGCGATCATGCCTAATTAGACACTCTCAAACAAATCGAATGAAAGTCTGTTGGCCATGAAATCGGTTTGCTAGCGATCAAGATACATAGGATTTTACGTGATCGCCAACTGGCACTGAAAAGAAGTATTTGATAGAATTTATGCCAAATTCCATTACAGCGAATTGTATGATTTCAGTCACAAAAAAATCATATTGTAACCCCACGAAATGAAATTGTGGCTCGAAATACGAAGAAAATTTCAAACTCAGCATTCAAAATCATCGTCTTTTTCTTCTCGTAATGCAATGTCCTCCTCGTTCAAAATTAATCGTGATTTTCGTTGTTTTCTTTTTCTCGAGTGAACAAACAAAAATGAAAGAAACTTGAAGATCATCGAATGTGTAAAATTGTGTAATAATCGTATCTTTCGACCACTAAATCTAGACACTTCTGATTGGAACACTTAGAAGCAGGTGTCATTGATTGGTCATTGGTTGGCGGCACGTTTCAGGTCATAGCATTTACTCAGAATCACGTTTAACACTAGAACTACCGACAGTTAAGACGAAGTTATTTCTACCAAAATTATTTTGATTATTTTAATAAATAAAAATAAAATAAAATTCATTATATTATTTCTTTAGTTATCACTGTAAAAGTCAATGCATCATTGCGGGGGAAAAAATTGTAACGTGAAATAGAAATTTTAAAATAAAATTGTAAAACCAGTCATTTTGACTGGTGTGGTAGTTCTAGTGTTAATTATTTATCGTCTGAAAAGCAAACCTACGATTATTTCGTTTTATTCATACGATAATCTTAAGAAAATGTCTTAATAAACAACGACTGCTCGTACACATGATTGAAACGCAAATAACTGTTGCAACGTTAAAAGGGACACGCGCTAACAAATGAATAACGAATATCGCTTCAGTTCATTTTTCATAAAGGAAATAAAAAGTCTAACATTATATCGGCGACCGTATAATTTATAAAAATGTACAATATCAAAGTATAATTGCATACACGTGTAACTGTATATAATATAAATTGTCACAATATGAACTTACGCTGTAACTAAGCAAATGACACTGAAATAAATGATAATTACAACGAAACTAATTGAATTAGAACGAAAACGAACTAAATAAGATTATTCTCCACAAGAATCTTTATTTATACTGACTGTTGCTTTCAGCTAAAGAAACTTTCGACTGACTGATCGAAAGAACTAATGATTTTGGTCTATTGGAGAGCTCTATTCATTGTTTATATTTCGCGAGTGACTTCATTGTGACTACATTGTACGCATATAGAGAGATATGAAAACGGAATCGAACGCTTGCGCCTGGAGATAACCGGACCTCGATCGGAAAGGGCTAATTTAGATACCAAAATACCAAGATACCAAAATATGACTTTGTTTGCCAATCATTTGAACAAATTTAAATCGCGTTAACGACATGCATCTTTGCGATGCGTGATATTTAACGTGTTCAATCATGCTTGTCCTTTGTCGATTTATATTCGAAAATTTTTACGATAAAACACATACAGGTTTTAGATTGCGACGTAGATGATTATTCAGCTGATTGAACAGATTTAGATTCTGACGTTTAGATGATCATTCGACCGAGAAAACAAAGCAATTAAAACGAATGCGAATATCACGCGGAACAAACAGCTGACTGATCAGCCCGCTATGCAAACTCTATCTTGATTTAACTTGCTGATCAGTTGAATTAGGCCCGATGAATACGAGCGTGCAAATTGGCACTAACGTTGATTTATATAAAGTAATTCATGGTAAATGCAACTTTTAGCGGCTGGTTTGCAATTCACCAAAATGGACGTACATATGAAACTCTGTCGCTCGATGGCAAAGCAACGTGGATTATTATTTTATACGGAACAAATTCAGACAGTTTACTGTGATTTGAACGCAATGTTTTTATATACGGAAACGAACGCAAAATTCGGCAGTAAATTAACGCAATTCGCTCGTGTAAATTGCAAAAGAAATTGGACGCGCGAACTCGGCGCAAATTACCGGTGGTAAATTTGTCGCAAATCGATCACATCTGCACCGAGCCTTGGCCAGCTATATAACGATTTAAATCTGCTCATTATTAGGTAACGTTCTTCACTCTTCATCTGCCTCTTAATGTCCGTGTCAGTTCGTGACGTTTTTTCTTTTAAAATGTCGCTCACTTGCCAAATCTATTAACTCCACTTTTTCGAGCATTATTAAATTTTACTGTCAAAGCGTTTGATTGACTCTTTTCACTTTTCAAAATAAATTTCCTCAATAATTTAGGTTTAACATTTAATGTGATAAAATAAATGATTATGTTTTTCCTGGCTTGTTGAATTATGAATAATTTATATATGTCTCAGAATCCAATTTGATTAACTCTATACTCTAATGCAAATCGTTGCAACAATGCAATTGAAACATTTAGATAGTTAAGTAAATTTTTGATACAAGTGAATGGTTAATGACAAGATGAAACGATGATTTTTATGAAGTAGACGTTTAGTTTTATGTAAAATAATGCATACCTACTGATTTATTACATACGTAATGTTCAAATGAATTAAACAATAGAATTTTTATTGATAATATAAAAAATATAAGCAATTACTACTATATAAATTTAGATTACAAAAGTAAGTGAACACTGTTTATTCAATTATTTAATAATTACAATGGCTGCCATTGTTGAATGACATTTTCACTAAATGGTCTGGGTGCGAAATTGTTAACTTCCTATAATCGTCTATTGAAAATAATTGCCATTTTTCCTCGATCCACTTTCTTTAGTTTACTTTACAGTTATTTTTAATTTAGGCAATTTAATTTAAATATAGACCACATGTTCTCCGTAGGCCATAAATTGGAACTTTGCGGGAACCATTCTAAAGTAACATACTAATAGAGTTTTCTCTTATTAATATTTATAATTATTAATTATAAATATTAATAAGAGAATATTATAATTATAATTATAAATATTATTATTAATATTAAATAATTTCCAATAATTTTTACCTTATTATTGTCTTGTTGTAGTATAAAAATCGTGTTTTATGAGTCGTTTACTTTCCGGTATTATGACCTCTTGTAGTAATTTTAAATGACTTTTCCAAGGTTTATTAAAATTATTCGCTCTATATCGAAGAATGATCACAAACATCCCTTTACTATGATATCTCTGTCCATGGATTTTAAAATCGGTTCGATACGGTCAAATGAAAGTAAGTCGTTTCTCCGTCTCTATATCCACATCTTTCCGTTGATTGTATTTTAACCTAATCATTGACTTATTGATCTATAATATTTTTTTTTTTTTTTCGAAAACGCTGAAGACTTCAATAATGGACATAATAAAAATTCATACGTTTCTTGATATCCTGTTAAATATAATATTTAGTTGAAAAGATTCTTTTCACTTCGACTTTGTATAGCCGACGCCGAATTATTTTTATCGATGGTGGATTTCTACCTTCATTTTCTAGTTTTGCACGAGTTTTTGAAGCAGATAAAAATGGATCTGTTAACGAAATGTTCGCTATTCTTCTATCCATCCGATAATTGGTAATTCTTTGTTATCCTGATCCAGTTAAACTAGTATCTGTATCTTCTTTTTGAAAAGCTTTGACTATTTTAAATATCGTAGCTATTGTTTTATCGAAAAGTTTTGCTATTTCCCTATAGCATTTGTCTTGTTTTCTTAATTTCATAACATAATCTTTTTTCCTTCATTTGTTAAATGCTTAAATCCAATCATTTTTAACAACGATCTTGGAATAGAGAGAATGTGACTGCAGAATATGTTTATAAAAACAAATCAATATAAAATAAAATAATATATTATTTCTCGTTATAAAATAATTGAAAAACTCAAAAAATAATTGAAAAATTCAAAGATGATAAAATAATGAAATGGTAGAAAAGAAAGCGTTGTAAAAAACATCAACATATTGAAAAAACTGAAAATGTTCACCTACTTTTGTAAGTTTTATGAAGTATATTTTAAGAAGAATGAAGCAAAATCACTTTTGAAAGCCCAACGAAATAGCAACTATTTGATGTGGTTGACGACAAGTGTCAGTCCTATGCTTTTGTCGATAAAGTAGGTGGTATTACAATTACAGAAAAATTGATTTTACTCCTATACATTATTGCATTTACTTTGTTTTGTTACATAATGTATTGGATAATAACAACAAACTGTTCAGTGTTATTTCGTCATAAAAGAAGCAAAATTTCAGAAAGAGTATGGTATCCCACTTAAAACAACTTAAAAACAACGAATTGACTAAAATAATTTATTTTATTTATTTTAATTGTCGAAACCTTACGCCGTGCAGTTTAAATATGATTTTATCGAAAATGCAGAATTTAGTGCCGTTAAAAATATTAAAAAGTCTGTACCAGGTATAGTCACTCAGATCAATAGTAGTCAGATCAAATCAGTAGTTCTGAAAAGCCTTTAGACAAGCCTTTGCTATATGCTAAAGGTAAAACAATGACAAAAAAAAGAAGAAGAGAGATGACGGATTTATTGAAATTCATTCCTCCTAATAAACATGATTATTACAAAAATTTAACAACAAATCGACATGATGGAACCTCAAATGTGATAAAGGGGACATTATTATTTATGTTGATGATGGTTCAACCACATTAACAAGTTAATAATTGTAATAGTGACGAAACTATTGTCATAAATTTTTTAAAAAATTTATAATAAAAAAAACTCTTTTCAAAGTTGAATTTCATGGTATTTTCACTTGCCAAATCGACCAATAATAACAATTACAAATATACATGTACTATTTTATGCATTTTATCATTGGATGAAATCTAGACTTGTAACAATAGTGCATGTTTATTTAAATTTTATATTTTAGAGGGAATTTTAAAAAACAATGTATACAACTTTGTCACTTTTCTCTACTTTTTGTTTTTTACAGTTAATTGATTTGGCACATGAGCGGCTCATATTATAGAGATATTTCTAACATATAACATCTAATTATATATTAGACATCCAAAAAAAGTTCTTGCCGATTTTTATTAATCACAAATTTAAGAATTTTTCTGTCAAAAAAACTATTACTGCTAACATCTATTGTAATAAGTTAAAAAGAATTTAGGAAAAATTATGGAAGAAACAGCGAGCATTGGTAAACAGGACATCTCTGATTAACAGATTTTTATTTGTTTTTGAGTCTAGATAACCATATGAGGAGCCAAAATTTTCCCGCGCTAAAACAAACGATTTTTATAGAAATTGGAAGAAACTTATAAAATATTTTGATGAATAAATTCAATTTAAAACAAGAATATATTTCTTTCTTTAATTTTTTACGTAAAAAATTAAAACTTTTCTGAATACCTGATATTTTCGATATTTTCTAACATATACATAACGTATATTACCGGTATTTTTGATAATAAAATATGCGGCCAAAGTTGTAAATAATGTTTCTTTTCAAATTCCTAGATAGATAATACATTGCTTTTTTATTACTTCCTGATTATATTGTATTATAATTATGTATTCAATACACTAGCTTTTCGAAAATTGTGACAAGTGAAAGTCCAAAATAAATCATTACATTAGACAAAAATAGGAAAGATAAAATCACGATATGATATTAACTTTCACGTCAATTTGTGAGAGTAGGATTTATGTGAATCTTACACGCAGTGGAGTATAGAGATTTAGTTTAGTTTATTAAATTCAGTTTATTTATCTATAATCAGTAAAAAAATTTGCAAATTTAACTATTTAGTTTTGTAGATATTTGTTTACCATCGTGTCAAATCAATTTAACTATTTAGTTTTGTAGATATTTGTTTACCATCGTGTCAAATTGAAAAAAACAAGGAATGGAAAAAAATGTAAAGCAAAAAAGAAAAAAAATCTGTTTTTCAAAGATTTGCAACAGAATACACGAAACTTTCTATTTACCAATGCTCGCTGTTTTTTTTCCCGTAATTTCTCTTAAGCTCTTTTCATCGATGAACCAGTTTACAAAATCCTATTTCCTAAAATATTTTTAACGTATCGCGAAAATAATCTGCCTGACCGTGTTTCAATAATCGATTAATGAATGACGATTTCGAAAGGTTGCACTCGTCAGAAAGTGTTTAATTCGAGATTTAATCTGGATTAGAATATCCTAGACTTCAGTGAAGTCTATAAATGCGATCCATCCGATTGTCATGCCTGATTACATTGGTTTATTCCATCTCGATGGACAGATTTTTCGTTGGGAAATCTGATTAGCGAGACTAGATAAAACAGATGACATTCGACGTGGAGAATTCAATTGTGCCATTTTCACGGGTAATCTTGTTGAAAAAGCAGGATGATCTAGGCATTCACGAAAGAATAACGTGAGAATGGAACGCTGCGAATGAGCTGGGACTTCAGAGGATGATTTCCAAAGGCAAAGGAATCTAAGAAAAGAATGGCAGAAGCAATTTGCAAGATTCGCGTCTTATTCAATCTTCAGCTGAAATTAAATCTTGTGCGTTGTTAACCCTTTACGATCAGTAAATTCATTTCTCTGGCGGCACTACCAACTAGGCGAAGCAAGTTTATATTTTTAAAGTTATTTTTGCATAGATGATGTTTAACTACATCTATGGATAGAAAGTACAAATTATTTTGAAGCAAATATATTTTGTTGAATATTACTTGCAGTGCATAAAAAAACAAAAACGTTTGGTTTTTGCAATTTTCCAAAGTAGTGGACATTTTCGTAGACAATCACTGACTAAATCTTAATATCAAATATTGTAATTTTACAGACAGAATATAGGAAAATTTCTTAAATCAGCCTGTCGGTAAAGGAGATTCATTGCAAATTGTGTTTATGCAATATATAATATACTAAATATCCAAAAACTAGAAAATGAAACTAAAGCTAAATTGCAAGGTTTTTTAGAAATCCTTGGAAAGGGATGGTTTTGTAAATACTTGTAAAATGTTAAATTGTAAATACTTGTGAAATAGAAATTGTAAATATTTACAATATCTCTCGATTATAAAATAACACATGACGTAAACATACTTATTTAGAGAAAAAAATGCCGCCATAGTGACGATACTAATCACAAGGTTGGTTAACACTAGAACTACCGATAGTTAAGACAAAGCTATTTCTACCAAAACCAGTCAAAATGACTGGTCTTTAAAAAAAAAAACGTAATGATAGAATATTTTTAGATTTATTCATTTATTACTTTCTTACAAGAGAAATGATCTCATGTTATTTAGTACAGTTAATATCAAATTTGTCGGTATGTTTATTCGACAAATATTGAATAAATCTGCATCTGGCTTTAGATGGTAAGAGTTGTTCGTCAATTGTAATGTTTGCACCTTGTTTGTAGCAACTCTGACTATTTTGAATAAACTTATCCCATACAACCGATGTAAAAGCAAATTTATCACTTTGTAAACGTTGACTTCGTCACTTTTTTTGATCAAAAGCGAATAAATCTGAATATTTCGGTCAAATCATTTCATGGTGTTGGAAAAGAAGTATGGTTCCCATTTTCTGTTCCATGAAATATGAAAGTTCCAAATTTTTCGTTTCATTGCATACAAAATTTCAAATTTTTTACCCAAAAACTCGAGAAGCTTCTAACTTCGTGCAAGCATATGGTCGTCAATTAGTGAAAAAAATGCGCAATTCTCCTGATAATTATCACCATCATATTGCACGATAGCAGTATAAATTCTAAAAACGTGCGAGAAGTTGTACGAAACTGATTAATTCGGGTTCGGTAAACAGATTGTAGGATTCTTTTACACTTTGATTAGTATCAGTCATTTTGACCTATTGTGAGTACAAGTGGCCATGATGCAAAATTATTTTGATTTCTAATAAATAAAAGTAAAACAAAATTCATTATATTATCACTGCAATTAGTCACTACATCGTTGCGGGAAAAGAATGTAACATGAGACAGAAATTTTAAAATAAAATTGTAAAAGCATTCGTTTTGACTGGTGTGGTAGTTCTAGTGTTAATTTTTCCAAAACTCTTTTCTTCGACTCAATTGGCATGCTACGTTGTCAATTAGATAGTGTCTTATGCATTGGAGATAAATCGCTGAATCTGCAATTGTTGTTCAGGTATTTAATTTATTGAAAAATAAGAAAGACTATTACGGATAATATTTGTTGGCTTACATATATTTCCGTTATCAGGGCTGGGGATATTTTATCGATATATTCATATCTTTACATTATTTGAAAGATCAACGAAACAAAATTTGGTAAACGATTTATTTATTTATTTACTTATTGCGTGCGATAAATTAGAGATGGGTTCGAAACTAATTTTTAAATTCTCGAAGTTTTCGAATTGCCAAATTCACTTTTTTAAGGGGAGTTTCTTGTTTTAAAAACTGAAGTTAAATTTTTTTATTGATCACGCTTAGACAAAGTACAAATAAAATGTCTAATGCAAATTTTTATCTAAGGACACTAACATTCGAATCCTTTCTGGATCTAATCTATTGATTTTTTTTGTGGACTATAATGTCAAATGTAGTTACTGAGAAGTCTTTCAAACTATAGTGTTGATGGTGATGTAACAAGATGTTTTTTTGACAGATTTTTTTATATTTGAATATTTTACATTATTGTTCCAGAATTGCAACCGCATGTCCTTCAAAACAAAAACTGATCACCGTACATTTGAGACGTACATGAATCGAAATATTCTTTATTCACGTTGTAAATGATTCTTGATTTTATACTTTTTCTTATTCTTTTCTTGTTCAAGAGTTTTGAAAGTTTCTCGAATTCTCGAAACTCAAAACTTCCCCAGGTTTCGATAAATAATGAAATTTACCTGATTATCACGTTAAAGTAAGTCGCATAGTATTTCAAAAATGCCAAACTTTAACAAGGTATAATTTTTCAACCAATGAATATCGAGATTTCGCCTATATTTATCAATTACTATCAGATTGTGCAGTAAAATATTTAAAAATAAGTAGTGTCCGAAAATGAAGTTTAACCCAATCTTATTTGGAAGTGGAGATTACGGTAGTCTGGAATTGCTTGTTATGCTACTTGTAACTATACTTTTTCTATTTTTTTTCTTTCGTGCTATTTTAATTTTCGTCGTTTACTTTCGCCTATGCAATAATTTTGTCAAGTTGTAGCTGTTGCGAAATCGGCACATAGTTAAATTGTGTAAACGCGCTCTTCTGTGATAAATGACAAAATACTTGATTATTTGTCGAAACAGATTTAAGCGATTTTTTTTTTTTTTTGCTAAGATTAAATTTGAGCATTAATATCGATAATATGGTTACTTCAAATATCATTTATCATTATATTATTATTAATATAATAATAATGAAATAAATATCATTTACTAATGAAAGTTTATTATGCATTATTATTTGCATCGATTTATGGGTAAAAGTTCATTGATAAAAACATCTGATGATACGTTTTGATGTTTCGACGTATTTATAATATATCATGCTATATACCTTTCTATATACATATGTGGTTTCTTCTTGTAGTATAATTTGCTCATAATTATTGATACTTACAAATTATAGATACCAATATAGAACAATTTTCTTCGTATATTTCTGCGATGCTGTCGATTATCACCAAGAACAATTGGAAATCAGTTTCACAAATAGCACGATCAATAATAATTCCTGGAAAGATAAGATTTTACCAGATACTCACAAAATATCTTTATGTGTATTACAGGAATGATTTATTATATTTTCGTGCCGCGAAGCATTCATAGACATCACGTATTAAATTTTAAACAGAAAGTGTGTTATTCATCCAGTTCAAACTAATATCGATACTTTTACTTTCTTGGCATTCTCAGAATCGTTAATTATATTTAAGGTGATATCCTATAAGCAAAGATAACGATACGTGAAGAAGATTCATTCTTGTAGCGATATTCGAAGCGAACAAACAAGTGATCTTCGTGCATAATGTATTTTTTTTTATTTATTATTATTTATTATTTTATTTATTATTTTTTTATTTATTATTATATTTGCTATGTACTTCTTTTGTTATATTTGTTATTTTTATTAGTGTTATTAGTATTATTATATTTTATTATATTTATTAGTATTGTATTAGTATATTTATTATTATATTTTATTGTATTTATTAGTATATTTATTAGTATTATTAGTATTGCATTTATTAGTATATTTATTATTAATATTGTATATTTATTAATATTATATATTTATTATTAATATTAATTATATATATATATTTATTATTAATATTGTATTTATATATTGTATTATTAATATTGTATTTGTGTAGTAAACACCTGTGTATATATAGTAATACCTATTATATAGTATAATATTAATATATCTTTTTACCGGTATATATATTGTGTGCATATATTTGTAATTTCTGTCAAAAATGGATATGATATCCGTATCCAGCATGTCAGAACGAATAGAATGACGTATCCACGTATGTTAAAAGTTTGGTATGGTGAAATTCACAATCAGTCTAGAAACGATGTTATATATTAACGAGAACAAAAAACAAGTAAAATATTGTTCCAAAAAATACCAAATCGACATGAAATTTTAGGGCATGAGAGAAAATCCCAAATATAAGCTTCGAGTATTTATTAGTTTCAAAGATATTGGTAAAGACTTTTCAGTATAATAAATTTTGACTGCTTAGTATAGACAAATGACCTTAGTAGTCGTTACAAGATTGTAGTAGTCTTTGTCGGTGACTCTCTGATAATGTATGACGTTGTTAGGTTGTAAGAATATAATTAAAAACTGATGCTTTATAATTTTACGGAAATTTTTAATTAATTAATTAGAGTAAAACTTTTCATTTCGTAACTTCTTGCAGTGAAAATGTTGCTATTTTGTTTATGGGTGCTTTTCGTTGCGCTTATGTGCTTTCTTCTGATTTGTACTGTGGATTCTTCAATCCGAATCTTAAGACGACTCATATAGTAATACCTATTATATAGTATAGTATAATATTAATATATCTTTTTAGCGTAATATTAACATATGAATAAATTCCTAGCAACGTGATCGGGCTTAGTCAATCGTAATCCGCGCAATCGATTATTCGATTATTATTGTCGACGAGGTGTAAGCCGGTTTTTTTTCTTAACTGTATAAGTTCATTTATTGATACATTAAGATAGTTAAGGGTTTGCGTTTGAATCAGCTAAAAAAAACATTGGCATTTTTAAAACATCATAAGCATGGTAAATTTAATTGCGTAATAATAATTAATAAAATTGTTAGAGGAGATGAAAGATTTTTTTTTAGCTATAAATGGGCTTACACCACTTTCAATAATAACAAATTTAAAAAAAAAAGATGAACAATACCAATTGAAGTAGGCTTTTTTGAACTCCATGTTTCTAATAAAGAATGCTAATTAAGATGGAAATATGTAAGTAAAACGTAAAGTTGACTTTACTGACGAATATTTCGAGTTATATGATAAAAGAAGTTTGTAATAAAACAACTATAAAAAGTAAAACAATAATGCCAGTTATATTTATATTATTGCAAGTCTTGAAGTTGTTTGTACAATGGTGACAAAATTATTTTGCTAGCATTTCTTAGCCTTCCCTGTTTCCCAGATAAATCTAGAATTTTAAATTATGCATTTTCTTCCATAAATACTTTATAAAAAGTTTTGTAATGTTTAAACCTGATTTGGCATATCTTTTCAGACAATGTATAATTTCTCCGTCCGTATTTCTTTTTCTGGTTGATAATGTCTCTTCTATGTCTGTTGAGGCAGAATCTTTTCGTTTCATTTCATGTAAAACGAAGTTATTTGTTTTCCGACAATTCTTTATTATTACGTTATAATAGTCTTGAACTTCAATTAATTAACACGATTAGAAAGTTGTTTTAATTACAAATGGACTTGCCCCGCTTTAAAAAAAAATTCTTCCAATAACTGTTAAACTGTTAAACTTCTTTTGACGAATTTACGAGTACATTGTATATGAAAAGAAGATGGTTAATCTATGTCTGACTAAAACTAGCATTAACTCATTTATTTTCAAAATTCTACACACACTGTCAATGAAAATTGCTCATACATAACAAACCCAACTCCAACTCTTATTTTTCAATCGAGTAACGTGAAAAAATTTTAGGAAAAAAAATAGTGTTCGGCGATGAATTTTAGAGATGTTGAATTTCGGATGAATGAAGGAAATATCGCTTTACAATTTTTTGAAGGTTTATTCAATTGCTATCTGCTATGTATCAATACTGCTGCGAGATTTGACAAAAGCTACTGCTGGAAAATTGACTCCAATCTGATCAAGTCCCTTTTGCAGTTTCTAAGCAGTATGTTATGTGAAATTATTTAAACAAAACACTCTCGCTCCGGAGTTGACAAATGATCTCAATGACACACCCCACACACACACACACACACACACACACACACACACACACACACACACACACACCACCACCACCACCACCACCACCACCACCACCATCTTAAAGTCCAAAAATCTTCAAAGCCGACAAAAAGGGAAACGACAGTGTCTTCTCCGACTCTCGTCGGTTCAAGATAATTAAGAAATAATTTAACTGCTAAGATGCAGATCGTACATAGCAGAAAACTCATCTGACACTCAGTAATGTGTTAACAATTTGCAAATAAAGGAAAAATCGTTTGACCTCCGATCGATACAGATCGCCTCCTCTGATAGTAACATTACGTTCAAGGCGAAGGGACAGTATCTTGATTATGTAGTTATTAGCTCGCAATAAGTAACACAATCTGTTAATATTGAGTTGGCCAAAAAAATAATCGCATTTTTTTCTATGTATATTTGAAAGAGTTCGCGTATCGCGCGCGAACAGTGAGATCGAATCTCAAACGGCGGGAAACTTAAAGCCCAGATCTGGCACTCTCGGATAGAATTGAAGAGAATCTCGAGGAACATTCATTTCAAGTTGAATGATGAAGTTGAGGCAACAGTGAGCTCCTTGATCAAAAGCAGAGAAGCAGATTTCATTCGTTGACGGAATGAAAAAACTTGCCGGCAACGTGATGGCAAAAATGTGCCAAAGTTTTATTTCCCTTTTCTTTTTTTTTTCTTTTTTTTCATTTTAATAGCTCCTTTCGTTCTCAAGATAGAGTTACTTGAACCTCTCAGACATTACGTCCAATCTCACGCCATACAATATTGTTCGTGATTACATTACGCAAAGTAATCGAGATTTGGAATATTTATAGAGAAAAGATGTAGCTTTGAAATAAATGCCCACACAGAACTGTAACTCCTTTTGCTTTCAGATACACATCGAATATAGATTACTTTTCAATCTTATTATAATTTTTTAGTTGTTTAAAAATCAAAATATATTTTTTTGTTGAAATTAATTATAATTAAAATAATGATGTATGTACATAATATGTGTGACAATTTTTTTGATGATGATTTTGATTATTCGAATAATTTTCATTTCTCGTCAGAAATTGTTACAATCAACTCTGTCAACATTAAACCGAGTGGTTTAAAAAACGAAGAAAGTAGTATATCAAGAGATTGAGAATTTATTCTTTCATTTCTAGAAAAATAATAATGTTATTTATTGTAGAGAATCATGCTGAAGATATTTTGTGATCCGAACGAATAAATTCATCCAAAATTCATCCCTTTGTAACAAATGTTAAAAACATATAATTTGATACAAGCACCTTTTGATACAAACTGAAACAAAGAATTATATTAAAAATAGTAATAGCTAACAGAAGCAAAATATGAAAATAAATAAAAATTAAAAAGATTTTTGGGGGACAAGAGAGTAATTCAATATTATATATTTGATCTTTTGAAACAGAAGAAAATTACTTCCTAACTTTTATATTTTTTATCAAAAGTAATTTCAGAAAAAGAAAATAAAGGAAACTGACAAATTGCTTCTGTATCCTACATGTGATTTTATTCTTAAATGTTACGCTTATGAAAAACTCATTTTTATATATAAAAAATCATTTTTTTGATATTTTTTTAAGCATTTGAAAACCTTAATTTCCTATGCTTCTGGTTATAAAAAAGAAATATTACAATTTGCTTACGTATATACTCAATACTATTTTTGGACAAAAATAAACTTCTCGGTACACATATTCTACTGTACGAAGTCAAGGCAGTGAATTACATTTTATATTGAAATTATACTTATGTATATGAAACGTCGGTGGTAAAAAAAATTTCCCCCATCGTTAAAAATTCTCTCTTGTACCTCTATTTTCTGTTGATCTGTCAAATATCTCTCAGTCGGTAATAATTGGATTGGTAATATTAATTTATTTTTCATCAACTTTAATTTAGCCAGTTTATCAGGTACAAACTTTTACAGACTGTTCATCAAAATCATTTGATTTCAATACGATCTACTATTATAAACATTTATGTATGACGTTGCCGCGGCACCTCTGTCACTGAAAAACAGTGAATATTCAACAGCTTTCGTGGTTAAAATGTATCTACTATCAAAAGTGACTAGCAAATTTGTTCCTTGGTCTTTAGCCGATCTCTTTGACTAGTCGAGAATTCAACGAAAAAAAAAGAACATAAACAATCGAATATTATTACGAATAGCAATTAATCCTTTTAATAGCCAAGAGCCAATATTTCGGTTCTACGATTTTTGTTCCATTTTATTTTCAATTCCTTGAACATTTTAATACTTTTGCTTTTTTTTTATTAACGTTTTATTCGTGTAAAATTTTTCTACTAAAAAGTAATATGCAGGATGTAACTGGGTCAGGCCGTGTTACTCAGTTGTTATTGAAGATAGAAAAAAATTGCGAGAGAAAAGTTTTGCATGGTTTAACAAGCCCTATTATTGTGTGATGCAACTTTTTGCAGAAGTGCGTCAATGCAGTTACGATATTAAGTTTTTTGAATGCAACTGTATGATTTTTTTTTTTTTTTTAATGAATTCTCGTGTTATTCTGAATAAAACAAGCGAAAAAGTTAATACCTTTCGAAATATACCTTTCTTTTTCAACATGTACAATAATTGTTTAAATATTTCACCATTATATTTTAAATATTTTCCTGCACATTTTTTCAAACACTGAATTTTTTTAGAATTCGTATCACACGATTTACTACACGAAATTCTATTAGATTCTATTAGCGATGCAAAACAATTTAAAATACTACCAACAAAATGGCGCACGTAACACACGTAAAAAGCTATCTGACATCAACTTACGGAAACAAATGGTTTGGAACAGAGTCTGAGTCGCTCTCATCATCGCGTTCACCTGATTTAAACCTCCTTGATTACTTGTTGTGGGGCTTCTTGAAAAACAGAGAGTATTCACAACCTTTTATTGCAATTGGTGACATTAAAGAACGAATTAGCAGAAACTTTTCAAATGTAAGCACTGACTAACTGAACGATGTGATGAAAAATATAGAAAAAAAAAAAACATATAAGAAAATGTTTAAAATGCAATTGTAGAACATTTGAATATTTATTGTGAGTAAAGCTGAAGAAAACGTAAAATATCTCGAAAAATATTCTACAATTGTACTGTAATATTTTTCTACACAGAATCGCACGAGGAATCAATTTATGCAGAGAAAAAAAAAATCATAAAGTTACATTTGAAATCGCACCGATGCACTCCGCATCACACGATAATAGAGTTAAGCTTTTAATGCAAAACTTTCCTCCACAATTTTTCTCTATTTGTAATAATAGCAACCGAGTTATAGTCTGATCTAAATACACCCCGTATGTGTACTTTACCCAGATTTTTACAGATTTTGTTTCTACGATAATGTTTCATAGTTCTAAATAATATATAGATAAATTGAAAGGTAGTAACGTAAGAATCTTTTTTTACAGTGTTGGAATAAAATATCTTTTAATTATCTTATTTATCTTCTCTGAGTTTATCTTCTCTCTCGGTCTCGTAATAAAGTAATATGAAATAGTTTACAAATCAATTAATAGTAATGCAATTAAGTATTCATTCACAATCTATTTGTTCATGTAATACGGAAAATTGTGTTTTTCAAAAAACGATATTAGTAGATCATGTTGATTTAAATTTTTTATTCCAGACCTAGGGTATAGCTATTATGTATATACCATATAGCTATTATGTATATACCAATTCGAGGGAAATGCAATTAAAACAAAATGTTTATTACCTATTGTAAAAATTTTGATAATTATTTAGAAAGCGGGCGTCCTCGCCGATTATGATAATTATATTGTAGAAATCGATCAGTGCAATTTTTTTCTTTGTATGTCATTGCCGAACTCTTTTACTATTTGAAAGGTTTGCGAAAAACTGTCCGAATTACTATAGTGAATTCTATCTATAATTTCACGTACGTGCCAACCACTTATCATATTCAATATAACAAACTATAATAAACTAACTCAAATTTAATTCTTATCATTTGTTTTTATAGTATATATATTAAACAGATTACACAGTTATATATATATATATATATATATATATATATCAAATAGATTATGCAGTTATATACATTTTTGATCCGATTTTTGACGCGGGTTATTTTATTTGGTATCTAAATATTTAGTAAGGATAGCAGATTACTATGTTTATTAATCAACGAAAAAAATTATTCGATTGTCATTTATTTGTTACAGAACGACAATGATTTAGCAATCATTTTTAAAGTGTATGCATGGTTGAAATGATGGATGATAACTTTAAAGTTAAAGTCAAAAAACCTGAAATGAATAACAGTATGGATAGTGCTGTTCTGCAATTTTTGCTTTAGCGTTGTAAAGGTGATAAACTGGAGCACGGTGCTATACTCGCTGCATCGGAAGAATTTTACGTTCAACTATATCTCGTTCATGGAAGCGAGCAAAGCTTTCAAAAGCTACCTGGCAGTTCAATTTTAACTTTAAAAAAAATTGATAAATATGGATGAAAAGGAAAAGATTTTTCTGAAAACTTGGTGAAAATTAAAGATATCAAAGATATCAAAGAGAGTCGTAAAAGTCGTGTGTTGTAAATGTTTCCAAATCAACCTTACGTAAAATCTTCTATAGAGAGAAAAGAGAATAAAATATTAGATTTTCTAACACTCCAAACTTGTATAGATATGCATAATGTTATGTATATAACATAACCAGTTATTATATAACTTGTTATGTACATAACATAATGATATCATACATAATAACAAAGAAAAACTCACATGATATACCTAAAGTATAGTTTTTCCATTTTCACCAAATTTTATTTATATTTTATTTTTTTACACATGTGACAACTATTCTGGAACAGCATTTACGAACCAAATGTGACAACTAATTTGGGACAGAAAAAGTATCATTTTCTGTTTTATAACGTGCGAACATGGCAAACGAATGACACATGGAGTTTTGCAGAAGTCATTTGTTTAAATATCTATGCTTACGAGTTTGCACACGTATAGGCAAAATTTAATATGTAGATTTTTGCAAATTATCTCGGAAACTAAGACAATTCGGCGGCTACGTGCAAAGGAGAAGATTGTTAAAAATGTTGATTTCTGTAACATATTTAAGAATCATTGAAATCGGTGATGACCGATCTATCTTCTAAATAATTACTAAAATTTATATAAAATTTAATGGCAATGGAATGATTAATAATAATGGAACAATCGATTCACATTTGAGATAAATTCAGTACGCAGAACAAGGTTCAGTGTTGTCAAAATTAGCAAAATGACAAAATCTTAAGAAGGAAAGAATTCGTGAATAAAATTAAATTGTTGAGTGACATGCGAAGGAGAAGATTGTTAAAAATGTTGATTTCTGTAACATATTTAAAAATCATTGAAATCGGTGATGACCGATCTACCTTCTAAATAATTACTAAAATTTATATAAAATTTAATGGCAATGGAGTGATTAATAATAATGGAACAATCGATTCACATTTGAGATAAATTCAGTACGCAGAACAAGATTCAGTGTTGTCAAAATTAGTAAAATGACAAAATCTTAAGAGGGAAAGAATTCGTGAATAAAATTAAATTGTTGCGTGACATGCGAAGGAGAAGATTGTTAAAAATGTTGATTTCTGTAACATATTTAAAAATCATTGAAATCGGTGATGACCGATCTACCTTCTAAATAATTACCAAAATTTGT
Source organism: Tetragonula carbonaria (assembly GCA_032399595.1). Taxonomy (NCBI): domain Eukaryota; kingdom Metazoa; phylum Arthropoda; class Insecta; order Hymenoptera; family Apidae; genus Tetragonula; species Tetragonula carbonaria. The sequence goes on along the minus strand of JAUCRC010000015.1, from coordinate 9,383,134 downwards.
ATAAAATTTAATATCAATGGAGTGATTAATCATAATGGAACAATCGATTCACATTTGAGATAAATTCGGTACGCAGAACAAGGTTCAGTGTTGTCAAAATTAGTAAAATGACAAATCTTAAGAAGGAAAGAATTCGTGAATAAAATTAAATTGTTGAATAATTACGTATATCTATAATATGTGATTTGTCTTTGCTTATGTCGAGTGACTTGATTCAAACGCACGTATTACACACGTATTATATATGTAGTTGCACGGTACGATTAAATCGCGCGTCGTTATATTTGTATTTCTCATTGTATTCTGAGCGAAATGAAATTTAATTAAATCTACACGAATCGAAAATATAATGGATGAATTTCAATCGGTGTCGAAGCATCGACGAATGACATTATTAATTGATGAAAGAAACTGAAGATAACAAATTCATTGCGTTCGATTGCATTTTTACGAGACACCGTTAATTCAAGTTTTTATTATCGATTGATTAAGTGAACACACACCGAGTGTTGAAATTATCAGATTCGTATGAATTCCATCCATTCCACTTCCAGTACTTACTGTGCAAGAGGACGGAGGATATATCATCTGTAGTAAATAAAAATATGTATCGCAAATGTTTCGCGTCTGTTGCCTACAGTGAGATTTTCTCTTTTTCTTTTATCTTCCGAGAGAATTATTTTATACGCGTTTCGATTAGCTGTACTATGGGACAGTGTTTGCGTATCGATATGCACCGAGGTGGACGATGGAATTGAATAATCGTGCACTGTATTTGGAACGCTCTTGTACATAGTCGAGAACGATCTGTACAGTAGTGTATACGAGAACCGATTACATATTTACGCACACTGTGCAAATTGATTCTAGGTGCAAGTATCGTACTGTTTACTTCCATGAATCGAGCCAATTGCGCACGAAAAATCACGTTGCATCTATTTGCATTTCCTGTTCTCCCACCCTTGTAATCAACCAACTGTATCGTAAACAGGCAGACATAACCTTATACACTTACAAACCTTATAACACTTACTGTACTGAAGTGTAACAAAAATGAAATAATCGTTGAAAAATGTGAACGTATTTTTCTTTTTTTTTTTTTTCGTTTAAACAAGGGAAGAATACTGCATAAATTTCGGAAATCTTATCAAAAAATAATCAAAGACTCATTTGCCGTGTTTCTTTATTACGGTTACTGCTATTCGTGCGGTGAATTTTTTTGAAAGTTTCTACTGTTATTCCATTCTTGCTGTATAGAATGTTCTATAAATCTGTTTTCGATCGGTGGGATTCAGATTGGGATGGTCACTTCATAATTTTCAGCGAATTTTTACTTTGAAATTGGTTTAAATAATTTGTGTATATTTTTAATGTGCGTTTACGGTCATGATCATGTAAAATTTGGTAATTAAACGTTGTTTAGACGAAATAGCGTTATCACGTAATACGTTTAAATATCCCTCGTCGTTTGAAATGCCATTTATTTGAATTAAATTACCTGCTTTCTTTGCCTCAAAGAGAAGCCCACCGCCTTATAGATTGCTGTCACGTTTCAATGTTGACACTGAACAGTCAGAATCGAGCATCGTCTGCGTACATGAACACGTCGTTTATGACCGAACACCTCGAATTTCGATTCACCAGTTCATAGGATTTTTTCCCAATTGTCCAGTTTTTATGTTTCTTCGCTCACTGCAACTTCTTTATTTTGTTGTCGTCCTTGGTAAAAGCTTTTCAAACAGGTTTTTTTAATGGTCTACACACCTTTTGAATATCGTCGCTTCACAGCGGCGAAACTCTTACAAACTCCGGATGTTGTAAGATTTATGAGCGAGAGTATAAACATATGTATGACGAACCATTTATACTTTTTTGTAATATGTAACTCTTTTCTTTCATTCCGAGACTCAACTCTCTCTCTCTCTCTCTTCTGCATAATTTTAATTTTGCAAATATTTAGCATGTGGTCGAACATGTTTCATTTTCTTAAATAGACAATCACAGCGTCCACTTTTTTTTTTTTTTTTTAATCAAAAATATCGTCTGTCTAAATGAATAGTTTTCTTCTCTCTGTTTCAACGTTTCGAGCTCAACAGTTCAAATTTCTACATCTATTTGAATCAAGTGAACAGTCACATTTAACACAACACATATAACACAATGGTCGATTTTCCACTTTGACATGTTGCTTCATTACAGACATTTCTTTGAGTTTTTATTGCAGATTAGAAGCATACTTTCGCTCACTTTTAATCTCGTCTCCAGCCAGATAATCGATCGATACGATTGGAGAATTGATACTCGAAATTGCCGAATGTCAACCAGAAGGTATATCTAGGCTAAACCAATACTATTCTCAATTAAAAAAGTTATCGATGGGACTGAAATGTCACTTATCGAAGTGTTATGCTATTGCAAGTTGCAAAATCATTGAAACCAGTCAATTTTGCTTGTTGATAATCAAAAGAAATATTTTTATAAATATCTTAAAAATTAAGGTCGAGTAGCGGCAACGTATATAAATGTTCATGGCAACATATATATATACATATATAAAAGTTGTTCAGAATGATGAGCTTGACAAGGTCATCAGAATTAATGAGAAAATAATTACCAATATTTGATAATACGTAAATACACATTCTTATTACAAAAAACTGTCTTTCCATTGTAGACAATATGTTATCCCTCCATAATACATACATGAAATTCGTTTCATACTAAAGATTTTAAAAGAACCACAACAAAAGCTTATGTAATTACAACCTTAAAAATATAATTCATAAAATATGATTGTATGATTATTTATGATATTACTGTCTGACTAATTTTCCTCCAAGCGTCATAGTTACAGATTTTCAATCGGTTATGACTTTAATACCGATCAATACTGATGTAAATACATTTATATACATTTATATACATTTATACATACCGGTATATTTTAGATTTTTCTATTGTAGACAAAATAACTTAAGGTTGAATACATTTTTCGTTTTTAATAATTAAAATATATAAGAATATGTGCAAATTTACAATTTCGTTAATCCCAAATATATAATGAAATAGTAAGTAATAATACAGTAAAAAAGTAGGAATGAAAAATTGTGATGTAGATTAATATATATATATATATATATATATATATATATATGAGTTATAGAGATATGTTTTAATGATGTTTTAATCATTGAGATACCAATTCTCATCCCATTTTCTATTATTGATCTTTTTTATACATCCAGTTAGATTATAGGATTATTGCTGTTCTAACTCAACACTTGCTAGTGAAGCATCGTTCTTTTTTCATCTGTAACCACTGAATTATTCCCTCTTTTTAACTCGTTCTTTTTTTTTATTCTTTATATGTGATGTTAATAAATTTTTAAATTTATTTTTTATTATTAAAAAAATTTCTAAGTTATTTCTGAATAAATTTCTGAATGGATGTTAAAATATTAAGCAAATATAAAAATGATTTAAAATAAAATAGAAGGATGTCGTTGCGAAGATTTTCTATATATTGAGCAAAAGAAAATTATTATACGTATGATATAAATGTAATTTAATAATCAATTTTAAATAAATGTATGATATAAATGTAATTTTAAAAAATTAATATTTAAATTGAAATTTAATCCTCTTGTACTCTGTATTGTATTCGATTGTAAAATGCAGAAACGATATACGAAGTATAATAGAATCTTCAATTTTATTATTCGAATAAAATATTTACTAATAACAGTTGCATTCTCTTGTGTTAAATTATTTTCTGTAATTATTGCTGATACGGTTAACGTGTTTTTCATAATTTCAAAAGAATTTATAAAAATAAGAGATACAATATTTTATTAAAAACCGTATTGATGGAATGTAATATAAATATTATCGTTAATTCCGCGATAAATCAACGTTTCGTTTATGAATATCGAATATTGTATAGTATTTTAAATCTAATTTTTCCACATTCTGAAATTAAACGAAAATAGTATTTAAACAAAAATGATAAGAATGCAGTTTACACTGAAAAAAGGACTTTGATAATGCGAAGCATAAAAACAATTACAGCCAAATTAATTCAACAGCCAAAAAATAAAAATATGTAGCACTCTGAAATGTTGAAATAAATTGAAAATATTCGTGATCTCCTTTCAAATACGGGTAATTTAACGTAAAAGAATTCTATTATCAAAAATTCCATTAATTAAACACATTTGTGTTCATATTGAATATTGAAGACTCTATTGTATTGGATAGAGGAGCGATTTTTTTTCCAAATAATGATTATTTTACTTATTTATACTGAATAATGTAGCATAGATTTTCAAATTTTTACAGTGAAAAAAATATATAGTGAAATTTTGATTTATTTACATCTATTTATATATATATGAAAATAGTGACGAATAAATTTATTGTAAATACTAACCCAAGCTTAATTCAAAAAATTTAACTCAAACTCATTTTACTTAGGTTAAATATGATTATTTAGGAATGGAAGTGCAACTTTTTATGTTGATGTTATAATTTTGAATAAATTCTTCACTTGATAATAACTAGCACCAATACAACATTATACGGAAGAAGCAAGCCGCTTCCGATTTTAACGACCTTGAAATATTCTAAACAACTTTTTCTATATATACACGTATATTATATAATATATTTATATTATTTATATATATTATATAATATATTTATATTATTTATACATATTATAGTTATCTAGTTTTAAGGTTTTTTTTTTTGAAAACTGGAAAATTGAAAAAGACCGCCAGGTATTCGTAAAAAAAAATTATATATCAAAACTAGATGACTTTTCGATAGTATTTGCGTTTCATAGAGTGCACTTAGTTATATAAATATTTCATATAGTTTCATATAAGAATATGTAATTTCCCGCGTAATATATGTACAATATTTATGAACATCCATGTGTCATGTAAAAGCACGGGCGGTAAATGGGCGGAGCCAACTCAAGTCCAATTCTAATATATCCAAAAGTGGGGTTGAGTTAGATTTCTTATGGGGCAGAATCCCCTCCATTGCTTACACTTTTACTTCATAACAAATATATGCTCATAATATATAAAGATCGTATGTTCCGCGGAAAGTCGCGTATTTTTGTATAAATTTTGTTCAAAATAACTGCTGTACTTTGCAAACATCTTTTGTTAATAACTTTTTTTAATAAAAAGCGAGAGACAACTTCTTTCGAGAGACAGCTACAACTTCTTAAGGATTACGCAAAAGAGTGTCCTTGACAATACCGATAACAATGAAAAATTGTCGATAATTTAAACTAATACTACTTCACGAAAAAGGATCGTATAACGATCTATTTAGTTTCATTTTAAAATGTGAAGCCTTCACTTCGATAGTCGTCAGTTTGCTTTTCTTTTAAAGATGATTTTACATCAAATTCTGGGAAAGTGAGAATACCTTTTTTTTATCGAAAATTGTAAAAATTCGAACATTGCAAACTTTTTTTGTAACTAGACTTACTATTATTTTGAAGACTGAAGTCATCTATGTATAACGACTCTTTAAAATTTCTTGTACACTCTTTATTTATCATATTTTTCATTGAACGTTAAAAATTTCGGAAATTCCAACATTTCGTCATCTAACCCGAATGTTTAATAAAAAATTCAAGTTTAATAAAATGTTAAAAAAGAAGAAGTATGTAGCAAGCTTTAATGATTCATTCTAGAGACTAGATTTCAATCTTCAAGACTACGGCAATAAATTTGGCAATAAAAAAAATTATTTAGTGCTTTTACACGCTGTGCTTTTTACAATTTACGAGAAAAGTATCCTCACTTTCTCACTCGCTACAGGATGTAAAAACATTTTTGGACAAAAAGAACGAACTCAGGATTGTCGAAGTAAAAACTTTACACTTTGAGACCAAATTTTTAATGAGACGAAATTTTTCTTTTTAGTGTTATGCTAGTTTAAATTATTGACAATTTTTCACTGTCATACTCTTCACTATATGATCGATGTCATCGGAGCTGTCTCTCTTAAACGTAATTAAATTTTACCAAATTTATTACGTGTATACATAAAACATATATCATTGCAGCTGGCAAAAAGAAAGTAGAAAAAAAAATAAAAATATGATTCTCTCTATAGACCATTTATCTTTTTCTCGAAAATGTCTCATTTTCGCAATCTTGCTTCGATTTATTATACTATAATCATGTACTATTAATGACGCGGACGACTGATTTTGATCGCGTGCCTTTGGTTGTCACTTGGATCATCCATTGATGTAGGAATAAGTACTCTGACTTGACTTGATGATGAATTTATTATTTAAGATATCTGATCGCTTGATTTTGTCTGATTAACTAATTCTGTTTAACTACGTCTGTCTTCGACTAATTCTCTTAGTTAAATACTGATTGACTGAGAATGACACTGATTGATTAACACTGATGAAATGAAAGCAGATCAACTAGAAATTCTAAGTGTAATAAATTCAATTTTTGGATAAATGTCAAGTCTGTGTTCGTAAAAATGGACGATACTTCGAAATGGGAATATCGTCAACTCTTATTTCGAATTATTTTTGTTCTAGTTCCTTAACGAAGAATTTTTGGGCATTTATATGACATCTTTTTCTTATTTTCCCCCGTAGAATCTATTTTTCAACGTTATGGTAGAAAAAATAGAGACACTCTGTATATAAGCTGTAAGGTATAAGACTTATGATAACGTTAAATTTGAAACAAATGTATAAAATGCAATGGAAGTTTTCGTTCATTATCCAGTAAATGACAGTAAAAAAATAAAATATCGCATGGAAATTCTCAAGTTTTTCAGAGTATAAAATAGTATATAGAAAATAGTGCACTAGTACACTATCTAATAGCAATAGTACATTAGACAAAAATATTTAACATTATAAATTTGTGAGATGAATAATAATTTCTTTAATATTCACGTTTAATATTTTATGACGTTTGATTAGCTGATTTTTTACATTTTAATGACGAAATTTCTTGTTATGATGATAATTCAATTGCTTCACGGAAATCATTTTTATTTTTTGGCTTCTTGATATATTAATTTTTTTCTTAATGTTTCGTATAAGTTTTCTATAGAACATAGATTCGAGATATTAATTTACTATTTGATTTAATCCCACTGTGGAAACAATCGTACACTTTTTATGATGAAAATTTGCACTGCCGCGTTAAAAATAGAAATCATTCAAATTTTGGAACTAATGTACTACTACTATACTGTACCTACTTAATATCAAAAAAATGTATAAATAAACATATATTTACATACAGTCGTGTGTAATAGACCAGATATGTTTTTCAATTTATCTCTGAAAAGTAACAAGTGAAAAAAAAGTTCAACTAACATTGATTATAAATGCATAACAAATATAATGAAGTTAGATCACAAATCAGCCATTTTCGTTACTTTCTTTTATAGATATTTATAAAATTGTTGATATTACGCGTGCAAAAGTTTCACTTGTCGGTTTCTTGATTTACAAGAGCTTTATATGCGTTGCATCTTGATACATGTCCAAATCAGTTTTGTATTGTGTCGTCGAGCCGATAAATATACATGGAAAGAGTAATTTAATTTATTCAAAGCTGACAAATCTTCTCGCAAGATCGCTGCATTAGCAACCGAAAAATCTACGCTTATTATTAAAAAAAAAATATCGTACACGTATATTACCTTGACCAAGATAGTGAGAGACCATGAAAAATAACTGAAAAGATGAATCACGTAATAAATCGGCAATTTGGAACAGATGTGAAGAGAATTACTCGAGAAATCGCTCTACGAAGTGGATCTTTTTGGTGGATCAGGAACAAAGAAACATTTAATGAATAAAAATGAAATCAAACAGCCCGCATAAAATCTGCGAAAGAGTATTTGCATTGGACCCTCGAAGATTGGAGGAAAGTGGTATTTTCTGAATGGAAATTTAATTTATTCGGAAGCGACGGAAAGCAATATGTGAGACGCCCTGTCGGGAAAAGATATGATATAAGATATCAAATACCGACGGCGAAGCATGGCAGAGGAAATCTCACGGTGTGGGGCATATTTTACTCGAAATGTCAGTCCGCTCGTCGAAATCGAAAGCATTATAAACAGTATAATGTACGGAAATATTCTAAACACACATTTATTGAACTATGCAAAATTGGGTATTCATAAATCCTAAACATTCCGCAAAGAAGTCATGCCTATCATCCAAAAACATAAGGATTTCAGAGTTGCTGGACCTGAACCTGATTGAACATTTGTGGAGAGTATCAAAACAACACGTAATTAATAATAATTAATAAAACAAAACATGATTATATTGTGTGAAAATTTAAAAGATACAAGCGAAATGAAATTTCTCCGAGATATATTTTAATTTTAATCAAATCCATGCCTCATCGCTGTGCTGCAATCATCAAGGCAAATAGTACGGTTACAGAGTATTAAAAATATTATTAATTTATGCTAAGATAAAATACGAATTTAGTGTGCCTATTGAGACAAAAATAATGGTAGTATAAGTGTAAGGCAAGTATAATATAAGTATAAATGAAACCAAGTATATATAGATCCCAAATACCAAAAAAAAATATCTTCTTCTTTTTTATTAACCTATGAGACCTATCGAATCATCACTTCCGCTTACAGCCTACACTGCTTTCTTTATAATCAAGAAAGTTCTTTAGCTAAAGATGGCCCGCAAAATCAGGAATCATTATTACTTAAATCGACAAATTCAAACAAAAATTCAACTTTCTTCATCAATGTAATCTTCTGAATTGCTGGTAAAGATGGTACCCTTCATTATCGAAAAGAAAGCAAATCAACCCAAAACAGCAGACAAATTACTTATAAAGCAATCATCAATGTCAAAAAAAACATCTATTCCAAACATGATGACAAAAAGCTATTCCAAAGCTGACGACAAACCCGATTACGTAAGCCTAAACCAATGTACCTAAAAAAAAATGGCACCAAACATAAGCTAACACGCTCATTAATCTCCAGTATCCGATGACGCTAAACTTAAGGAAATGCTGGCACCAGTCAAAGAAATAATTGACAATACGAATACCAAACACATTTTAAATTACTCTCAGCTTAAAAACCTCCTTGGAAACACTATCGGATCTGCCCACCCAATAGAAACAGCTAAGAACTACACGGATAATGTACAAATTTTATACAAATATAAACAACGGACTTTATACAAATGCTTTGAGAAATCTACCTAGATTTGAAAGAGAGGAGTATAAAAAATGGAATACACCTGTAGAAAGCCTGTTGAGGATCAAAGTCATTAGATAGGGACGTGTTATTTATTAATTAACTGTTTATCCGAATCCGATGTAGACTTTCGTCAATCAGGCGTATTAACAGGCTACTCGTAATAAGTGTTAAAAACTTTTAACAAATAAATCCAAATACGAAATTTCCAAAATTTGAAAATTTTAGGTACATTGGTCGATGGAGGTAAAAAAATTGATAATTTAATGGCTTCTACATTACGAATAGCTCTAAAGCAACTAATTCCTGACATCGTTTGCCTTCAAGAACTAACTTTAGAAGAAATTATCTTCTATTCTCAAAACTATAACAAATCATACTAACAGAAGAATGATTATTACAATATCGAATAAATACGAGATCCCGCTAAATTCCAACCTAGAAGCTGTCTCAGTAGCCACTTCTTTTCCAAAAAAAAAAAAAATTCACATTTGCAATGTTTATATCCCAAACAGCTTCTGCCTTGATTTACAAGACTTTGATGACTTGATGATACAAATCTCTGTATTGATTCTGTGACCATGATTGACAATAGAGGCAAGATAATTAAAAAACTAGTCATCAGGATATAAGTTTGTTAAATATTGATTCTCTAATACATTTCAGCATCAGAAACGAAAAGAGCTAATTGATCTAATTTTTTCTAGCTCACAATTAGCGCAATATTTAGAACGGGAAACTCTTGAGAACTTTTACGATAGTGATCATTTCCTATGAAAGCAATATCATCTCCCAAATATTCCATTGCCTAAAATCTAACTGATTAGTCTGCTACACTGAAAACATCACACTACAACTCGCAGAAAAAGAAACTGAAATCAAGCTGAAATTGACAAAACAATAATTGAATTCCAACAAATCATAGTATCAGCTGCAGACAAAGCTTTTGAAGTGTCCAAAGAGTATCATGGTGGTACGAAAAATGTACAATTGCAGGGAAGTCATTATGCATTTAACAGAGCAAAGAAATCGAAAACGTAATCGAATTTAAAATAAAATAAGCTAAATTTCCTAAGTAAAAGAAAATAGAAAGAAATCATGAAGAAACTATGTAAAACATTGATAAATTCCCAAACATCAACATTTGAAGTATGGGAAAATTCCAGCAGTATTCAATTCTTTGAAATTGATGGCAAGCTCGTAACGCAAGAGAATTTGTCAATACAAAAATTCAAGAAAAATTCCAGCAACAGAAATAACACGAGCCTGCCAATGGACTTCACATATACTCCCAGATAAGACCGACAACGATAGCAACTCATCGCTAAATTCATCAGTAATGATTAATGAAATTAGCCCCACTCTTGCAACAACGAAAAATTCGGTCTCCGATTCAGATAATATTTCAAACTTACTGTTGAAAATTTTTCCAAAAGTGGGAATAAATTTCTTGAATATCTTCAATCTGTATCTGGATTTGCGAAATCTTTCCTGACAACTGGCGGCAATAATAATCCCAATCCCTAAGCCAAAGTAATAATAATCCCAATCCCTAAGCGAAGTAAGCACAATTCAAAGCACACTATGTGCAAATTGCTAGAGAAAATGTGAAATCGGAGATTTCATTGGTACCTTGAATCAATTGTTACAAATTATTAGATCCAAACAATATTGGTTTCCGACGACACCGTCGTTTTTATCATAGACGCCCTGAATAACATGGAATCTTGTATTTGCGACGTCTTCCTCAGCTGAGAAAATACTTAGTGATCGTGTGTGTCTCGATATTAAAAAAGCTTTCGACATAATTTGGAAATCTATGATTTTCTTTTTTTTTCAAGTTTTCTCCTTGAATTTAAAACGAAATAAAATAAGCTGAATTTCGTAAGTAAAATCATTAAAGAAAATAGAAAGAAATCACGAAGAAACTATAATAAAACATTGTTAACTTAAATTTTAAAGCGAATAGTAATATATTGTTTTTTATAATTAATTTCTTATCAAATAGATCCATTCAAACTCTTTGAATATATCCCGTGACAATTCAAAATGGAGTCCTGCAAAGATCAATAATGAGCGTCACTCTATTTTTAATTGAAGTAAACGATGTCACTTCTAACCTCAAGCCAATTAATTAAAGCTCATTTATTTGCGGACGATATTACTATCATAAGCATTCAGGAAAATGATTTTAAAATATATACTCCATAAATGAACATTTGCAAATAACCATCAATACTCTTCAGGAATAGTCAATATTTAACAATACATTTGAGCTTACAATTCTCACCACACAAAACCTATGATATTCTATTTACAAGAAAAAAAACACCAACTACTGTATAAATTACTCTAATTGTAAGAGATACCATCAAACTATTAGGCCTTGCTTTTAACCAAAAGCTATCTTGGTTATATTTGAAATCCTTAAAAGATTCCTGCATAAAAAGATTTAATATCATTAAAATCCTTTCCAATAACAACTGGGGTGCCTAACCCTAACCTAAATCTAACCAAGAAATTCTTCTAAAAACATACAGAACTCTAATACGTTCCAAATTAGACTATAGCTCTATCGTTTACAGCAAAAAATCATGTTAAGAAAAGTAATAGTTCTAAGATTAGCCACAGATGCATATCAAACATACCCTATAAATAGCACATTACTCGAAACCAGAGAAATGGCCTTTCTTAAATACGCAATGTAAAAATTTCCTCCAAACAATCCTACATGTAATTATATCTTCTCCAATAGATTATACTTTCAATATATAGAAGCACTCTACAAGAGTAAGCCCAAACTACCCTCCGATATTAGACTTGCCTCCAAATTCTCCAAATAACTATCTTTAAAATGTTTCCTACTATCTAATGCAGACAAACTAAAATTCCTTCCTGGATAATAAAAGCAATCAACCAACATCGATCTCGCCAAAAACGAAAAAAAAAAGATCGTAAATTCACAGAGCTCGATTTCTAGAACTACAAGCGTTCACCACAGCAAAATCTACACTGACAAATCAAAAATAGAGAATTGAATATGCCATAACAAACAAATCTAAAATAATGCGAAGTCTCTCGGTATTATCATTCATTTTTACGCCATTCTTGAAGATCTATAACACGCTCACTCAACAACGAGGTACAGATCGTCATCTACACTGACTGTAATATGAGTGTAAACTCTAATTTAAACGTGCGATCAAAAAAAAAAAAAAAAAATTAATATCCACCATGCAGAAGCTACATTTCGACTGACCCAACATCAACGTTATTATCTGGATTCCAGCTGAAGGGATAAAAGGAAATGAAAAGCGACGCAGCAGCGAGAGAAGCTACAGTATATAGTTACCTACTGACGAACACATTCTAATCTCTTGTGAAAACCAAATCAACTATTGCAAGTAAATAACGAATGGAACAAGACCTGAACGTCAATCAAAAGTAAATGTATCCGATATTTTCACGAACAAATATCAAGAAATAACAGAAAAGAAAAAAAATCACACTCACCCGCCGAAGAACTGGACATACCAGATTGATACACTAATACCTAATTAGAAAAACTGAACTTTGTAACAACCATCCGTTAACGATCACTCACATTCTCCACGTATTATCGAAGCCCTAAGCAAAGACACGGAATAAATTCGGACACCAACTTGATCAGAACATTTCCTTTGTTTGAGAAAATTTAGAAAGTTTTGAACTTCCTCAAACAATGAAACAGACATATGCTAATGACTTTGCAATCGATACGGATTGCAGAAAATATTCCACCAGAAAAAAAAGGAATAATAAATAATAATTATTTGTGACATTACTTTTTTTATTTACTCTGCCCTCATATACAATATTAGTCAAATTTCTTTCAAACAACACATTTAAAGAATATAAATTGAAATATTTAATATATATATATATTAAATATTTATATATTAAATATTTATATATATATATTAAATATTTATATATATATTAAATATTTAAATATATATATATATTAAAATTTTGGTATTTGTAGCTAGCTTGTAGCACTGTGTTTTATCAGAAACTAATTGTCAGTATAATCGATATAATACATTGTCAAATTGTAAATTGATTAATTGTAATTGTAAATTTGAGAAATTGAAACCATTTTGATATATATAATTATATTATACAATTTCAGATTCTACACGGAACTATATAAATACTATTTCTATTATAATTATGATTTTCTCGTATCGTTATCTTGTATAAGCTATAGTAACAACGCATTAAAAAGCGAGCGAATAACGTGAAGATAATCGAAATTAAACATGTACATGTAAAATCCATTTTTTCCCCTTTATTTTAAATCACGAAATCTCTGGTAACAAGGAAATTAAGACAATTAATGGTAATTGATGCAAGAACGAAGAAGAAAGATTGGTATAAAGTGGTTTTCGTGGGAGAAAAAGTGGAAACGAAATTCCGGAAGTCCGATTTGATCCTCAATCCTTAATCCTTCTTCCTGCTGGAACAACCATTTTCTACTTGACAGCCAATTAATTGTTGAAGTTGTACGTTTAACATAGCTCACTTTTGTTTTGCTTGCACTTTTAACTATGCCCCTACGTCTTTAAAAAAGAAAAAAGAAAAAAAAAAAGAAAAGTTTCTAGATAGAAAAAAATCGTCCATGAAAAATTTAAAATCCTTCAGGTTTGAAACAGTGTTTGTAAGTTTCGATTGTAAAATTTGACTTAATTGAAGACTTGATGAAAATTGGGCACGTAACACTCGTTGCTCGAAGAGAAATCTATTCCAACAAGATGAAATATCGTTTGTTAAATAACACGAAAATCATGACACACGAAAAGTCAGTTTCTGTTTAATCCTTAAGTATACAAATGCTTTCAACTCGTAGATTTAAAATTATTAATTTTGTCAAAAAAAAAAAAGTAACTGCGTTTTCTTGTGTGCAAGTGAAAAGCGTTGAAAGGAAATTTTTCATAAGGAACAAAAACTTTGTTAATCCTTTCGCTACGCAGACTTTCGCGACCTACGCTGAAAACGATGAAATTTTTCGTCAGCGTGCATTTTACAAAAAGTATATTGAAATAATCAAAACACTGGATTGCGCTACATTAAACCAATATTATTTATTTATTCGTATTCTGTGTTGATAATTATTAGTGCATATTAATTGAATGAAATAGATAGAATTAATGAATAAAAATTTAACTTTAAGCTTTATTTCATAATATATCTAATAATCTAGTAAGGTATGGTACAATTTGAAACATGGGTCAATGCATAACCTTACATCACGTTTCTCGCATTTTCCCGAATTATTGTTTCGTTTACGTATATAGAAGCCTTAAATAAAAAGGTTCATTATCAATATTTTAATCTTTCGATTTACATACATATGTGCTACTTGAATTGTCTTTAGTCTGATTCGATCAATGTGAAGTGAGTTTATAGACATCTCTCATTTCACCGGGCTAAAGTAAGTTAAGCGCTTCGAAAGCAAATTTTAAAAGCGCCTTTGGCCGCCAACAGTAGCCGAAGAGTTAATACTATAATTGACCATTTTGTTCGATTAACTTTTGCCGGCATATGGACAACTTCTCAATTTCGTGTTCAAAAAAGTTTCGAAAATGATTTGATTGTTTCATCATCAGTAGTGAAATTTAGCAAACCAATTCTGACACTGCTGTAGTTTGAAGCTGTAGCTTCTTCGCTATGCACATCAAATAATTTTTGACGAGCTTACACAACGTTTCTATTCTTTTCAGAGATAGTACAGCAAAAAGAGATAGTACGCTGGTTTTTTTTTTTTTTTTACAGTCATCGAGATTGGAATTTCGTGGTTTGCTCAAGTGAAATCCAATTTGGAAAAAATTGTTTTCTCTTTGTACTCTCGCAAACAATTCAGTTATGAAGCACGGTGCATATCTATTCGGTACTGTTTGTGCATTTAGTTTTATAAAATCGTCACATTTTACTAAATGAATTGGACTGCTTGACGAACGAGTGATTTCTTGTTTTAGAAGAAAGTCTATCTCCTTTCTCGCTGCTTTCAATTTTTCGCCTGAAAGACTTCGTCGACGCTCAGCTATTGGTTGAGCCTGTAATTGTTCACCAAACATTCATTTGCAGTTTCTGGTTGAATTTTGCGTCTCATTATTTCTGTGAATTTATTTAAGACACCGTTAAAATCAACTTGGGAATTCATCGTGGAAATTCCCAAATATGTGCTCGTTCCAATTTGCCCCGAGTTGATAAAGTTGTATATAGCAACCATAAATGAATATTTAAATGCTCGCCGAAGTTCTAATTTTGAATGTAAATTAATTATTTCCATATGTTTCTGTATGATTTCAATGATTGAATTATTTGCTGCATATAATTTAAAGTCGGAATTTTCTCTTCCGCCTGAGACATATTTCATTGAAACCTATTAAAAACTTTCTGTTTGTTTTTTTTTTGTCACAACATATTGTACATATAATAATAGCAATTAATTTAGTTTCTTCTGGTTTTCTCTGAAAATGATGTAATGCATTCATATTCAATTGTATCAAATTTTTTTGTGATAGAAACACATATTGGGCATTGCCTTGGAGTTTTTGAACTGAATCGTGAACGACAATTGTATTTGAAAGATTCTTGTTTATTTTCGATCGCTGTTTTTGTTTCGTTTATATAAACCAATAATAATGTCTTTTGCTAGGTTGTTCGATTTTTCTTCAATCGGATTAATTCTTGGCGCAGATCTAACTTCTGTTGCCATAATATATCCGTTTATTATTTTCCATATCGATATTCTTTGAAATGATTGATTGTCGAATATATTATTCCTTTTTTTTTTTCCTTGCTCGACATTCTCGTATCACTATCAATTTATATACATATCGTGAAGATCACGTTGGGGTCACCAATTTATATAGATTTACTCCGTTTAATTAATAATGTTACAAGAATTAATAAAACAAATATTATTTATTTAATTTATATATATATATAATCATGTTCAAAACAAGCCGAGCGCTTGTTTTTCTTATTGATTTCAAATTGAAATTCTGATATATTTGTTTTCGTCTCTATTTTCTTTTCATCGACATCGCCGCTGTTTGATTCGGTTAAAAAAGGTGCACGCGCCGCTACACATTTTGAAATAAATATCCAACTATTAGAAAATTACTTTTTGGCCGACCAAAATTTATAGAAGTCTAATAAGCTCGACAATAAGTCCGAGAAAGAGAAACATACGACGACAATAAGAGTTGAAGAATGAGGGTGAAAGTGCTCGTCGTTGCATGCCAAGTCGTTCTCGTATGTCATTACAAATCATTTCTAAATCATTTCACGTTAGTTCTCAAAATCTCGGAATTAACAACATGGAATGTTATTAATAAATTTGCTACGACGTGCATTTAAGAGTTAAGAGAATAAATCAGGTGGTAAAAACAAGTTTATCACATTTGCAGGTAAAGAAATTTTTGTCACATAACTTAAACGGAATACATAGGAATACATAGCGCTTATTGTTAGGTATATCTGCATCCGTGTAACTCTGACATCACAGATCATATATTAAAATCGTATCGCAATGATCATGTATTCGCATCTGATTGCATTCATTAAATGTGCATAAGTAAAATAACAATTGGATAAGAGTAAAACTCCAGCTGTTAAGAAGCTCAAATATCGCTCTATGTGTAAAATTAGAAATAAAGTTTAATTAAAATTTAATTAATCTTCATCTTATTAGGTCATTTGTGAGTTGTAAAATGTAAATACATGGCGAAGATACGAAACCATATGTTCTCTTTTGATTTTACGTCTCATCGTGGCTTTAGTGAATTCAATCCCTTTTTGAATTTTTGAATTATGAATTCTGAAAAACTTCTCGTTGTTCGGTCGTTTTGTAAAATTTTCGTGTGTATTGTTACTCGTAGTTCGGTGAACTTACGGCTAGGTAAAGCTTGTGTTGTGTTGCGTTATTCCTACGTTTGTTGTGAAACAAACTGTTCTCTTTCTTTTTTTCATTTTTTTTTCTTTTTCTTTTAATAGTTTAATCTTTCACGCTCGTTTTCTTTCACAACTACCCAGCTTCTCTGTTAAAAAATTTTTAACATGTGGAAACCTATTGAATTATTCAATATCACGAAAAAATATTTCTAAACGTTTTGATAGAAAAGAATTTCGCACGGACGCGTCCCGTTTATGTTCAAATCGTGCGTATAGAATGTCTCGCCTAAAATAATAGTTTCTAGAACATTCTACTACTATAGATAATGTGGAATCGATACAATAAAAAACTGACGAAAGAGAAGGATATATATTTTAAGTAATTGGAATATATGGAGTAACAGAATACATTCGTTCGTCTCATATTCTACTATACTACCCATCGCATACATTCTCTTATTTTCCATTCATGTCTCATAATACGAGGCACAATACAACGTTTTTACTATAATAAATTCTCGGAATACAAAGTGATTGGACTATTTATAAAAGAAAATTAATTTATATGTATACAGGATGAATCTATCGTAATAATTGAGCTTTGTTATAACTTTATTTCTATTGAAGAAGACAGAGGGAAATTTTACATTGTTTGACGACCTCTATTGTCGTATAATGTGATTGTTTTAATAAAAATGCAGTTGCATGTAGCTTCACGATTTCTTTTTTCTCTTTTTTTTCCATAAATCGATTCGTCGTGTCGCTCTGAAGAATAAAGAAATATTAAGACACAATGTTGGAAAAATTGTTAATATTCCTTGAAACGCTACAAATTTTATAGAAAAGCATTTAAATAGGAATGTCTTTAAATACTTACGTCATTTTTGGTTTCATGGGAAAAGTGTTCAGAGTCTGTTTTAAAGGATACAGCCAGCGATGATGAAAAGAATTCTTCCAACATTCGAAGGTTATAAATTATTTTTCTAAATGGAGCCCTATGTTTTTTTTCGATATTATTATGGAGCATAAAAAGCAAAATTCAACGATCTTAATAATGTTTCGATCATTTAATCTGATGAAATTTATATTAATATTCCTTAATTTTACCAAACAATTACTGGCTCATAGGTTTATACTAAATTATACCATATAATATTTGTTTAAAGTTCTTTTATTATCACAGAGCTCACAAACTGTTCGCGAACTATTTGCGAATTACTAGCGAACAGTTTTGCTTCAGTGTCAACCCAGCATAACAATTTATATTTCATCCCATCCATCTTGCCATATCCATCGCTGTTCGTTCGTAGATCAATCGTGCTCCGATCACATTTGGTAGCTTTCGATATTTTTTGTTTCCGGACACGAACGCGGCAACCATAGCACAGATTTGTGTAAACATCCGTGCATTACGTTACAAAATAACGAAGATCAATTGATGCCTGCTCTTTTTTTTTTTGTTCTTTGTTACGTCAATATTAGTATATAAAACTATTCATTAATAAAAAAAAAAGTGATGATTTCTTAGTAACATTCAAATTAAAATATCTTCTAAATTAATAATCTTTCGACGTACATGGATTATTGTTATCTTAATAAAGGATGTCGAGCTGCATCGATGGAACATACGATTACTATTATTCTTGAATTCACATTATCTTTCATGCAAAATTGAAGTTGAAATGTCTACTAAATTAATAGGAAACGTCGAGTTGTATTAATTAATACATAAAAAAAGATAGTTACACTTAAAAAAGTGTTAGTGACCTCGAGATCTTGGAAACGTCTGAGGAAATCCAATGGCTATCGTAAGACATTCTCTTTGAGTATTCTTTCTGAACAGAACAAGTTTAACATTTTTTTCAAATAATGAATGGTGACGATGAAAATATAAATGATGAAAGTGGAACACCCTGTGTAAAGAGGCTTATATTACCTAATATTGTATATTAAATATTAACAAATATGAGAATTTTACTGAAAACTATGGGTGTTCTAACAATTGTTTATGAGTAATAGTTTTTTGTTATGAATTGTATATGTATTTATGTTATTGACTCGTTTCATTTATCACATTCGTTTTTTGTATTCTGTTTGTTCTTAGTGTGAAGTTAGCTGCATCTCATAGTTTATTAATAGAATTGGTACTTTAATACACAAGGTGTATCCCATGTATAATTGTCGTCTCGATTTTTGAGGTGTTTCCAATAATTTAATGTAAATAAAAAATTTCATTTCACGAATTAATTAATCAGTATTAAATAAAAATTGTAATTTCCAGAAATTCAAAAAAATTTTTTTTTTTGTGAAAAATCACAATAACCTTGAGTTTCTTAAATACATTTGAATTCATAGTCTTGTACCTGATGTCAAAACGAATTCGATGATCTGCTGTTTTAACTAAACCAAAAGATTTCAAAAAAAAAAAAAAAAAAATTGATTCTAATCAAATGATCACGTGGAGGTCATGAAATAGTATATAAAAAATTGACACGACCTATACTTAAACATTCTTAGCTCTTTAAATTCAACTTGACATCAGCTACAGGAATATCAAAAATGTATAGTGCAATTTAAAAAAACAGGATGATTTTAAAAAAAGATGATTTTTCATCGAAAAATTTTTTTGAATTTTTTTATATTGCTAATATTTAATACTGATTAATTACTGATGTGGTTAATTTTCATTTGAAACATTTTTATTGGAAATGCCTCAAAAATTGTAGCAACAATTACGTAGAACACCCTGTGTATCACAAGACTCACAATCTTTTTCAAATTATGAGCAGTAATACTTCTTCCAATTTCGTCACATGCATTGTATAATAATCTAAAATCGCCTCCAAGGCCTCCGAGATCGCTAATAACTTTGCCTCGGTTTTTGGCATTATTTAACCATTACAAAGATATCGTTGCATGAATATGCAAATATAATAATTTGAAGTTTAATATTATTGCACATTTAATATTTTAATTCAAAAACGAGCATGTTCTACTATACTGGGTTATTAACCTTTTTCAGCTACAACGAGCTGAAGTATTTTTCGCGAAGCTATATTTCTGTGAAACAAGGCTTAACGCAAATCGTGCAAAAAAAAAAGTGTAACGATGAAATTTATATCCGGTGGTGCTTTACATTATGTAATTACGATAGGATAAACTTTGAACGAACTAGAGTTTTGAAATTGAAAGAATGAATAAATTCAAGTTTTTTTGTCCGTAGAAAGAATCTGAAAAACCACAATAGCATGACGATGCAGCTCTCTTCGACTGAGAAACAAATGAGCCACTATAGTGAGTGGCGTACCTTTCAAAAAGATGACATACGCGAAAGCCAGTTTAATGGTGTACCGTTAAAAAAAAAAATGAAATACGCGAAAGCCAACTATAGTGGCGTTCAGTAACTAAGATGTTAAACGACACGGCACAAATGCATTATTGCATTAAAAATATCAACAATTAGTAAAAAAGAATCTATCGATAAGTATCATACATTTAAATAATTTTTAATCATTGTAATAAAACTGTAGCATGTAATAAATAAAATAATACATACACCTATACCTACACCATATAGTGAAAAGCATAACTGTACCAATGATAATAAAAAATTATATCGATAATTTAAATTTAATATAATATCTTCGTAAAAAAAGATCATTTCATTTGAAAGCATGAAGTCTCTATTTTATTCGCATTTTATTCAGTCCATTTTATTCGTTTCTTTTTTTTAAAGATGAGTTTACATCATGTGACAAATGGAGATACTTTTTTTCGAAAATTGTAAAAATTCAAAAAAACTTTTTTATGACTAAATTCACTATCGTCTTGAAAATTAAAATTTTCTCTTTACAGTTTTCTCTCTCTTAAACTTTCTAGTACCCAAGTTTTAGTATCAATATATCGGCTTCGCGATTTTTGTCTTATTTTCATTCTTTGAACATTTGAATACTTTGACTTTTCTTATTGATCCCTTATTCTTACGAAATGTTTATGTTTCTGTTTTACCGAAATTTTTATACGGTCTGTTTCTACAATGATTTTTACTGAGAGAATTAAAACTCGCTGTACGATTTTTTTTCACCATTTTATTGAACTTAGAACATTCGATGACGAAATGTTAGCATTTCTTAAATTTTTATCATTTGTTCGATCATTTGTCATTTAATCCCAATATTCAACGTTCAATAAAATTATACAGAAAGTTTTAAAGGATCGTTGTAAAGGGAAGAAAATGATAGTGGATCTAATTACGAAAAAAATTATTACACACATTTGAATTTTTACAATTTTCGAAAAAAGTATTTCCTCCCCTATATGGTGTGTCATCTTCGAAAAAAACGAACTCAAAGTAAAAGCTTTTCACATTTTAAAATACGATCAAGCAGCATCGTTCTTTACTTATATAGTTCAAATTATTATATATCAGTTTAAATTAAATTTTTTCATCGTCATTGGTACAGTTATTTCTCTGTACGTGAGAACAAAATAATACATATGTCTCATTTAATATTGTATTTAAACACGGGAATAAAGTTTCAATCGCAATTCATTCATAAACTACAAATTCAAAGTTCAAATTCAATCGATTTCCCCTTTTTTTCTGACAATGAGCGATATTTGTGCGTGTTTTACGTTCACAATTAACATGAGAACGTACTTCAAATTATAAAAATCACAACATTAATGCCACGCGAATGAATCTTTTCAGCGAGAGACTACGCTTAATTGTTTGAATTATAAAAATTTTATTTAATGAAAAATACGTACACTTCTAGTTTCTTGAACGTGCTACGTTGAGTTACAACGATATATAACGATTGTATATAACGATCGTGATGCATCGAATTAACATATCACCAACGATGGCGTTCGTTCGTTTGTTCGTACTCAGCTGGCGTGGTGAAATGGCATTGCTATTGCTTTAATGAATAAACATCGAGTCAGTTGAAATCTGTTGCAAACACCTCACTGCCACGTCGCATCAGTGCATGCGAATGAAAGAATATCTGCGCATGCTTGTTTCATTTGTGTTTCGTAAAACCGTATAATCTCGGTTGTGTTATCATGGTAATTATTCTTCGCGATGAATATATCTTTCATCTCGTTCGAAAATGGGTCCGTTTCTTGTGGCTGAAATCTTTTTATTGACAAACGTGTCTGTATAACGTGATATAAATGCGTCGACGCTTTTCTTTTTTTTTTTCTTTTTCCTTTTCTTCATACGTATTATTCGTAATCGTTTCGAATTTGCATACAGTGAGTCACAGAATCCAATCAAGTTCAAGCGATCAATATTTTTTTTATAACACAAGTTTGTAAAATAGAAGAACGTAGAGCGAGTCTCATCAGTATTCAAACATTAAATATTTAGACTGTTATAATATCGTAAAAAGAAATCGTACCAATAATAAGCTAGACGTCTCCACTTCTAAAATGTCATTTTATTTTAAGATATTTTCACATTATATAGCATGTGGTACTTTTCTTCTCGAAAATGTTACAAATTATCACAATATGTGAGATATGACATTGAAAAATTTCTTTTCATGACTGAATCTACAATGGATTTGAAGTTTGAAGTGTCTCTTTACAATGATTCCTTGAAACTTTACGCACGATCCTTTTTTTTTTCTCCAGTTTATTAAACTTTGAATATCGAATTTCTTAAACTTTCGTCATCTAAGCTCGATACAATATAATTGTAATACAATACAATTCTGTTTAAAATTGATTTAATTTAAACTTCATTGCATTTTTACTGGTCCGAGATTCTCGTGTTTTTTCTTTTTTCTCAGAAACCTTATTCTCGTCTAGTTCATCTCTTTCGTTTTTTTTCACATTGTTGCATCTACTTATTAAAAGATCAATATTTTCAAATTAATATATTACATATGTTACATATTTACTCTCTTTCTTTTTCTCCACATCTAAACCTTATTACAATTATTTTTAACACTAGAACTACCGACAGTTAAGACGAAGTTATTTCTACCAAAATTATTTTGATTTCTAATAAATAAAAATAAAATAAAATTAATTATGTTATTTCTTTAGCACTAGAACTACCACACCAGTCAAAATGACTGGTTTTACAATTTTATTTTAAAATTTCTATTTCATATTACAATTTTTTTCCCCACAATGATGCAATGACTTTTACAATGATAGCTAAAGAAATAATATAATGAATTTTATTTTATTTTTATTTATTAGAAATCAAAATAATTTTGGTAGAAATAACTTCGTCTTAACCGTCGGTAGTTCTAGTGTTAGTTATCACTGTAAAAGTCATTGCATCATTGTGAGGGAAAAATTGTAACATGAAATAGAAATTTTAAAATAAAATTGTGAAACCAGTCATTTTGACTGGTGTGGTAGTTCTAGTGTTAATTGTTCTTCTTATCTTCTTTCGTTAAATTAGTAACTCTTTATACATATCTCATATTGTACTTTGCGCTTTGAGTTTTACTTTACTGTTTTTATTTTTTTATTAGGAGTACCGAAAGATAATATCTTTTTCTTTTCCACCAAAATGAGAATTTCTGATTTTCGTTGTTACAGATAAACATTAGTTTAATTATGTATTCCCATTGTTTCTTATGACATTTATTCACCGACTAACTAGATTTTCAAACCTCTTTCCATAAAAATTCTCCGATTTATAGGCAAAATATTCTTCTGTAAGTATTAATTTTACATTGTTGAAACAACATTGTTAAAAGATCTTAGAAAGTGCTGTGTGGATAGGAAAAGGTGGATAGAGTCAAATCAGGATAACGGTGGTGGATTCTCTCAATGCGATTAAGCAAAAAGTTGCACATTAACATTCTTTGTGCTTTATAGTCTTGACGAAAAGTTGCTTTACCCATACGTTTTTTCCTGTTTTCCTGTTTGTTGAAGATGTTTCTACATGGTGGACCAGGAAACATCAAGCCTTCATTAAATTCTGAACGATCTGACGAGAATTCGACTCAATTAGAGAATCGAACTCATCGTTATCGTGTTGGCCTTCCGGACGAAAGACTAAAATCACCAGACTGAGATCTCGAAAATCAACCATTCGCATTTACAAACATTCGAAGAATTTGGATGTACACTGCAAATTGTATTGATTGCAGTATTATCTTAAAAAGCATAAGCTGTTTGATATGTTCTTCCGATTTTCCAAAATCCTTTGTTTTTCTTTCCTTTTTCTTTTTTAATGACGGTTCGCTTATTTTCCCACAATACCATTAATGAAAATTTTTGATTTTCCGCGGACTTCTTCGTTTACAATATTTCCACACGAAATCATTTTTGGACCCGATGAATTCACAGCGTATAGCGACATTAGGAAATATAGCGTATAATGATAAAACGGCTATTGATTATTATACGCGGTAGAAGTCGACCACGGGACGTGAATGTTGACATTATCGACGAAACTCGGCGTAGATGAAAATATTGTCAGTGAAACGATCGGTGAGCAAATACTATCAGCGAAACTTGGTATCGATGAAATCGTGTTGCTCAAATGTTTGTCGATGAAATGATTGTCAGTGAGATAAGGGTAACCCTGAAAATTTTACTCTTTTTAATTATTATGATCTTTCTATATATATTTAATCTTTGCTTTCACTATGTACGAGCTTTATTTTTTTACTTTATCTTGCTTCCACGATGTTAACCTGCAACTCTTTCCGAAGCATCTTTCCCACTGCTTTCGCTAATGAATCCGTCTGTGGAACTTCCCGTTTCTTGATAATTATATTACCTGTTTCCTTTTTCTTCGCTCTTCTTAACTTTTCCCCAGTCATTTTTACATTTCCGCGGATATCTCGCCGTTTTCTAGCTTCCCAGTTTTACTTCCAAGGTTGTTATTCTCTTAACCAATTCGGACTTTTCTTTCTTCGTTTCTCCTAGTTCTTCTCTTAACATACTCTGTTCTTTTTTTGTCTCGTTTGCACAAGTTTCTCTTCAATTTCTTTCATAAAATTGTACCATTAGCCACTTGTTTCTCTCTCTTTCTCTTTTCGTTCTAATCCTCTCTATTTGATCGCTGTTTTTCAAGCAATTTGTGCAGTTTCTCTTTTCTCTTCTTCTTTTCCTTCCGTGCTCTCTTGTATCTTTGTCTTTTTCTTTGTTCCTTTGTCAGCAATTTAGATTTCCTTATCGATCAATTAGTCAACACTCTTATTATCATTAGTACTGATTTTCATCGTGTTTCTTATCGATTGAATGACCATACTATCCTACATATTATGAAATTGCGAGCTATTTTACGTGCTTCGGGCTATTATTCGTGATGTGACACCTTTCGGTTCGGAACAGCCGCTTAATTACTAATTATGAATATTTATTTCTTCTCTTTTAGTTCCTCGATGATTACTTGTAAAGAAAATAATTTTATAAAATACTATTTTATTCTGGTCACACTTTGCTGTCCGAGGCATACTGACGCTCGACAGCGGGAGATTTTCAGCATCATTCATAAATTATTTTATCTGGATAATATTTTATACTTTTTATTATGTTATTACAATTTCACGTTCGACTTTTTATTTTATTGACTAATTAATTTTCTCGGGTTTGCAGATGTAAGACGCGCGAAAAAGAGCCCGACAGCAAAGTGTTAACAAAAAAAAAAAAAAAAAAATACTAAATACTAAATTATTAGCGATGTAAAACATTAATTTTATGCAAAATAATATATCCACATCTTGTAAAGTTCTCGGTAGACCAAATTTTTTCTGACGGTGCTCTTACTCTATTTTGTAATAGAATTTCACAATTGTCAACTTTATTATAATATACTTGTCCATATAAAGATGATACCACGAGTACGTATATGGAGACACAATAGTTTATATTGTTTCAATTAATTTTAACTCCTGAACACAATAAATCTCAAAATCATATATATCATTTTCATATAGCACTAAATTTCCATATTTTGTAATTTCCGATGCATTATAGACTTTAGAAAACAATCTCTGCCTTTAAATAAAAAAAAATAAATAGTTTGTAGTCTACAAGGTAAAGAAAATAGTCTATAAGTGGTTTTACTTTACATATTTTATCGCTTCAAAAAAGTTAGAGCCACATAGAGATCTCACTTCGACTATTAAAAATGTATTAGTACATTTCCCCCAGCTATCGACAATCCACGAAAAACGTACTATGTAGCACACGTCTCCCGCACACAATGTATTATGATTCTAATTTCTAATCATTTGTCCAAATTTATATTCCTTTATATATTTATTTGCTATTACAATATATAGTAGTATAGACATAGTATATAGTAGATAGTAGTATAGTACATAGTATATAGACTAGTTAGTAGATAGTATATAGACTATAATTCCAAAATGTAGATCTCGATGGCGGATCGACATGAAATTTTGAAAGGATGAAGGGGAGAAAGGATAATATAAAATTTTAGTTTCGGGTATTTATTAGAGATATTTCTTTTTCAAGATATTAATAAAATTTTTCGACACAATACATTGAATTTTATGTATATACAGATATTAACACATTGGTTACCATGCCAGGTTTACTTGATGCTCTCAAGATGCTACAAGAAAATTTTCATAATAGAATATAATGACAATATAATAAGAAATGTGGTCACATAAGATCATACTCTTATCCTTAGCGCTTATTGTTGGTGATTATGGTAGACTCTTTGATGCACTTACTTACTCTCGATAACTGTTTTTGAATATTTTCTTAGAAGTAAGTGAGAAAATGACTATCTAAATACATGATCAAATACAAGTACCTGGCAGGAATTATGCCATGAAATGAAGAAAGGACGTACGATTGTAATTCATGGAGAAGAAATTATTCAAAATGCGATAGTCCTATTTGGCAGTTGTCAGAGGAGATCCAAGAAGTCTAAAATAAAGAATTCAGAAAATTCCTAAAATATAAACAAGAAAGTTGCAGTGAGAAATCTACGAATGAAGATATTTTGCATAATTTACTTATAATCTTACTAGTAGATCCGTTGATTTCCAACGGATTTGGTCTCCGACCAAAGTTAATTAAAACGATGATGAAATAGGGCTGTAACTTCACTTCCCAAGAGACAGTAAAAACTTTTAGATTTAACAGATGATGAAAATGGCGAAGAAGAGGGAACTCTAATGAATATTGACGTATAATTAATTTTATATTTATATTTATATATATTTTATTTATATTTTATATTTATATATATATATATTTTTGTTTTTATACTTTTTCATATTTATATATTCAATTGTATTAAAATTATAAATTTATATTTAGTAATGTTTAATATTTAATTTAATTACATCAGTTACATTTAATTATATTAATAATTTAATAATATATTAAAATAATTATTTACATTCGATTCAAGGATTATTTTTTGTATGAATTATTCCATGTAATATGAGTAAATATTTATATTCTTCTTTTTTTTATTTATAATA
This sequence comes from Tetragonula carbonaria, assembly GCA_032399595.1. Lineage (NCBI taxonomy): Eukaryota > Metazoa > Arthropoda > Insecta > Hymenoptera > Apidae > Tetragonula > Tetragonula carbonaria. Next base: position 9,355,490 of record JAUCRC010000015.1, on the reverse strand, counting down.
AAAAATCTAAACCATTGGAAAATAATTACCATGTGGCGGTTGTTTTGCTTGTTCATTTCATTGTGTGGCGCCGAAAGGCGGCTGATTATTCTTATTTAAAATGTTATTGTTTCATAATTAATATGTTTTAAACATAATGTTTTCTTTATACTTTGACACGTGTGTTTAAATAAGTAGTAAAATTTACTGTTTAAAATTTCTCATCATAGACTATACTACTTGAATCCATTAAACTTACAATATTTAAACGAGTTACGTGGAATAAATATATATATATATATATATATATATATATATACTGAACCGACATTGCGATTGTATTGGCGACTATTCCATCGTTCGATGTCAACTATACAGTGAGAATTGTTATATTAGTAATACCTACATACGTAGAAATAAATGTTTTTTTTTTAATCTCTATATTTTAATGCCTCGAAAACTTACAAATATCTGAAATTCAAATTTTATATTTTGGGATCCTTCCTCTTCTTCATTCGATCAAAATTTCACGTCGATCCGGCACTTCGAAATTTTATCCTTATGTAGTTTCTGTCGAACTTCTTTTATTTGCGCTATTTGCTCATATGTTCGTATACTTACTTTTATGTTTCTCCTTTTTGTGTTTTTTGTTTTTCGGTTCTCGTTCTTTCTTCCATTTGTTTCTTTTTTGTAACTATCCATTCATATGACGTCTACTTTTCGTCAGTTGTATGTTGGATAACCAACCAAGTGACTCGTCTATTGACATCTAGATACAAACAGCAATATTAATTAATATTAATTTTACTCAGATCTGGAACTGTAAATGAAGACTCTTGAGTCATTGAAAAGGGCAGGCGCTAACAAATGAATAACAAATATCGCAGTTTTCACTTTTAATAAAGGAAATGAAAATGAAAGCAACGAGAAAGGGTCGAGAATTAGTAATTAATCTTATATTAATTCGGCGACTGTATAACATATAGAAGTGCATTCGAGTCAGAGTTAGAGTTAGAGCCAAAATCAAAGTATGAATCTTTATAAATCAAATTTTGCAGAGTGTTGTAACCCAAAAGCGTCTCGAAATAAATATACATGTTAAATATATATCGACTTCCACATTCCGTGACAGAATATGTATACAATACATACATTGTATATATGTATATACTTGTATATACAGTCAAAAATTCCTAATGTTTTCTATTCTAATTCTAATAATCTTCTCATTTTAGTTCTAGTAACTTGTTGGATGATTACCAATTCTTATCGATATTATTTCACAATCAATGCTAACATTAAGTCAACAAAAAACGAACCTTTCTTCATAGAGCTAAATTCTATACTAATCGTTTACACCCTTTCTTTCTTTTACGGCGATATCAAGCAGTCCTTAAAGTAGTTCTTATACAGCAGTTCTTCGATAGTTTTGTAATCATCCTCTTAAATACCACGAGTAAAATAAACTTCAGAAATCTTTATAACTATTATGTAAGTGTTTGTGGTTTATAAATATCATTTCAACATTGCATCCAAAGTTATTTTCCTAAGTTATCCTACGTTCTCGAGTGACGTTACTTTCATAATACTATAATGGTAATGATAATATTAGTCAGAATAATAATAATGAACAACGTTTACTTTAACGAATCAAAATAAAGCAAATAAGTTTTGCATAATTGACGTCTAAATTTTCTTTTCTTTTTCTATTGTTCCAGGTAAGTGTTAAATCGGTTGTGCGAGAATCGGTGTCGAAAGATTTCAACAACGTAAGTAAACCGAAAGAGTTTCTTCTTGGAGTCTGTCGTGAATCGTCAAGATTCATTTAGGAAAACTAGAATACGTGTAGGGTATTTTCTGAGAATCTTTGTCCACGATTGCACGAAGAATGTCGGAATGCCTCACGTGTCCCAGTTGCAAAGTTATTGGAATCTCGTAATTCACGACGCGGAAAAGGGACTTAACACACAGTATGTCTGTCTCAAATATCTCGAAAAACATAAATTATACGGGAAAAACGTGTAGAACGAAAGTTATAGGGTTCACGGTGTGTCTTGTATATCTATTTCTACGGGTGAGATCAACTTGACGTGTGAATGAAAACACGCGTATTCCTCAGGAAATCGATCTAATTTTAGAAACAACTTAATTATACACTATTAACTTATAAATTTAGTTATATGATATTATATAGTTATAAAATGTTTGTTATACGCAATGTGAGCTTTTGACAAAGTAAAAAAGGCTATACAATCCGTTTTGGAGCATATTGTCACGCGTACTTGAGGTATCAGATTTTTTTTTTTTTTTTTCAAAACAGGAAAAATATCTAATCTTATAACTACTATCCACTTTTACTCTTATATACAGAGTCGTAATTTCACAAATGAAACAAATTTGTTGGAATTATTTATGAAATTAGTCGATTTGCCAATTTGACGGGTGTTCGTAGAAAACTTCAAAATTAAAAGCTTGAAAAATAATAATAATTATTATTATATATGTTTGTATTATTCTATTAACAAAAGTCAGCAAAAATTGCCAGGAAAATGATTGTAAAAATTTCTTTAATTTTGCTCATAAAATCGGAAATCTTCGATTACGATCAAGAAGAATTTTTGTTTTCCTACACTAAAAAAGTAAAAGTAGGGATCTTGCAAAAAGATCAATATCATTTCAATCAATGTCAGAAATTCACTGTCACTATCACCTTGATTCTAAGAAATCCATAGAAAGAGAAATTCAAGGAGCACCATAAGATTTATGAAATCCTATAACAAAAGATGCGTAGACGTTGATAAATTCGAGGAGAATTTCACCATTCGTCGAATAAGATCATTGATCATCTTAAAGAAAGAAACAATGAATTCTACGAGAATTAAGAGATCTCAAATCAATAGCGATCGCGCGATACCATAAGTGGAAACTGAAATAAGCTGATTCAAGACATAGACATCGCGTCAAATCGTTAGATATTAATTATCGAACTATTGATACAAACGAATGAACGGTGATACAACACAGTGGTATTTCTTGTAGCTACTAGTACACATTAGCCTTATTGTTCTTTCGTAATTCTTTTGTACAGGATAATCAATTTCACATTACGTTGGATCGATCGCTTGTTTTTTTATATGTACAGTGGCGGCTAGAAACTTACTACACTAAAGACCAAGACTCTACCGATGTTTTACACGTTGCGCTTTCTCCGCCTAAGTGGGAACTATGCGTTTCAACGCGACTGACAACATGCTCGCGACACACTCGCGAAACAATTGTCACGTGTTGTCCGCGGCAAACAAAACACTTTGGTATATGTTTGACTACACGACAGCGAGAAGTGTATTGAACTGATATTCTTACTGAATACGGTTTTATACGCAGCGTGCCAAACGCCTGTAAAACACTTTACCGACCGGTAGCCTATTAATCGGCTAACATATTTTAACACTTTACCGACAAGCAGCCTGTTAATCGGCTAACTATTCACCCGTAATACACGGTCGGTAAATTGTTAAGATCCAATTTCGGCAGAGAAAATGCGCGTGGCATACGCGATGCGTAAAACGCTCGTGGAGATCTGGCCTAAATTTCTACGATTTCGAAAAATTGACAGTATTTAAATTGTTATGGTTTCGCAATAAATCTGCATTCATTTTAATTTCTTTTTTTAGTACTTCTGTGCCGATATATAAATTTCGCGGATTTCCCAAAATACCTTCAGCCAATATTTCGGCTCTTTTTCACAGTTTTTATAACAAATGATCGCTTTATTTCTCATATAAGAAATTATACATTTTACAACAGTAAATTTTTAAATTTTTTTACAAAAGAAAAAAAAATGAAAAAGATGTCTTCGTTTTGAAGAAAAATATGGCAATTTTTATGAATATCTCCAAAATTGTGTATTTGGTGATACTTGTAAAGTACTGAAAGAGTTAAAGCGTGAAACTTTTATTTTCACAATTCTGGATTCATTTTTCACTGAAATGAATCATGTAGTAAGTGGAAAAGTAAAGATATTGTTTCTCCTTGAAAATGCTATAAATTCAAACATTGAAAATCTTTTTCAGATTTCCCTTAAAACTTGCGGTACGATTTTTTTCGCTAAGTTATTGAACTTTGGACATATCTAAAAAACGATGAAAATTCGAAGTTCCTTGAATTTTTCGAATTTTTTGCTTAATATTGAAGAGTGACTTCAGGATTGTAAAGATAGAAACTTCACGCAGTTTGATTAAGATAGAAAATTCACTGCTGTTTGATTAAATTGTTACGAAATTATAATAGTTTAAACAATTTTGCAAAACATTGGTTTAGCGTACGTAAATTTGCAGCCGTCACTATACGTAATACTAAGGAAAGGAGTAATCAAATAACCAAATAACCGGCCATTCGGTTATTTCGTAATGTAACAATGCAAATACCCAATTTGTATTAAATTTGCAAATCCTCAATATATCCGTCCGAGTTTTTTCAGACCGATTTCACAAATTAACAGATCGATAATGATCAAAGCACAATTGTACGTATAATAATTTGTTAATAAACAAAAAATTATTAAGAATTGTTTACACATAATCGATAATTTTTTTTAAATGAAAGAATTAAGGAGTTAATTGTGATTTTATGTTTCGCTACTGACACCATTATGTACGTGAATACTGTGTTTATCACACAGAAAAAGCTTTTTTTTCTCGTGAAGATTAACATGACGTGTGTCCTTTGTCCTTTGTACGAAATTCATCTAAATTTGTGTTCAGAATGTGGCGTAAATTTTCTTCATAGAGAGAAGTTTTAACGCGCATTGTTCGTTATGCAACGCCATCCTTTCTATTGTTTGGTAATTCACAATGCCATCTAAATATCAGACATATTAATTTTTTAAGAAATTTCATTTTATTTTTAAATTAGCGTCGTCGTTTATTAAGAAATTATGGCGAAAGAATATTTACTCAAACAATGTACAATACATATGTTTTATAAGCATATATTTATGATCAAGTAAAAAGCGTAGGCGATGAACTTATGGTTAAATTACAATTAGATTTAAGTTATTTTCTGATTATCTATATAATATTCCCACACATGCTTTTATAATACATGTATGCGCTATCAAAATACAAAATAGGAAGATTAATTACAATTAAAAGGATGATCTGTCAGGAGAGAATACAACTGCAGTAGATGCATTTACTTGGATCATTTTTTATGAGAGAATGCATCAGTCCGTGGTATGTCCAATTGAAAGTCTAGTTAAAATCAACTTAAACAAGATTTTCGATCAAAACTGTTTCTGATCAGTAAGTTCAGTATATTTCGAAAAGCAATTTACAATAAAACTCGATGAGATTCAGCCGATTGCGGTTTTAGAAATTGTATTCACTTATCCATTTATGTTCAGCTACGTGACATGATAACCAACGAACGATAATATTCCTGTTAGAATAATAAGAGAAATGGTCGATAAACACGTGCAACGGATATGCTTGGGCTCAAGTACATATGAAATCAAAATTTTTGAGAAAAATAGGAAAATATTTGCTTTATATAGCTAGTGATATTAAATAATTCTTCTGGTTCGTACACGTTCGTACACGATAATGTATATACTTGTTGTACACATTGTAAATGAACTTTGTAGTTTATGAGAAATTTCCTTTTTTAAATGGTATAGATAAATATTTCTTTCTTAAGAATTACATATCCATTTAGGCTATAGATTTATTTTGCTACCTGCAGTAGCAAAAATTTCTATCTTCGCTTCTTCCTTCTGTCCGGAATTGCTGCTTTCGATCAATCAACGCCTTCGAAATGTAGAATATCACACTGATAGAAAGCGGAGGGAGGGTTGGATATCGAATAAAGGGTAGTTCCTGATTTGATGAGAGATCTGTACTGGGGCCGCTTAGCGACAATCGGGTAAGATGAACCCGCGGTAATTCCCAATTTCTGTCGGCGTTTCAGATAATGCTACAATCTGATCGGAAGTTCTCCATGTCACGTTTCTATTTGGATAGATGAGCTCGTTTTAATTTTATTTCTAACCGTTACGAATGGCTGGCTGCAATGAAACCTCTCCGTCACTTTAATTTAATCAAATTGTTGCTTCGCGTTCAGTAATTTTTTTTTTTTTACACGCATACGAAAAATATAAAACAGTCGTAAAATTCAAAAAACGCGTGCAAAAAGTCCTCGTTAGCCTTCACTTGAAAACTAAAAAAAAAAAAAGAGAGAAGTTGTTTCGCGAAGAGAATTAGAGCATTTCACATAGCGAATTAAATCATGGTTAAAATTGTCGTTAATTGGAAAAATCTTTCTTTTGAAAATTTCACGTTACGAGAAATAGTCACGCTGAAGAACAATGTAAAGTTTTAATTCGAAACTGTAAGAAATCTCGTTAACGCTGCGTTGAAGAAAACTGATATGCTATATATATGCTATATAGCTTGATTTATGAAAAGTCATTAATTTCCTTAACGCGGGTGTAGCAACATCTAATCGTAACATCTGATTCGCGTTGTTGATTACGCTTAATACGTACATATACCAACAATATACTGTTACGAATGATTGATTCACAATAGTAATTGTTGCTAATGTTATACACTTTGTCAGAGTGCAGAGACATTAATACCAACTCAGATATAATCACGAGCGAGTCGTCTATCAACGACTGAATGTACAGGGTGTCTCATTTTAATTCCATGCATTTCGTTTTGCAATTATTATTCATTATTCGAAAAAAATGTTCTGTTTCAAGGTTTCACACATCTTTTAATGACAGGTTTGTTTAGTTCCATCTCAAGGTTATATCTATTTTTTTAAATGAAATAATATATTTTTTCGTGCATTGATCGATTCATATCGATATTATTTACCAAAGAGTATTAATACGTCGAAAAACTATTAGTTTATGAGATATTTTAACTTTAATTTTTGTCAAAATCTGTGGTATGAAAGACGACCAAGAACAGAAAGACCAAGGACAGTATTCTTGTATTCATATTGTCCTTGAATTTTCATGCATTGAGATGAGAGACGAATTCAGTAGTCATCGTAAAGTATTGAAACAAAACGAATTTCATTTCGAGCGGTTTTTTGAATACTAAATAGTCGCGAAGATAATTGCGTGGATGAATTAAAATGAGACCGCTATATACCTGAGGAGAGTAGCTGAGATTATTATATGCTGAACGAATCATCAAGCTAGAGCTCTTGCGAGAATAATAACACAACAATTGATGCTTTATAGACTGTAACCTAATCGAATTGACAAATATGACATCTAAAGTCATATCATGACACTGCATTTCCAAGATTCAAGGATCAACCAGTCCCCAGTGACTTATGGTTACGTCAAAGTATTTTTTTTACGTACATTTTTTTTCCCCCTGTGTTAAGGTCAATCACAATTCGCCTTGGCCGCGAAGAACCATCCACTAATGTGAGAATGAAAATGAAACTAATTTTCTCTGGATTTATTGAATATTGAGCCTGGTGACTCCTATGCAGTTCTTGCTTGGGCAAGAATGTTGAACAAACGATTGAACTAAAGTCTGAATTGACTTGACTTTGTGTAACTGAACTGAATTCTGATGATTACAATGTGTGACTTCTTTGCTCAACTTTGTACGACTATAAATCTTAATAACTCTCAATGCGTGACTGCGTTTCTGAACATTGCGCGACTGTCTAACTGAACTTTGTCTGACTAACTTGAATAATTCCGTAAGACTGTATGACTGCTTGAATAACTCTGTAAGACTGTCATAGTCCTCCCTTTTATCGAGATTTGAATTATCCTTTTCGAAGGAAGAGTTGTAGAGCGGGAAATATGCCAAAACCAATCAGGAAGTATGGGCGAAGGTTTCCAAATTTTCCCATCGCCGGCCATAAGAGTGGGGCATTTCTAAGAACGATTGTATCTCAGGAAAACTATCTCGCTACATCACGCAATCCCTCGAGTATGCTCGTTGTTACGATCCCCATGGTGCGGAAAATCTCGTCGCACTCGAGATTGACCCAGATGTATGGGGCGCCTTGTCTGAAGGTTTCGAAGTGATCAAATTCCTAATTTGCCACGCTGAGTTGGGGAACATCTGTGCCATAAGTGTTGCGTACCCTTGGCCTTAACACCCTGCGTTCAGAGAATTTACACAAGTTATGAATCGAGCATTTGACAGCTCGTGCGATAGTAATACTTGTATTAGTAATTATACTAAATATAATATTTATATTAATTCGAGAAGGTTTCTTCGAGTATACTTCATTTGTTAGCACCGACAAATTTTCCCTTGCATTCTACGTAAAAATTGTTCCGAACCGAAAGGTTCGTTTCTTCTTTTTCTTTCACTTATATATCGTTCGCCGTTTCAACGTGTTGGAAATTAATCGACTAATTGAACTCGCAACGTACAGAAGGCGAAGAAATAGCGTTAGTAAGTAACGGCGGTACGCGCAAATTTTGAATTGATAGACGTAAACAATGAATGATGCACAGGTGAATCAATGAGTGAATCCATGGTTCGTATTGGAGTATGGCGAACCAACACAAGGGAGATTTATTATGTTTTTATGAAGCCAGAGTCTCCGTATTCTTACAGTATATACGGCTAGGACGTCGCCTTTCTATACGCTTCAGTGGAAACTACACCCCTTTTATAGCCCACACAGGCTCTTTCCTTTCCTTTGCTTTCCCTTTTTTTTTTCCTTATCTTACTTTATCTTACCTTACCTCACCTTTTCTTTCCTTTCCTTTCCTTTCCTTTCCTTTCCTTTCCTTTCCTTTCCTATCCTTTCGTGGATTCATCACCTTCTTCCTTATTCGGCTTCTCTTCGATTTTTCTCCGAAATTCCCTCGCGACCTCTGATACATCGTGGATGGAATGAAATCGTGGTGGGTTTATTAGAGAGCAAATAGCGGAACAAGATAAAGCGAGTTCGGATGTTGTTAGAAAAAAAAGGCTAGTTGCGCGTTATGCTGTTTACCCCGAGTCTTTGCCAGTCCATTAAATACGATTTCCGATGATGCGAGAGATCGAAAGTTGACTTTGGTAAATTCGATATTGATGATGAATTTTAAGCGTTATTCTAAATAATTGATGTTAGCTGAGCTATTATTCTGCACAAATTGCTACATTTAGACAAAATCTAAATCATCCATTTTTGTATTTGTGTTTGTAGATTTTGTAGTGTTTTTTTTTTTCTCTTTAACAATTTTCTCCTCTATATCTTGGAGACATCTACCATCGTTCATATAAATAAGAATTAAAGAGTACTAAATGGAAATATACGAATCGAGCAGTTTTCAACTGACAAACTTTCCAAGTTACTGTTCTCGGGAAAACGAAGTCTTCCATTTGCAGAAATGTTGTTCCACTTTCCACTTACTTTTTCGAGCGTGTTATCGACAGTCGATAACGTAAGAATTCTCTATACGAAGAATTATCTTTCTTTCTGTGAAACGCTTTCGGATGCAACAGACTGTACAGAGAATGTTTGCGTTTTAAATCAGAATCAATGCTTACCGATCGTCAGTAATCAGAACTGGATAAGTCGTTCATGGTTTAACGTGGCTTGCGATATTATATGTTGCTAATAATTCGAAACAAGCATCGCGTGTAACACGTGCCTCAAAGGCAACATGAATATGTATGTGCAACATAACCACAACGCGCAACCCTCTGTTCGGTAGCAAATCGCGAGTAGCTGTCCTTCCAAACGCAGTATTAGGATCAACTAGCTAAATTACAGACATTGGTCGGATTCATCAGTGAGAGCACGCTTGAAATGACGAACTCTCTGTCTCTCGGCAGATATTAATCACGTCAGTAACAAGCCCGTTCTCCCTTCGCTTATCCATGCTGGAGAGCCCAAGACTTTGAACACCTCGTGATCGCCCCTAATGCCTTTGGTCATCCCGAAACGTAATGTTAACGCAAGTTAACGCCACTATCATGCTTGTCATTTAACGTGGCTACCACAACAAACGTATATCTCTGATAGTTCGTTTAAGGAAGCACAACGTTTCTTAATGGTCGATACTTTGAATCGCATTGATGTTTATGGCATTCCGACTTGTTTATTCATTTTCTACATTAATTGCGAAGATGTACTTTTTTAAATATTCTGTTTATACAATGTACGTCACATTGTATATTTAAATTCCGCGCTTCTTATTATTGGAAAACTTTTCATCGAATATAATTAACCCTTTGGGTACCGATTTATTTGAAACAATTCCTGCATATGTATTTAATTTGCTCGCCGAGATACTGGAATTATTTCTTCTCTGTTGCAACTGATACTAACTACTCTTAAATGAACGAGAATGTACGTGTTAAATATTGCCTCAAGTTAGGCTCGTCATTTTGCACTTACACAAAAAGAAAACAAGTGCATGACGAGTGTCAGCTGTATCAAACGTATCTCAAGATGTATTAATCATACATCTGTTCCCAGCTATTCACTAAACTCGTTAAATAGCTATGATCTTACATAATACCAACAATAAGTCGGAAAAGCATTGAGTTATATAAGTCTTGACAAGGTTTGCTTCGAACGCGATTAGAGATTTTTGCCTCTCAAAATATTTAATGAAAGAAAACCACGAGTGGCGCAACAACTTGACGATTTTCGTGATAAAAATAATCTTATTGTTAGATAAAAAGATACATGATGACAAGCTACATCTGTTGCGAGAAGCAACGATTGTTTGGTATCTTTTAAAATCACATGTTTCTCATCAGAGAATACACGCGATGAAGTAGTATAAAATTTTTTTTATTATTTGCAAACTTGCATTATATTATTAGTTTTCGTGAAAATTAATTCCGACCATCGTATGATATTTATACAGAAATCAAACACGACGGTAAAGGATGAAATCATTTCTCGCGATGTATCGTATAACAAAGGATCTATTTTTATACATCGGAAATAGATAGAACATAGAATTATTAATGCCTTGGGCGATAATGATTAGTCACAATGTTTCCTGCTAGAACCCTCCGAATGACTTTAATTCCACACGTCGTCTCCATAAGTCATTTTATCTATTTTGTCTGATTGTATCAATGAATCCTTAGGTATATCTACTCTCCTTGTGATATAATTTAGGATCGATTTACTGTCGTGAAATGGCAGGAATTAGCCGCGCACATAATTCACAGGCACCCCCATCTAGGATCACTTACAGCTAGGATTCTACGTTTGGATTCGAGTGCACGTTGATATCCCTACCGTAAGTCCATTTAAGATCATTATCTTGGCTTAGTTTAAGACGGCGCATATAGTTAACGGTAAACTGTAATTATTTATAGCTCGCTTGATATTCCAATATTGAATTACAGTATTTATTAAATTTAGTACAATTGATTTACAATTGTGCCAAGGCATATGTATCCAGAATAATTTTCTCGTAATTTGTACCCTAACTAAAGTAAGGAATTATTACTTAACGGCTTACGGTTATAGAATATTGCGCGCACAACTATGTATTCAAATGATGGAGATTTTTTTTCATACAAATGTTAAATAATTTACATTATCCTTAGTACGAATATAACTGTTCAACACGCGGAAATATATTTCATAGAAAATATACTTCCGCTTCAAAGTTTTAGGACACTTTTACTTCTAATATTCAGTATTTGCTGAGTTATTTTATGATGCAGTGTAATACAATAACACAATAATATAATAATACAATATATTAACAGAATCTTTATTGTACAAAGTATGTTTCATATTTATTGCATTTCGTTATATTATATGTATTTATGGTAAATTTATTGTAAATAATAATTTATATTGTATATTGCATCTTGTGTATACAATTTATACTTTTATATTGCGTAATTTGTATTGTAAATATATTGTATTTATCATATGTAATTCATAATTTATATAGTACTAATTTTATTATATAAATACAGTAATTGTTCTAACAAGATTTCTGAGCGGTGTCTCATCGAGATATGAAAAAAAAAACATTTACAAAGATCCGTATTTCGACATTTACATACATTGTAAGAAATGTCTAGAGTATAATCATATAGTATATGTTAATTTATAATATTAATTACACTTTCAGTTTCAAATTTTATATAATATTATGCTTTTTACGCTTGGATAAAGCCACAAGTTTTACATACTTGCAAGGGTGTTTTAATAAGTTTAAACTCTGTCTAAAATATTTAGTCTCCAGTGGTTAACGCTTGGCACAAATTCAAAACACGAATTCTTTCGTTATTATTCTCGAATATTCCCAGGGCTGTAATACATGAATGGTACATTCGAATTAATACAATAACGTTACTGCCTTTCTTTTCAGTAAATCAATGAATATTTTTGTCGGAAATAGAATAAGAAGAAAGCAGTTTACGATATGAAATAGGTAAAAGAGCAAACGATCCATAAAATTTCTGAATCGTCTCGACGAAAATCTCGCTAAAGATATTTCTTAAGTTACTTTGTTCTACAAGTGTTAATAAGTTTGTTCTAGGTTTATATTCAGCTTATTTATAAAATAACCTGTTGGGGACAAATTATCCTTATTATGGATGTCTCGCAATTTTCATCAGTATTTTTTAATTATTCTAATTATCCTAATTATACGATTTTCAATTATTTGAATTTTTATCTTCCCTCGTTATTAATTACGTAACGTCTATTATTTTCAAATCTATCATGCTCAAATATCATATTTTATCGAATAATACTTTTCAGTGTACTGATCTACATAAATCCGATTAGCGTAATAAGCAAACTTGAAACCTTACGAGCAGAGCGCTATCGTGTTAACATAAGTATCAAAACTACGTCGATCTCGTTCTATGATATCGTATTTGCATTCATTAGCTTCGTTTTCGGACCATCTGATCGATATTTCGCTGCGTTAATTATCGATACGAGAGTACATGATAATCAAATCTCGAAAATTCGTTGAATTCGTTTATTGAAACGATAATCAATTACGAAGAAACTACGATATAATGTCACTCGACTCATATCCGGTTAAATTTAGCGTAATTTTCTTGGAATTTCTTGAAATTCTCGTCTTTTCGTATCTAATTCCGTTTCATTGAAACGCAATCTTGTTGGAAAGATAAGACTGAGAATTGTTCGGCGAACATACAACGATCGAAAAATTATCGATACATCAAACTGTTATAACTTCGTAAAAGAAAGTTATACAAGAATCTACTTGGCCTAATTTTAAAGCATAAAACTTCTACTTTGACTATCTTCGTTTTTTTCCAAAGATATTTTTACATCGTGTAACGGGTAAGAAAGTAAGACTACTTTTATTCCTAAAAATCGTAAACGTTCGAATATCTGTAAAAACATTAAAAAATATTTTTCGTCCACCATGGCTTTGAAAAATTGAAATTTTCCTTTTGCAACGATCCCTTAAAACTTGCTGTACGATCCTTTTTTTTTTGCAATTTTATTGACATTTGAACGTTAAGGTTAATCGACGAAATATTAGAATTCTTTAAATTTTTTAACTGATATTTTAATGTTTAAAATTTAATGATGAAAAAAGTATCGTAAAAGTAATTTAGTATCGTATTTAAGAGATTGTGAATGAAAAAACTGTAATCTTCAAGACCGTGATGGATTTGATCATAAATAAAATTTTTCGATATATTTTTAGATACGTGTAAGTTTTCGCAATTTCTTTTAAAGAAAAGGCCAGTTGTCTACTTGCTTGGTGTTGAAATATCTTGGGGAAAAAAAAGAAAACAAATTTAGTGAATACAAGAAAACAAAGATAGTGAATACAAAAGCTCTATGTTTCAAAAGAACGTTTGAAGAGACCAAGTGGATTGTTATACGATCTTTCGTACAAGTCAAAAGTTATATTAGTTTAAAGTATTTTTAAAGATAATTTTTCACGCAAATTAATTGAAGCTGACTCCGCGAAAACGATTTACATTTGCCAGAATAGCGACAGCGATAGGGTCATAAAATTTTTTTGAAAAGCCAGTTTTTCGAAACATTACACGTATATATTTTTTTTCTATTTTAGATACAAACACCCGATAAAATATTATTAAAAATCCGCATGTGAGTTCAGTTTTGCTCATCACTGTACACGTATATATATATATATATATATATCCAAGGAATTTGGCGGCTCTAACGCACGTTTCTAGAAACTTCCGCTTTGCTGTTCGCCGTAGTGCGTAGATTGAAGGGGAATTCGCCACCTCGTTCCTAGCTTCCGATGGTAGCTCATTCTTCGCGCCCTTTCCATACCCTTCCACCACTCCCCTCTCTTTCTCTCTTTCCCTTTACGCGGTGCAAGCATCACGTCTGTCAAAGCATTCTCGGTAGTTCTCTGTCTTTGTTCCATGCGATGTTCTCGAGATTCGTCCCAACACTTCCCTTGGAAGTGTTCAAAGCGGCGAGAATGCTTTAGCTTGAACTGGTTCCAGAACAGCTCGGTACCTACCCCTCGCGTTGCTCGCTTTCCCGGTTACACTACCCTTCCATCCCTGTACACCACCGGTGGGTGCTGGTGCACCGGTTTGTTCGCCTGTTAAACGATTTTTCTCTTCCGTCCGTGACACAGCACGCTCGTAATATATTCGATCGGTGGATGCAAGAGCGTCGGAATGGGGTTTCGGTTCGCCTTGATCTTTCTCTCGATATTACGCAGCTGGGTCACTTGGCTTTTGTGGCTTTCGAGCCATCGCCGGTCGCATTGGCAGTACGCCAGCACCGTCTACACTCCATCCCGCATGCTTCGCTGCTTCCAAATGAGAAAAGAAAACAGTGTTATCGATGAAAGGAGATGTTTTTCGAGCGGACAGTCCGTACCGCGTCGCTTTGCCGTCGGAAATCGGTGTCGCGTTTTCGGTAATTGTATCCTGTGATCCGTCAACACCATCTTTCCGCGATACTTTCTTCACCCGAGTTACGAGAAAACTTGGATTCTTATGGCATCGCTAGCAGCGTCGCGTCGTCCCAATTTCCTGGCATGCGCGAAATTCCTTTGCATCGAGACTGGAGCGCGCAGCCGCCATGTTGACCCGAATTCGTTTTCACCTTTAGGGCCGAGCAGCAACGCTTCTCTCAAATTTCTCTCTCTCCCGTTTGTTTCTTTTCCTCGCGTCACGCGTATTTTCCGAAGGAAAATAATTCGGTTACGTCGCAGAGATAGCTGAAATTTCTTAGACGAACAGCGTGGTTGGAATTGGTACGGAATTGACACGATCAATGAGACACAGTCTTACGTCCTTTCGCCTAGAAATTTATTAATGGGGAGTTTCTAACGTGAAACATCAGCAACTTGGTGCCAGAATTTCGCGGCAGAATGGCAAAATTTTCGGATCTATTTGCACGTAAAAATATTTCCACGAGTCGTTGTTGTACGTGGAAATATTTTTTAAAATACGTGACATTTAAAATACAATCGTATTGTTTTATGTTTTGTAGCATGCTTCAACTACGATTCAAGCGAGTATTTATAAAAAGAATCACAAATTACGAATCTTCCAAACATTAATCAAACTTTATTCGATGCGTTCTGCCATCGTTCGGAATGAGATTAATCGGGAGATACGAGAATTACCGAAGCTATGATGAATATAGTAGTAGCAGTTTTTACGACAAATCTAAAATCCGTGAGAAGTAAATAGGCTGAGAAAATGTCAGAGGAAAAATATCAATTACACGATAAGTCGAGAAACTTAGGAGTCAAACAACATATATCGAGGAATATACAAAGTAGAATTTGTATTTATAAGCTTAAAGATGATATTCGTAGCTGATTATTTAAATTAATTCTCCATATGTTATTTATATATATATATATATATATATATATATATATAATGGAATATAATCTAATTGAGTAATTGAGAAATCATATCATTAGAAACAAAAGATCATATATATAAATAAATATGATAAATATATTATAAATAAATATAAATAAATATAAATAAATATATTAGATCATTCCATAAGTCCGCTTTTTATTATATTTATTTGTGATTCGAATTTGAAATAAGCCCGCAAACTATGAAAATATATAATCACCCTCTCGTTCTACAACTTCCTCCCATCTATCTAGCAAAAAACATAATGCCGTCACTGTAAAATTTCTGTGGCTTTTCATTAAAATATTTTTCAAGATCTTTTTTTAGTATCCATATTGTCATATTTATTTTTTGCCAATTAAAAAGTGTTGCAACGATCAAAATAGGCGATAATTTGAGAGAGCAATATCTGAAGAACAACATAATGGGTGCGATAAAATTTCTTCGCAAAATTCACGTAATTTTTTTTTCTTTTTGCATATTTTATGACCTGGCATTGTCGTAATGAAAAATCACGTTTTCAATCGCACATTTGTCTGAATGTACTGTTTGATTATCCGGGAGCAATTCGAAAAATCAAATTTCTTGATAATCCCATCAAACAGAGAGAGCAAAGAGAGCACAGAGTTTAATTTTACACCGTTTTGAGCTTGTTCGTGCCTTCTGGCCCAAGTTCACAAAATTCACTTTTCATCTCCGGTTATCAAACGTTTCGACAATAGTTCTTTTGCATTGTGAACAAGCAGAGATATGCACACGGTTGATCACACGGTCCATATGATTTCGTTTTGTGAGTTGGCACGCATACTTCCAATTTCGATGAATTGGAATTCCCATTTTCTTCAAATATCTGTGTATAGTTGATGGCGGAATATTTAGAATTCTTCCGACATTTCTTGAGTCGATAGTCTCGTCCTTTCATTTACTAAATTTCAAATCATATCGACATAACCATGTCCGATTTCCAGCGACGTTACACGAAGCTGGCTGTAAACGTGCCATTACGGCATGATCCTAGTTTAATGATCCTAGATAAATGATCGATATGTGATTCAAACACGAACGTAGAAATAGATGGGCTATATTTTTTTTCTGAATATCCGTGGACATCGATATTGATTAGGATTCAGCATTAGTTCGAGACGATCAAAATTTTTCTTAACACTTTACTTATTCGACTGTTTCTTCTAAGGCGATCTATCGTACTTAAATCTGTCTAACAGCTCGGATTTCGTTTTTTTATAATTGCTGATTATTAATTATCATTATACAATGAACATCGGCATACGTTTAGCGTTGTATGATATAATAATATATCTGAACAAAATGTCTAGAATGAAAACTATAATAACAACACAAGAAGAATAAAAGAATTTTAGATTTCCTGTGGACAGAGGCAATCGTGAATCAATTTGAATAATTCGAATAATTCCGAACAATTCACATAAAACGAAACTTGCTGCTTCTTACGAAACTTTACAAAATGATTGAAGGAAGGTCCCATATAGTATACTTGTTCTAGGAAATCCAATACGCGTTGATGATTGCTTTAAGCTTAAATGACGTCACATGTTAGAAAAACATAATCAACAAAATTTCTGGCTAAATACCATTTGAACAAAATTACCGATAGATGATACAAAGAATGTTTTTTTAGGGCAAATTTAACCAAAGACGTAACAGTACATCAGTTTTTGCTTTTCGCGTTATTATCTATGCGCTAATTGTCACTTTGAAATGTACAGTTACTTCGAGCAGTTCTTCGTTTTTCAAAATATGTCTTTATCCCCTCAATCACGGACGTTTTTTAATTCAACATAAGCGGCATATAGGAAATACTTTGCGATTCAAGCGTCACTTGTCGTCGAAATATTTGGACAAACGAAATATTATCCCGCAAACGTTAAAGATACCTTTTTACAAGCACTAACGCAGGGGATCTTAAAGAATATATACTAGTTAGTTTCAGCGTTTTAAATTAAGATTTGCTTAAATGATCGATCGATGTCAACTCGTCAGTTAAACAAATCCTATCAAAATCCTCGACACGCTATCTATTTCATAATATTTTCATACTAGATAATTGCAAATAAATTTATTCGCTTACTACTTGTCTTATTTAAATATTTGTAATTGATGTGGATTCTGTGTATATTATTTATTTGTGGATATAACTGGGTTGTTATTGAATGTAACTCGGTTGCTGTCGAAGATAGAAAAAATTGTAGAGGCAAGTTTTGCATGGTTCAACGAGACCTATCGCCGCGTGATGCGACTTTTTGCAGAAATGCATCGATGCAGTTTCAAAGTGCAGTTGCGCCCGTTTTTTTTTTCTTTTTTTTTTTTTTTTTTTTTTGAATACAACTATATGATTTTTTTTTTTCTTTTTTTTTTTTTTTACACGAATCGATCCCACCTGTTATTCCGAATAAAATAGTATTATTCTGTTATTCTGAATAACATTAATTAATAAAAATCGTGAAGAACTCGATATCTTCCGAGATATTTACCTTTTTCCTTAATAAATAAATAAATATTTAAATATGATATAAATGTAATATATAATATAAATGTAATATATAATAAATAAATAAATAAATAAATGTACTACAATTGCATCTTAAACATTTCCTTATATGTTTTTTCACATTTTTCATCGTTTTTTTTTCACATTTCACATCGTTCAGTTAGTCAGTGCTCACATTTGAAAAGTTTCTCCGAATTCGTTCTTTAATGCCATCAATTAAAATAAAAGATTTTGAATACCCTGTGTTTTTCAACAAGTAATCAAGAAGGTTTAAGTCAAGTGAACGCGATAGCGAGAGCGTCAAACTGCGTTCGAAACAATTTGTCTCCGTGAGTTGATGTCAGATAGCTTTTTACGTGTGTTACGTGCGCCATTTTGTTGGTAGTATTTTAAATTGTTTTGCATCTCTAATAGAACGTGTAATATACGAATTTTATAAAAATATCTCTTTGAAAAGCTATGTAAGAAAATGTTTAAGATATAATGGTGGAATATTTAAACAACTATTGCGGATATTGAAAAACAGATAACTATTTTGAGAGATATTCTTTTTTTCACCTTAATACTTTTTTTTATCCAAAATGGCACGAAATATCGACTCATGCAAAAGAAAAAGAAAGATCAGAGTTGCATTCAAAAAAGGAGTGCAATTTGTGTCTGCAAAAAGTTGCATTGTTAAACCGTACAAAACTTTCCTCTGTAATATTTTTCTATCTTCAAGAAAGAATACTAGACACCTGTGACTGTATATTTACACGAGATTCATTAGAATAGAAAATTAAAAACTATTTATGCAACCAAGACAGACGTGAAAGAATTTATATTACGAAAGACGTGTCGTATAATTCATTATTTGCAAAAATAATTCTCTATGTACGTACATAGTTGCTCTTCGTCTTAAGATTCGTCTTGTAGAGATAAGAGTTGAACATCGTTTCGAAAAGGCATCGAAAGGATTGATTAGGAAGCTGACGTATGTTTACAGCTCTTCAGGAACAATATTTCATCGAGCCTAGTGAAAGCTAGGAAATGGAATGAAACGCCACGATCACGTCAACGTTCGTTATTACTTATTCTGTTTCGTGAAACAGCGTTATGCGCTCATCCAGTGATTACATTTAATATCGCGGCTTGAAAGCTCGCGGATTTCCAAGATGTTTGAGGAACACGCAGGTCACCGGAACGTGAACACCGCGATGCCTTGCAATTTGCGAGGAGGAGCGGTGCGTGCTTCAAACGCGTCAGGTACCTTAGGAGCCATCTTAGAGCGTCGCATCATGTTCGTCTTGCGTCTTTGCTTACGAATTTTCCACGTGTAACGCAAACGTGAAATCGGAGATGAACTCGTGTGGCTGAACAGCGACATTCTAGCTGACAACTCCGTTTAATTTCCTGAATTAATGACTCGCACAATCTTTCTCCCGATCGTGATTGCATCTTAATATACTACTTGTCGGGACGTTATTGTCCTCGGACAAGGAAAAATTCAATCGTTTATTTTCAAAATTAATACTCGTTAATGCAATTCATGCTGCTGCTAACTAACTAAACGAAAAGATGAAGATAGTGTGTGGAGATGCGCGAGAATTTGAAAATATCGGGAAATCCCGGGATGGTTGGATCCCAAAAGTGTCTCAAAATTCAACAATTTCGGGACTCTCAAGAATTCTCGAGATTTTTGGAATCCTTCAAAATCATAGAATTATAAAAAAGATAAAGTGCGATGAAGAAATAACAACTAGAATATTTACCGAAAATCTCATGTTCATAAAATATTTTCGATCCCGAGATAAATTCTCGGCCCGGAAAATTTTCGTATATCTCTAATAATAATGTGTATTTGGTCTTCAAATGAAATAATTATATATTTCAAATGAAATAATTATTACAAGCAACTAGGAGTGTCTACACACAACCAGATTAATTACCTCATCAGTTGGAATTGTGCTAATATGTTATAGCACAATAATGTTAAACATAATTATACAAATAGATAGCATGATATGTTAAGCGAAAACATGTATCCTGGGCATTTGAAAAATAACCATGTTTCTTGTAGTTTATTAACGCTATGTTGTACTTAGAAACACGTAGCAGATCCTTGCTGGCTGACGAATAGGATCTCGTCGTTGTGCCGCGTTGTAGTAGTCCTGGTTGGCTCCTAGCCAATTTTAACCAAAGGGAACTAGGTTTTGCGCCAGTCATGACCTTAGCAATTTTTCTCTTTGCGTCGTCTGCACGTTTCTTTGCTCGTCCTATATCAAAGGTGTTTTATTTCTCGTTCGTTTCAGAGGTTTACATATTTACACGGTTCAAATATCGAGGACAGGAAAAGTATTCGCGCGCTCGTATTCGATGAGAAACTATCGAAATCGTTTAAACTCTGATCGACTGTCATCTCAAATCGTGAAACCTCTACTTTACGAAGTTTGATTTGTTTTTTTTTTTTTTTCAAAGATATTGTTACGTCATACAACTGGTGGAAAACTATACCTCTGTCGCGGGAAACTATAAAAATTTAAATGAAAAATAATGATCATTGAAAGATCTAGATCTATCACAAGATCGAAGATCGAAGTCTTCTCTTTATTCCTTAAATCTGTACAATTTTTTTTTTCTTTGCCCTTTTATTGGACTTTGAGTTAATGGCAAAAATTCAAGAAATCCTAATTTTGCTATTTAATCCTAATTTTCAAAGTTGAATAAAATGGCGAAAGAAAAAAGAAAAACGTACAGCAAGTTTTGAGACGAGACTTTGATTTTCAAGATTGTGGTAGATTTAGTTGTGAGAAAAAATTTTTAATGCTTTCAGAATGATTGCATTAAATTGCATTTTGAATTTTTAAAATTTAAAAAAAAGCGAAAGTATCCTCGCTACCTTACGTAAAAGCATCTTCGAAAAAAACTAACGTAGAGCTATGAAAGAGACTTTAAAATGAACTGGATTGTTGTACGACGTGTTATTTTATGAAGGTCTAACAGTTTAAAACATAGGCAATTTTTCATCAGTATGCAAATGTTTTCATCTCTATAGATTTTTTTCACAATTATTTAATCATTATTAATAATCTGACAAAAAAAGAAAAAGAAAAGAAAGAACTGCTGAAACGTTTTCTTTCTTAAAAATTATTTTTTTCACAAACATTTTACACTTCCTTTCTTAATTAGCAATATGCTTTTCTTCTATTCTGTGTTAGAGATCTTTTTAAATAACTGTTTTTTCGTCACATTCAAAACGCATCGTTTATCTCATTTTTTTTTTTTTAATAAAATACAAAAATAAAATTATATATATATTATTATAATTTGTATAATAATGAAATATATATTATTATAATTTGTATAATATAACGACATTAAAGTAACCTAAGTTATAGATTCACTTTTACTATAGTATTTTCTGCTTTATTTTACAATCATATTACAGAAATAAAAACAATATAAACGATTATCTCGTTTATTATTGTATCTTATAAAATGAAATCATTTTCCGTAAGAATTCAAATTTCGCAATTTATTTCTCAAACGAATGTACGAAAATTTTGACGGATGTACATATTAAAATAATAAAGAATAATATAAGCAATGTGTACAAGTGTCTAATGTAATTTCACTATTATACTTACTCGCATAAAGTTTAGTTATTTAACTTCAATTTCCTAGCTTTAACTTTATCGTAAACTTATCAAAGGTTTTGTTATACAGGGTGAGACATTTCAATTGGAAAAATTAAATATCTTCGCTGTTTTTAGAAAATGGATGAACTTTGCTAATAAAAGCTATTCGATAGAAAAAGAGCTATAACATGGCAGTAATGATTTTTCTGCAGGTGGAAGGATTTCGGAAATTCCAAGGCCCACATTTTTAAATGGAGTGATATAATTGATGTCATCCATTAATCGATGCAGACATTTTCTGTGAAAAAGATATTAATTTATGTTTGTCGAAAAATGATTCGTTTATAAAATCTATGTATGAAAGATAGAAAGTCTCTGTTTTTCCTTGTTTTTCATATGATTTTACAGAATAATTTTTATAAAGAATTTTTTTATAGAGAATATATCGATCAACGAACCGAAGAATATATCATCTATTTATAAAAGTGGTGTTGAGATTTTGAAATCTCCGAAACCAGAAGATCTATCTACAGAAAAATCATTGGTGCTATAACATGGTTCCTTCTGTATTGAATATCTTTTGTGTTAACAAAGTTTGTATATATATATATATAAAAGTTTATAAACAACAAAGATATTTAAATGCTCTGTACAAGCAATCTTTCTTTCTAGGTCAATAAAATAAAATAAAATAAAATACAAAATGAAATTGTTTCGAATATCTGTGAAAAATATCTGTTTCAAAATTATATGTGAAAGTACTCTGTAATTTCGTTTGATAATTAACAATATATATATGTATATCTAATTTCATAACGAAATAAAGAAACAATGAGAAACGTAAATCTTCATTAACTCAAATAATTCAAACGAATAACATAAACGACGAATATATAAGATAACTATCTTCTAAAATAGAAATTAAATTTGTTTAAATTAAATTAGCTAGAAAGAAATCGCAAACGATCAAAGCACATATCGATTTAATTGTTTTAAATATTTTTTTAAAAGTAATATTAAAATTTCTTTCTCGATACGTCTATAAAATATTTTATATTTTATATTTTATATTTTATATTTTATTCATTGCTTGGAATTAATGAATGAATTTTTTTTAATTATTTCAGCGCAAATTTCATATGTGCATTTACTTTTTGAATGCCATT
Source organism: Tetragonula carbonaria (assembly GCA_032399595.1). NCBI lineage: Eukaryota > Metazoa > Arthropoda > Insecta > Hymenoptera > Apidae > Tetragonula > Tetragonula carbonaria. The sequence continues at coordinate 9,332,365 of JAUCRC010000015.1, read as the reverse complement.
TATTTTATTGGAAATGTGTCATTGATCTATGATTATGACACGTTCTGAATAGAGTTGAAATGAAAGAGATGATTGAACAAACGTGCTAGTCCACCATTCTTGAATAGAGAATAATTAAACGAGCGATTCGTATTGTCGTTATCTACGATGTTACTCTGCAACCTATATATTACATGGAATCTTTTTCCTCATTTCATGATGTAATTCCAGTTAGCTAGCATTCAGTTGCTGGGAAAAAAATCTTTTAGCAATGACCTAGCAGTTATTCCAGTAATTCTTTTCGACGTCATTAAGATTTTAAATTTTATCTCTTATCTGTCTTTAGGTGAAAATAATTGGATTTTTCCGATACTGATCTTGCAATTAAAAGATAAAAATTTGCTATAAGTATATGAGCGATGAATCTTTAATGACTTTTGACCAATTACTTCTTTTAATCATAATTTAGACGATCCTGATATTGCCAAAGTAGATCCTATATTTTTGGTACTATTTTTAGTAAATCAAGTAATTCGCGCGTGAAAACGTTTCAGTATAAGATTCAATCTTTATAGCTAAATTTTTCTCTGTTCGTTCATTAAACAACAGATTTTTGATTTCTTACTGATGAAACAGACGGGAATTAGTAATCGTTGTAAACAAATTCGACGTTCGATAAGTATTTAAAATGAAAATTATCAATATTTAAAATGAAGTGCATGTAATCTCCAGGCTTTGCACATATAAATTTTGATATTACACATATATTATTACGCACATTGTTTCCTTTATCATTCACAAATAAAGGAAAATAAAGTGAAACATTAAAGAATAATCAACCAAAATTAAGGGAAAATGACAATATAGATACGCTTGCATAGTTACACACATATTGTACTTTATTTTATTGCATTCCCATGTGCAAATCTAAATACGTGTTTTTTTTTTTTTTTTTTATCACATAGATGATTAAACATCGGTACCTGCGATTCATCTAAAAATCACATCGAAGAAAATAATTCAATAATTCAGAGGCAGCGAATTTTCTCCCCGTCGTAGGTCGTACAAACTGCTCACTCAGTTCGCCGGTTCTTCCACCATGAAAATTAATTTCCATTCTGTGCATTTTTTTCCGCCGCAGCGGGCCATGTAAGCACCTTTCCCGATTTTAACTTATTGTGTAGCTAAGCCAAAGCTAAATTGATCATTGTAGTAGAGAGGACAAAAGAGTAGGAACGCGGATTCAGTTCGTCATCTCTGCAATAATTCATGCGTAATATAGTAATACTTTTTGTTACATTGGCTGTAGCATTAAACGCTCATGCATATCGACATTGATTGATTCATTTGATTCGTATCTGTCTCTTATTTTTCCAATTTAATTTGTTTCCAATTGGATTTCCAATTTTCCAAGTTTCCAAAACTTGGTATCCAATTGGAATGCAAATTCTTATACTGCTAAGAAATTAATATCTACTACTGAAAAGATAAATAATTAAATTTATAAATTCTTTTATTAACAATAAATAGATTGAATGTCTATTCAATTGCGTATAATCTACCCTCAAGTATAGATGTTCAATTTTATATCGTGATCTTACACATTTTACAAGAAAAATGTATCAAATTGACGCAAAAGATGAATGAGGGTTAACATGACTCTATGGCAGAGTCATATGAGCGCTGAAACGACATAATTCGTACGTACAATGTATGTACATGTATAGATGAATATAAGCACACGATAGCAACTGTCACACCAATTATTATATATATATTAGTTATCAGCTAACAGCAATTAAAAATTATACATACATATATATATATATGTATATATAAATATGGTGCTTAAAAAGAATAAAGCTAATCTTCACATTATGTCCACAATAACATTGTTATGATTAATTGTAAATAACGACGCTCTTAATAACAATAAATTTTATGCAAATTCTTTCTACAACAATATTATTTTGATTAATTGTAAGTAATGACACTCTTAATAACAAATAAATTTTATGCAAGATCTTTCTTTTACTCTTATGGCTCTAAAAATATCGTGCTGATAAAAAGATCTAAAGAATAATTCCAATGAAACTATAAAATTAAAATTATAATATCTTCTAAACTGTAAACTAATAATTTTTCGACGTACATGGATTAATATTTTTTTATAAAGCATGTCAAGTAGTGAATTAAGAATTATACGACCCCATTTAAGAAATCACATTTCACCGTCATTTCTACACGTCCATTCACGAAATGATTCACAGCTTATCTGAACCTAAATTTGTTTTATATAATGTATAGTTTAGTAGATTAAAGTCGGATATATATTATAATGCATATTTGTATATTTTCGACATTTCACGACCAGTGATCAAAAATCATATTTTTGTACGTTAACATCAATTTTTTTATTAATAATTAGTAATTTCTTCATAATAATTATTTGTTTACTTTTATGAACATATATTTCCTTCATTTGGTATAGTATTGCTTAGCATAATACTTTTTCTTTTTTCTCATGTATAGATTTGTATTCACATATGTAATAGAGTGCTAATATGTATGTATCATAGAACATAAACATATGGAATATAATTTATAATTTATAATAAAATATAAATAATAAATGTAACAAATATATAAAATATAATTTTTGTCATTTTATTTTATACAAAATAAAACATAAACAGATTAATAAAAATAGAAAATAAGGTGAAGTTCTGAACCTTATTTAACTACTCCCACACTGGTTTTAATAATTATAGAAATCGACATTTCGTACAATTTTCTCTTCTAACAAAAATATTGAAGATATTTGCAAAAAACTGCCAGTACTAGCACATTCTAATCATATGTTGTTCCATATGCTATAGTTTCAAAAAACACCAAGATAAAAGGAATGGGGGAAGGTCTCAAATATAAAATTTTAGTTTCGAAATTCTATTAGTTTCCGAGATATTGATAAAAAAAACTTTCGATACAATGCATTGAATTCTGCTTATGCAAACGTGACTAATATAACAGCCAACGGTGTAATAATCATCATCGATGAACGTCAGGATATTATTTACGTAACATAATAATAGCGATATCGGCCTCAATGTTTATAGAATATTTCATGTAAACTCGGTTATTCACAATATCATTCTTAAAAGAATTACTTTCCCAGAAAACAACTTCAATTCCTATTCCTTTTTCTTTTTCTTTTTTTTTTTTTTTTTTTTTAGCAAGTAATGTAAAAAATTTAAAAAAGAAATGGCAACGAAATGAAATTCAATCATATTGATTGCAGATGGGACACTTATTGTCTCATATTGAGGCCGATATCGCTATTATGTCATCGATTAGTCGACACCTGGCAACGATAACTGCTGCAATAAAAATAGTTGATATAGTAACATTTTGTATAATCAGAATTCAATGTATTGTACCGAAAGTTTTGTTTATTAATATCTCAGAGGTAAAGAATCATTGAAATAACTGCTAAAATTTATATTCGGTCATCTACTCAAAATCATTCTGATGAATAAATTTCACTACAGTCGAAAATCGTTGAAATCTATGAGGGAGTGATAATTTTTAAAATTATAATACTCTAATTTATTATAATACTATTCTATTGACAAAATATTCTATTGACATATAATTCATTATAATTTAAATGACAATGAAACAATTATGTTTCTGTCCAATTAATATTCAACAAAAATACATCCGTATCTTTTGAACACTTGTAAAAGACGAAAATCACATTGACTGATATCGTTTGATTGTTAATAGTGTTCAAATAATAAAATCATACAATTATTCATAAAACTTCTATAACGATAGTTTTAATAAATAATGCATATTTCTTACAGGCAACTATCATTTCAAATATATCTCGTCGGGAAAGTATTAATGTATTTTAAAATACCTTTTAAAGCACTTTATTTTTAAAATAAAGATAATATATTAACGGAAATGTTTCATTATTCCGAGAAAATTTTCTTTTATCATTATTTCAAATGAAATTTCCTCCAATTCTGCTCTTTCCATAAATAATTCCCAAATCCCTTCCACAAGGAAATCTGGGAAACGAAATATTCGAAGTCAAAAGAGATAGAATTGAACTGTTTATATTTCATTTCTACACGCGTATTGAAATACTGCCTTAATTCTTTTTGTTCGATAATATTTTTCGGTGATAATCCCTCGACACATGTGTACGTACGGATTGACGAGTGTTTAAAAATAATTGCACAAGTTGTACGAAGAGAAAGCAGGTTCAAGAACCGAAGAATGCATGCATAATCCGCTTCTTTTCCCAAGAATACAGCAAACTTCAAGCTTGTATTTAGAAAAATGATTCGCAAGGGAATTGTATTGGAAAAATAACGTTGTGTGTAAGAATCCTATCGTAACAAATTTTGGGATTACGCTGCCCGTGATTATTGAGTTACCTTCGTTAACAGAGCGAGTCCATAACAGAATTCATCGGCGCCTGAATTTCAGGTATCCCTCGATTCTCCCTAGTTTCGATTCTCGCACACTGACCGTAATTAAAATAAAGAAAAGCGCGCTCTCGGGAGGCGCGAGAGAGAGAAAAGAATAAAAGAGATACGTAGATACGCAGTTTTTGAAACTTAGTTCAGTACTGTTCCCGATTGAAACAGACGCGTTGTTGGGGCAGCACACGGTTGCTTGAATGCCAGATAAATTGAACTCGAGAACTCGTCGAATTCCTGAAACGTTTTCAGCCTTTTTTGCACTCGTTATCGCATCCCGTCGTGAATCTCAGTCTCTGGCCAGCGGTCTCTGCAATTACGTTGATTCGTTGTACGCCAGAGGCCTCGCCACGGTTTTCTTTTATTTTTTTCTCTTTTTTTTTTTTTTTTTTTTTCTTTTTTCGAGACGCGCACCCCGCGCGTGGAGATGCAATTTTTCTCTCTGTTTCTGCCACGTTCCCTTAGGCGTGAAAAATTTCCATACGGACCGTCATATGATTCGCCCGCGGTTGTTCAGTAACATTTCGATTTCCGCACCGGATGTTCACAGTCAGGGAACGGAGTAAAATTCTCTACCCCAACTGATTAACTGATTATTCCGATACACAGAACAGATTCGTTTGATACGCTTTGTTATGTAGATACATATGTGTCTACGTACATTCAGAATCATAGAAAACAGATAAAGCAGCGAGACTTGGGCCAGAAATGTATTTTACAATTTCAGCACTCTGGAAATGTTTTATTCTGCATTCTCATTTCACATTTAGGGTTAAGAAGCACATGTAAGAACATATCGCGTATTGCGTATTGCAATATTTTTCAAATTAATTTCAACAAATTCTAGTCCAACGGTAAAGTTCTAATACTATGATTAAACAGCAGTAGTGTTGATGCATAACACGTAGTCGCAATGGTAATTATATAGGTCACATGAAGTCATGTTTTTGTAATTGAGCGTTAGATGCGACAGTTCGTGTTTGCATCGATTCAGTTTGATTTGAAATTACAACACGCATTCGGTGAAAAGATTGATTATCATCGATCGCCTATTGACAAATTCGAACATGAGAGATAAATGAGAAAATTTTATAATACTTGGTATTCTATAGGAAGAAGATTTTTCGGTCTGGAATAGAACTCAGAAATCCAGTAATATAGATAATATACATAGATGGTATTCATAATGCAGCTAACAGGACTTGTGCGAAAGAATGAATAGTATAATTAAATGTGTTTTAGGTATAATATTGTATATCCAGTGTAGTATAATAGCGTGATATAATATAATATTATAGTGTAATTAAATATTTTTCAATTTTTTTTGAAAATGTCAAATTTCGGCAAATCAAAGAAGCATTAATCCAAGATTGAATCGGAAATGATCCCAATTTTGTTGCTAATAAAAACGATAACGGAAAAATTTATCGCCAAATTGTTGACCTAAGTTTAAACACGTATTGATCACATCGTGCGACGTAAAACGAACATTTTCCGCATATAAATTAATTTTGACAGGCAAACGTCATCAATGAACTACGTCAAATTTAATGCTACGTCAAAACTAATGCTTCTAAGTTATTGCAATATGAATTACATTGTAACTTTAAAATCTTATTAAACATATGTACGTGCATATCGGAAATATTGTTTATATTGTTTCATTCTCTATGTTACACACATGTAAGATCGTATTCGCATATTTTTCGTGCATAAATATCCGTTGTCTGGTTTCAAATGTTAGCTATTCTGTTCTTACACTCCTCTAATCGTAAAAACGAACAAGTACGAAAGAGAAATTTAATTTCTAATCACATTCGATTTAAAATCCTTTTTATAATTAATTTGAAAAAAAAATAATTACCTATGTTAATAACATACGTGACGCGCGGTATATCGTTTTCAATCGCGAAAAATAATAGTGCGTATAAATTGTAGCGCTTTGTATGCGCTCCGATTGCTTCGTGTCAATGAAGTATAAAATAATTGAGTTAAGCTTAACGAAATCATGTAAAATGATTGAATTCGCTACATTTCGATATTTCATTAGAGTGAAACGGAAATACGGAATGGTAAAATACGGAAGGAATTTCATCGCCATTTCTAACATTATTTGTCGATTTAATTAAAAATTAATTTCTTAAGTAAAGCGTCGCTCCGTTTTTAAAGCACCACGTACTAAAAGTAAAAGGTAATCGATACAGCTGTCAGTTAGTACGTGTATTTTTACACATAAATTTCAAAGTGGAATTATAACTTCGTATTGATCATAATCGTGAGTGAGAAATTGAAATTACAACACGCATTCGGTGAAAAGATTGATTATCATTGATCGCCTATTGACAAATTCGAACATGAGAGATAAATGAGAAAATTTTATAATACTTGGCATTCTATAGGAAGAAGATTCCGATTTTTCGGCCCAGAATAGAGCTCAGAAATCCAGTAATATAGATAATATACATAGATGGTATTCATAATGGAGTCAAACATAATCCCATAGCCGTGGAATAGCTACTTATCTTTTGAATCGTTTTTAGCATAAAGCGATCTTCTTCGATGATCTTCCACGCAATTCATATCTTTAAACGGGAATGAGACTTCCATCCTCCTCCTGTGCAAGATGCAGCGACCAGAACGGAAATAGAATTTCTATCGTAGAAATACGAATAAAGATGATTTCGTATGGTGCACGTGTAGGGCCGTCGTATATTTCCTCAATGTAAAATTTTGATTTCCGAGAAATAATGTCGCTCTTTAAATATTACACTGGTATGTGTAAATTTATTTGTACAAGAACTATTCTACTTATACTATGTTGATATAGTGAATTCCCTTGCAACGTGATAAATAGTTTTTTATTCACAAAGTTATATACAGTTTAAAATATAGATTAAATATAAGATTTTATAAAATAGAAATTAAATGATAAAATACAGAATTCTTTTCATCGAGTTCTTTATAGCTCGTATTTTATTTTCACAGATTCGTCTGATAACGTGATTTTCCTGCACAATCTACACTCCCATAAAAAATGTCTTAGGACATTTTTCTTATCTTTAACATTCAATATTTATTACAATTAATAAAACTTTTAAATTCTATGTGTATTTCATTGTAAAATTGTTAATTTATTAACGCTTTTCTTGTAGCACTTCATACTTCCAATTTTGTGAGAGATATACTATTTACCCTAAAATAATGGGGACTAAGATAAGATCTTTTTACCCCACATTTACTATACATTTTTTCCATCATCAAGATGTCATTCTCCTTTTCCTGCTTCTGAGATATAGAAAAATCTCTTCCATTCCAAATCCAAAATCAAAAGATCATTTTAGTATTTGCTTTATATTAAGTAAAAATTCAATAGTATTTTATATACAACTAATTTACTCGAATGCACTCAATTCTAACGATGATCGCAGATGATAAGAAATTTATTTTATCTTATTCTTATTTAACTCGATTGTTAATCCGATTATCGTAAAAATTGGCAATTTTTAGAAACTATTAACAAACTGAAGAAATGGATTTAAATCGGGAGCATTTTCGTGCGACGATTTTTAATCTATTTAACAAGCTAACAATGTATGGAACGATCTATTGCGGTTTTCGGTGTGATAAAATACTCTATCAAAACTATAATTTCAAGAACTTAAAAGTGAGTGCAGTTGTTTCAGCGTTTTTGTGAAGATTGTCCTTCAATAATAAAGATAGATCGGCTTGATATAACGTATCGTAAGATTCGTTATACAGTTATTTCTAATACATATATACAATCTTATACGATCATTTAAATGTGAAAAAAGTCTTTCGTGCCCGATGAATTCCCTACCGAAATTTGATCGAAACTCGAAAACAAGATCGTGTGAAATGATCGCAAGAAAATGCTCAAAAGATTTAATCGTCAAGCTCGATCTACAACATCGTCACAAGTGACGACACGTGTGTTTTTACTCGTACGAGCCAGAACCTAAAGATCAATCGGCTGTTTGGGTGTTCGAAAATGAATCGAAACCAACAGAAGTGGTCAATGAAAGTAAATCAGCTGACAGAATTGGAAAGAAAGGAATCTCGGTCGATTTATAAATTCCGCGTCTGAATCTATCTTTGATATCGGTATCATTTTTTTCTTCCCTGCCAACGTAACGTAGCGCAAAGTTACCGCAAAAGTTACCAGGTAAATATTTCGAGAGTAAACTCGAGTCCTAATATCTTCCGCAATCAAGTCCGGTATATTTATTGCTGTTGGCGTTGAAAACTTTCAAGCTGCAATAAACTATTCAACACGCTGGAGACACTAAATGTTCAAAGGAAGAAAGTTCCGAATGATCGATCGTAGAAGACCTCGCGAGTGACTTACGAGTATGAAGAGGATGCGTGTGCATAAGGACAGGTTGATAGGAACTTAAATATTGAAATAGCATAGAAATGTGACCTGTTTCCAAGATACGTGTTTGACGTAGTTCCATTATTAACCCACGACGCTAGCTTTATGCGAATTTCATAGCGCGATCACTGTTCGCAGTCAAAGTTGCCGGTTAGCTCGAAGAAACAAGTTGGGCTATCTGTTAACAGAACTTGAAAGCTCACATCGAGAGACACGTAGAGTTCATACTCGCGACGTTAGATGTTACCGAAGCATTAATCCCCTAGCCACAGACGAGGTATATGACAACCATGTGAGACTTTTAGGTTTTGGTCAGGAAATCTAACTATGCTTTCGATACTTGCCTGTGTCCCTCGCTTTTCTTTTGTCATTACGCGCAATAACGAAGGCAAAGTGAAAGTGTAGACTGACTACTCGCTCACCGATCTCGATGAATTTTGAATGTATTGTAAAGCTATTTTAAACAGTTTTTTTTTCCTCTAACGAGTATGTTGGACTTTGTTAGAGAAAAGGGTCGTTCGGGGTATTCGATTTCTGAATGATATTTAGGGATCGTCGAAATGAGTGAAAAAGTGGTTAATCTACAAGTTCACCGGCAATTAGAATGTAGGAAAATACGGATGAGCAATATTTTAAACTCACCAAATCCAAATACTAACATATATATCATCAAGTCACTCATACTTTGTATTTTTATCAACACTTTATAGCAATAAAATGCAATCCAGTGAATTTATCTTAACAAGAAAATATGCGTGTGGTATCGTTTAAAAAAAATTAGAATTTCGAAATGGATGATTTGCAACAAATAGTTTATAATACACACAATGTGCTTCTTTCTTCCAAACAACATTTGTAGAAATATTTTATTGATAAGTTCAATCTTTCGTGAAATCGAATTTAATCGGGATAAAAGATAATCCATTCAGGTTGTGAATTTACACATTTGTAAATAAAAAAAATGCCAAATGTCTAATTATGCTGTTCATAAAAATATCATATTTCAATCAATTTTTTAAAATAATAAATTAATATTATTAATAATAAATAAATAATAACTGATTTCTACCACAAATATTATTAATAATAAATAAATAATAACTGATTTCTACCACAAACTCGATATTATTTAACTCAAAGAGTTAAAAGTGATGGAAGATGGTTTGCAAATCTTGTCGAAATTCTTACAATTTTTTAATGTTGGTTAAGTGTAACTAAATGTGATGTAAAAAAAATGTTTTGTGAATGCTACACCTTCACATTGGTTTATTGGAGAGAGTTCCCTTAAAATTGATTTTGAATTTAAATTTTTTAATTGTTGTCTCCCACTCGTCGCAAGGATACAAAAGATCCTCAACTCAACCATTTCGTCAGAAATTGAAGAATTATTGTCATGAATGTTCTTACACGTAACATCTTTTCTGCGGGATGTTTGAAATAACGTGTAAAAGAAAGATGTATCGTTTGTTAGAACTATCATTATAGAAGTTTTACAAATACTTGTACAATTTTATTATTTTAACAGTCGAACATCGTCAGTGTGACTGATTTTCTACTTTTTACAAGCGCTTGAAAGATACGGACATTCTTGTCGAAATTAATTTCTGTAACTGGATAGAAACATAATCGTTTAATTATATCATTTAACATTTAAATTATAATGAATCATATATGTAGGATATTTCGATACGGTTGTTCTAGTGTCAACACGTTCGAGATGTAGTTTTTATGATTGTATAAATTACAGTTTTTTTTTTACGTGTATTTTTTATGTTAATAAAAATCAAGTGTATTTGTCAGACTCGATAAGTATCCACTAAAGTATCCGACACCGACTGAACGAATATTTGACGCCGAGCAAACGAATGATGGCGCGTCGGTCCGCAGGGACTGACACCGTCTCGAACGTGTTGATAGATATTTCATCATTTGTTTATTTATATTAATATTTTTGTTAATCAAGTATATCAAAGTCAAGTATATATGTGTGATGCCCGCTATAAATGTGCTAATAGACGCATAGTCGTAGCGGTCCTACGTTCAATGTGACTAAGTGTGAACTAATTTTCTTGGCGGGGGAACCAACAGACTGACAAGAATAGCTCGTACGGCCCACAGCGGGGAAATTGGCCGCCCCTGGGCTAAAGTATGCAGCTATTAGGTATAAGAAAATTCATGACAATTATTCTTCAATTTCTCACGGTACGGTTGAGTTGCGACCTATGGTTCATTTGGCACTTTTTATCCTTGCGACGAGTAGAATAAGATGGGACAATAAAAAAAATTCAAGCTTGAAATCCAACGTCAATCCAAGATCAATTTCGCCAGGACTTTCTTCAATAAATCTCCACCGATCCGAACGTGTAGAATCCACAAAACATTTTTTTTTTTTTTTTTTTTGTACAAGGTCACATTAAGCTATTTTAACACTTTATTTTTTTTCACACATTTCAATAGCATTGCATTTTTTTTCATTTTTAGAATTTTTATTCCTCGCTTGTATTAAATCAATTTGCATCACGATTCAGATTTCATGACTTAAATCGCACATGTAATTCCACTTGTATTATAATTTATCAAATCTCGATTTAAGTATATACCATTCTCTATTAATACTAATTACAATGAAGTGAGAAAAATTAAAAAATGGCCGAACAATGAAGTGAGAAAAATTAAAAAATAGTCAAACGCACACATAACTTGCAATAAATTTTTAAAAGAGGTAACTAAGATTTGGACCACCGATCAAAAAAAAGAATGATTCCGATTTCGAAAGGGCTGTTCATCATACCCAAGTCATATCCACAAGAAGACCAAAAATGGATCGTCTGAAAGATAAATTGTCTGAAAACATGAAACAAAGGCGTTCTTTAATTGTTGGAAAGTAAGGGAAGATGATCGCCAAAAGCTTTGCAAAGTATGCAACTCAAAGAAAAAGATAAGCGAAACGAGATATATACGTATATGAGTCATTTTTTTTTTTTAATTTAGTACAAGTCCATTTATTTATACATTGAAATATTTATTTATACATTTGCGTTTGAATTAATTAAAAAATATTGGCAAATGTTAATAATTGGTCAATATATTCGGGTAATGTTTTTAAAACAATAAACATGTTCGATTTTATCACGTAATGACAATAAAATTGTTAAAGAAAATGGAAGGTTTTCTTAAGTATAAATGAATTTACATCACTTTCAATGATAACAAATTCTGAAAAATATGAATGGAAATTTTAAATTTATATTTTAATTGAAGTGAGCTGAAATATATTTTTTACTATGAAAAAATAATAATTAAAATGAAGATACGTAAGTAAAATTGACTTTATTGACAAATATTTTCAATTATATGGTAAAAGAATTTATAATAAATAATAAAACAACTGTAAAAAGAAAAGCAACAATATCATTATATCTATCTCTTGTTACAAATCTTGTGTACAATGATAACGAATTCTGAATCCTTGGCTACTAAGCTTTCCTCGTTTCTCAAATAAATCAAAAACTTTAAATTGTGCATTTTCTTCCATGTTTTGTAAACAATTTTGTAAACAATTTTGTGAAGTTCATCCCTTTTAAACCTCATCCAGCATATCATACAGCCAATGTATAATTTTTCTGTTCATATGTTTGATATTGTCTGCATTCTAGGAATTTCGTTGATGCGAAATCTTCATGTAAAAAGGAAATTATTTGTTTTTCGACAATTCTTTATTACGTTACATAACACTATATAAGACTTATTTCACTTTCCAAAAAAAAAACATTCTTGTAATAACATTTAACAATTAAACTTCTTTTGACGAATTCACGACTATTATATAGCATTGAGTTTGTTATTATAAACATGAAAAGAAAACATCTATAAACTAAACGAGCTAAAACTAGCCTCGACTCATTTTCTTTCAAAACTGGACTTACATCATTTTGAAATGAAAACGGCTCGTATGTCAGTTCTGCCAGCTTTCATTTCACTTTCATGTCACACACGTAAGAAATACTACATATAAAAACGAATAAAAATTTTATTGATAATGACGTTAATTTGGTAAAAATTGCAATGTTTCGACATGTTTATTGAGCTTGCTCAAAAATGCCCAGAACCGGCGTAAGATAGGAGAAAAAATGACTCTCTCGTTAGGTAATTGATGCGTGTATCTTGAGAATTATGCCGATCTGGAGCAACGACACGCATAGATTTGTATATTTTGTCATAAATATCGCAGAACATGGAACGAAGGATGCTTGGATCGTATCGTTGAGCGCTAGCAGTGTTAGTAAAAAGAAAAGAAAAAAGAAGGATTGTTGGTAAAGCAAAAGAGAGTTTTTGTTCTCGTTTCGTCTCGAGAGTTTCCACAGTCGTTCGAAATTTCTAATTATTTTCGATCGTGCGTTTGTGCATTCGCACTTTGTCGCAATTCCGCCTCACTCGAAATCGATTGTTCCGAATATACGTGGATACGATCGTGCATCGAGGTAATGATCAGATGCATTTAGAAAGTTCACGACAGAGGTCGTGAACCTTCGCACCTTCCCTCTTAATGTGACTAAAGAACAAGACCCATTACCGGCAACCGTGGCGTCGTTGAGCGTCTGTAGAAGTCGTAATGGAATGAAACCGGGTGTTAACGATGAGCAAAAGAATAAAGAGAGGATAAGCGGTGGTCGAGGAAGGGAAAAGAAAAACACGAGACGAGAGCGCGATGGAAGTAGAGAGAGGCGAGACTGAAAGAGAGAAATATGAATATAGAAAGAGGAGGAGAAAAAAAAATGGGAAACGCATGATTATCGAACGGGATGGATCGTTATGTATTAATTAACCTTTTGCACTCTGCTGTCGCCGCTGCGGCGACATCAAAAAGAAACACTGTTTTTTTAATTTAAATATTTTGTACATTGAATTAGCTGTTAGTTAGTCTGGAGCAGCTGGTAGCCGATAGTAAAAATGACTCGAAGTTGCTGATAGGTTATATTAAAAAATGTGCAAAGGGTTAAGGGATACCGTGATTCTTGAAAATTACTCGTAGACCACGGGACTATATTTCCCAATTAACAAGGCGAGCGTAGAAAGACGGTTCGCCGGAGAGAATTCGAGAAAAAATCGTTCCTCTTGGCCGCTGATCGTTGCGAACCGCATTTGAAATAACGCGATCGAGCCAGGAAACGAAAGAAATTCATCGGTGGATCGCGAAACGCGAGATCGATCGCCCGTAAGAAGCATCTCGGAATTTTGCTCGCAGCGTTTCAGATGATCGGTATATGTATCCCTTCGGCGGATTTAAAACTTTTCACTTCGAATGAAACGAAATCGGCGAATCGCGGGAGTATCGGTATTTATTGGTCTCGATGGGACGAGGCTAAAGTCTGAAGATAAAAAAAAAAAAAATACTCGAGATCGTATGATGGCAGTTGTACGAGGGCCAGCTTTCTAATTAAAACTTTCTGCATCGGAAAGGCGATGGAACTCAAGTCGTATCGGAACTCAAAGTTTTATATAAACTATAAAATATTGTATGTAGTGACGCGAACAAACGAAGGAAAAAAATGAACGCGAATCTGTATGAATGTACGGTGGCTTCCATTAATATTCGGCTAATTTAAATACTCGAACTGTTATAATTTTATAAAGAAAAAAACAAAAAAAAATATCGTACAATCGAACGAACTTCGTTCATCTGCGAGGCCTAAAGCCTCTATTTTCGAAATGTATCGTTTATTTCATTTTAACATGTTTTTATATCACGTGGCGAGTGGATGAGCGAAGATACTTTTTTCGAAACTGCTATGAACTGTCATACGTCGTATGTAGAAGTATTGAAAAATGTTTTCTCACGACTGAAATCTACTTGATTTGAAGATTTGAACATTTTTCATTGATGTCTGAAAATTTAATGTACGATGTTTTTCCGCTATTTTATGGAACTTTGAATACTAGATGACGAAAATAGTACAAGAAATCGTAACATCGTTGTTGTCATCTGATATTCAAAGTTCAATAAATTTCTAAAAATAAATTGGGCAACAAGTTTTTGGGAGAGATGCTTTGGGAGCGTGTGACTTCATTGTAGGTTCAATCGTCGAAAAATTCTTTCAATTGAATTTTTACATACTTCCTACCATTTATAACGTTTACGAGAAGAAAAGTGTCGTCGTCACTTTCGCTGGCTATATATGGTGTAAAAGCATCGTAGAATAAAATGAACGATGTGTTTCAAAGTAGAGGTTTCAAGCTTTCAAATCAGAGATCAAGTTTATTCTGGAAAATTGTAACATTTTAAACATTCAGCGACCGAACATTAATTTAACGATTCTGAACGGCCGCTTCAGTAATATTTCTCTTTCTTTCGAAATTAACACTTTACCGACCGTGTATTAGCGGTGAATAGTTAGCCGATTAATAGGTTACCGGTCGGTAAAGTGTTAAAATATGTTAGTCGATTAATAGGCTACCGGTTGGTAAAGCGTTAAAATATGTTAGTTAGCCGATTAATAAGCTACCGGTCGGTAAAGTGTTAAAATGTGTTAGCCGATTGATAGGCTACTTGTCGGTAAAGTGTTAAAATATGTTAGCCGATTGATAGGCTACTTGTCGGTAAAGTGTTAAGTAAAATCGGTTCGTGTTGCGTTCGATTCAACGGCAAGCGACTTCGGAAGAGCGATAGAGTGAATAAAATCTAACAGGTCGGATATACGGAAAGTGTTCTGGCTTCGTACGCATACGTACGAATAAGTCGTAAAATTTTCGTGCGCCGTTTTCATCTTCGTGTGCAAATACTATTTCCAAGAAGTTCCAAGGAAACAAACGTTCGCTCGTGTACACGTCCGCGGGCGATGAATGAATTCGAAAATGTAACGTTGCGGCTCCGCGATAATTTCTTGCGTTTCCTGTACGACACCTTAGCGTGTCGTGCGAGCTTTTTAATTTCCGGTGAAAGTTTCTACGGTTCTACTAATTAAACGTCGCTTTTTCCCCTGATTCCGTTTACGTTCGTTTCGTTGTTAACTTTCATGTTAATATAAAAATTGTGAAATTATTCGAAAGAAAGATATATCTATCGAAATCGTGTCTCGATATATTCGGAGCTTCCTTTTGTTAACAGAATCCACAATATCGATGTACTTGAGTGTATCACCCATAAAATTGATACTGTACAAACTTTGTTTTTCACGTGAAACGCTGAGAAGAAAAATTATTTCACTTGTAGCAAAAAATGACACAGATTTAAGAAAATGATTTCGTACGCCCTTTCTCTGAATAACGGATTACGTTACATATTAAAAGTGATTTTATATATATATATATATATACACATGAGTAAGTAGGTATAAAGCAATAAAAACAGTTTTTCTTTTTAATATTTATTGAACGCAAAACAAATACAAGAAAAATATTACATTAACTTAAATATTGGCGCTAAATGATAATAATTATAAACAATACAAATAAAAACTCAATTTTATGTGTTCAAAGTTTCAATAATTTGTTGTAGTTTTGTATTAATTACCTGCATAACACAACTGTAGGACGAAGTTCTGATGAGAATTTTGCAGACCACATTTTTTAAATTTCTACTTCATACGAAAGACATTCGCTGAATTCTCCGTGAATTATATGAAGTATATAAAAAACGATTAGGTTTATGCATAATCATTTCGTATGGTCGGACTCTAAATTTGTAGCTTGTTGATTTCAACGCATTTTTTTCAATTGTGAATGCGTCGTTAATTTTGAACTTGGTACGTATCACGTATCCAGAAATTATTGGAAATTATTACAAAGTACAAAGGATAGTTAACGTTAAAATTCTTTAAATAAAAATATTAAATCGAAAAAGGACGTTTCTTGAGACATGCCCTCTTTCTCTTTAACATTTTGATATCCAAGTAAAATATCACAGTAAAATTATTGGTAATTTGGAGGCTTAATACCGTTAAATTAACAATCAGTTATGCAAAAATGCAATATCAGGAAAGGATATATCTCGGGAAACGTCCTTCTTCCGAATAACTTCTCAATCACGCGCTTGAAAATTTCCGATCGTTTTGAGCACAATCCAAAGCGTGCCACGCCATTGCTTTCTAATTACATTCGGCCAGATGAGATTAGATCGTTCAAAAGTCACGATCGTTCTAAAACTCGATATCCATCCGAACAACTCTCATTAACATATTAAAATATTATTAGCTTTCGAACTTCGTACGATAATTCGTAAAGCTTGTCTTTCCTTTTAGCTCGCGACGTCAGACGAGGAGCAAATTAGAGCAAATTACAGTAAATCTCAAGCTCGAACTTTTTAAAATATAACAGTTGGAGGAATTTGATTGAAATAAAAAAAAAAAAATAATTCAACGCTTTTAACGCCCTGTTGGGAAGGAACTCGTTCATTCGTGTAGTATGCCGTCCCGTTGATTTCATGAAAAGTTTTTTTTCATTTGTCCAAACCGAGGAATTCCTAACGCGCATTAAAACGAAAGAAGTTTTTGATACTCTTGCATGAAATGAACGTTTAACCAAGCGTTTCCGCCGGGTTTCGTTCGTGAACCTCTACTTTTTTCCCCCACGGCGCGCTTAAAATAGTGTCTCGCTATAAAGAACGTTGCTTACAGAGCACGAAATTATGTTAATTTTTGAACATTTTTGACCGGCATGCTGGCTGATTCTAAAGGACACAACTATTCTCTCGGAAGTCACCACGTTTTTAAAAACTCCCGACTCGAATTAACTACACGTACGTATCACGTGTGTGATTAGATAATCTTCATTAATTTATTACTCTCTCTGTCTAGAAAAGAGAGATGCACGAAAAAAATAAGTCGAAAAGAAAGAATAAAATCTTTTCATTTAAGGCTTTGTTTAGAAAAGAAAAAGAAAAACTCGAGCTTGAAAAACCATCAAGTACGCTTGAATATGGCTAATTCTGGACTTGATAGGAGTGTAGATCGAAGGTTACTCTATTTGCGAAAATGAAAAATGCAGAATGAAATTGGTCCGTTCAGAAACTTGTTTTCAAGAAAATAGATTTCGAACGTGTTCAGTTAAGGCCAGTTGGCGCTTGGCACTTGAAATTGAAATTTCTCGAAAATGAAAGTTATTAGGAAAAGAAATTGTTTTCAAAATTTTCGGAGGAAAATAGTCTCCTTCGTTATTCATTTCTGACCAGTCCAGACAATTAGTTACATTTACGTATATCTGATAAATTTTCAATACTTCGATTCTTTTGAAAACGGTACGAAAAAATTTTATTCTTTTTCTCGACTTATTTTCTCTTATGTAAAAATCAAATGTATGTATTTCTATCTCTTTCCTTGGAGAAGCTTGAAAATTTGATTTAACAGTCCAAGTTGGAGCTGGTATTTACGATAATTATGATTAACATATCGAAGCACGAAATTATGCTAATACCTGAACATTTTGACTGACCATACTCGTCGATTCCAAGGAGACGATTATATTCTGTGGAAGTCACCGACTCTGAAAATGTACACTTTTATCGATTAACACTTTACCGACCAGTAGCCTATTAATCGTCTATTACTTACCGCTATCGGTCGGTAAAGTGTTCAGAATCTAGTCACAACTAAGCATTGTTGCGTGACCTTAAACAATCCTCATTCCATTGCACTTCATTACTTTCCATTGCGACCCGTGTTTCACGGTTTTAACCCACGGTGGTAAACGATGGAGAGAAAGAAAAAGAAATTGATGGAAGAAACAAAGCAACGACACCTAGGCTCTGTTTAATCGTCGAAATCTGGATTGTTCGCGCGTTTCTTCCCACGGTTAAACTACCGTTGCCTCATTCGGTGTTTAGTAGGTACAGTTCTCAACGCTATGACATCGTAAAATGCGTTATCATCGCGAGTTATATCGAGTTAACGGAAAGTCGATTGAAATAATTTGGCAATGCTTTTTCGTTGAAAGTTCATTGTCCGCAAATAAATGGTCTCGGTCCGACGAAAACCTGAGACTTCGTTTCAGTCCGTCAGAAAATCGAATGTTGAAAGCACAGCCGAATCAATAATTTCAGTTGAAGTATCGTTCGAAACGATTAGTTGCATCAAAAAATGTTTTAGACCAAAGTTGAATGAGAGGCACATTAATTGATGTAATTGTTATTTTTTAATGTTGATGTATAGAAGGTGTTTGAAGTTTTTTTTTAACGATATTCTATATTTTTATATTTTAGTATACTAATTGATTATAAAAATGGTATCAAACCATTCATTTCCAAAATCCATTAATTTAGGGGAGTTTAATTAAAATACTGCAATGTCGTACATTTATTCAAACACGAATTTCTTTGTTCAATTTCATGCTCCTTAGATGTCAGATAATGTTTTGTTTTTTCAGATCATCTTGAAACATCTAACAACGATTCGTCCTTCATTTGTTAAGTATTGCATTGTATTTTCATCATTTCTTGTTCAATTACTGAAAGAAGTGATATTATAATATCCAAAGAAAAACATTGGATCAACATTTTCCATTTCGATAGATTAAACGAGATAGGCAAGAAACGAGTTTATCAGCTCAGATTTAAACCTATTAGATTTTTTTTTTTTGTGACCAACTCCAAAGAACAGTCTACGTTCAAGTATATTATCAATTGTTGAAGACATGCATCAGTGAATCATCGAAGAAATATCGCTGTATTGATGTTGAATAGTGTGAAACATCCTTTAAGAATTAGATTACAGAAGTCATTAGACGTCAATGGTCATCACTTTGAGCACATTTTGTAATAACTGTTATTTAATAGTGAAATAAATATTTATTTTGTTCTATATAAAACATATCTATAAATAATATATATCTACATATATCTACATATCTATAAATAATAATATCATATCTATAAATAATTAAACCTCCTGTTATTACTAATGCTGCTATTGAGGATAAATTCGATACTCTAGAAGCATTTATCCGAATTATTTTAATTAAAATATAAACTAATGATTATTCAGTAAAAAAGATTTAAAGATGATATTTTCTTACAGAGAATGACGAGCTGAATCGAATAATTTGTTAAAAGATATAGATACGATTTCTTAAAAGAAACAAACTCAATCTTCAAACGCATTAACATAAAAAATAATAATAATAATCATATCAACTGATACCTTTAGAAATCGTTCAATTTTGAAAATAATTAAAATATTTTGGAATATAATCGATAATGTGATCATCTTCTGTGTACAACGTATGTGAGTATACATTAAAATGAACAATTTATCATAGTGTGAATAAGTTATTATAATAATCGATTCGATAATTTTTCCTAATTTTGTTTGTCGGTCTGTCCATTTTGCTATTTGCAGTTTGACAAAACAGACATGAATCGATCATTATGTTTTAATATTGTCGTTGTCATCAAATAAGCATCAACAAAACGTGCAGTGAAAATATGTGAACGCTATTTTCGTTACCGAATCGACCAGAAAAAACCGTTTGAACAGGGTGTTAAGAGAATTATTCCATATAATATTTCGAGTGAAATGTCTTCGCGACGAGTGGCAACGTGCCTCGTATGTAATTTTATTTCATCTACACCGTTTCACCTCCTTTATTAAAAAAAAAAGTATTCTAAAATTAAAATTTCACGTTCGTCCCGGCAGAGAACGTGGCAAAAAAACGGAAGAACTGCGTTTTGTCGACTGTTTTCATAACTTGATTGCTCTTTCTTGAGCTTGGCGGTTCTTTGAAATTTTAATTACGCAGTTCTATGTAATTATGGCCTTTGATTCTTTTTATTTAACGTGTTTGCTTTGAAGTTCTACTGGTTAGAAGCACGCGTTCGCCCGCATAGGATAGCGAGAGATGCGCCACGGCCACTAAAAAGAAAATAAATACATAATACGCACTTGCCAACGATAGAAACGATCGATCGATCGATCCTTAATTCCCCGAGATGAAACAGTGACGTAAAAACTGGCGAGAACCCGAAAATATCAAGTCGGGTATTTTTCACGATTGATTTTTTTCGGGTCGGGTCCCTGAAAATGTTTCAGGATTTGAAAGAGTCCTGGGATTTCCTAGTAATATAGTTACAGAAAGCAAAACAAAATTATTGTCACAACGTAGAAAAACTTAGCTTATTTTATTAAAGATTTGAAATAGATCACGTCTAAGCAATTTTGGGCAAAAATCAATTGAAATAAATTCAATCTGTTTGTTATTTACGAACGATAAATAAATTAATTAACATCCAACTTTCGAATAAACGAATGGTTCATATATTATGTTCCAAAGAAAATAAATAAGTACAGAACGTAAAAGTTACTAGTCACTTTAAAAATTTTGATTCACAGTATTATTTGCAGTAGAATTCATAATATTGTTATCACGTGTGTATACACTCGAAATAAAAAAGGATGAAATATTATATGTACAAAGAATCAAATGGACTAATGTAATAAGCTACAACTATTATAACTTATGTAGAAAAACTAATTAAATTGATTCGTTTAAATTTGTTTTCAATAGCACTTTCTTTTCAAAAAGAAATTATTTCCTTACAAACGAGAATGAACCACAGATATAATGATTGAATAATATAATGACATTGCCTTGTTGTCGTTCGCATTTTGCCAATGAGAATAAGAAATGATAAATAGTAAATAATGAATGAGAAAGAGAGAGAGAGGTTTCCAAACGAACAATAAATAATTGAAATACAAATACAAATAACTCGAGTAATACAAATACAAATAACTCGAGTAATAATCGAATAACGATTAATTATTTTTTTGTTGTTCTTCAATTCAAATAAAAGTTTATTCTAAAGATCATTCAAGCATCAGATGTAAAATATCCACATAAGCAACTGCTACTATTACAGCTAACACTAATGTCAAATTTTCGTCAATTGTTAATTTCAGGGACGTATTTTACATCAGTTGATCAATCAAATCAGATATCAAATTAAATACATCGTTATTTATTTAATATTCTTGTCTAATACACAATTGTTGCATTATATTTATATTTATTGCGTTAATTTAGCAACAATAGCCATATCATATATATACACGTACGTAACTTGTTTCTTGAATATAGTTACTAAAAAAAAAAAAAAAAACTGGAAACATTGTGTTCAACATATTGTTACAAAAGTTAAGAAAATAAATTTCGAGAATTAAATCATATTATTATATAACGAAATATTGATCCTACAATTATAAATGTCACCAATAATAGCAGATAGTAGTTTGCGAATCAGAATAATAAAATATTAATTATTTAGATTGTAAAATATTACGTTGTTTATACTTACTTTTATTTATCCCTCTTGCTTTTCAATATTTAAATTACAGCCCTGTCCCGCCTAAAAACTATACCACGTGCATTTGTTCACATCTGATGCCTCGATTGGTCGAATGAACTGGCATTGCACATGTATTTGGTCACCATTTTTCACTTCGCGTTCTATCTTTTCTATAATTTCAGAACTCTCAGCAATCGCTCGAAATTTTCGGGAATTTCGGGACGAGTCTGGGAACCCGATCGGAATATCATCTACCGGGTTTTCACGCACCTCTAAAGAAAATTAGTAACGTTGCCGAACGTGTGAAGACAGGTCGCGTTTAAACGAGTTGAAAATCTACTTCGAGCTCCTGGTCACGGTCGCTGATGAGCTAGTTGCACGCCGATTTCACGATACCGTGACGAAATGTCGTGAGAAATTTCCGATATCGCGCTCCGTTGAGGTTTGTCGAACGCGCGCGGGCTCGTTTCTATAAAACTCGGCGATAAATTGCAAACGTGACTGCACGGAGATTCCGGCAACATCTTCTCCACGGTTATTTACTTTCGTCCGACAATACGCGAAATTGTTAAACACCGATCATCGGTACGTGCGTCAAACTTGGGGGCTTAAACGCGTGACACGTACTATGTAAATTAACACTTTACCGACCGTGTATTAGCGGTGAATAGTTAGCCGATTAATAGGCTACCGGTCGGTAAAGTGTTAATAGCGAGCGAGACACCGAATTCTCTGGCATGGCGATTATAAGACACATTTAATATACACGTCGGGTTCAGTTTTGAGCGAACTGAAATCCCAAAATTCGTGTACTATGCAAAAATTATTACGAATTAGTCAATTAATTATCATAAATGTGTAAAAATTACTCTTATCGAAATTTAGCTTATCGAGAGCTTGACATTTATTCGTTTATTAGAATAAATGTGGTAACCAGTGTATAACAAGAAAATAATTTTACATTATAAAAAAAAGTTAACATATTTTTTAATTGTTAAGGAAATATCTCAATTTGTTATAAACAGGATTATTTGAAATAGCGATGTATCCGAAACGTTACGTTCTAAAGCCTCAAACGTCGAATTTTTATCTTATCTACCTCTAACGTATAGAATTTTTTCTATTCGTAGAATACCTAAATTGAGCAATGGACCACCAATTGATCACCACGTTGCGTGTACCATTTTTTGATACGCGACTTAAAAATGAAGCAAACACAAACTTTTTGTTTTTCTTTTTGCACGTAACAGTGATACCAATGATTGATTGCTTGTATTTTATCCATTAATCTTTTAATTACGACGAGATTTTTCGCGAAGCTATACTTCTGTACGGCTTGACGCAAACTGTGCAAAAAAGCATAATGATGAAATTTATATTCGACGGTGCTTTACTTTACGTTAGAATAAACCTTGAATAAATCACAGATTTGAAATTGAAAGAATGAGTAAATTAACACTTTATCGACCGGTAGCCTATTAATCGGCTAACTATTCACCGCTAATACACGGTCGGTAAAGTGTTAAGGAATTTGAAAAAATCGTTAATAACAACAGCTGTCTTTGAGAAACAAATAAGTCACTATAATGGCGTGCCATTTAAAAACGCGAAAGACACTGTAGAAAGGTTCAGTAATTAAGAGGTTAATGGCAAAAACTTCATTCGGCGCACAAACGAGGTTCACCGTGTACCAAATTTGGTATACGCGGAACTCAAAGTGTCAACAAATTGTGAACGGATCACGAGAATTCTCGTGTTTCCTGTTCTAGAGTTTGTGGCCAATCACGAGAACTCTCGGCTTTTCACTTTTGTCATTTAGAGCGTAAAGGAAGACTCGAGCATTCGCTGAAGTTAAAACATAATGAATTAAAAGCGATTAGTGTCTTATCCTTAGTAATAAAAATAACTTGACTTTTATATCAGTTTGATATTTCAAAGTGTTTTTTTAGCAACGATGAAGAACACATGAAAAAATTATAAATATATTTGCTAACAATTTATCAGATATACCAAGTGAAATTGAAAATGTTGGTCTCTGTAAAGATGATATTGAAAACAAGATAAAAAAGAATATCCTATTAAGTAAAGGTAAGAGAAGAGAAAATCACGTTACATTTTCTTTGTTTGGTTTCACTTCATGTTACACAGTGTCATACTTTGAAAAGATATTAACTTGTAATAAATAACTTCAAACTGCAATAGGTATTTAATTTTTAAACGTGCCTTTAACATTTATGTCGAACCTTTTCTCGTTCAACAGAGACATACCTGACCGCTTTTTAACCTCTTAATCGCCGTGCGCGATAACCCTAAATAAAAGCGAAATTAATTTCAATTTCTTAACAGAGACATATAGAATCATTTTTTATCGCTAAAAAAAATCGAAAAATATATATATATTCTTCTTTGATTTTGGATTTATTCGAAAAAAAGGCAAGAAACAAAATTCGCGTGCGAAAACTGTAAAATTCCACTCTGCCCAACTATTTACTTCAAAGCATACCACGCCATAAATAAATATTAGTTTCATTGTGTATAATATATATGCGTATTTTTCAGACTATAAATTTATAACATTTCAAATTTAACAAACATGCGTATAACTTTTTAAATTTTTTTAATATTTAGTATTTGATCTATCGTGTGGCAACCCTAGTGAAAATCAAGTGTTCTTTTTTTTGTGCAAATTATATCCTGATTGATTGTGGCTCACCAATTATGTAAGTAAAAAATATTTATGTAAGTAAAATTATTAGTAAAAGTACATTTTTCTTAAAATTGAAAATACGCGGCAAACTGATGCGCGGTCCTTGAAAAAATGCGGCGATCAAGAGGTTAAAGCTAGCAATAAAACTGGTCCGCAATGTGTTAACAATTTTGCACTGCGAACAATTTTTTAACACAACCTATCAGCAACTGTGAGTCATTTTTACTATCGGCTACCAGCATAGGCTTCCAAGAAAAACTAAGGAATATTCAAATTCAATATGTAAAATATTAAATTAAAGAAACAATGTTTCTTTTTGATGTCGCTGCTGCGGCAACAACGGAGTGCAAAGGGTTAAGTTACGCCGCTAAATGATAAGCTGATCGTTGGTAAAGTAAACGCTCGTGCAACGTTACGGACGCGTTCTCCGATTCCTCTATGAAAATCTCGCGAACCGCTTTATTGGAATACTTCTCGTTGCGTGGCCAAGAGAGAAAAGAAGAGACGAGAGAAAGTTCAAAGCGGGACACAGAAAATATTTTCACAAATACGCTGGGAAACTTAATCGACAGACAGAAGCGAAACACGCAAACAAAACGAAACGTACACGACTCCCTCGACTCGCGTTTCCAATTAATTATCGTTATTACGTGCGAAGCAGACGTATCAATTACCGGCTATAATAAGCTTGGTGGATGGTGCGGCGTTTTAAGATGCTCGCCGAGTCGTTCAATGAAATATCGACATTCTAATCCCCGGGTGAAGGCACGCGGAGTTTCTTTGCAAACGTAAGCCGATTGCCGGTGAATCGTCAAGGACCCCCGCATCGTCTGCCAATCAGCTTACGTGGAAGCAGTGTGTACCTCCCTCCCCGATGGAATGGAGTTCCTATTCACGAACAAGCCCCTCGGTCTTTTGCATTTCACGTAAGAGACGGCTTAGGAAATCGACGAGCGATATTTGTAGCGCCTACCGGCTTGTAGATATTGGCCAAGTTCGTTCGGGTCAACCTTGATAAGCCAATAAAACCGGGAACTCGACGAATGAAAGTTTCACCGGGTGTGGCTCGGTTAGAGAATGAATGAAAAAGCCAGAGAGAAGAAAAACAAAGAAGAAGAAGAAGAAGAAGAAAAAGAGAAACCGTTGGAAACAGTTTCATCGGAACGATGGAAGTCATTGTACGTTGGTAAATGAAGCATGTTGCTTGGGAAATGGAACGTAACCCATGCTGTCTCACCTTGGAAGAATCTTACTTCAAGTTTGCCGAGTAGCAATGTCCACTTCGTTCGTATTTAAATAACAGCATTGGTTGCTGTTTTCCCGATAAATCGTTCGTTCGTTTCAAGCATGGTTCTTCTTTTACGGAAAGAAGGAGAGAAAAGAACTAAGATTCGAACAACTCTTTTTTACAATTCGTATAACTAAGCAGTCCTGATTATAAATGATCGAATCGTAAATGTGTGAAACATCAAATTTCAATGAGATAAAATTTAATATTTGAAATTGATATTTAACGTATGCTATGTGCATGTGCGTTGAAGTTAAATTAATCTTTTCCAAGATAATTTTCAAGTTTTATTTTATCGTAATGGACTTATCCAAGCATAATCTATCGCGATTATCTCATCTATTCTATTATCCTTCTTTCGTTTGAAATAATGCAGGATAATTTCAGGTGAGATAGCTCGATCTTATTGTGTTATCAAATATCAATTTTCAGGCTTTTTTAGGCTTTTTCGGGCTTTTTTTCAGGTTTATTATCTTATTATTGTATCGTACTATATTGTATTATATTAGGCGTGTTTCTTGTTCGTTTTCATTTGAAAAATAAGATAAATTATGTGTCATGTGTGTAATTGAATAGTCAAAAATTTTCTGCTCATCTTTCATACTATAATTTACCAATATTTTACCAAAAAGTAATGACTTTTTCGGAATACAGTGTGTTCATAGATTATGGTTACATTTTTATGAGATATCGTCACATCGTTATAAAAAAGCGAGTTGACCCATCATGAAATTACATATAATAGTTGTTAAATATTATTTCAGAGAATCATGCCAACTGATTGTAAAAGAAAATAAATAAATAAATAAATAAAGTCGCAAAATGAGCACGAATGCGGCATTTAAAGTTCTTGACATTCCATGTTAAGGAGACGAATGAAAAATAATGATTATTCAAACAAAAATTTAGGATCATTTTCATTGGTAGGGAAATGAGGAAAAACTTAAAATTCACATCAAAAAATTGCAAAGATACGGTTTTGTAACCAACACGTTACAATACGTAAGATCTAGGCATTTAATTTGGCTAAAAATTTGAATTATAAAAAAAAATTATAATTTTAATAAGAAAAAAGGATCTTGTTAGCTAGATGTAATTCGCTAATTATGTTTTCAAAACGCCATCCAGTCTCAATGTCCGAAAATTAGAAAATGTTTCTTCGTCTCTTGGTGTCAGGATATGAATAGGTAGAAATTGACTCATATTTTTAACTATTAGACCAGACTTTACGAGAAAATATGAACAAACCAAGAAATATATTTAATATGGATGAAACTAATACGGGTGGCCTACAGTTGAACAATAAACTAAAAATTAAGCTCAAAATATGTATTTTTTACCTTGGCCATTACTTACCTTGATCCGAACAATCCGGATGTGATGGCCTTTTGTACGAAATGTTATTTCTTTTGTTTTGTAAATTTATAATTATTTTTTAATTTTCTGTTTGTAACATTATAAATTTATGTGTCTACTTTCACAAATAAATAAATATATATATATCTAAATAAATAAATCTCTCTCTCTCTCTCTCTCTCATATATATTATTTATATATATATATATTATCTTAGATATCGTAATATAGATTAAATATTATAATTAAGATGTAATAATTCTTTAAAAAAAAAAACTGGGCTATCACTTCTCGATTTACCTTACAAGATGTATTCCAATCTCAAACAGAAAAGAGATGCATGAAAAAATAAATTGAAAAGAAAGAAAATCTTTTCGTTTAATGCTTCGTTTTGAAAAAAAATCGAACTTGAAAATTTATTAAGTGTTTGATAAGGCCTATTCTGGATTACACAAGAATGAAGATATGAGGCTGTTCTATCAGCGAAAGTAAATGAAAAATACAGAATAAAATTTTTCCGTTTAGAAGCTTGTTTTCAAGAAAATAGATTTTAAATGTATTTAGTTGAAAAACGAAATTTTGAAGAACTGGTTTAGCACCTGAAATTGAAATTTCTCGAAAACGAAGGTTATTACGAAAAAAAATTATATTCTCTACTTTTGACTAAAATCTTTGCAAAAAAATAACTTGCTGTTCGCTATTCATTAGCTAAATTTATGTATACTTGATAAAATTTAAAACTTGATTTTCTCGAAAACGTAGCCTTAAACGAAAAAATTCTATTCTTTATTTCCAATTTTTTTTTTTTTTTTTGTATATTTCGGATTGGAAACATACTGTATAAATAAATGCTCTAACTTTCATTTGTTCTTTCTAACTCGGCAATTTGCTGTGCAAGAGTTTAAAAATTTGAAACGTGTTTATCAATAAACTAACGATAATTGACACATTTTGAATCGCGTCTCGCGTTATGTTCGAATGCAGCGAAACCAGAAATGGTGAATTTGCAAAGTACCTGGAGGGATTGAATGTTGGTTATGACATACTTAAATACATAAATATATAGATTTACGGGCACATATTTGAACGAGGAGAACGAGGGCATCTATGCACAAGTGTGCAGGTTCGTGTGGCTCTTATCGTCTGAGCTCTCCGCGTGTTTCGAACTCCGGGGATGTAATTACGAAGTTGGAGAGACACAACCAGAGGGAAATAAACAGAATCTACTTCGCCGATAGTCCGAACTTCCTGCTGTGCGCCGCGGTTTTGCAGAACGGCCATCGTTGTTTTCAGCAAAACGTTTCTCGGTTCCTTCGTTCCCGATCTTTCTCTTCCTCGTTGAGAAAAAAATAACACCCTCGAAAAAATAAACAGCAAAGAGAACGAAAAAGAGAACGAAAAAGTACGTGCACACGTTGCTGCAGAGAGAAAAAGAGAAAATCCAAGAGTCGATTCCTTTTTCCTATAGCTCTCCAAAACGAGGTACTATTTAAATATAAGAGTTTTATAAACGGGGAAAGAAGAGAACGTTTAATTGAAGGTAAGGGCGAGCGGTGATAATTTGTTTCACCGAAAGCAGTACTTTTCGTTCGTTCGACTATCGTGCTTTATCGCTCCATTTAACTTTCGAGTTCGTTCGTGCACCGTCGTCTTTGAGAACGCGAATCATATTTCTCTTGAAGGTTTGGTACTTAACGCTAGGAGGCGGCAGCCACCCAGGCCACGTCAATAAAAGATTTATGTAGTCTCAATCTCCCTTGTTCCGTTCCACTTCTCTACGACTGCCTCTGGCTACGAACGTTTCAATGAAAATCAGCTTTATTTCGAAACCGATAGCTGGCTCCACGAGAAGAATGCAACGGGCCGCGATCTGTCCCGCAATCCTTTCGAGGTATCTTTGGTACTTCGTAAAACGGATTTACAAGCGGACCTTCTGCATTTCATTCAACGTCTATGTAGGAAGAACGCGAGTAATACTCGTTAATTTGCCCTCGGATAATTCCCAACTAGCGTTTTTTTGTCGCCTATAAATTTCGTGGGAAAATTCGACTGGCGACGAATCAACGAAATGAAATTCGAAGGGGTCAAAGCGCGGAATGCCTGATCGTGCCGGAAGATATCGCGCGCGTTCGCGGCCATTCTCATCGATCGGAATCGTCGTGTAATCTGGAGCGGCGCGCAAGGTTGTTAAGTCGTTTGCATAATGCTCGGTGTCTGGGCGATGGTAACGCGCACCAGCTTAGAACACAATCGTTAGAGCCACTCTCACTTCGTCTAAGAAGCAGTTGCTGCTTCGACTCTCTTGCTTCACCCTCTCCTGATAACATCTCTCATTTATCAGGGCGACGGCGCAACATCGTGCAACGACCGCGTCTTAACGCTCTCCGACCTCCTCGAGCTCCGAGCATCGTTTCCGACTTAGCTGGTAGCTGGTGTCGTGACCCCCTCCCACTCCCACTCCCCCTACTACACCACCCCTCTATCTTTGCCGCCATCACGTCCTCCAACTTTCCGGAACGCACCAGGCGAAACAAATTTTCACGGCGATCGCCGGCAAATTTTCCGGGAGGGGGGAAGGGGCGAGTTCCGGCGAAGTTTTTATCAGTCTTGGCTACGTACTTTCGATTAACAACGATTAACACAGCCATTGTAGTTCACCGTCATCGACACACACACACACACACAGAAATTATAACACATTTTCGCGCGACTTTAATTTGTTTGCCTTTGAACGTTTCATTGAACGACTTCGAAGCAAGGCTACCGATATACGTGTTAATTTAAATAACGTACACGCGATATTTGTGCTTGAAGGGAGAATTATCGAAACTGCTCCTTGTTCGATACGATGTTTCATCGTATAAATTGCGGAAATTCATTTCGACAAATTTAATCTGTTTTCAAGAATAAAATAATTTATCAAAAGCTTCTCCGCAAGGTAATGTAAAAAACTAATCCCTTACGGAACATTGGAAATCGAAAAAGCGGTTCTCGCGATACATTAATTTAATTTAATTTATAATTGTAAGTAATTATTGTAACTTGGGAAATATGGAATGAAAATTACGTAACGTTTAAATTACACAGGTTGAAAGCGTGTGTCAAAATTGTACCAGATACTTTCGATCGTTTGTAATAATACAAATAAAAATTATTATCGCATGACAAATAACTACTAAAAGATTTTGTCGATATACGTGACGTTGTCTATTTCAATTGTTCCGTAATATACACATTTTGTTTTGCATTATCTGTTTGAAAAGTTTCATCAATTTAACTTGAATATGAACTCGATTTGCTTTCAATGCTGTTGCGCGTCGATTTGTATTTATTTTGTCACAATTGTGTAAATTAATGTAAAATTCAATGCTTTTACTTATTTATTTATTATTATTATTATTAGTATATATAATTTATATAATATAATTTATTCTTTATAATTTTTTTAAGCGTGCTAATTTTTAAAATAATTTCCAACGTACAGGAAAGAATGTCTTTCGCATGTTTTGCAAAAACAAACTGTTGTCTTCCTTTTACTTTTAGTTTTTCTTGCGGAAGTACTCAAAATGTGTAGTTTTCCATCAAATCGAGTCTCCAAATTTGATGTTGATGGTCTGCCGCATTTTTTTTTTTTTTTTGTTCCTTATCTAAAATCTTCTACCAAAAGTAAATCACTAATTTACGTATAAAACGTAATGATGGTTATTGGTTTCACTCCATTCATACCATTCATAATTTTATATAAAATGCACGAATTTATGTCTCTAAACCCGAGAAAAAAAGTTCGCGCTGCTATTTAATGATTATTATTGAGTGAGATCTCGAAGATCTCGTCACGTAGAGTTTTCCTTTTATAAATAAATTCCGCGAACTTTTTGGCATATCGCTTTTTGGTATGTACACGCAAAGAAAGTTAATTCTTTAAACTCGTACGTCACCTTCCGAGATCTCGCTCAGCAATAATCATTAAATAGCAGCGCAAACTTTTCTTCTCGCATTCAGTGACATGTTCCACAAATTCTAGAATGTTTTCTAGGATAGTCGCGCAATCGTTTCGTTAACTCGCTTATTTAATTCGGGTTGCGCGATGAGTTTTAGCTACACGATATATGCAGGTTGTTGCTAGCCGAACTATCGGGACATGGAAACTCTTGTATTCGGACCGGTCACCGGAAGCACGGCATCGGCGAACATCGAAAATCGAGTTATCGAAAAACGTAGCGTACGTAGCGTGGTGTGCACGGTACACTGCGCGGCTTATAGACTACATTGCCGTAACAGCCATGGCCAGGCCAATAAAAGTATATTGAACTTGGGTACGTGGGTGCACGAACCGGCGGCCGAAAAGGTGCTCGAAGGAGGAGAATTTCCAAGAGAAACAAGTCGCAAACGAACAAAGAACGGGGGAAGGCTGAAAATAAAATCCTTAGAAAACAGTTTCGAGTGCCTACTTATTGGATTGAAACTCGTGAATTTACCACTGGTTCACGCAAATTCACCAGTTATCCGATGATCTGAGGTGGTGATCTGAGACGAGGTACTGGGATAATGAGATCAAAGGAAAGAATAATAAGATCGTTGAGGCGTGTTACGTCGGCTGGAGGCCAGAAGGCGAGAACTTGTCTCGCACTTGTGAAACTTATTTCTACAAACTTCGGTATTCGTTCTCGCCGAGATAGCAAAAAGGAATATGGAAATAGTAACGACGAGTCGAAACGATTCTATCCAGCACAATTGCGGATATGTTGGCAATGTAACGAGAACAGGCGAAAATGATATTCGACGAAACCAGTGGATAAAAAGGAAAGATGCGGACTGTTAGGTATTACGATACGTACTTACTGCAAACGAGTTTTCGATATATACCGATTCTATAAGCGGCACGTGTCCTGTTTTATATCTTTTGATACAACCACATCGACGTGAATCGTTTTAGTTTCGTTACCACTTGATCAGCCCCTCCCCCCGTCTTTCTTACTTTGCTTTTTTCACCTCTTTATTCTTCTATCTCGATATTTTCCTTTTTTTGCCTTTCCTTTCTTCTTTTTGTTTCCCTCGGTTGAAAAATCGAACTTGTCCCTGCACGTGACGTACATTCGAAGCTACAATAAATTCCTTTACGAGCCTGCCGAACCGCCATGAACTTCCTCGTCTACCTCGCGATTACGTCGACATTCCACGCGGATAAAAATCCCGTTGTATTGGGCCGAGGGAGAATGCGTTTTATCTTTTCCTTTTTTTTTCTTTTTTTTTTTTTTGCACCAATGCGGGGAAATTAAATGAAATTCTTTCGAACGCGACACAAAGAAAATTTATTCAGGATAATTGTCGTCTGTTCTACATCCCAAATTAAAAATTATTATACAACCGACGAATGAGTAATTCTACATGGGAAAATAAATCGAAAGGGGAAAATACACACATTTTCGACGCTTCGTTTTCGAGGAGATCGAGTTTGAAAATTTATCAAGTATATTTGGATTTAGCTAATTCTAGACGTGATAGAGAAACAGAAGGTTAGTCTCTACGTGCGAAAAGAAGTAAGAAATGAGATTTGTTTGTTTTTTCCCATCGTTCTCGAAAATAAGTTTGAAAATTTATCGCACGCGTGTACCAAGGCAACTTTTAACGAAATACAATAGTACGGAGTTCTCAAAGATAAATGCAAAAAACTTTTATTTCACATTTTTCACTTATTTCTTCAAACAGAATTAACTATAAATTCAAATACGCTTTAAATTTTCAAACTCGATTTTCCCGAGAACGGTGCATCATATGGAAAAATGTTCTTTGTTCGACTTACTTTTACATGTAGAATATTGTATGATGATTTCAAAAACATTCTATGAAACACCCTATATATAATACAGAGTGTGTCAAGAAGAAATCGAATAATTTTATCAACGTACTTGACAGATCATTTTGAATAAAAAGTTCACTCGTTTTGCATTTATTTCGAAAGATAGTGATTTTACATTTGTATGTAATTGGAATAAAGAAGTAACGTTTTATCTTTTGTATATTTTATATCTTTTTTTATTCGTATAGAGTAAACGAAATATTGAAAATGACAAGGATCCCTACTGCAAACATAAATCTATTCGAGAAGATTTGATGATTGCAATTCCTTTCTATCAATCTCGTTTCGTCAATGGCATTGCGCATGCATTAATTTTTCGCGTGTTTCTGAATTACTGTTGCTGCCTACGGGAGGAAGGTCGTTATTTCGAATACCTTCTTTGATCTATACGAATAACGAAAAAAAAAGATATAAAACATACGAAAAATAAAAAGTTCCAGTTACGTGTTTCAATTACAAAAATATGAAGTATATTTTTTAAAATGAATAAAAAATAAGTGAATCAAAATCCGTCCAGTGCGTATGAACGAACTTTTTTATTTAGAATAAACTAGCAGATACGTTGGTAAATTAATTTTCTCCTGGAACCTCTTGCGTATACATAGAATTTTAGGTAAAATGTTCAACTTTAACGTTTCAATTTCGAAGATTTGCTTAAAAGAAATTCATTAGCAGATAGAAATATCTTCCAGAGAAGATCTCTTTATCTAATGTTTATTTAAATTTCGCTCTCAGAACGGTCTGATATTAAATGATATTAAATTTCGCCACTTGTGGACAGTAACGTATCTTTAATTAGCGAAATTAATTTAATCGGCATGTACATTGTGCAGCAAAAGGAGCAAATAACGTACGCTCTTCTGGCACCAAAATGGATTCCAATACGCGCCTGGAAAGATGTGCGTCATCCGGTGAACGGTGCATCCCCTCAACGTTCCAGGAACGTTTTCAGTGGTCACGATGGTATCGATTGGCACAGATTAATCCCTAATCAAAACGAGATAGATGCCGTCAGATCAGCTATTGATTTTCCCGGTCAGTCGAAATTCGAAGCAACTCCCTTTCTCAGACGTGGTCACAGAGCATCCCTGTGTAACTGACTATCGATCAATGCATCGAGAATCCTTTAATTCGCCAGGCATCCGATTAGCTCCTCCTGAGTTACCAATTGCCTAAACAGAGGCAAATTGCGCAAATTGTGCATGGCCATAGCCATACATGCATTCAACATCAACGTATGTACATACAGTGCTCCAAAACACACGTTTTACGCACGATGAAAAATTATCGACAATTTTCTTGTTCGGCTGATTACTCTCGCACTTGATAAAAAATTGTCGACACTTTAAATTTGTTGCAAGTCGTCACGAGTCGTGGTTGATTGATGCGATATGTATTGATTTGGTAGGTTGTTTATTAAAAATATATATATATATATATATTTTTTTTTTATAATGTAAAATACAGTTTAGTATTATATATCGCTTACAACCGGAAAAAGAAGGAAGCCAGAAAGTCTTATCTCAATGAACCAAGCGAGTGTTATCTACAATAAAGACTTAATAAACTGCTATAACTTCTTTTTAAAAAATCGTAAACGTATCGATTTTATAATCTCATTTTAAACGCGTGAAGCTTTCACCGCATTGATTTTTTTTTTTTTTCAAGTTTATTCCGTTATTTCGGAAGAGATTATGCAAAGATACTTTCTTTCTCAAAAATTTTGCAAACGTCTTTATGGATACTAAAAAGTTTTTTTTCATAACTAAATTCACTACAGTTTTCAAGATTGAAGCCTACCCACTGCAACAATCTTTTTCTGAATTTGTTGTACGATCTCTCTTTCACGGAGTTGACAAGAGTTTGAAATATCCATCATTTTTCGTCTTGTGTACGGAAACTTTTTGAAGCCGCCATATATGCATCTCTGTTATTGCACGACGCTTGTAAAATATGATTGAACGTACGGCTAACATGTGCCAGTAGCGAAAATATCACAGACAATATCGTACATTAAATATGACATTTCCAATGGTATCAAAGAAAATCCAAAGACTTTAAATTGAAAATTCTATTGTTCTTCTGTGTTTTTAACAGTCTGCGCAATAATGAGAACAATAATATATATAAATACGTATCTTTTATCGTAATTTAGTGTCACGACGATTTTATTTTTATAAATCAATTTAGTTTTTCATCCTTAATTATTTTAATATACCGATAGATTGACAAATATATCGATTCAAATGTCGATTCATTATTCTAGATCAAATCAATCTAAACGAAGCTGAGAAAAGCAAGCATGCTCACGAAAACGCTTTATGTTCAACATGTTAATCGTTTGCTATTAAATTTTTTTGTTCGTCATGCGGTATTAACACGTAAGTTGTTACTTCATGTTCGTTAGCGCGGACAGTCTGTCTAGAAACTTTGAGAACCAGCGAAAATTGCATAGAACTTAGTGAAAATTTCAATCGAATGTTGCCCGATATATCCATTTAACGAGTAAACTAGAGGAACTAGGGTGCAGCGTTAAGCCATTTTGTCTGTTAAACTTTACCCGGTTATTCCCCCTGGTATACGACGGCGTCACGACTCGCAACGCCTACTATTTCAAACGTTTACGCTCTACATGATCGGCCAGGACACTTTTAATCGCATCATTTGTTTTGCACCGTTTTGTCTCTGTTAGCAAACTGTTTTCCATCGGCCGCACTATACCTTACGAGCACATTTTCCGTCGCGATTATTTCTTCGCTTCGCGAAGTTTTCTTCAAACGTAGTAATCTGCACGATGATTTTGCGTGTGTAAATGTGTATGTATGCGTGCCTGTGTGTGCATGCATAGGTCCTCTTCGTAATGAATCAGTATATCGGGTGAACATGTGGAATTACAGGAAGAGAAAAACAATTTTCCGATGTCATCGAAGAGATAAGTTTATTTCTCCAGTCTTTGCGAGCATGTAGTTCGAATTTCAAAAGTATTTAGATTATTCTGTTAATATATAGGGTGTTAAAGAAAAGAATCCTATAAGAATTGAAGGACGTATAATACTCATCGAAAGGTGTAAAAAATATTTAATCAACGAATGCAATTGTTTCGATAGAAAATCTTTATTATTCATTATTTTATATATTTTATATTTTAATTCATATTATTATTTTAAAATGAATTATATAATTCATTAACTTAATTCGACTTTTATTATTTTAACAATTTTACTATTTTCGTATTAACGTAACAGTTTTTATTATTATATTTAAATTTCTTTGCAAAAAAATA
Source organism: Tetragonula carbonaria (assembly GCA_032399595.1). Classification (NCBI taxonomy): domain Eukaryota; kingdom Metazoa; phylum Arthropoda; class Insecta; order Hymenoptera; family Apidae; genus Tetragonula; species Tetragonula carbonaria. Next base: position 9,295,733 of record JAUCRC010000015.1, on the reverse strand, counting down.
CTAAATGTTTAATCGAAGAAAAGACACAGAGGAATTCAAAATTCAAAACATTCATTACAAGATTGTAAATACGTTTGTATTGTAAAAGATTATTGCCAATATTAACAGAGATTGCTTCTTAAACTCAAACGTGGTTTTTTTTTTTTTCATAGAGACATTTAAAGAATTTGGTTTGTTCATCAGCGATAAATAATGTATTAATACGTACATGCATAACTGAACACATAGTAATGAAGAATTGTCGATATTTTAAACTGTTATAACTTTTTAAAAAAAAATCTACTTGATCTCATTTTAGAGCCTAAAGTTTCCACTTTGTTTTACATAAGTTCGTTTCTCTCTAATATATCGTTATTTTCTAATATTTTTACATGTTGTGGCGGATGAGAAGGTACGAGTACTCTTACTTTCAAAATTGTAAACATTTGTGGAAACAAAAAAAAAATTTTTTTCGTGACTTGGTCCACCGTGGTTTGGAAAATTGAAATTTTCTCTTTACAGCAACTCTTTAAAACTTTTTATATGATTTCTTTTTCTTTTTTTTTCTTTTTTTTTTTTTTTGCAATTTTGTTGAACATTGAAGGTTAGATGATGAAATGTTGGAATTTTTTGAATTTTTTAACTCTGACATTCAAAGTTCAAAGTCCAATGAAATGCTGGAAAAAAAATCGTACAAGTTTGAAGGAGTTATTGTAAATGGGAAATTGTAATCTTCAAGATCATGATTGATTTAGTCATAGATAATAAAATTTTTCAGTTTTTTTACATATGTGTGAATTCTTTTTATAAAAATGAACGATGTTTTTAAAAAAAAAAAGTGTAGTTCCATTTTGTTACGTGGTGTTAAAATATCTTGGAAAAAAAATACAAATTCATAACAGTGAAAACAGAAGCTTTACGTTTTAAAAATGAGACTAAATAGATTGTTATATGATGCTTTTTGACCAAGTTATAACAGTCTGACAATCGACAATTTCAAATTAACTGCGGTACGAAAGTGACTCCACGAAAACAATTTATACTTGCCAGAATAGTGACGATAAAAATTTTTATCGGAAAGCCAAAACAATACATATTTTGCTTTTTTTTGTATTGTGTATGTTAACACTCTATGAAATATTATTAATATCAAAAATCCAGTTCAATTTTTGTATAGAAATGGAAGGAAAACGTAAAACATTTATTCTGAAGATTTACGCTATGCTTGCGTCTATGAAATGTATATAATTAAAAAGGTATTGTGAGGTACGCTGTTGATATTAAATAAATAGTAAAAGTTGATTTTTTATCGAAATTGCTTTCGAGACTCGTGTCTGTCATTTTTTACATTTCTCCGGTGAGTCCTATACGTTCTTCAAGTATCAGATCCTTTTTTTTCTTTCTTTTCTTTTAATCCTGTATTAATATTTGGCAGTTGAACACTATACCCCTTGCAGCGACTACGTCTCTTTATCGAGCTTTTACGGCATCGTACGTTCCTTGCACGGAAATGCTGAAGTACAGGTTTTTATCGGATGGCGTGCGTATGAGAGAAATGCAGCTGCATAAATGAGGCTAGATGTTATATGTACGCACCGAGAATCGTTTCATGGCGAACGTGCTTTAACGCCGCGACGCTGACACGTCCGCAAGTTTACCTCGGCGTTATATCTTGCATCATGGGATTTCCGTACGCTTTTCATCCTCTCCGTTACATCGTAAACTCTCGCCCCTCTGTTCTCTCCAACGTCGGCCTTTTCAGTGAATTTCTCATCGCGTTTTCTCCAGATCTCTCCAGCTCTCTTTCGCTTCAATGCATGTTTCGCAGGTTTTTTGCAATATATATATATATATATATATATATATATATATATATATATATATAAATAACTTGCCGCTTTATTCTCTATTTTTGCATCTCGTTTTTTTCCGAAGGAACCTTTTTTTTTTTGGTATAGATATCTTTTAAGAGAATCGAGTGTTTTATATGAAAATCGTTCTTGCGGAAGAAAAGCAGAGAGATAATTAAAGGTAAAGATTGGTAGGAAGTCAAACATCATTTGAGAAAGCCGGTTTAAGGAAACGACCTTGCTTATGAACTCTCTCTCTCTCTTTCTCTCCCAACTACTTAATAATTTTCTCAAAGTAGTTTAAGTTTAAACGAATCTAGTGTTTTTGTATGTGATTGTAAAAAGAGAAAATGCGAAAGATATGCTACGCTATAATTAGTTGAGAAACCAATTGCACACGATTCTTATTATGTCACTGTATTACACATGTACATCATACTATCTTTGGTTATGTATTAGTTAATAGAATGTTAATAGAAAAAATTCTATAAAATGGCAAACTGTATTCAAAGATGATCACTCATTACAATATTTATCACTCCGAAGATAAAGAATAAACTCAATTGAAACAATTTATCGAGATATCATTTCACTTTTATTTTTATTTATTTTTTTTTCTTTTTTTTTTTTTTTTTTTGATACAGTAGACGTACCTAAATATAACAGAAGAAATTTTAAATATTATTTATTTCATCGATTTTATCCATTTAAAAACAATTCGTTCAGAAAAGTAAATACAGGCCAAGCGAAACTTATTCGAGCAATGCTTAAAAACAAAGTCGAAATAATCGAGAAATTGTACCAATAAAAATACCAAAGAAAAAAAAACGAAAATATCGTTGCAAGTTATTAAGAAAAAAAATTAATGAAGATGATGAGATCTGATATTGTATATTATATAAATGGATTGATCGTGAGTACAAGATAAAATACAATGAAGAACATATCTGAACATATAATGATGAATAATTCTCGATACTTTAAATTTTTATAACTTTGTAAAAGAATATCATACAATAATCTAGTTGATCCTATTTCAAAGTATAAAGCTTCTACTTTGGCTACCCTTTCTTTTTTAGAAATGTATTTTTTCTAAAATATTTTTACATCATGTAGCAAATAAAACTGTAAAAATACGATCGTTTCTAAAAGCATTTAAAAAATGTTTTTCATGACTTGATCCATCATGGTTTTGGAAATCAAATTTTTTCTTTATGACGAATCCTTAAATCTTGCTATACGATTTTTTTTTAATTATTTTATTGAATTCTGAACATTAGGGTTAAATGATGAAATATTAGGATTTCTTGAATCTTTATTGTTTAACCCTGATGTTCAAAGTTCAATAAAATGACGAAAAAAAATCGCACAGTAACTTTTATTGTTGTAGAAGAAACTTCAATCTTCAAAATCGTGATGGACTTAGTCATAAATAAAATTTTTCAATGTTCTTACTTTCACGTGAATTTTTACAATGCCTTTTTAAAAAAAGAATACTTTTCCATTTGCTGTACAGTGTTAAAGTATCTTGAGGGAAAAACTAATTCAGAATAATCAAAATGGAAGTTTTATGATGATGTTTCATAATAGAAGCTTTATGATAAGATCAAGTAGATCACTATATGATTCTGTTTTTTTTTTTTTTTTGCAAAGTTATAACAATCTCAATTATCGATAATTTTTCATTCATTGCGGCGCAACATTGACTCCATGAAGACAATTTATATCAGAATACTAATCGTAACATTGATGATAAAATTTTTTTGAGGAAGTCAAAATCCTACAAAACAATACAATATTTTCCTTTTTTTCTATTGTACAAGCACTCTATGAAATATTATCTATGTTAAAATCCAGATGTTCGTTCAATTTTGCTTATCATTGTATATTGGTAGAATTCTACAAATTATCGATTAAAGTTGAAATTTTAAGTCGAGAAAAAAGTTACTGAAATATTTCAAAGTATACTGATAAGAAGAATATAGGAGATTGCACAGTTGAAGCACTTGACTATTTTTTTGGTTCGTATAGATTTTCAACTTAATCGACATGTACACTAGTAATATAAATTAGCCATTTTTCAACTATCGATGACGTTAACCGTCATTTCCTACAATCTCATAAACATATCTGATCAATTGATGATCATAATTTATCATGAATATCCTAAACATCATAATGAAATAAAATAGAAGTAGAAATCCAAGAAAACTTGTCCAAAAATTTAATGTCTTGAGATTCAAGAACAAAGGAGATTTATCAGTAAAGCAATTATGAATTTTTTAAATTAAATTTTGATTGTGATAATACATGCACAAGATGCTTTCGAAGTAAACAGTAAATGTTCGAAATTGTTCGAGGATTGTTGATGTTTTTGTGTAATAATTTGTGAAATGTATTTTTTTGACTCGCTCGGTTAGACAATTAGAAGAATTACTGTGAATAATTAGTAAAATGTTTCTCATCGCAGTTGAAATGTTCGAACATTTTTTGGTTGATCGCCTACGTATTTCAAATTATTCTTGAATGTGTTGTACGTATATAGGCGATGCTTATTAAAAAGTTTGACACGTATATAACGTATATCATCGATTTGCTTCGATCCAACGATCTGACGCTCGCTCTCTTCTTTTTTTCTCTCTCTTTCGTTTGGGATTGCATACTCTTCTTTCGCACTCCAATTTCAAATCCGCGTTCCAGCTTTAATAATCGAAACTCATGCACGTTTCGCGTTTGCGCGAAATTCTCATTTTTTGCGAAATCACGACGAACGTAGATGGAATTTAATTTTCGCGGTGCAACGTGTTATTTGTTGATAATTATCAACAACGCATGCCGACATATTCGTTTAAGGCGCTTCGTTTCGAGATATCATCCAACATTTGATTTTTCGACACACGAATTTCAATTTTATCTCGTAACGTAACAAATTTATTTTTTTGTTTTACAACTAAATTCATTTATTTGTTATTAATAATCGACCATTCGCGATATATTCGTCGAAATATTTGGTTTTGATCTATCTTTCAAAGGATCACACTGAAGTTCTGAATTTTGCACGAGAACCTACGTTATAAATAAATCGTTATTTGTGATAAACGTTTAAATATTTGTGAGAATTACTGGAGCCATAAGTGACGACTGATTGATTTGAATCATCGAGAATGTTAATGATATTTGGCCGATTCTCTCTATCACGGAACCACGATAAACTAGCTTACGTTAATTCCGCGGTATCGATACCATTACCCTGCAAATACGAATACTGAATATGATTCGAAATTATGAGTAACAGCATACTTTCAGCACCGCGTATTTCCGTTGCATCGCATGTTTTCACTTTCGAGATATTATTATTCAATGTTCATAGCACCAGTTCTTCTTGTTGGATTCCATTTAAATTGTATTATTTTTTTTGAACCCGCAAAATTTGTTTTCGTACATTTCTTCTTTCTTTTTTTTATCGTGAATACGTAAATTCTATACTCTAGAATTCAATTAATGCATAAATACAAATTTTCTGCAGCTGTAACGTTGCGGTGTTTTTCCCGATTTATAAAACAAGTTTGTAAAATTCTGTAGGCACATTATAAAGTTCATCGAAATAAAAGATTTATAGATCGAATTTTATTACACGCGATTATTTTACGAATAAACAAAGAATTGTTTAAGGACTTTTTAGCATTATAGACATTCGGTAACGATCTGATAACAATATCGACCAAATAAACATTTCATCAATAATTCTAATGTAAACGTGAAATTTACCATTCTTTATTCGATTCGATTCAATTAGAAAGCAATTGTATACTACCGGTAAATGAATTATTCAAAGCTCAGTTAAGTAACGTATGATGGCTTTGCCATCTGATAGCATAAAATCGTGAAGTATAGTTTACCAAGTAGCTTTGAATATTCAACGGACCGAACCCATCGAAGACCAATAACATTAACATATAATATACAATATACATTATGTATAACAATATACAATATTATAATATTTGTCTCTAAAATTTTGTGTTTCGTTTTATGTGTGTGAAATTTTCTTCCAAGCTTTTTGAACTGCCATGAATCTTTTTTTACCGCCAAGAAAAGTAATTCTCTCTCTCTCTCTCTCTCTCTCTCTGTGTGTGTGTGTGTGTGTGTGTGTGTGTGTATAATTTTACATCTCTCACACACACGCATACACATATATATAATTATAATTTTACATCATATATATATATATATATATATATATATATATATTTGTTTTTATAATTTTACATCACATTCTCGTTCACAACTTTACATTTACGCGGATGTATTACTAGTGCGTTTAAGTTATCATCACGCATGTTTACAGTGTAGCTCATCGGCTTGTTTCTTCGCTTTGTATCGCCACCTCTGTCTTTGTTGTGCTTCTTCTCTACTTGGAATCCTTTGTCGGCCGAGCTTCCCTTTCGCCTTTTCTGGCCCTTCTCTTATGACGTGGCGCCAGGGGATGTGATTGTAGCGCGAATCTGATTCTGTTCAAGCGATATTCAGGGATGGTAAATAAGAAACCCTGCTTTCGCTCGGGTTACAATTTATGGGTCTGAAATTCGAACGTCATTTGGCGCGCAATAAATGCCTAGCCATTCCAGGTGATATTTCATCGAGCACCAGCAGCCTATCTTTGCGTAAACATTACAATATTCGCCATTGCTTTATCCCGATACTGGACGAAACGTGAATTGATCGATCGCAATGGTGCAAGATCATTTGTGAACTAAGAATCTATCAATCGTGTATTTTTTCTTTACGACCAGCTCAATCTGATACAGACTGATTATATATAATTTATTTATATTATTTATATATAATTTATTTATATTATTACTAATTGGGTTTTAATTTAATTTAAAACAGTTAATTTGCAATTAGTAGATATTAAATAATAAATCTAACAGTAATCATTAGAAATAATGTTTATTATTATATTTTGATTTAGAAAATTAATTCTTTTATCTTTATCAGAGATCTAATGAGACTATAGACTAATACATACGTGTATATGTATATATATATATATATATATATATATATATATATATATATATATATAATAAGCTAATTTAAGCTATTAGGTTCATATCCTAACGAAAAATTTAATAATTTTTATATAATTATAAATAAAAATAGTGAAAATTCAATTAATTTTTCCAAAATTAATAAAAATAATACATGCATATATATACTATTATTTATTATTTAATTAATAAAACAGTAAAACTTTCTGATGTGGACGTTTTGGATACACTAACTTTGTTATTAACAGCAAAATTTATCTCTGTAAATAAAAAGACTATAATCAACACTCTTAATCATTTAACAACTCTTCGAAAGGAATGAAGCATGGTATTAAGTGTCATGGAACTAAATCATATCCGAAACCGTTGCACTGATCGAATTAGAGACACATGTAGCGACTAATCAAAACCTAAGCCAACAAGTGTATCAAAATTTTCAATTAATTTAAGAACCGTGCACGATTATCGTAATTTTCTTTGGAAAACAACAATTTTACGGATCTGCTGAAGAAATAATAATGATGTAGAAATATAGTAATCAATTATCCGAACTAGTGCTATATTGCTATATCAATGTCACTATCTCCATTAATCGGAGCTTTCAGCATGCTAAAGTACCAAATGATATACATATTGTTACTGCAAAACATTTCTCGAAAAATTAATTTCTGTAATATACATCACACTTATTGCAAATTACAACAGTAACTCTTGCATTCTATTACTAATTTTAGATCTAATTCCTATAATTGTAAAATGGGGGCAAGTTCGTTTAATCATTCGAACAATTTCGATTTTTCAACGTCTGGCCCCGATTGATGCTCTAATTAATAAAAAATCTTAGGAATAATATATATTTCTTTAAGAAGATAGAATAACTAATTACACAATACTAATTATACTTGTTTATCAGTCAATTAGTAAATTTCGTATTGATCGTTACGAAATCTTCCATTAATTCTACGCTGATACGTCGATGTTTTTGTAATTTAATTTTCTGTCATCGTTTATCAGGTCAAATGGCGCAGAGAGTAAGTCACAAGTTGAAATTAAAATTTACCCCCAAATCTCACAGTGACGCACAACTTGTTTACTTTTCTCGCATCTCGTACTCCAATTTTTCTCTCTTCCCCCCCCCCCTTCTTTTTCATCTTTCTTTTGTACTTTCATTTCTATTCCGTTTCATTTATAGCCGCTGCAACGATCTTCCTTATCAATCTGATAACATTCATGTCTCTCGTTTGTTCTCTTTTATATCTTCTTTCTTTCTTTTTTCTTTTTTTCTTTCATGCGCTCTGCCAATTTCCCATGCGCTTATAATGTCCATTGTGTGTTTTTCCTCTTTGTTTTGCCTTTGTTGCATTAGAATCTCTTAAAGTCGAATACGAAAATGTAATAATGGGGACGCTGGTCTGGAAGTAGCCATGAAAGGCCACCTTTAGGTTTTAATGAGAAAAAGGTGATCGTTCATTCTTTCATTTATCCCCATTGTCGCCGTACATTCGCCCGACTATCTGTCAGAGACAATTAAAGACGATATAGAACGCTCCCCTCAGGCATTTTTCAATTTGTCGTCAAACGATACGGAACAGAGATGAACCGTGTCTGTTCAAGATGTCGTGATATGCAATACCTCCCACGTATGGTCCTTTTTCCAGCTTTCATGTCGAATTGTAAACGATACGTGTAAGTGACAAAAATAAAAATGAATACATTGCCACTGACACGAGTAAGCATGAAAATAAATATTTACTATTCAATTTTATAAATAGTAGGCAAAAGTCATTAACATTGTCGATAATATTGTAATATTAATATCGGTTAATTAATTAGACATAATTGATTAAATAATTAATTAAATGTCGAATAATTGATTCATCAAATTTCGTTTGTTAACGTCGATTAAATTAGCCTCCGTCTGTAACAAAATACAATAAAACAGTTTATTATTCGCGAAGATATTTGTTGTTTCATGGATTGCCAAATGTCCCGAAAAAACGAAATCTTTCCGCTGTGAAACATGCGAAGATGGGATGCGGTATCGGCTTTTCAGCGAGCTGCTTCGCAAAACTTAACTTTGCCAGAGCTTAAGAAACTCCAACTAACAGCAAATTCCCTCTTGATGTCTTTTACATGAGCGGTGACTACATCTCGTGCATCCCAATGCTGTTCGAAATGAATTGTACCGACACGGAATCAACATCAAGATGTTTCTTATTACGTTTCTTATTGGTTGATTTTGTTAATTGAAGAAAACGCAGAATATTTCGCAGACAAAAATTCTGCTTGAAAGCAAAAAATCTTTAGTATTTTCTTCCTTGATTCGTTAATGTTACAGATAGATATTATCTTTCGTTTACTCTGTATATAGTTTCGATAACCTGTTCGTCATTATTTCGCCGTGTAATACCACGTCGAAAATTCCAGGAAATTCAGCTATACGTGTCTATCTCTGAGGAATGTTGTCCAGTTTCACGACTCAGCTCTGAAGAATGCAGTTTCTATGAGTTTAATAAAGCTAGCTTTATTTGTTCTTCGAATAATTTTTGAACGATCGTTATTTTTCATATAGCAACTTCTATTAATATTTAGACACGATATCGAAACTGTTATAATTTTATATATGGAAATAATATTAAACTAATAATACTAAACAATGATCATTTTAAAGCTTGAAACCTCTGCTCTTAAAATGAATCGTTCATTTTATTCCAAAATCTTTTCACACTATGTAGCAAAGTGAAGACACTTTCCTTCTCGACGCTACAAATCGTCACAGTACATAAAATCATTGAAAAATTTGTTTTGTTGAAGATTAAAGTCCTCTCCTTTGCAAAGACCTTTCAAAACTTGCGATGCACGATTCTTTTTCGTCAATTTATTGAACTTCGAATTTTCGTCATCGAAGCTTAATTCAAACGTAATTCAAAATTCATATTTCAAATTCATGATTCGATAAAATGGCGAGAAAAATCGTATATCAAGTTTCCAGTTTTTCAGTTTATCATTTTATTGTTTTTTTTTTATAAAATTATAACAGTTTAAATATTTAATGTCCGAAATATTATTGAGAGTCTAAAACTATTTTTTCTCTGATTTTGATGATTTTGAATATGTTCGGTATGTTGTAAATTGTAAAAAGAAAAAATGGATATTTCGAACAACTCTTTCCTTTGCATATAAACGGCAGTTGGGCTTATTATTAGTTTTCGAGATACATATTCGCCAGTACTAGCTCATTGAATTCTGCCCATACGTTTGCATACTCATAAGCATAATCGCTCTTTCATCAGCACATCGCTCTCTTTATCCTTGCGTCATACCTTACGAATCTAAACAAATGAGTTCTACGAAAACTTCGTTCTCAACTGCATGTGTCGTTCATACATTATGAGACAGAAAATGATATTTTTTATTGATTGTAAATTTATATGAAAAATAAATATTTTATCCAAGTGTTGTCAGCTGCCTCATGATATCGGATTAAATAGATTAACCCAGACCGAATACATTGATAATATTCATTGTTAATTGAGTTATAGACTTGTAATCTCGCATATACTGTTGTGCGCATAATTCTAGTCAAGCTTGTTTAATTTTCGTTTATATTTGCTATAAACAATTAGAGCCGGCTGATATTTGTATCACGATACATGCATGATGGATATCGAAAATACACGTAGTCTCACGATGCCTCTTACACGATTCTCGCATGATTCTATATCGTGATACTTATCTCGAAACCTCAGCCACCAGCAATATACTATACTTCATGATGTCGATAACCAGACGTTAAAACAATCAAATCGCTAACGCTCGAGTCGAATGTAAAGCGTCACATAAAGACAGCCTTAAGCATTATCAAATTTGAAATCAAATGATTTGAAAAATTACTTCAACAATTTAATACATTTTATGTGGCTTCATGTCATTTAAAAATAAATAGAATTTTCGTTAGTTCGTTTGAACGTATAACAGATGATTTTTCTCGAAATTATTATTTTATTTTTTGATCATCAAATGAAATAATTTTTTTATTTTATTTCGCATTTCAAATCTGTTTCTACAAATGGTTTCAGATTCTGTTGAATGTACTACACTTTGCGGTTGCGATGATTTGTTGTTTCAGTGGGATGAATTAACTCAAATGAAAAATGATTTGTAAATGATTTATTCAGATGCAAGATAAAGTTACTTTTTTTTTAAATTATTCGATCTTTTTGAAAATAAAAATAATAAATTAATGAAAATTTTTATTTTTTATCCCTATTTTGATTTTATATATCAAAAGAGATGGAATTAAGTGTTTGTATTTCATTTTTAGATACGAATGTTTCTGAAGTATCGCCAAGAGGTGATTCTTCATTTTTCACTTTAATAATATCACAGACTTCATTTGTTAAATAACCCGAAAGAATCTGTTGCAAATATAAAAATTCGATTAAGAAAAAAAATAAAGAAAAAGTATCTTATACGTGTCTTATCGTATTTATATCGGTGATATCTCCGTCTGAAAGGAATGTTAGATTTGAGTTAGTTTATTATATTCATCGCTTATATAAGGTTTCACAATTATAGGTAGAATTCATTATAATGGCACTGATAGTCTTTTGCGAATATCTCAGAAACTGAGGCTGATCGTTGGTTTATATACAAAAAAAAGAAGTTCAAAATGTCATTACATTGAAATTGGAAAGGAAGTAGCGTTTAGTAGTTGTAAATATTTCTGAGAAATGTATATTTCTAAAATATATTGCGTATTTTTCATATATTTAACTTTTCTGTATCGAAATACGAATTTAAAGCGAATCTATCGGGTTGTAAAACCGATTATACAATGTGACAATGTTGAACAGATATGCATCAAGTATTGAAATTATTGAACCGTGACTGATTTTGCATTTAGAACAAGGTTTATCAGTATCATTAAGTATCTATGTGTGGAATTAGAATGCAAGGACATTTGACTAGTTGCTAGTAAATAAATAACGATCTTAAGAGACAGCGTATACTATTATTAAATATTAATTTTTTCATTGTGACAACATTCATACAGAGTGATTTAACTACAAATCCATCAAAGTATCGGAATAATTTCAAGCAGTAGCGTGTGTTTTAATTTATTTGAAAAATTTAATCCTATGAAATTCTTTATTAAAGATATTACACGTGAAAATAGGTCATTCCTTCAATTAATACGTTGAAACGTACCGTTTCATTCGCCGAATCGATTAGTTCCACAAACAAAAAGTGAATAAACGGATAAAATACTGTACATACTATATCCTGCTTTAATATTCCTTTTAAAATTTAAAATTCATCCCGCGGAGTAATCGCATTGACTTCTGAAACAGATTATTTATTATTCCATTGTTTGTTTGTCCGTTTAAAAAATAGCATTAAGGAAATTTATTTACGAAATATACGAAATTCAGCATCGATCAAATGCCTTCGGCACTTTTAAAATTTAAAAGAAGATTCGAAAAAGTGCAGTTGCAAAACGCTTCTAGTTTTTAGAATCTGAACTATTCATACTTGAAATTTATCTTACAGCAGCCGCCAATAATTTGATTTCCTTTGTTTGCATGATATATTTAGCTGGTCGGTCAACGATCAGTTTCTCAAATTAAACGTTAAGTTCTTAAGTTAATTGAAAGTGTACAATTGGACAGATTGAATTGCTTTGAACGTTTGACGGAACGATTGGAAATTTCATCTGTGTGTCTATATATATATATATATATGTATATATGTATGTGTATATATATATATATTTATCGTTGCCGTGCGAAACGGAAATAGCATTGGCTACAAACGCGAGCTGGAGCACGAACTAAAGCGCCCTCGTCCGCTTGCGCACGCGCGATATTTATCGATGACGAAGTAGAGCGGAAAAACGAAGAAAGGCGTAGAAAATTTGTTGTTTGCCGTTCTCTTGCGATGTGCTCTCCTCCCGGCTTCACATCGCTGGATGAAATGTTACCGCCTCGGCTTCCTCGACCTTTCCTCGCTCTTTGGCTTTGCTCTTTATCGTATTTCAACGAAGTTATCGAGCTCGAAGGCTCGCGTCTGCTGTTCGCCGTGTGCCGTACATATATATGTATATGCAAGAAGCAGTTTATTTACGGATGTCGTATCATATTCTTTGACACATCTCGGGAATCAATCGAGCAGGATGCGACGTACCGCGCGACGGAAATAAACCAACGGACGACTAAACGTATTCGTTTGGTAAATTATCAATAAATAATAAACCAAAATGGAATTTCGTTGATTGTATACTATGTAGTCCTCCCGAAGCTTTAATCGTCTTGATGGTAATGTTAGTTGTGGTAATTCTAACAACATCGATGCATTTGAAATAGTTGACACTCGAATGATATCGATAGGTGGTGACTCTAGATTACTACAATTAACACAGGCGGGAAACGTAGTCCTACGTCTATTTCAAAATTGGCGCCATAATGCTGTTGCTAAACTTGTTAAATCAATATGTTTACATTTATTAATATATTTTATATTTCAAGTCGTTAATAAATACCACATAAATTGTCATGTAAACTAAATATGTAAAAACGTTACTATAGGTTAATGTAAATTTTACCTGTAAATTCATCATATTCATTTTATTAAAAAAATATATATATATTTTTCCTATATGCATTTGTAATGTTCAATTTTCTTAAAACTTTGAGTAACAAATGACTATAAGTATCACCGAGATACTTTTATATTTTTGAGATACGTTTATATTTCAAGTTGTTAATAAATATCACATAAATTGTTATGTAAAATAAATATGTAAAAACGTTACTGTAAGTTAATGTAAATTTTACCTGTAAATTCATCATATTCATTTTATTAAAAAAATATATATATATTTTTCCTATGTGCATTTGTAATGTTCAATTTTCTTAAAACTTTGAGTAACAAATGACTATAAGTATCATCAGTGAGATGTAATATTTCTTATATTCGCATACCTACAAATAGGCAATAACCTTGCCGTACTCAGCTACAAACTTTTGGAAATTATATTCACCTAAACGTTTCATCCGGCTATCGGCCGTCGTGAAAGTGTTAGGAATATTCAATTTCATCTTAAATATTATATTCTCTCTGATTAGTTGTATAATCCAATTAAATTAAAAGTTTTAAAATAACTGACTTTTAGGTGATACTTATCAATCAAGGTAATTGTACTGGCTGTTGCTAGAATCATCATCGTTTAGAATGGTATTGAATCGAAAGTCATACGAATAATAAAAGCAAGATCAAAGGACAGTGTACATATCATTAATATAAGATGTCGGTGTGATCTACTTTATTATTTCAGTATGATTATACATATAGTTGCTCACGAAAGTGTTTGAATATTAAAAGACAATGATAGAAGCTGGCTAATTTTGGATTGCAACGAATATTCCTTGCAGGACATGATGCCATATGTTTTAAGGAATTCGAAATGCATAATTACATGTCCTGGAGAGATAACGAGAAAGTTACGAAACAGTAAACTTCGAAATTGTTAGTAAACTTTGGAATATCGTCGTTAGTAAAACTTGTTGATTACTGCTATTTTTTTATTTTTTTTTTAGAGACGATTTTTTTCATCGTTAGAAGGATATCGTATCTCTCTGTAGTGTTTTCTTTTTTATAATCATTTTTGTAATTTTTGCGATATATTTTAAAGTATAATAAGATCTCGTTTAATCTAAATCAACGCTAATTCGAGTAACGTGGTTTTTTTTTGGAAATTTGGAATTTTGAAATTCTAAGAAAGCTTTATTAAATATTCCGTGTATCGATATACTTTCTTTGCCAGCCAGATGCAAAATTGTCCAATTTCTAGCGTTATTCTTTTCTGTGTTCGAAAAATTGTTAATATTTAAACTGTCGTAATTTCATAGAAAAGTTCTACCTGAAGAAGATCTATCTTCGCAGAAGAATTTACATTTCAAAGTTTGAAGCTTCTATCTTCAAAATGTGTTATTCACTTTATTCGAAGATATCTTTACATCTTAATATGGGAAAGTAAAGTGTCGTCGAATGTAAAAACATTGAAGTATTCGTATCATGATGCTTCTTTCGTTGAAATTTTTCTTTGTTTTTATAAAATTTAACACTTGTTCAATCATACTCATAATTTTATTGAACGTTGAATTATTAGACGACGAAAATTCAAGAAATCGTAATAGTTTCGTTGTTATATTCGTTTTCGCCTGATATTCAAAGTTCAACAAATTCAACAGCGAGAAAAAATCGTACAGAAAGTTTTGAGGGGTCTTTGTAAAGAGGAGGCTTGAATCTTTGAAATCCATAATGGATTCAGTTTTAAAGTTTCAAGCGTTAAAACGAGCCGAGATTGATTGTTATACATTTCTCTTCACAAAATTGTAACAATTGAAATGTCGAGAATTTCCCGAACATCGGGATTTCACTGTTCAAACACTTTTATGAGCGACTATATACGTGAGCTTCAATTGACAAAGTATGTACCTGCTTTACTTCCTCGATATTCAACCCAATGAAATCAATAGCTTTCTACCATGTGTTAGAACAGTGTCGTAAATAATGAGGCAGAAAATGTCGAGATATATAATTTGACGACATTTCAAACATTATAAAGTCACGTTGCGAAAATAAAATTACAAGACAATTTGTTTTACTGTAGAGCATAGATCTTCTGAAATTATCTTTTCACAATGATTATGTTGACAATGCCGAGTTATATTTAGAATATATACATTTCGAAGAATATATTTACCGGTTCACCGACGAGCAAGAAGAATTTAATTTTTGAACGTGAGCGGTCATTCCGTTAGGCTTTTCAATTACTGTCGTAGAGAGGGGCCGTGCCGTAAAAGTTTTAAGTACTTTTTCTACGAGGTACGCTAAAGCTGTATTCATAAGGCGTAGGAACTCTGAAGTGCAGGAAGGAAGCCGTTGGTACTTACGAGTAGAAGAGGACGAACCGAGAGCGGGGAGGTGAGGGAGGAAGGCTCCGCGAATTTTCTCGCAATCGGGAAACTTTCCTGAACGTTGGACTTTAATTAATTTAATTGGCAGGATAGTCAGTGTGTTTACTAGAAAACACCGGTCACAGCAGAAAACAGCATTGTCTCATCAGGCTCGTCGCATAGTGTATCAATGCCTAATGTATGATTAAAAGCCCGTGATAAAACAGTTAATTAAGCTGTAAATGTCAGAAACGTGCTCGAAGAATTCTGTCGCGTGACAGAAACTAACGTAAAATTAAAAATAGAAAATAGAAAATTTTCGAATGTACGTTCAATGTCGCAACGAGTTTAAATCTGCGTGCGTCACTAGTAGAGAAGCCTGTTTGTCGGATCAAAGTCATCGCTTGGTTCGATTAGCAAAACTACGGGCGATAATCCGACGTTGGAAATGTGGTGTTGTGACAGTTTCTGTCAAGCAGCGGCCACGTCTCTTTGGCAATACCCTTTAGAAATTCTCTAGCGTTTCCGTTGCGCCATTTGAGAGATCTCTCTGCGCTCCGAACCCATCGACACTCGCACATATTGCGATCGAAACCACCGATGCGATTATCCGTGTTACGCGTTCTTTCGGATTACGCAGCCTTTCCAAGATGTATGCGTGGGAGAAGAAAATACCACTTCAACTTGAAGGATGATTGTCCCTTTTTCTTTTCCTTTTCCTTCTAAATTTGATATTATAATAAATTTAATATAAATCTAAACTTAATATTTGAATATAAAATAATTTAATATTAAAATAATTTAATGTAAATCTAAATTTAATATTTTAATAGATTTAATATAAATCTAAATTTAATGTAAATTTAATATTTGTTCAATTATTATCTCGAATTGAAAATCGACTCTCAAAATTTCAGATTGTCCAATATTTTTGACTCAATCGCGGATATCTTTGTTACGTTAAAAAGAGAGTGCAATGAATGCAATAGTCGTGTAAACGGCACACTGTCCTAAATGATATGGCGGGACTTCTCAATTGGCTTTAACCAGACAATTGGTCTTTGGGATCAATTACGAGACTGTCTCTGTTCCATCCTACTTCTGCAAATTCCACTCCATCTTTCTCGATGCTTACACACGTATGTCGTAACGAAAGTGCTCTTGAAACTGTACAATAAGAAATTCTATTACGGATTCGCAGAACGATTGAAATTCTCGAAAAATCAAAGCGGTAATAAGAAAGATAAAGATATCTTTGTGCATATGTGAAATTAAAATTTATTCACACGACGATATTTTGGCGTGTTGAAATTAAGGGAGCTACATAATACTTAGAACTTAGAAGTTTGAGTGCGAAAGGAATAGGAAAAATGTTGTTTATAATACAACAAAGGACACAAATTTTTTATTCGTGTATTTTATAAAAATTGTCCAAATCATTGAAAATACAACGTTGTAAATCTGCAGGATTATATTCTGAAAAATTATAAATTAGTCATTGACCACTTTGGTAATTATAATATGTTGGATATCATTCTTCCATTGCTACGGAAATAACGTTTATTGGATTACTGTTTCCGATGCGGATTTTATCATTTACGATGCAAAAGATGCTTTTTTTTGCTTTCTTTTTAAAATCATGTGACAAATAACTCGATACACACAGCCTTTGTTTCCTTGTTTCAATTATTTTTTAAACGATTTATATTCATATGGAAAGTAGCTTTGCATTAATCCTATATTCCATTGCAATAAGCAAGTAAATACATTTCATAAATTTGACGCTTTCGTCGTTTTTACGTAATAAATTTAATTTTTATTTTTAGAAAATCACTGTGTTATTTATTACCATATTAAGTTGAAAATTATCCGACTAGAAAAAAACGGTCGATACAAAATTAAAATTGGCATATTTAGTTCTTTTTTTTTTCTTGTTCTTCTGCTCGTTTTTAATTTGAAATATATACGTATTTTTATTTTTTCGACGTTTCAGATACTTTACATCCTCTACAGATATACATTTCCACATATCTTTTCATATTTTTTCCATATCTTCTCGCATAGAAAATATATGTATAAATGCGAGCGAAGACTCGCATTTTTTCACTCTTACCATCTAGTGCATGGCAAGCTACTCTAAATCTCGTTACATCTTGTAACATTCTCTTCGTCGCCTTTACTACGATGCGAAACTAGAGCGAAAGAGATCGAAGCATCTTCGGGTAATGCTCCTGCACCAACCATATGATTAAGAGCTTGAACGTTCGAAATAGTTACAACGAGTGAGTAAATCTTATCAGGAACGTTCGAGACTCGCCTGTGGAAGCATGTAAAAGTACTTCAAACGACGAACGGTATTTTTTTTTACTTTATGTTAATATCGCATTTCTGTATATAATAGAAATTTTATTCTACAAAATTATTATTATAAAATCCATTTCTCCGTATGCGTTCCAAGCAATGAAGTAATACCAAACGTCGATAAGATATGCTTTGATATTCAATATTTGTCATTAATTGTGGTAATATATTTTCAATTTCAATTACATGTAATATTAGTCGTTTTCTTTTAAGTAAATTTTTAGATAGATGTCTTTTGGATAGATTGACATTTTCAGCTATTTACGCTTATATTTGATAACTGTAATAATTGAAACAAACAGATTAGAAATCGTTTCAATTTAATTGATACCGTCATTTATATGGGTAAGCAATTGCAAACAATTTAAAGATCGATTCAGTTGCCTAATATAAACGCAGTTTTAAGAATGGGATATCTCGTGGATTGTTTAAGCATTGTTTAAGAAAGTAAAGGATTCTGGTGAGAAGATTATGATAAACCTTCGATTGGGAAAGAACGAAATCTACTCGAAAACTACTTAAATCAAAAAGAAATTTCTAACGCGTACAACATTTTCTAAAACAATTAAGTATTTATATATTTTTCACTGGATTAAACGAAAATCCACAAACGCCCAACAATGATGGAATTTTCAACATTTACAAATGATATGAAAATTATCTGTATATTAATTTGTATGGATTGAGAGAAACATAAAAAGAAAGTCATTTGCAGAAACTGTGCGTCATTAAAGAACGTCGTTGAAGGAATTTTAAATGCAGTTCATATTATTGCTTTCCTATCACGTGCATTGTAACTGATCTTTCACAATTTTTAACCAAAATCTGACCGAAAAGAAAATAAATGGAAATAATTCCATCGTAATATATTAGATTGTCCCAAGAATGAATAATGTATGCATAGTATTTTATGTCGTATTATTGAATTATGATGCATCATCTTTCTCTGTCTCTTCGGATGCTATTCCCAAAATTTCTAGAATTTGCTAACGAAATATTGTTGAGATAATGTTGAGTCGCAACATTTCACATTGAGAGACGGGCACGACTCACTAATGTAATGTGTCTCAATAGTTAATTCACACTATCTGTGTTACAACTTAATGTAACACAGCCGCGTTGAAATAGGCTGAATCCGATGATTTTGTCGAAGAGTGACCGAGAAGTGTGATCGGAAGTTCTGAAGTACGGGGAAAGTCCTAGGATTCCTGTTGAGTGATTCAACAGGAGAAGTGAATGCTGTCCAAGGATTCTCGAAGAATAGTTTTTCCGTCCATTTACAGTAATATCGGAAACTATATTAGTAATAAGTCTTTTTATAGCAATATCAGATATTATATCGCTGTAGCCAATCAGATTCTTGTTCACGAATTGTTTAGGACGAACTAACGATGATACCTAGACGTTACAGATGATTATACAGATGATTTTCATGCTCGGCGATCGTTGGAGGCAAGCGAGGCTTTAACAAATGGATTTTTATGTCATTGGGCCACATTGGAGGGAATTTTTCAATGAAAGAGACGGATAACAATCAAACGGGGATATTCTACCTCATCCTTCTCGTTTCCCAGATATTATCCCGTCTGAATGCTACATGTTCCTTTCATTTAAAAAAATGAAATCTCCGCGGTAAAAGATTTAACTCAATAAATGACATAAGTATGCACACGAATGAACGTATTTCGCTAGCCAAACCTCAGAATATCTTGGAAAGATGATGTTATGAAGCTTCTTCTGAAGTCTCTGTATTACCTACAGACGAAGATAATAAATCAGAGTGGATCGTATGTAATTTAATAGCATGATGTAAAATATAAAATATAATGTGATATAAAATATAATATATTATTCATTGAAAAACGAAAGAAACTTTTAAAACAACCTGATAATAATTACTCATAAATCTTATAAATACGTTTGCTTTAACTGATAACAACTATTTAGCGAATAATTAATAGGAATATGAACGATGTTAACAAAAATTTGAACGCAGTGTCGCGTTGTTGCATATCACATAAGCTAATAGCTATACACGCGCATCTGTCATTCCATAAATTTGTAAATTATTCCCATCGTATGGGAACCATGTTGAACGTTGGTTACTCACGCATTTTCATTCGAGTTTATGTGATTAATTTCACATAAGTCAGTGCCCACGATACATCATCGCGAACGAGCATAACTGGGATTTACGATTCCGCGAACGAACGAACGAATTGCAATATATGCGGGACGCGACGTATTTGTTCTCTTTTTATTGATACGTATTGCGTTAATCTTCTCCCATAGAAATGCTACAGAGCTTCGAAATTGGTGAATCGGTAATGATCGATCGATTATTGGGTGAATCTGGATTATTGGCCATTTTCGTGCAAGCGTACTTGAAGTTCTTCCGCTTGTAAAATGTTAGTTTTATATTTTTATTAGGACATACGGATGATTAAATGACAAACTAAACAACTATTTTTATTATATAGTAGTTTAAAAAGATAATGTTTAAAGAATTTATACATACTTAGAAAAATTAATTCTTAAATTTTTTAATTCTCCTGAAATTTAATACTACATATATAAAATGTTATAAAACAAAGATATAAAAATAATATAGAAAGTTTGATATAAAATTAATTTACAATTTACAAATTTCTTTCTAATTTAAAAATGCATTATTTTTCTTTTTTTTTTTTGCTTTCTTTTTCGCTGATTCATCGATTTAAATCTTTTTAAATCTAAATTTCCATTTAATCTATTTTCGATAAAAAGTCTCAAGTCTCTTAATTTCTCTAGTGTTAATTTCGAGACACGATCGTATTTCCTTGTGGATACTTATTATAAATTATTGTAAATAAAAATATATTGTTAGTTTTTGTTTTTGTTAATTCATTGTTTAAAACAAAACAATTATTTAATTTGAAACGTAGAAAGAGACTCATAGAATTCTAAAGTAGAGTCTTTTTAATATCGATTATCCCTATCATATATTGGGAATGTTAACCGCGATAAATTGTCACCACAATTGGCGAATTTTGAAGCGACGACTCATTTGGCCACCATCTTGTACGCACGATGGCCTTGGGATGAACGTATATAAAACTTATAATATTTTATAATATTCAAATATTATGAAATTACAAAATTATTTCATAAATTATTAAATACCATGGTATTTAAATTTAATAGCATTTAGAAAATAAAAATTGGAAAAGAAAAAGCCAATCATGTTTGCAACGAAGGAACGATGATGCGTTAACAAGTAAAAACGTTCCGTCTGGCAACAGACTGTTCGTTGATCTCATCCGTTGAGAATAACAGTGTCTTTGTATTTACGAAGACAAATACTCGCGCGAGTAATTAACGAGTTTGTTAGAAATTACCACTGACAATTAATAAGTGAAACAATCCGTGTGTGTTATCAGTGACTCGTTAGGTCAATGCCTCTTGTTACAGTGTTCACTCCGACGGCGATTAATTACACAAAAAAAACTAATTTCTGAGAGTCAGTTGGCCGCAACATTAATTAGCTAATTAATGTTAATCCGGTGCTTCTAAACTAATTTAATTAAAGCCTCCCGCTGCATTCCACACTTCGCGACTAACAATATCCCTTCATCCGCATCAAGTTTAACTTGCGTTTGCACCCTAAGTATTTCTTAAGACGATAAACGCGTTCACTTTCTTTTTTTTTATGTCGTTTTCCCTCGAACTTTTGTTTCCCTTTTCTTTCACACGTCGAATTACTGTGATTGAAAAGTTCATGTAAAAAATGACTTTTGTTAATTTTATTCTTCCGTAGGAAACAAAACAAAAAAAAAAAATCGTGGCAGAAATTTAACTAGAAATCTCTTTTTACGCGAAGGCATAAAATCCGTTAAATCCAGGCGAACGTAGTTCGCGAGTGCTGAACTATAATAAATAGTTAAATTTGATGGTGGCTGTTCAATAAGCAGGATTGGCACGTGGAACTGGGTCAACTGATTCCTCCTCTATCGTTATTATCGTTTTAACTGACGTTGTTGTTTACCGGCTCGATAATAATAATTTGTTGCTAGCAACAGCATTTTAAAAAAAAAGCTCTCTCTCTCTCGACAAATACAAGCAACGTAGCAAGCTGGCGTAAAAAGTGCATTTAATGATACAGTTTCTCTAGCTAAATGCATACTGTTTAGTACGCGTACGCGCCGAGATCGGTTGTAATATTTCCTCCCAAACGTCTTCCTAACACGCGTAACACGGGTGTTTTCCGCGTCTATGCGTTTAAGTACATCGTGCGGATTGTTTACAAGCTTCTGGCTTTTATCCCAAACCTTTTTATCCGGTAATACGCGAGCCAAGTTCTCAACGACGCCAATTTCGACGAGAAAAACGAACGCGTTCCATTTTATTTAGCCAAAATCCTCGAACGGCACGAATCACCACGTAGATCAGGAACAACGGGAGAGAATATATAGAAAGAAATTGAAAACGCTTCCACAAGGCCGATCGAACGTGTACTGAGTCAACCTTATTTTCACCCTCGAGTCACAATAGTAAATCCTTCACTTCCTCTTGGTGGACTTTAGCAACTAATCGCGTTAATTTCGTGCGACGAAAGGAGAAGAGAGAAAAATATGACGTATTAGCTGACAAGTGAAAAAAAAAAATAGTAAGTTTGAAAAAGTAAACCATCCTGGCTGGATACAAGACGTAACAGAATTAATTGCTCTATATGAATTTTAGAATGTCAACGAGGAAAACATTTCTTTGAATAATACGGTACAGTTCGTAAAACTTTTTTGCATCGTTTAATAAATGAATAAAGCAGCGTGTGGAGTTTAGAGAAGTTTGTTGTGCAAGGGTAGCAAGAATGTTTCAGTTATTACCATTTATCATATATTCATCCACGGTGTCTTTGTTCGTCGCAGCAGTATTTATGCTTTCAAGATATTTAATAATAAAAGTTAAATATCGGAATTTTAACATGTGCCGTCCGTGGTTGTATCGAATTTCTAAACTTGCGACAAAGTATTGGATATTTATCGGATATTTTAGAGAACGGTGAAATATGTGTATAAATAATTTTTTAATTCTTTTTTTTTTATATCCCTCGCATAAAATAGGAAACGTGATGGAAACAGTACGCAAACGTTGTATGTCACTCTACTTTGGCGATGTTACAAAAATACATATTATAATTAAATATTAAATTAATGCAAGAAATTCTTTTAGAACATTTACGCCCTTGCAATAAATACAGTATGAATTTCTACTCCCACTCTTTCACTCTTCTTATTTTCTTTCTTTCATTTTTTTTTTTTTTTTTTTTTTTTTTTCTATACATATAATGCGCATGCGTGCAGGATAAGATTGATCGCGAACGCACTATGTGTCCATCGTGTATGTTCATAAACCATAGAACGAGAAATATCCATCGGTCCGTAACGAGTTACGCCCCTCGTAACCGCGATGTTTCCTGTGGGTAGAACTAGCTACCGGAAACCGGTTCCTCTCGGAACAGAAGGAAAGGGGGCATAAGCTCGAGTCAATAGATCGATGCCAGATGCAATTTGACCGACTGCTATTACTGACTACTACTGTTAATATAACTATATAACTGCTACTACTACTATTACAATTGTTACTATCGGGTTGGCCAAAAAGTAATTACGTTTCTTTTTTTCCAACAGATGGACATACGTAAAACATAACCAACTTCATTTTAATGCTCGTTGCGATACCTGATTCTAACTCTTTACAAAAAAAAAAGGCACGATCTCGTTAACAATTGTTTATTCGACGTTGATTTCAAAGTGGAAAATCAAGAAGGAATATTATCGTCATATTTTGCTGTACAACTTCCGAAAAGGAAAAAAAGCTTTGCTGTGCAAGCTCATAAGAAATTATCCAGTGTATACGGTGAAGAAGCGACTACCGCAGAATTGGTTTGCTGAATTTCGCTGCTGACATCGAGAATCGTTCTTCGGACTTTCTTTTGTCGAAAAAGATAAGAATTCTTTTGAACGAAAAGATAAGAATTTTTTCGATCAATATATTAACTTATAAAAGCTTTTGTTTTTCATGAAAAATTTGCCTTTCATTTGCGCACAAAAGAACTCGGTTACTTTCTTTTCCTTGTTCAGCCTAATATTATTCTCATTATTAAAAATATTACTACTCGTTATTAAAAATGTTACTATTACGAAATATGGATACAGCTGCATGTAGCTGGAACTCGTTGAATTTTATTTGATGCTCGCTGAATTCGTTATCGGAGAACGAAGACATTTTGTTCGCATCTCCGCTGAATTTGTTCTCCAGAGAATCTCCATGCAATTATTAACACGATTCGGAAATGCTTCCGACGAAACTTTTGGAATTATTGCTCGGAATAATCGAACAGCGGATATTCATGCAGATTTGCATTTTTTTTTATAAACTGAAGTGAAACGAAATCTGAATACTTTCCCGGATAATCGAAGTGAGGCTTCTGCGTTCTTTTAGTTAAGAAGATTTAAATTACTAACGTACGAAATATAGTTTCTATTCGAAAGGTGCGATCCACATAATCATTCCAGTACGCTTTAATAACGCTTCTCTTGTCTGGAAGATTACAGGGCTGGAATGGATATTCGAATAGATGCCGTTGGAGAAAACCGATGTTTCCCGAACGATAGAAGTTCGCTGGTAGGAAATCGGGAAAGCAATTTCACATCGAAATTTCCGCGAAATCGCCAATACCTTTCTCTCTCGCCAGAGGAAATATTTCTATTCCTAGAAAGTGGAATTCTTACGATCTCTGGGAACGAAATCCGTGCTGAAGCTTCCGGATCAAACTGATCTGTGGCTAGCCGGGGAGTGCTTCATGCGTTTTACGGTGTTTTACATTCGGTGGAAATACAGAAATACAATCTTTCATCCAACTGACGTTTAAATGGCCTGAAAATTTGATAGATACGCGCGTACGTGGCATCTTTGCGCCGTGGCATTGTCGAGTTATCAGCGGCACTGTACGTTACACCGGAATTATGGTAAAACGAAATTTCCCCCCCGTTCGGATTACACGATTACGCTAATTTAAAGGTAACGCCACTGTCGCATCGGTCCAATTACACCCACGGTGCACATCGGGTACAATGCCGTACGTGCTGACCCACTTACCTCGATTCTTTCATCACCTTGAGCATCAAACTCATTTCGTAATTGAGATAAACGCAGTTTTATACTATTTCACGGGGGCAAAATATAGAAGTGTACTTGGCAGATACACTTGGCAGGATATTCCAGCGAAGGACAATGGTAAAAATTGGCCAGTTTTTGGACCTGGTCGCCAATAAAAGCTTTTTATAGGACATTATCGTACATGTTTTAAGGAATCCAAAATGCATAATTATTCATCCCGAAGGTAATGAAAAAGTTACAAAAAAAAAATAGGCGTGGAATATTGTTGTTTTCCTCGTGATAATGATTCAGAAAACAATCCAGTTCTGTGGATTGGTGTTTATTCTACCCAAAAAAAAAAACCCATGAAATTGTTGTAACGCAGGAGCAACAACTGATAATATAACCTTCTATATTCTACGATTTCCTTTAAATACATCCAGTGAGTCTCAGTAATATTCGGACATTAAGTATTGAATCTGTTTTGTAAAAAACAGATCGTGTAATAATAATCTTGAAGCTCATTTTAAAACTTAAAGCCTCTGCTTTCAAAATAATTTATTTTATTCTAAATCGTTTTTATAGCACATAACAATGGGATGAGTACGTGAAGACAGTTTTCTTCTCGAAAATGTTATAAATTGTCATGATATGTAAAAACACTGCAAAATTTTTTTCACAACTAAATCTACTATGGATAGATTTGAAGATTGAATTCGTTTTACAACAATCCCGAAAACTTGATGTATAATTTCTTTTCCGTTATTCTGTTGAATTTTGCATTATGCATTTTGGATTCCTTAAAATACGTAGAATAATTTCCTATAGAAAATCTTTGTTCGGACACCAAGTCCAAAATTGGCCAATTTAAAAGCTCCCATACTATTTCACGAAAATGTTGCTTCAGGACAAAAAAATTCGTAAATTTCTCATAATACCTAATTTGAAGATGTTCGTTTGTTTGGATCCACGGAAAGTCAGTAATAGATATCAAAAGTATATTAATTAATTAAAAATTGATCGAATGAAGATTTCTTTTCGAATTTGACACGCATGTTAGAAACATGCACAACCGAATTCACAACCAAAGCTACGACACATATTTCGACGTATAATTCGAGCAACTTGTATTCTAGTAGGTGTATCTTTTTTACAATCACCTTTTTATACAAGCACGGATCATGAGTCTTCAACGTCGTTACGATTTTTTTTTTTTTTTTTTTTTTTTTTTTGTCATCGAGTTGCTGTCCTCGGCAAAAAGTGTTCACCGGAAAATTGAACGTCGCGACGACCATTTCATCGTTCTGCGTTTCTCTGTGCTTTCAGCATATTGCTCTTGCCTTTTTTCCCTCTGTTGTCATAGGCATCATACGCGTTTCGCGTCGCACCCCCTCTGTCATTCGAATTGAAGTTAAATCCAGTGCCCGCGGCGAATCATTACGAGATTTATACGATTTAATGAAATGTTAGCTGCTTTTCATATTAGTAAGTAACCAAGTTTCCGCAGAAAAGTTGCCCGCAGTTCTTAACGCGAATTTCAGCCGTGAAAAGAGAATTGTCGCGTTGTTGTGCCCAACTTTATCGAGTCCTCGATTTCGAAACGATGATTGGTTATCGGACTTGGACCGTTTTCTTCTCGACTTCGTCTTACACATTGTGGAACGCAAGTAACTCGACGAAAACGATGATAAACGAAATGACGTTACACTCTCGTGACTTATGCTTTCCAACCTTTTTGGAATTGATCCTGAGATATTTTCTTTTCTCTGTCCTCTTTTGTCTTGTTCTGGAGAAAAGACATACGTTCTCGTCCACAAGTTTACCGGGCAACGCTCATTTTTTGGACAAAATGATTGGATATTAAAGTATTGATACAATTTCTAATTTGCGGCAATACTTTCACGCGAAATTGATAATATACGTATATATGTAAAGTGACCGGTTTTAAGCTATAAATGAAAATTAATCGTAAACTATATTTGTCATATAAAAAAATACGTTCACGTAAGAAATGGATGATTTCGGGAGGATTACAATCTGATGTAAGTAGTTTTTCTTGTAGATCAACGGTTATGTAAAGATCACTTCCATTTTTTTAACTGTTTATGTGCTGGCGATCGCGCTTTCTGCATTTTCAGTATAACAGACAAACGCGATCACTCGGATGATTAAATGATTCGATATACACTCATTTTTTTTTATTAAACAAGAACATCAGAAAAGCAAACG
This sequence comes from Tetragonula carbonaria, assembly GCA_032399595.1. Lineage (NCBI taxonomy): Eukaryota > Metazoa > Arthropoda > Insecta > Hymenoptera > Apidae > Tetragonula > Tetragonula carbonaria. Next base: position 9,268,163 of record JAUCRC010000015.1, on the reverse strand, counting down.
ACGAGTCAAAAAAAAGTTGTTCGATTTAATAAAAAAATCAAATGCTTCCTTTTTTTTATCGCTTTATATTCATTTTGAAATATCCCCTAATTTTTGTGAGCAGTGTATTTTTTGATTTATTATGGAGCTTGATATTCTCTATAAAAAGGAATTCTCTATTAATTTAAGTATGTCGAAAAATTATTAGTTTACAAAAATTTATTAAAAATTATTAGAGATATTTTAACCTTCATTCTTTGCATGAAAGACGAAAAAAGACAAGGACAGTATTTTTTGTTCATAATGTCCTTGTTTTTCCTGCACAGATTTTAAAATTAAATTAAAAATTGGGGTTAAAATAAATTAAAGGTATAATTGAGGTTAAAATATCTCCTAAACTAATAGTTTTTTGAAGTACATAGATGTTAACATTTTTTTTCATACGGAATGTTGAGTTGCATCGATTAATGGATAAAAGAATATAATATAAAAAGTTATTTTTACATTCATTTAAAAAAGTGACGGTGACCTTCGTTATGATCTCTAAAATTATTCATTTTTTATCTGAATTAGTTTACGAGTAATTTACATTTATAGGTCAAAACTGATTATTCTGTATGTAATTTAAATAAATGTTATGGATTAACATAATACTTGTAGTATGGTAGTACGGCTTTATAATTACCATGTGACCAGGAACCAATTGAAAAATTATGGGAGAAATTGGACAGAAGAATGAGAAAAACATAGTCAAGGATAGACTTATGAAATTAGAAGAAACTTGAAAAGAAATATCCTGAATTATTAAAAGAATGAATAGGAAGAGTGTCTTTATCTCCGAATGCATTGATCTCCGTACGATTGATCTCCGAATACATATATTACTAACATATGAAAATGTAGGAGCAATTACTCACTTTTTGAGAACATTTATAAGCAATTTTATCATATAACGCAGATCATTTCTAATATAGATCGTAACCAAATCTTAATTTTATTAAGTATAATTCATGAACGGGAGTGTACTTTGTTATTTCATCAAGAAAACGAAGAACATGAAGATTTTTGTTGGCAATAAATTATTTCTAAAGAAATAATTTAGCTATAGAAATTTAAATTTTGCAACAATACATTTAGAATTTTTGTGTGTTTTTCAATCTCCAAATACAATTTTTTTTGTCTATCTATTTCCAAGTTCTAGAACTAGTACGAATAGTTTATATAATTGGCGTTCACATGACATTTAGAAATGCATTCATTTTTCGCACTATATGATTTTTCGTACTTACAGATAAATGAATTCATATAAGCGGAATTTTATTTTACATTAAGCCATTTAATAGTTTACAATTTTTATATTTATAGCTTATGATTTCTATTCTTATGTTTATAGTTTTTATTTTATAGTTTTTATTTTATGATTTTTATAGTTTATGATTTTTCATATATATATATAAATAACTTTAAAATTTTTCGTTTAGAAAAGCGTTGTCGTAGAAACAGAATGTGTAAGAATCTCGGTAAAAAGTTCTACTCAATATTTTTACAAAATATTTTATAAAAATAAGTTGTCTGTAAGAAAAGTCGAGACATTCAAATATGTTCAAAGTATTAAAATAAGACAAAAATCGTGAAGCGGATATATCGATTCTTCTCTATTAAAAGGGTTAAAATATTATATATTAAAATTAGTTATAACGTTTCGACGACGCAAAACTCTCGCCCGCAAAACTTTCATACAATAATGTTTAATGTTCTTGTTTAATGTTCACTTTCGCCTTTACTTATTTCTATACGTTAAATTAATAAACATCTTTGCACTTGTTGAGCAATGGAGCGTGATGACAACTAACCGGGTTTCGGAACTAGTTCTTTCGACCGTGACAAAACATTCGACACATAAAACGCAAACAATACTTGTTTTTTAATAAAATAATAAGTGAAACTTATTTTCTATAAATTTGTTTTCAATAACATTGATGTTTGTAAGACAGATAGTTAGGAAGAAATAGATTTTAGAATAGATTTTCCAAAATTATTAAATAAGTTGTTAATCACTTAAAATGGAATATAATTCTGGAAAATTGTTTCATTTCTTTTAATTGAAATCTTAATTGTTGATCGCAGCGTTAAATTGATGCTAAAATCTGAAATCTAGCTTTTACCCTGCTTCAAGACGAATACATTCGTTATTACTTAGAGTGAAAAGTATAAATGAATCAATAACGTTTGAAAAATTGTCGAATTATAATTATATATATTCGTCGATACTGTTATAACTTTATAAAATAATAATAACTTCACAAAACATAATCCAATTGGTTTCATTTTAAAGCATAAAGGACCTTATTTTCAGTTTCCGGTTCGTTTTTTCTAAAGATGATTTTACATTATGTAACGAATAATAAAGATATTTTTTTCTCGAAAATTGTACAAAATCCAAATATATCCATAGATCCATTATGGTATTGAAGAATGAAATCTCTTTTCCACAATAATCTCTTAAAATCTGCTGTACGATCCTTTTTCACCATTTTATTGAGCTTTGAACATTAGGTTTAAAGGACTAAATGTTATGATTTCTTAAATTTTTATCGTTTCAACTCTAAAGTTTAATAAAATGCTGAAAAAGATTTATAGCAAGTTCTCTAAGTATTGTAAAGGGAGATTTCATTTTTCAAAATTATAGTGGAGTTAGTTGTGAACAAAATTTTTCAATGTTTTTAAAGATGAAATTTTGAAATTTTGAAATTTTTGTTTGAATTTTGACAATTTTCGAAGAAAAAGTATCTTCTCTTTTCCATTTAATATATGTAGAATTATTTAAAAAAAAAAAGAAAACGAACTTAAGACTATCAAAGTTCCATGCTTTAAAATGAACTCAAGTGAACTGTTATATGATTTTCTTTTACGAAGTTATAACAATTTAAATTATCGATAATTTTATTCAGTTATGCTCTTCACTGCATGTTTAATCGTTTCGAAATTACGGGCGAAATATCTCGCCACGCAATATCGTTTGCATGGACGAGATCTCATGTGTCTTTATTAGGACGAGAGTTATATTTTGAAGACAAATCACAAAATTTGTATATGTTGTATAAAGCAACATAATTTGCGCGAAAAAAATTACGCAATTATTTTTCGTAAAAACTACCCAGATTACTCTGAGTATTTTTGTCACATCTTAAATTAGAGTTGATCAAAATCGAAATTTCAAAAACGAGTTTGTAGTTTGAATGAAACTCAATAAATCTGAGGAAATTATTTCTACATTTAACAATAAGAATTATTAAGAAAAAGTTACAATAAGAATTATTATGAATTATTAAGAATTAAAAAGTTATTACGAATTATTAAGAATTAAAAAGTTAACAATAAGAATTATTAAGAAAAAAGTTACAATTGTCACTCAGTACCGACCAATTAGTAAACTTTCAGGCCTAAATGATTAACAACTTTTAATATTTTCTTTTTTTAATAAAGATTTGGATGTTACAGTACACATTTTTGCTCAAATTTTGTTCTTACATGTAACGCAAATAAAATAATTAATATTTTCTTAGTGTGTGCATTTAATCTGTGCCCAATCTTCACATTCACTGCATCCAATCTTTTTCAAATGATTCTTTCAAATTGGGTGACTTCTTCATTACATTCAAGCATGTAATTTGTTGAATTGTTATATCTTAATATTTCCTGTTCGATCGACGATTAATTGGATGATAAGATAGTCGATACTGGATAACACAGAATTTTCGTGACACAGAATTGTTAAATATATTTGTTCACTTGAATAAAGTGCTAACTTATGATTTTAAAAAAGGAGCCAGGAATAATTTTAATCGGTTACTTGTATGCTGGTCGGTATGTTATATACTGCATGATTTTTTCCTGCAAAAAAGAAGTAAACACAAAAAAGAAATGTTTTTAAAAAAATAATAAGTTTTTTATTTAATATCTGCTATAAAGTTTCGTGAATTAATTTTTCTTCAAATTAGAACTGTCATTCAAATGAAGAAACACGCGAAATATCTCTTTCGTGCCACCATATAAACCACAGACGAAGAATTGTGTCTGTGGTACAAACGTTGTTTATTGTGTCGCAAAGTAACACTCCTGTGGTATTGTACAAATGTGTGATATTATATCATTGCGAAGCGATTAATTGCATCTAAATGACGCATTTTCGATCGAGTTTCTTGCTTGAGGAAATATTCGTTATAATTTTTATATTGAATAAATTAACAAATTCGAGAAAGCGTATGATATACATATTAATGCCGATTTTTGCGAGATAAAAACTTTACCTTGAACACGAACTTTTCTTTTTTTTCCTTTTCTTTATTTTACTTTATTCGTATATACTATTTTATACTATCTCATATTATCTTACAAATCATATTATCTTAAGTCTGATAAAAGTCTTCATAAAAGCAAAGATCCATTTATACACGACCATGCGGTGATCGTTTCATAATCATTCCGTATTCGAATCCGAACGATAAAGCGTTGTTAGCAGCTATATGCATGTGACCATAGATCATTCGGACTCGAAAAGATATTTCAGTTTGAAGTTAAACGAAATATATACAAGAAAACTTATTGTCAGTTGTTTGAAAAATGTAAAAAATATAAAAGTACAAAATACAAAATTAAAAATTCTAATATCATTACAGACATTTAGTAATACAATAACTATGTTTTTTCATTTCCTCAAAGTTCTCCTTTAAAACAAATGTTTCGCCATAAATCTGCAATTATGGATAATTGAAAAGAATGGTCCGAGTAAATGTTATTCATAAAAGTTATCTAAATGTACGAAAGTTAATATGCCATTCTATTTTTGAAAAATGTTGGTTGGAAACGAATGATTTTTTTGCAGTTTAAGAAAGCTCGGTAAAAACTCTAATTGCTCAAATAATCAGTACCGTCGTATCATTGAAATTAATAAAAAGTAAGACAACCGCTATAGTTTCCGAGAAAATGTGTAATGTATGATTTGGATCGCCCTGTATAACGATTTTGACAATCAAGAGTTAATACAAAAAGAAACATTATTTTTTTTACTTTTTTCCCTTTAACAAACTTTTCTTCTTTTCATGCTGTACGTGCTATTGGTTTTAACCACCGTAAATTTTCCTCATTTTTCATAAATAAGGTTCTAAAACGTAAAATTAAAACGTTTGAAAAAAGGGAAGAAGTTCCGCAAAAAAAAGAAATTGCTCAATTTATGACGTGACTCTATCTCTCCTCGACTTATTTTTTTTAGAATCACTTCCTTTTCAATTGTATTACAGACATCGGAGACATCCTGTACATATGTTTGCTGAACATGTTCAGCGATATCATTTTTGTTATTGTTACTATGTCTTATCTAAAAATATGCCATATACGTCTTGAGAGAAGAATTAATAAAAAAAAAAAAAAAAAACAGTCATGGGGACTGTCGACAGAAGTGAAAACTTAAAACTATGAAATAACAGTGGTTTTTTTTTTGAATTTTCAAATTAATTGTAGTATCAAAAATTAAAATTTCATAATTTATAAATTAAAATTATTAACATTAGTCTGGTTTTCACATCTATCGGCACTCCGAGCAAAACAATTATATACATTTATATGGTTTATTTATTAGTCGAAACATATGATGGGCTGCGCAAGCCCAGTACAAAATATAAATACAATTTAATTGAAATAATAATTAATATACACTTATATTATTTATACATAGTATTTGTATTTACATAAATTTCAATGAACTTCTTTTTCAACATTATTTTCATTATTTGCATCATTATCATTATTAATTTCAACAATACTCATTTCATTATATTCTAAAAAGATTGATAACTGAAGTTGATTGGAATTTATGTAAATATCGTGTAAAAACCGCATCGATCGTCGTTTTATATTTTGTAGTACTGAGTTTTCGACATACTCAAACCTAATGCTTCATTCAAAAATTCAATTAATGGTATATATATAGTTTATATTTTAATTCTTCCTGGATTTGGACCTATTTCTCAAATCATCATAAATGAAAGAGGAAAAAAAGAAGTGTTCGGGAATCTAAGAATAATCTGTGCAATACTAGGTATTGGATTTTTAGGATTCTTAGTATGAGCTCATCATATATTTACTGTTGGATTAGATATTGATACTCGAGCTTACTTTACTTCAGCAACTATAATTATTGCAATTCCTACTGGAATTAAAGTTTTTAGGTGATTAGCTACATACCATGGATCAAAATTAAAATTTAATACATCATTTATATGATCAATTGGATTTATCTTGACATTTACAATTGGTGGATTAACAGGAATTATACTTTCAAACTCGTCAATTGATATTATTTTACATGATACATACTATGTAGTAGGACATTTTCATTACGTATTGTCTATAGGAGCAGTATTTTCAATCATTGCAAGGTTTATTCATTGATTTCCATTGTTTTCAGGTCTGTTAATGAACCAGAAATGATTAAAGCTCAGTTTTTTTTCATATTTATTGGTGTAAATTTAACTTTCTTTCCTCAACATTTTTTAGGACTAATAGGAATGCCTCGACGATACTCTGATTATCCTGACTCATATTATTGCTGAAACTTTATGTCTTCAATTGGATCAATAATTTCAATAAATAGGCTATTGTTCTTGATTTATATTATCTATGAAAGATTTGTATCTAAACGATTAATTATTTTCAAGTTTAGTCAATCTTCACTGGAATGATTGAATAAGTATCCTCCTTTTGATCATATACATATACACACACACACACACACACACACACACACACACACACACACACACACACACACACACACACACACACACACACACACACACACACACACACACATATATATGCTTTCACTGCTGGCCAAGCATTATTACGTCATTGCATGTCGGTGACGCGAACTCATAAGATTTTCCCCTACGAAAAATCGCTCAACGCGCCTAAAGAAGTTTTCACTTCAATAAATGATTGCATAGCATTCCTTAGAAAACAGATATACCATCGTGGTATACTATGGCAGTAACAGCGGCGAGTGTTAGGCGATTCAAAATCGTCAAGCATCGATAAGAAGTAAGTTACGTACACGCGGGTTCCTCCCCTTGGGCACATAAATCGGAAGAACGATGCATCTGATGGCGCATCTGAAGTCCCGCCGCTTCCTTTCGTCGCGTCGTGCACGATCTTCCGCGCCGGAACCACGCAAAGAAAACCTATGCAACATAAATTCATCCTTGAAAATTACGAGCCGTATCAAGCTGAAGGAAGACTATTGCCAACCACTGTGGGACACTTTGTCTCGTTAACGGTTAACGGAACCGTGGATCCGCGAAATAAATTTAACAGAAATTCCCAAGGCGGTTTGACGCATTTTTCACGCTCGCCCCTGCGAATACGTTTGTCTCGTTCCATCTCGCAACGCGCATATTGTTTTCGTTGGTGAGAAAATAAGAAGTTCCGAATTTGGAAGAAAATTGGCGCACTGTAATCTTCAGAAGTCTTTTACCGAACTGCCCGAGAGAAAATAAATCAGTTATTCTCAAACGGCACGTTGATATGCTGACGAATTGTTTAAATCCATGAGCAAGCCTTGCATGATAATGAAGAAAATTTAAAATGGAAATAAAATTTACGACGAATTCTATTTCATAAAATCTAACGATTCCTCTCCCCTCCCCCCTCCCCAACGATATTAAAAAATGATCTCGAAACTATCGGTCTGAAGCATTATCTGTTCATTTTTCTGTTGCAGCTCGTCGATTGAACGAATATATTCGCCATTACGAACCTCTCTCTTACCCCACTGAAGAGGTCCACCGAGGTCACTTGAGGGCCAAGAGGTCGGTTACCCGCGACAATTCTGTGACTCTGAAGTTTCGTTCGCACGGAAGGGACTTCCACATCCGATTGAAGCGAGATCTGGCTACCTTTAGCAATAACTTAATTATCGAAGGCCCTTCCGGTCAAACGGAAGACCTCGACACCTCACATATTTACCAGGGCCACTTAGTTGGTAAGTTCTAGCTTTGATCGATCGAAAAATATCTTCTTTTACTTACGTGCTTCTACACGATCTCGTTTACATCGAGTCTGCGCTGTCACGGTGATTTTCGAAAATCCCTTTGGCAACAACGCGTATAATAGCGACGGCAGGGAAAATTATAAATAGAAAATGAAATTTCCTCCGTTATATTTATCTTCTTCGTTGGATCGTTTCTACCGATATGACAACCTGAATTAAAAATATCTTCCTCCGGCATTCAGCTAGTTTATAACTCGTCCTTTTGAAAATTGCATAAATATTATATACTCACGGGGAATTCTCGAACAGCGTTTATCCTCTTTCGATAGCTTACTTGCAAGCATTCTAAGATAGAATATTTCATATGTTTTATACTTTTTTTTATTTGTAATATATCGATATCGGAACAGAAAAAGAAGTTTCCAGTGAAAAGATTCTAGAACTGATCGATGAAATTTACAAAGACGTGTCTTTGAGATGAAGGAGTGCAGTGTTAGGTACTTAATATTAGATATATAGTGCATGTGAAAGGAAAGAAATAGTGAGTAGTTATAAAACATGATGCGACACAAAAAATAATTTAATCAGCTGTTCTCTTCTTTCGTCTGCGTTATCCTGGACGTTTTATGCAACATAGTCCGCGTTCCTAAGCCAATCGTGATACCAGGTGTGACACGCAAAAGTGCGTGTACGTACTGGGTGAAACCTTTATTTCCAGTCTAATAATTTACGGGAGTTGGCACAAAGGGGGACATTTTAAATTATGGATTGGTTCGCTTGTTGGAATAGTTTATCTTTCATTTTCGTGCTTGCGATCCAAGCCACCTGGTTACGTCTATATATTTATCGCGGACTGAAAGAAAGAAATATGTATATATCGCTCCCTTGCGACGAAAGCGACAGAATATGAAAAAGGTATGCTTTTCAGGAGAAGCGGTAATCTATTTTTGAAGAAAATTAGATATTGTTTTGTTAATTAAAGAAACAACGCAATTCAAAGTAACTAATTACTTACCTTATCAATTTTGTCCACAATAAGATAAAACTCATAATAAGCAGTAGCAAATCAGGAAGTAACATAATTTCTTTTTATCAGCCAAATCAGCAGTGAAAAAAATTATTTATTTAAAAATCTTGTTATAACTTCTTAAAGAATGAGTTTATTGTTATGTATATATTAACAAATGAATCTTATAATAAAATCTTTTATTATTTCCTTACTGTTCGAATACTTTTGTCCACCATGTATATGTCTAATCTTTTATTTTGATTCTTATGCCAGGATAGAAAAAACTATTTTAAATTTGCTCGCATTCAACGATCAACCAATCACGTAATGTCAATCAATCAGCGATTGTTAGATAATATTTTTCTTGATGGAAATATTTATTCCACTATGTGATAAAAAAAAAAATGGACAATAATCTCGTACAATCTTGATATAATTCTTCATTTTTTAAGAAAATTTAATAATTTATAAAATAAATTTTCTATTTTAATCGAATTTAAAAGAATGTTAGTTAGAAACTTAACATGCACGTAATATATATTTTCCTATTTATCCTCACTTTTAGTTCGATTGTGTTGTTTTCGACATAATCGTATTCTCAAGCTCTTCGAAGGTCAATTTATTTTCCACTTTCTATACCATCGAGATTTTTAATCGTTTTTTTCCCCCATACAATAATAGTATTTTCACATGAAAAATTGATTATGATTGCTATCGCATTGGACGAAAAAGAGAAAAAAAGATTAAAAGTGTCGAGAAAGGAGAAAAAAATAGATCAGTATAGTTTTAGCCCATTTTGATGAATAGAGAAACTAAAAAGGGTATTTCACATTATATTCCCATTTAGTGGGTGACGATAACAAATTATTTTCCAATGAGATATGTATCTGATAAATTTTCGAGCTTGATTTTGTCGAAAACAAAGCATTTTACAAAAAAATTTTATTCTACATGTAGAATAAAATTTTTGCACGTAGAATAACCTCCTATTAATTACTCTTTTCCGTCATGTCTAGAATTCAAGTAGCTTAATAAATTCTCAAGTAAGTGAAGTATGCTTAAATTTTTAAAAAAAATTCGGAAACAAATTTTATCGATTTTCCCGGAAACAAGGACTGAAAAGATTTTACTCTTTCTTTTCAACTCGTTTTTTTTACCTATAATCATTTCCTACTCGGTTGTACCATCAGCACGTCTTGTATATACATTTAAACATATTTCATCGATAAATAAAGTGATTGGAATCTCGATTTTATACAGAATATTTTTCAATTTATTTCAAACTCGCGCGATAGTGCTGACATTTTTCCTTGGGAAAACATCAAGATAGAATAGAAGAGCAATGTAATTTTCATTTTCAATACAATGCAAAATACTGCAACAGAATGCGTCAATGATCGTTAACAATAGTACTGTTTTCATCATAAAAAACGAATATATTGCGTTGAACAACATACGGTAAATCGAAATCGACGGTAATAAATTAAATTTTCGATTTACCGTCGATTATTACCGAAACTATCGATTCGGTTCTACAATACAGTCGCGATGTAATAAAAAACTTACAAGAATATTTGTTAGACTCAAATCGAGATCGAGACTTAATCAATCGAGTCAGGTAAAAAATAAATTACCGATTATTATAACGATGAAATTTTTCCAATAATCTTTAATTAGCAGTTAATAATTACATTTCCAACTTCAATTATTGATCATAAATAACGAATTAAATTCCTACTTTAGTTGCGATGAACGATTAAATTCTTCTAATCGTTAATTGCGATTAGGGATTAAATTCTCATTAACTATTAAGAACTATTAAGTTTTTTTTCAATTGCAATCATCAGTTGGATACCTTATTATCGATTAACTGCTGAAATTCTTTTTCTAGTGAAATTAGTTTTCATATGTCTTCTTGTTCGCGTTTAGAGGTCGAGACACACATATTGAAATAATGATAAAGATAGAAAAATGATAAAGCCTACGTAAGTTCGTGAAAAGTTAAATAATATTAATGCCTAATGCAACGAAATAAAGTCTTTTATTATTGCTTGTTTATTTAATAAATTTTGAAGAAATTCTAAATAAGTTACTTAAACTTACAGTCAGACATACGAGTCGTTCTGTACCTCTTAACGATATAATATAAATTAAGAATATGTTTTATTTTGATTAAATATGTTGATTAAATATGTTAAAATGATGATGCTTTATTGTAGTTTCAAAGTATACCTTCAATTTAAAATTGAAATTATAATCAAATTCAATGTAATAAATAACAATTGATAATTAATGTTTAACGCTATTAATCAATTAAATCAATCGACGATTTTTCGATGATTAATTTTATTTATTTATTAAATCAATCGACGATTAATTTTATTAATCACAAACATCGGTTAATTAAGCTAAAAATTTTAATTGATTAATGCCCAACTCTGATTACCGATGATGTGTGTACATACATATATAAACAATTGAATAATATTTGACGGAACCGAGAACGAAGTGTGAGCGGATCCATAGTGAGAATCGAATTTCGTTCCATAATGCGAATACATACATCTAAATAATTAAATAATTTCATTGTACCGACAGCAGCGTCAACGGATCAATAGCGTGCAATAAAATAAGGAATAAAAATGAAAACATTTTTTATCGCTGTTACTGCTCCAAAAAAAAAAAGAAAGATGAACTTTAGATAGCGTTATTATATTCGTCGAAAAATTTGTCTGAAATATTTCTAGTTGGCGATCATCATTAAATAGAACCATTGTTATTTCTAGGTGAACCTGGCAGTCACGTATTTGGAAGCATCAGCGATGGTGTTTTCCACGGAAAAATCATTTCACCTCGCGGTGGCGCGTGGTATGTGGAGAAAGCGCATTATTACTTTCCGCCGCACGAGATAAATGACACGTTACATTCGGTCATCTATCATGAGAATAACGTCGGCGACCCGTACGCCCATCTTCGAAAAGGTACCTCGACTAACTTTTTTTAATTCGTTGATCTTTTTATGTTCTCTGCTAAATAAACAACATCACGAAGACCATTTGGTCTAGAGAAATGTCAAATCAGATACGTACCAATGATTATGAGAGTGGCCTAAATCATACATTCTTTGTTTCGAGATACTTTGCATTTACACGTATGAAAAAACTATAAAAATATTGGTACTAATAATATTGGTACAATAACACATGACAAAGTATACGATCAAATGTTTGCTCCTGTAATGTAAATGTTTCCTTTGATTGTAAAATTTTATTTGCACCTTATAAGTAATTGTCTTTTTCAAACATTAAATGACCTAAACTACTTTCAATATTAATTGAATGATTTAAAAATGACTTACAATCATTTACATTTTATAATTGTAATTTTTAATTGATTCAAATTTTATTTTTTTGAATAAAATTTTCAATGCTGAGTAATATATTCGTGAAAAATTGGAAACTTTGAATTTAACATCATTATTAGATTAGATTACATTAGATATCAGATGGATTATCTATCTTATAAAACATTTTATATAAAGCTTTATATGGGGCAGTTTTTAAAATCTCATCCACTATGTTTGTAATTAATGGACAGATTTTCCCTTGGTACAATTTATTCTGCTTATTGCTGATCCTTGCAATAGTTGAAAAAAAAATCTTTCTGCACCATTCATTCTACAGAAACTGCTTTCCTTTTACGATATCTACTAATTTATAGTAATGTTTGGATATGTATAAGTAATCCAAGTATAATAAGTATTAGATATGTATAAGTAAAGAAATATAAGTTTCTTTATATTCATTTCTATAAAACCAAAATCACAATTATTTGATAAAAAGAAATGGTCAGATACCAAAAATTTGTAGTCTACTGTTTCAAGACTGCTCTCTTTAGACTGAACAATCTTCCAGTGCAATCTGTGTCAGTGCTACTTTCATATTACGGTTCTGGTTAGTACAAGTATCACTATACCAAAAACATTCTTCAAGAACTATACAAAGAACTTTACTTTATCCAGAAGAGACGAAATAACCATTTCAAGGATTAGAATTGGTCACTTCGAAATGACATACTTTTACGGTTCTATCAAAGGATCCGGCTTCTCCCTAGTGTGATGTGTGCAACGTTGCAATAGAACATTTACTCCTACACTGCACTTTCTATAATAAATACAAATTGGAATCATCGCTTAAGATAACTTAAATGACAAAAATTCAAGACCTATTGGATTACAAATTAATAAGAAATCCAAATTTACCACCTGTTATAATAATGATTCCTCTTTGATGCTTCTCATCATGTTGCCGCTAATTCCCCAGTTGATACATTGAACTCAAATTTAAAGAAAGAAAATAAAAAAAAAAACGTCATTGTGTGCTATTATATATTTTTGTTATATTACTTTAGCGTACCTTGTGATGCTACAATTTCATCCCACACGTACATACTAACATCGTTATTATGAAAAATAATTTCTCAAGAATCAAGTCAGATTTGGTTTGAGAGAAAATAAACATGTGACTTAGGCCATTATCAAAATAAATGTGTTTTGTTTGTTTTGTTTTGTCTACCGATCCCATATGATCTAGTTAAATTTTCTAGTTATTTTCCTAAACTAACTTCACAATATTATGATTTAAATACATTTAACACAAAATATCTACATATAAATTCATTGAATGAAAAACTTTGAATAAAACTTTCCTAATTCAACACTATAAATATATTATGTTATTACGATTAATACGCTTGAAATCATGCAGTACATTATTCGCGATAATTAATTTTAATTATACATCTGCGCGTTTCCATAGTAGATTGAACGTACTATATCTGATAAAATGCAAATCCCGTTCGTCGATTATTAAAAATCTTCATCGGTTTACATGTTCAGAAAGCATAATGAAATTGGTCGAGTGACAAATTTGTTTTGCACGGAAATGTGCAAACAATATCAAAATAAAATCTGGAAATAGCATTGATAATAACATTCACTCTGTGTATAGGTATTACATGATTCGATATTACAAAAAATCAGTCACAATTTTCAACATCTTTCACATTCTTAATAAATTTTAAAAGCCTAAACAGAATTTAATTACGCGGGATTATAATAATTTAATTAGTAATCTAATTTAATTAGTATCTTATCAATTAGTATTGTATTTCACACATTTTTGTACCTATTAATAATTTATTACTTTTCACTATTGAGTGGTTACTGTGGTTCTACATGATAGAATTGCTATTTGTAACGAGCAGTTGAGGGTTGAATGAATGTTTATGCTATTAGAGTATACATTTTCGTTCGAAAGTTTTAGGACACCTTTTCTTTTTAACACTCCAAGTTGGGTCGTTAACGTGCGTAGTGAAATTTCACTCGTAAATTTTTTAAAGCAAATTTTTGTTCTTCCTGAGAAGCCTTTCGAAAGTTTGATTTGAAGAACGATTTTATAATGTAACAAAAGCTTCGTTAATTAATCCAAAATTTTTTTTACATTTCTTGGCAGATTTAGAGGAATAAAAAAATTAGTTTTTTCCTTTACTGTGTTTCAGTATTTATTGTAAATGAAGTTTTTCAATTGCGCGTGTATTCATGGGAATAAGGGAAATTTGTACTCGTACCCTAATTCCAAACTAATAACAGACGAAAATTTTATTAGTAAAATTATATTCTTGCTTAAAAATCTTGGAGCACTTTTTATAATTAATTTAGATAATAAAATTCTTTAATTGCACGTGATACAATTGTTAATATATTAACGCTCGGCAGAATTTTTCTTGTATAAAGTAATTTAATAATACTGGTGAATGATGTAATTTTTCAATTCTTTCAATTTTGAAACAAATGTAGTGCTTGTTCTAAGATTTTTAAATAGGAGTGTAAGTCACAAGTGATTATCAATTTAGTGAATATATCGTTTAGACTTACAGTGACTCTCTATTCGAATACTAAATACTAAAACTATTATAATTTTATAAAAAAGAAATCGTATAATGATAAACTTAGACTTATTTTTAAAGCTAGAAATCTACTAGATAATGCGTAGAAATCGTATAATGATAAACTTAGACTTATTTTTAAAGCTAGAAGTCTTTCAACTATGTAACAAATGGCAAAACGAAGACACTTTTCTTCTCGAAAATGTTATAAATTATCTTAGTGTGTAAAAACATTGAAAAAATTTTTTCGTGATTGAATCTACAATAGATTTGAAGATTGAAACTACTCTTTTATAATGACCTCTCAAAACTTACCGTACGATATTTTTCGCCAATTTATTGGACTTTGAATATCAGATAAAAATGTTACGATTTCTTGCATTTTTATTATATAAACGTAATATTCAAATTTCAATAAAATGACAAGAAAAAAATCATACGTCAAATTCTCGAGAGTCGTTGCAAAGGGAAAGTTTCATGAAAAAAATTTTTTCCATGTTTTGACGCACTATGAGAATTTATAGCATTTTCAAGAAGAAAAATATCTTCGCTTATATTCACTTGATATAAAACCATTTTAAAATAAAATAAACGATGCACTTTAAACATAGAAGCTGCAAACATTAAAATGAGCCCAGGTTTATTATTATATAACTTTTTTTTTTTTGAAAAATTACAACAGTATTTCAATATTTAATGTTCGAATATAAATGGAAGTCACTGTAGATCATTCAAAAATAAAAGATGACATGACAGAACAGTGCCGATGAAATATGCTGGGAAACTTACATACTGTAATCAAAGCAGAAGGGGAAAGCAGAAATTATAAATTATTGAAATGAATATGTATTTAATATGTTTGAATATAATATACATGTAATAATCCGAATTATATATATGTAAAATTCTATATAAATATTGTGTATATAATTCAAATATATTATACGTTCATACAATAATTTTGTATTAATAGAAATTATTATGGAATTACGTTCAAATCTTCGAATTTATCAGAGACACAAAAAATAATTCGTTGAAAATTAAAGTAATCGTGCAAAATAATTCAAATACGATATTACTTAAAGAATGTTTGGAAAGATAGTCACTCTGTTCTGTCATATCCCAACTTGATTTTTGTTACGTAATGTACACGCATACACATTTTTTTGAAATAATGAACTACAAAAAGTGATTAGAGTTTGGACGTGCAGTGGCTAGGGATTAGCTTTTTAACGCGTGATGCGCGAACGAAACTAACCACGTGTTGTCCCTGCTCGTATTTGGAAAATAAAGTTTATCTCTCTAATATATTTTAACTCCTATTTCGCACTTCAAAGTCAATCGAATTAACAAAACGAAATTTTCAAGCTAAATCATTATTATTTACTTTAAATTTCCAAAACATCGTACTGCAACGTAATTAATTAAAATAGAGTGCATTTTGAACACATTATATTAGATCGTTGAATAGATTTGTTTGTGATGCGTTTATGCTCTCTATATATTGCGGTTTGCGAATGTAAAGTTAAGCGAACAAAATAAGTGAGTAAATTTGCACGATTTTGATTGTTATAAAATCGCACGTGAATTTCATAAAGAAAATACGTTAACAACAAAAGCATATGCATCGAAATAAATTTTCATTGTATATTTATTTGTGTAGCATTCTTATCCATCAACATTGCACAGATTACGCGAATAAAAATTATGTTACGGTGCAATAATAGATAATAATGAAGCTTAAGAGAGCAATAAATTGGTAACAAATTATTTATTGAATGATTAATTGCACTTAAATTGAAATAAGCTTGAGAACATTAAACAGTGTTGATCTTTCATAAGATATACATAGTTTTGTAACTAATTTTAATTTGTTATTTTCTGAAAGTAGATAAATACTACATACGTTCGTGTGATTGCAATCCTATTTATACCTATTATACGTTATAACAACTCGATCATAACATAAATTGATTTGTAACACCATGAAATTTTCATCAGTATGGTATCTACGATATTGTCGATGGCAATGATGTGATTAATTAAAAAAGAAAATAATTATCATGAAATCATATAGAAAATAATTTTAATCCTTGTCCGTCCCTTATTTTCTTAACTTAATTTATTCCTTGGTGTCAAAAGTTAATACTTGCGATGAAAAGGTAAATAGTTCAATTTGTAAATTTTTTTATTAACAATAAATGAACTATTTCTCTCTATTTCTATGTATAGATGTTCAATTTCATATTGTGATCTTATCTTTTTTAGTTTTTTTTCTAACGTTATGATCATTTGTTTTCGATTTTCATTTATTATAATTATATTCAAGAGACCTGTACGCATCTTCGAAGAGATGGTAGCTTTAATGTATAATAATGTCTAATGTTTAGTAAGAAATATTTTGTCTGTCAAGAGGCTTCAGAATGAATATTATCTCTAATTTTAACAGTATGTTTTGTTATCAAAAATATTAAAAATATATGTTACATATTTTTAACATTTTATAAAAATAGATGTCACCTCTGTGCTTACATGCTGCAGATATAATATAATAATATAATAATATGAGAAAAATGTATCAAGTTCAAGGATCAATTACAATTATTAGCTTTTCAAGAACTTGGCAATAATTGACATCAGGAATGGAAAGTGCAGCTTCCCATATATTTGGAAATCATGGAAAATTACTCATTTTAGCGATCATTTCGCTTTTATAAATGGTAATTTTCAAGCACCGCTCTGTATCTTTCACTGGATGAATAATATTCTCTGTGCAATTGAACCGTTGTGTTATTAATATTCAGAAAAAACGTTTGGCCATTAGCCCATTCTTCTTTCGTAAATTTTTTTCCATAATTGAATTACCCATTTAAGTACATATTACGACGTAACTTTGTCCCGAAACTAGATTGACTTTTAATATTGAATAATACTCGGGAACAGAAAGACAAACGTTATCCTCTGAATAAGAATTTCCAAGTTACTTCTGTTCGCGTACAATTTTTAAAAATGACCAAATGTCAATATCGCGTTAAGTTATTACTTCAACGAGACCTTAATACCTATTGGTTCGTTTGATCGATTATGTCGATACGAAGATAGTCGCAGGACGCCATCCATCCTACGCTTGTTCAAAGGCTATCAATCCGATAATTAAATTTCCTTTTAAAAAAGATGACGAGTTGCGAATAATAGGTAAAAGTCGGCTAAGAATGTGGACGAAAGAGCTTGGCCGGTAGGAAAGCACGATTCTGAGCACACCGTCTGTAGATCCAACGGGGACAAGTCGCGTCGACGTAATATTTGCAACGGCGCCACACGACCCTGCGTTTACACACTTGGACGGACACCACCCCTTTGCCACGCGATATATACACGGTTTCTCCCTTCCTCGAGTCGACGGACGACAGTTTAGTTGGCGTTTACAAGCCATCCTTAAAGGAGCATCCAGCCGTGTACATACAGTTTTTTAAGCGAATCGCCTTAACAATACACGCCAGCCAGTCTGCGTAACCGGCTCTGAAATCCACCGGTTGTGACACGCGTCGTCACTCCCATAGTTAACAATTTCACATATATACTTGACTTGGTTCACATATATACTTGAGGTTGGTTAATAAAAATATTAATATAAATAAATATGTGTTAACGTTAGAACAACCGTATCGAAATATTCTAAATTATCATCAAGAGTATCTTTGAAGCACTTGTAAAAAAAACGTAAGTCTGAAATCAGTCATATCGATTGTTGTAGGGTTAAAGTTTATTTTAATAAAATTGTACAATTATTTGTAAAACTTCTGCAATGATAGTTCTAACAAACAATACATATTTCTTACACGCAAGATGTAGATATACCCTGGTTAGAGAGCCAAATTCAGTAGTTAGAAGGCTGAAATTCCGGAATATATCGAGTTAAAGTAAGCAACGACGTGTGTATAGTTTGATTTAATCCGATTTAAAACATTCTTTGCTCCCGGAAGAGATGCATGAAATCGACATTGCACGAGTACTTACACGCCTCGGTCATTCGTTTTTAAACTCGTTTCTGCAAACCTATTGTTTCGTTTTCATCTCGTCATTTATTTCGTTGACTTTCTTCTCGGAAGTACTTTACATTGCTCGATCAGAGTCACGCGCGAAGTGTTCAGAGTTGTTACTCAATTCTTCCAAAACATTCGAAATATATAATAGAATTTAACTCTTACGATACTCTTCATCGAAGAGTCTTGCTCCTCTAACCAACTGACCAGTTGTCTGAACTTAGGTTAGGCGAACTAGTCTATTTCAGTTTGAAACCATTCCGCACCCATACAGAGTGATTGCATTTTTCCATCTAAAAGTACACTTGCTATTTGTGATGTCGTCTAAGTAGTCTATTCGGACGCGTATACAGACGAAAGAAATAAGCAATAACCGGATAGAAAGTGTTTGGCCAAGTTCGAATTAGACATCGTACTATGGATACACGAGCAGATTTCACCCCAGTCCGATAACTTCCACCGTGTTTACAGCATTTGTGCAAATAACTGTCGCTTGAATAAACAGTTGCCGTATCGCGTATAATATTTATCGTGCTTCTCGTCCATATTGCGTTTCACGGACAAACTTCCGCCGTCATCTTGCCTGTTTGCGTGTTGGATATAGATACACACACGCGCGCCGTTATGAATCTACAAAATTAATGTCTCCAATGAATTCCCTCAGACTGATTACGTGAAACTGTCCATAAATATATTTCCCTCGCTCTTCTTTTGCAACGGTCAATTATAAAATATTACCTGCATGATGTCACAGCTGCGAAGATGTGCAATAAAAAAGAAAAAAGGAGTAGATTTTCGTTCAAAAATTTTAGTATGAAGTTTTCGGCAACATTGCAGGGATTAAATACATCGTCGGCACGAACTTTCGTACGAATCGTTTTTCAATTGTTTTTGATCGTTCTCGTAATAATGTAGTCCTATAAACTATGAAATAATCTTCTCCTCGTTCAGTCGTTCCTCGATCTACGGTAAATTTGATTAATATTCGGATGTTTAAATATTCGAGCACTAAACATTGAAACTGATAATTTTGTAGAAGAAAAAAAAAATTGTACAATAATAAATTCGAGCTCGTTTTAAAGCTTAAAATCCTCTACTTTCAAAATATGTTATTCATTTGTCACATAACGGGTGGATAAGTACTTTTCTTCTCGAAAAATATTATAACTTATCATAGAATGTAGAGTATCCATTGTAAAAATTCAATCATGAAAGAAATTTTCCAATCTTTTCACATACTGTGACGATCTATAACTTATAATTTTCGAGAAGAAAAGTTCACTATGCCATTCGTTACAGGTGGATTTTAAAATAAAACGAACCTTGAATTTTGAAAGTACAGGTTTCAAGTTTTGCAATTGGCGAAGTTAAGAATATAATTTACCGCCACATCGATCGATTTCACGAAATTATAGCAGTTTAAATTTAAATATTTAGCGTAACTTAATCTGTCAAGTTTCTTTCAGTAATGCTTCTCCCATGAAAAATGTCTCCAATAAAATGTCCTCCTCCTATTGACAGCTGAAGAACGTCTGTATCTTTGCTGGCTCATAATCCTGAACGCTATCGCGTAGGTAGTATCGACAAACCAGGCAAATATCGTGACATCGAAGCACCAAGTCATTAAAACCCGTGGTTCACGGTTAACCCGCCAATAAAACCAGCAACGACCGCTGCAATTATCTTGGATACGAAGATCAACGATATCGCGGGACTTCTACTGTACGAACGCATTAATTGCAAAAAATACAAAGAGAATTTAGGCGAAGGAATGCAACGACGATCTTAATTGGCTATAATATGGGAAAAACAGCTATAAATATTGCAAATCGAACTCGTGCGTGTCGCGGTTTCCTCTGGCCACAAATATCAGCTCTCTCGTTAGCAATACGATTAACGCAAGATTATCGATACTTGGATTACACTTCAATTTGATTACATAGATTGTTGTAATTGACGTTCAGCGAATTTTCCAATTTTTACGCTAAATATGGTGCAACTAATAGCGTAAAAACAATTGGTAATCGTTTATATTAGCGATTCCTCGTCGATTTCAATAGGATTGAAATGTGTTGTTCTGCGGCACGATTCTAATTAATTTTTATCTTTATCGCTGCTCGACTTTAGTTTTCGAGACGTTTATAAAAATTTGTTTCATGATTTTTAATGATCTCAGACTTAATTGATTAGTAGGATCTCCCATAATGTGAGAAATATCCCGCGTCATATGAAGCCAAGAGCGCGAAAAGTTAGAACTAAATAAATAATTTTTTTTTTTTTAATAAAACAGAAAATAATATTCACGAATGATATAAGTGATATAAATCTTCCGCCAAACTTATCTTTTCTGAAGATCTTCGAAGTCATAGCTGAAAAATATTATTTCTTGCTTTTGGCATTAAAAATAGCGAGAAAGATTGCCTTACATATATAAATATATCTTTCAATTACAACTAATTGACTCGTTGTTTATATATGTGTAAATAATATATATTATATTGTAATAAAATTGTTTGTGATTAAAATAATTTTTTTTTTTGAAATAACACAACTAATTCTATATGCTGTCCCATAGTGTACACTTTAAACAAGACCTTTTTGTCAGACAAGAAGTCTTGTTTAATGTTAAACTATGTTCTTTTAAGTCGACAAAAAAACACACACATTTTCTTGTCACAAATGAGTCTTTTTCAGCAATTTTTTATTCGCGTTATATATAGAAATACTGCGTTACGTAGGAGGGTACTGCTATTCGACAATATACTCTTCTTTAATAAGTGGCATTCGAGTCCAACGAATCTTTTTCTTCATTATGAATTGGCATTTGCTTGAATTAGAAAAGTTTCCGGCCGGCAGTATTTTATTCATTTTCATGTAACTTTTGTGTTATGTATTCGGTTTGCGACAAAGTAATAATGGTGTAAGTACTGTGATTGAATATCACTCGGCACTATGATTATAAACAGCCATAACAAGATATTTCACGAGCCTATTCTCTATTTACAGTTATATTCTACTTTCATCCAGGCTTCACCATCTATTAAATTGTTGGTGTTATATACAATGTGTCCCATTTGCAATTATCTCCTAAACCATTCATAACAGAAAAAAAGTTAGTCGCAATAATACTGATTCCTTCGAAGAGATTATAACAGAAACTAGAAATATTCACGTAGTAGCAGATATCGTTCTGTTTGTAAAAAGAACGAGAATTCACTTTGAGTCATGTTCGACGAATTATTCTAAAAGTTTTAATAAGAAATTCTAATATATTCTAATATATTCAATGAAGGTAACCTTAAATGACTTGGGGATACTAACATATTTAAGTCGATAAATTCATCATATTTAAGTTCAACATATTTAAGTCGATAAATAGAACAAGCTACTACTATCTGAATAAAAATATTTTTAACACGAAGGTCACTCTGAAATTAGAGATACATCTAGGCAAGATTTGTGGCTATCATAGGATATCCCTCTCGAAACAAAATAAATTTTACTTGAAACATTTTTTTCTAACGAATAGTTTAAGAGGATTAATTACGTGGATTACTTTATGAGACACCCTATACGAAACTATTTTCTTATTACGAACTGTCTAAAATGAAATTTTATTTATTTGTAAAAATTTATTTGTAACAATTATGATAAATTGATCAACTTTTCAATTCCACGAAAAAATAATGATGCTATAAAACTACATAAAATGTGGGAACGAAATGAAGTCTGATTGGAAAAATTTAATGTTTCCGTGCCACGTAACATGTTATATTAAAAATTGAAACAAAAAACATGTTAAAATGCGATATAATCTAAAAATTGATGAAAATGAATCACGCCAATCCAAAACATTTGCTACTTTATCGGATATCACTTTATGCTGAGATAACAAATTTTTCCACAAAAAAGAATTGTGTTTTATAAATTGAGAAAAATTTACGTGACAATAGTTGAAATTGTCGAGGCAAAGAATTTAAATTTTAATAAAGAACATCTATTTACTGGACAATGGATTTTCGGTAGCTTCGAACAAATGATTAACGTTTTCCAGCCAATTCCGAACAGATTATCTGAAACTTTATTCCATTTAAGAAAAGTGGATGAAACCAGTTATATCGTTTAAAAGAGATTATAAACATTTAATTGACATAAAATGAATTTCAAATGTTGTTCAAAAATATCTGACGTTGTTAACAAGAGCCAAAAACAACATTATGTCGAGCTCAGCTATATTGCTGAATTTTTATTTCGATGAAAGTATGCCTTCGAAGAATAGTTGCATTTTATATATATATATATATATATATATATATATATATATATATATATATATATATAAAATGGCAGACATTCTTCTAATTTTCATTAATAATAACTGAAACTAAAGTTTAATATTATATATTTTTATATTAAACTTAATCCAAACCTAACTTAAATTTAATTTAAAACATAAAACCATTCAAAAAAATATTTTTGCCTAAAACTTGGAAACTACAGCCGCGCGAGTGTAAACTATATAGGCAAAAATCATTCAGAATCATGTCCTCGACGACGTATTCGACGTATTCAGTTCACGAAAATCCGTGAGGAATTGTTAATATAAATAATTATCAGACGATTTACATGTCTTCCGTTATTAAAAAACGTTAGATTTATTTGTTAAGAATAAAATAATTTTTCAGCTACGGTTTTACTGTCTACAATTCCACACGTAGTTTCCACGCATAGAAATTAAACGACAAATACGTTGAACAGTGAAAAAATGGATTTTTATCGAAATGTAAAATATTGATATTGGTATTTTCTTAAAAATATTTTTGGTATTATACTTTTTAGTTTGATTTGGATCATATTTTGGGTATTTCACTACAGTTTTTCTTTTTTAAGGCTTCATTTCATCTACAAAACGGGAGAAATTAATTGAGGAAGATCGAAAAAGTAAAATCGACGTAAAATGAAGTTTCGTTTTTATTTGTTTAGTTTCTCGTATTTTATTTCATTTTTGTTATGTTTTAAGAAAAACGTGAAATTGAGATATTTTTTTATTTCGTAAAAACAAATAGATACATGATATTTCTTTAGTTAATACGTAAATATTGCCTTCGGGAAAATTCCAAATCTAAATGCATAAGCACGAAAGACCCTCTGCTCCCTCATCCCATAAAATATAATATAACGTAACCTATTTATTTTACTAATGTGCTATGTAGAATAGTTTAGCTTTGTTAAGTTAAGCTTTGCGAAGTAGGTATGTTAGGATATTTAAATTAGATTAGGCTAAGTTAGATTATATTTTATGAGATTCATATATTCCTTAAATATTTAGCATAGTTAAGCATAATCTGAAGGATTTCGCAATACTGAAATACGTAAGCCTCTAGCTTCAGTTTTTTTTTTTTTTTATTTAATAAATAACAAAAATTATATGATTTTCTTCGATTGAATGCTTTTTTTAGTGATAAAATAATTTCTAGGGAAACAGATTTAAAAAAAAAAATTGTAATGAAGTGGCAAAGAATTATAATGTAATGGAAATTGGGACAAGTTGAATTGAATTGTTGAACTGTTCATTTATCAAATAATTTTATGGATATTTCGAAAACCAAAAAACCTGAAGGCAATTACGTATAAGAAAAAGATTCTTAGAATGTTGTCCTTTATAATAATATATTCAATGGTATAGTGTGCCTTCTTCCATATATAGGCTGTCCCAGAAACCGAATAATTTTACCAATAGTAAATCATGCTGTAATAAAAATGATTATATCCACTATGGGATGTATAATATACTTTTGATTCATTTGCTTTTTACTTATTTCAAAAAATAGAGAAATAATTTTTTATTTTATATTTTATGTATTTTTTTTTTTATTTGAGTAAATTAAAAATTCAAAGAGGTGCTTAAAATGATCTTCCTCTTATAATTTTCATATAAACTGAAGTACGAAAATAGTTGTATGATATAAGTATAAAAGATATCAATTATAATAAGATTAAGAAATATATTTGTTTATAATCGTAATAATGGTAAACATATATATCGTTAATTCTTTTGATTCTTTTATTTTATTACAATCTTCAAAAAGTGATAGCTAAAATTTGATAAATCACTGTATACTAAATACTAAACCGGAAAAAATACTATGCCGAGAGTAATTACCAATATTTTTCTGCATTAATATAGTATATACGTATATAATATATAAATATATTTTCAGAAGTCAAAAAAAAATACCAATTACTATCGATTTCATACATCAAGCGTTGCAACATTAATCGATATAGTCTTTGTTTTGACGATTTTTATTTATCTATTTTGTTTTACAACTATACTATAGTTTGACAATAAAATCAAATACGATCAAAGAATGTGGAGTCGTCAATGATGATGATTAAGCATTTGAACGAATATTTCTATACATGTAATATTACTGCAGAGAAAGATTATAAACAATAAATTAACACTTTACCGACCGGTAGCCTATTAATCGGCTACTATTTATCGCTATCGGTCGGTAAAGTATCGATATCGTATAATAATATATTTATATATTTTAACACTTTACCGACCGGTAATATCGTATACAAATATATTATTATACGATATTAACATTTTACCGACCGGTAGCCTATTAATCGTCTATTACCGCTATCGGTCGGTAAAGTGTTAAGATTATACAATAAATATAATTTATCTGATGATATTTTTGATTATATATTAATTGATTATTCTTAAATATATATTGTTTTTAGTTATTGAGAAAGCAAAACATGTCTTAATCTTAAAGCACTATATCTGCAATAGTAAATTTCAGTATTATATTGATTTCAACATACGTGTCTAAACGTGTCATAAATTTGTCGACGTAATGACTGAACTGATTTCAAAATCGTGCCAGTTTTAAGCTGAAGCAGCAGCAGTTGAAAAATAACGAGGC
The DNA here is from genome assembly GCA_032399595.1 of Tetragonula carbonaria. Lineage (NCBI taxonomy): Eukaryota > Metazoa > Arthropoda > Insecta > Hymenoptera > Apidae > Tetragonula > Tetragonula carbonaria. The sequence goes on along the minus strand of JAUCRC010000015.1, from coordinate 9,242,198 downwards.
TATAGTTTAGCGGTACGCTAGAGAGAAAATATTAATAAACGAAATCTCGATTCGTAAAAAAACGGTAGAATGTCGTTCGTCGTTCTGATAAGTTTGCTCGTTCGCTCGTCTGGTTAGTACACCGTGTCGTTCGTACACCATGGATAGTGAAAGAGGAAGTATGATTTCACACCCATATGTAGGTGGGTGACCACGTCCTCAAAATAATAGCATCGTCGTTGCGGATGATACGACACCCAAGGGGAAGTGGTTAGAGTTTGTCATTACGTAGCGCATTATGTCCGTGCATCCGCTTTATAGACACAGCTCTCCCTGCATTTCAAAATTACAAGAATAATTAAACTGTACATCGGCACTTCCGCTGCGCATGAAAACACCGAGACACATGTTCGAACCCAATTTCAACTTGTATCCGCTTTTCGAATATATTTCTTACATCAGTGTACGCGTATCGTACGCACACAACGATCTCGATGATGTTTCAGGAACGGTCCCTACATTTTTACGAATCCGATTTTTCTTCATACTTACTTCTCTATTGAAGACACGAATAGTAAGAGATTTGAATTCCACAATCTCTTGAAACCCACAATTTCGAGTTTCCAATCCTATTCGACCTGACTTGATATTTGTTCGCAACGATTCTAGATCCAAAATCAAGCTTCGGAATGAAATTTTAATGATCTCAAGTTCTTGGCGCAAGCCGTCGCTAAATTTATAGTTTAATTCGTTAGATTTCCAACGATTGCTAACCATGCTAAACTTTGATACAACTCGTAGAAAATTTTTTCTTTGCAGATCTATTCGTGTATAACGCACTGAAATAATAAACATATATGCATGATATAAAGGGTAATTCACGTAACTTGCACACCTGAAATAACTTTAATCATGCGTCTAATGAAAAATGATTTAATACAAAAGTTGTATGATTTTAAGGGAAGCAAAATGGCATATCAATTTTTTGTGTGTCTTGGGGGATTTCGAAATTTTCACCTTTATATTTTTTACATTAAACTATGTATTTTTTTCATCATAAATCGAAAGAATATTAAGTTCTAAGTAAAAAAGTATTAACCCACATTGATCCTAATAATAGTTAATTTATCTCGAGGATAAGAATTGCGTGCTATCGTCAGAAAATTCGACAGTATTATTATTTTATATTTGAATGTAAAGCTAGTCGCATTCGGGCAATTCATTCTGTTAGTCGAAATTTTGTTCCGATTATTGAAATGCGTGTATGATTTTTGTAAAAATAGAAGTGTTAAGGCTAAGACTTGTGACATAGATGTGCTGAATTATCGTAAAATATCTCCTTGACTAAAATCAGGTTTAGAACCAATGTGAGTTAGTACTTTTTAGAATTTAATATTCTTTCGATTTACGATGAAAAAAAGATATAGTTTAATTTAAAAAAAAATAGAGACGACTTTGAAAATTTCGAAACCTTTCAACACGCACAAAAAATTAATATGCCATTTTGCCTCCCTTAGGATCATACAACTTTTGTATTAAACAATTTTTCATTAGACGCATAATTAAAGTTATTTCAGGTGTGCGAGTCACGTGAATCATCCTGTACATGATATCTATAATATGTCAGTTTTAAAAGAGGATGGTTAGATATTTTTACGAAAAAAAATTTTGAGAAAAAACTTTTTTAAAGCTATTTTCTAATGTATTACAAGCTCGATAAATGTCGTCATTGCCTAAACTTATTTATACGTTACGTACCAAATATATTAACGTTTTATTATCCTTCGTAGGTGAATCTGGTGGTTGCGGAATCACCGATGACGTGATGGAATGGATGGATAGAGTTCAAAATTCTGCCGAACCGGACGTTTCCCGTCCGGTAACCACAAATGAGAAGAAATTCAAGCCGCAGGTGAAACCGTGGAACGGCGATCAAGAATCACCAGGTCACAAATATTCAAGAGAAGCTAACGAACCTAATCATCGAAGGACGCGGAGAGCAACCAGGCCGAAAGAGGATAATAAAAACACTTGTTCCCTTTTTATTCAAACCGATCCACTTATATGGAGACATATATCGGAACAAGTAAGTTTAGAATATATGTATATATGAAAGTATTTTTATTTTTATTTCAACGAGTTAACTTTAAAACGTATTTGAAATTAATTAATTTCAAGACATATTTTAAGTTCATTCTAATTTTGAGAAAAAATAATCTAAGATGGAAAGCACATTTCTTTATATTTAAGGCAATAACAATCGGCCTATATTTATTTGAATCAACTCATAATCACATAACTCGTTGCATAATTGTCAAATGCTCTGGATACTTACTATTCTCCTATTGTACTTGCGTTCACGTGACTCCATTTCTTCGTATTTCACATCCTCAGCTCGAGAATATATCTTTGTCTTTGCAGCACCTTTAATCGGACATTCTTTTCCGCGCCATTGTAAAAATCTCTTTACATAGAACAAGCTATTGGTCGGCATGTCGCATTAGCAAATGTCGAATAATTGATTTTTTCAATGCTCTCTTCTTTCAGTTACATCACGATGCGGAGAAGACCAGAGAGGAGATACTGTCTCTGATCGCACACCACGTTACTGCTGTGAATTACATCTATAGAGACACTAGGTTTGATGGTAGAATCAAGCACAGAAATATTAAATTCGAAGTGCAACGGATAAAGGTGATTAAATTACTGGATAATTTTTGCGCATATCGCGGATACACGATCTGTCCGTTGCGTTAAAATAATAAATAATACGAATATTATTATTCTGTTCGAATAGATCGATGACGACACAGCGTGCACACCTCAACAAACGTACGGAGAACCAAATCCGTTCTGCATGGAGAACATTGACGTTAGCAACTTTTTAAATTTGCATTCGCTCGGCAACCACGAAGATTTTTGCCTCGCTTATGTGTTCACTTATAGGTACGGATAGAGCGGACTGTTTTAAAATATACATATCGAGAGCTACACTATGAATACAGATTCACTGATTTATATATTATTGACAGAGATTTTACTGGCGGTACACTCGGTCTTGCTTGGGTAGCTTCCGCATCGGGCGCATCCGGTGGTATTTGCGAAAGATACAAAACATACACAGAAACTGTGGGAGGAATGTATCAATCCACCAAAAGATCCTTAAATACCGGGATCATTACTTTTGTTAATTACAATAGCAGAGTACCTCCGAAAGTGTCACAGCTGACGTTGGCCCATGAAATAGGACATAATTTCGGATCACCTGTAAGGATTTATCGTAAATCGAGCTCTGATCATTTGTTATAGCCGTTTGTTTCTACAATATTCCATTACACTTTAATCGCACGTTTTTTTCTTTTTTTTGCAGCACGATTTTCCACCGGAATGTAGACCCGGTGGATTGCACGGAAATTACATTATGTTTGCGTCAGCGACGAGCGGAGATCGACCGAATAATAGTAAATTTTCGAAATGCAGTATTGGCAATATCAGCAACGTCCTAGATGCTATAGAAGACAACAAGAAGAGAAATTGTTTTACCGGTATATACGATGTTAATGGAGATGAAATATGCTTGTATTGATAGAACTGTAAATCATATTTTATTCTTGTGTAGCTTCTGCTGGTGCATTCTGCGGCAATAAGATCGTCGAAGCTGGAGAAGAATGCGACTGTGGATATGATGACGATGAGTGCGTGGATAAGTGTTGCTATCCAAGGCAGGTATCGGAGTTGGACAAGATAAAGAATGAGACGGCGAAAGGTTGCACCAGAAAGTCCGGAACACAATGCAGGTATATGTTTTGATACAGTGCTGGAGATCTATGGCACAGAATGCGTCGACCACTTTTGCGTAATTAGTTCTCACGAGTCTTTTTCTTACAGTCCTAGTCAAGGGCCTTGTTGCTCCAGCGAATCGTGTCAATTCGTTCCTCTCTCTAAAAATGTTCAATGTAAGGCTGAATCGGATTGTAGTTACAATTCAACTTGCAACGGACGGTCCTCTGAGTGTCCTCCGCCGTTGCCAAGAGCTAACAAAACTAGATGTAACGAAGGAACTCAGGTGAAGAAGAAGGCTTTGAAATTTGTCTAGGATATCTAGGATAGGTATTTTGGAAATTATATTTATTTCGCAATTTTGTTCGCAGTTGTGTATCAATGGCGAGTGTACGGGATCGATTTGCCTCGAATGGAATCTAACTGAGTGCTTTTTGACTAGCAACGTAATTCCAAATATCGATAAACGTAAATTATGTGAATTAGCTTGCCAAAATGGAACTGATCCATCGACTTGCCGTAGCACCAGCGAATTTGCACACGTTGTTGGTCTGCCTGAAGGTGGAATTAGCCTTCGACCTGGATCACCTTGTGATAACTTTCAAGTAATAACCTAATTGTATATGTTATATTTCTATGAATTTATATTTATATATATATATATAATTAATAGGAATCGTGCGCTTATTTTAGGGATACTGTGATGTATTTTTGAAGTGTCGAGCGGTTGACGCGGAAGGACCATTAGCCAGATTAAAAAATCTTTTATTCAATAAGGACACATTGCGTACAGTAGCACAATGGATAACTGTAAATATAAATCTCATCTATATTTATCTATTATAATATCTATTGGTCTTTACTTCACAGGATTATACATGTTATATTACTTTAGGAATTCTGGTGGGCAGTATTGTTAATGGGAATAGCCTTTATTATTTTCATGGGCTTATTCATCAAGTGCTGTGCCGTTCATACTCCTTCGAGTAATCCTAAGAAACCACCAGCGAGACGTATTAGCGATACTTTAAGAAGACCGATGAATACTCTAAGAAGAATGGTATATGAAACAACATAAAAAAATAAAATAAAATGATAAAGTACAAGTCATTTTTGTCTAGCTTAAAACGAAAACTGGCGTAATTATATCTTATAGCGACATCCACATGGTGGAGGTGGGGCCGGTCCCAGAAGTATACCTCCCAGACAAAGTCAAGGAGGCCATGGTGCTACTCGCGGTCCCTCTCATGGTTATGGAGAGGGTAGAGGTGCTCAGTATTATCCAAAAGGTAAATTTATATGATAATTTCGATCGCTTTTTGATGCAGCTATCGTTGCTCGAGTTTGATCCTGATAAGTGTTGCTCATTAAAATACATACCATATGTTTGTATATTAGTTGGTAAAATATGGATTAAACTCAAGCTAAGAAGCTTGCTGTTATGTATTTGTCCCTGTGTGATCTGCAACTACATCAATGTTTTTTCCTGTTTGCATTTTCCTCGCATTGATTGACGCGCATCACTACCTGACACTATCGTTCTATGACCTACAGAGGTGAGCTGGGGTGACCTATACTCTATATCCTCGACAGGAGCAAATTCACGAATAAAAACTTGATAAGAGAAACATATTCTACAGATAAATATCGGCGAAGACTTCTAATATGTTCTACAATGTTCTACGACGAGACTGATCGCTGTACATTCTTGTATTTGCTCCTAATCTTCTTTCATAACCATTCGACGAAAGCCATTGTTAAACTTTCATTCGATTGTTCATGTCGAAGTATTTAGTATTTTATTTCGCTTTCGCATCATTCGCATTAATTTCGATGATACTTTTGAGACATATGGCTTTTGTATGATTAGTGGATTTTGGTAGAAGTGGATCTTGGTAGTAACTGGAAAAGAAAAACGCATGATAAATGTAGTTGTCATAAATTTTAGCCATTTTTCCAATTAACAAATTGGATGTAGCAATAGTAACTAATTCCTTACCCTGGTTACAATCGTTGTTTTGTTTGCTTCGATATTTCTTTTCACGATCGAATACTTTTCTAAACCTTAAGCAGGCTATCGCTCGGTTCCCACAGCTAGTGCGCCACCCAGTAACAGCGCCGCATCCAACTACGGCCGGTCCAACCACCCAGAATTGTACGCCGGTGCCTATTCGGGCTCCGGGGGAGGCGGGCGGTCCTCAGCCTACGAGATGAGGCATCACAACAAGGTGTGACGATCTTAGAGAATTACCACGGACGAGGAATAGTCTCGACGTTGCACCGTAAATTGTTCTCTTGTTTAATGCCAAACTGTGAAACGAGCCGATCCAGCCAACATGATATCTCTTGTAATCGAGATCGACGAAGATCGATGGAAGAATACAAAGCGTAATAATTGAGTGCATTTGAAAGTACCAACAATCGCCGATCTACGTTTTCATTTGGATTCAAATAATTCGCGCAAGGGAACTGGTTCGGAATTGTAAATTGACAAAGTGTATTATATAATCAATGGTGATATATTGAGACTTCTCGTTTGACGTTAAGTTTTTGTCGAGCTGACTTTTATCGGCAAGCATTATGAGGACATCAACATTGCACAGAAACGAAATGAACGATAGCGTTGGACGTGACGGATCGTGAAATCGTTAAAAGACTAATATTATACGATTTTCTGTAATTCATCTTTTAAATGTTTTCTGCTGATTCCTCCATGTTGCCATGAGATATTTTTCGCGTCTCGATCGAAATTACAAGGCTTTCAACAATTCTCTCTGTCCGTAAAATTCATTGATACAAATGTCCCGATCGGACCTGTGAAAATTTATTTCTGTGGACAAACAGCTGGATTTAAACAGCAAATATCGCAATACTGAACGCAACGTATTTTTGTCGTTCGATATAAGAGAACATTTATGGCCAAGGTTGCATAGTAGCGTTTATGCCTCGATTTCTTGGTGAAGTCGAATTCTCGCGTGCTTTTCGCTTCGGAAAGCGTATTTTTATACATATATGGAGACTGCTGGTTAGAAGAAGAAGGGAAGTTCAAAGGGAGAACGGAGATGACAATATATATTTGGAATAAGTGTTAGGATGATAACCCGTAATTTTTGAGAAGCTCCCATTGAACGTACCTTGTGCCTTTTAACTTATATGCGATTGTTACATACGTTATTCTATTATAGCGCGATTTTAAAAGACAAACATTTTTTTTATTTTAATGTTCTTCCAAATGGATGTTTTTTACTCAAAGCTTTTAATTATTAGTGTTTTATACAAATATAGGTAAAAATAATTAATAAGTAATGCCAAAATGTTTAATATGATTTCTCTTTTGACGCATTTATACATAAGTTATAGTCTATAAGGTTATTTAATTTAAATCTAAAAATCTTTGTGATTGTACCATCGCTTTCCGCAGCGAACGAGCGCGTTTACCATTACCAAACTACTGCAGGTCATTCACTTGATCTCTACCATTGTAGTATAATAATTAATAATATGTAATATTCTTATACTAATTTTTATTAGCCAATTGAAACAAGCAAAGTTATAAGAGATTATGAATATGAAAGAAAAGTATCAACAAAAAGATTTTTATAACTATATTTCATTAATAATTATTCTGATGAAAATATCAAACAACATCAATTCTTTTATAATTACACTAATTATTAATGATATTATTATGATATTATTCATGATTTGTATTATTATTATTATTATTATTATTATTATTATATTATTATTATTATGGCTATTACTATTATTAATTAGTTATCTATTGCAAATGATAATTTATCTCCGCTATCGCGAATGTTATAAGTTATATTTAAATATGATTTTTAATTTACAATTGTCGGGGGCTGTACCGTAAACGCGCTTTGATGATGCGCATACGGGACCAAAGACGAGCCCTCCTTTTGAAATATAAACGTGTTTTAACATACGTGGGCTCAAGCAGCATATACACTGCTGCATACTCGTATACCACACAGAAAAAGTTCGCCCGTGCCCAACGGCGCAATCGTATTAAATTGTACACGATACATACACTTCCTTTCTCGAAACGCCAAAATGTTATACGTGAACGACTGAATTTTTTTACTCGTCCCTTGTCGAACCTTCTCACGCAAATATTGTCTAGGTTTTCCATGAATTTCTATTCGGGGCAATAATCGAACGTGCAAATATTTATCATCATTATCACTAGTAATATAATAATTGTTATTAACATCCCAATTTTAGCGTTTTTCTTTTATCTAATATTTTTGATAATATCTAGGCTTAGCAATATTTTCAGAATAAAACGTGTTCGTTATTTCTTCTCGTTCTGTATATTATAAGAAATGTCATTATATACCATTCAACGTTATGGCAGCTAGTTTACACAATACATTACAAAAAGACATAGATTTTATTTAGATGATGAGTCAAAAATTTGATATATAGCTATGCAAGACAGAAGGAACATTAACAGGGATGAAGATAAAAAGAAGGAGGTGTCTGTGAAATATCGCAAAAAAATACGAGTTTGCGGATCGTGTGGAAATGTACAATAGTCGCAATGTGATTATAAAAAAAGAGTGGATAATACGAAAGTTGATGCAAAGTATCAGTGAGAAAGAGGAAAGAAACAAGTGTGCAAAGACAAGACATGGAAAGAGAATGGGCGCGAAAAAATAAAGAGAGAGTGTTAAACTATGTACATATATTGATATTTTATATATATATATATAATATATATATATAATTATTATATATATATATATAATTATATATATAATTATATATATATAGACACACCCACACACCCACACACACACACACACACACACACACACGTTCACAAACGATAATTATGTAACCGGATGGTAAAGTGAATACAAAAAAAAAAAATACTTGTTTTTATATCAAATCTGTATTATAGCGAAATATTATCCTGTATTTTGTAATCGGAACGGAAGCTATAAGGATGAGGATCGAATGCCTGTACGTGTGTCTAATCGAGCCCTTAGATTTTTAAGATGATGACTTTTAATGACGATCCAACGTGGACCGGGACGGATCGTTTGACATAAATTATTTAAGAAGTTTTGAAGTTTCTTGCATATAGATGCAACGGGATTCCGTTTGGCCCCATTCGTAATCGCTCGTCCGATCGTTGTAAAAGTTAATTTTTTATTTCTGTATGGTTCGATGATAATAATAATTCATGGTGATCCATGAATTTGAGATTTACTGCCATTCTTAGTAATGCGTAGCAAAAGCGATCGAGTGAGTTTTCAAAGTATGAACGATAATGTTATAAATTTATTCAAAAACGAGAAACGCATTGAAACTAATGTGATGTTAATATCATTTTGATCGTATGTATTATGATATCATATGTTTTGATATTGTTAGATTTTTCGAAAATATCAAATATCGACTGCCATTTAATTAGCAAGCACGGTGCGTAGAAAAGAGATTTTACCCCGTAGACAAATTGATCGATGTTTCAAATATCGTTCATTATTATTCTTGCTTCCATTTCACTGCCATAAAAACGGTTCAAATGACTGAATACAAGATCAAAATAAAAAAAAGAAGAAGAAGAAGAAAGAAAATAGTGTCATTGTTTAGGAAAGAAAAGCCTAAGACGAGCGTAGAATGGGACCAAATATTTTAGTATCTAGTTATCTGACGAAAACGTTGCTTGCTTATTGAGAGAAGTATAAAAATTAAAAAGCAAAAGTACGTTTTCATTCATCATTTGTCTTCGAGAAGTCTCTACTACATTATGCTTAAGCTCATTCGTTTCTGCGCTGTCTGGATTAAGATTGCGTTCTATTATTATCATTGCTAATAATTGTACATCTTGCAACACATTTTACGAAATACATATATATTACAGAAACATAGTTTCTGTGGGGCACGAGCAAAAATTCTGATTAAAATTCGAATATTTGCAAAAATTAACATCTTCGAAGTACCTATCTTAATCCAGGCGTACGTCATTGTGACGCAATGCACACTACTTTATCACTTGTACATAATATTAGTAAGGAAGAAACAAAAAGAAATCGAAGATTATATTTTTTCTATCGATCTAAAAATGTGGTGACCTATCAACATCGTGCATCCAAAATTAGTTTCATCTACGTTAGTTTCATATCCGTTCTGATATGATTTTAGCTAATATAATATGTATATACATACATATGTTGTCTAATTTCACCAAGAACCAGTACATTCTCTGTAAAGGAAGTATTGCTTGGATATCACAAAATCACCAAGTTGCCTTTATGTTTTATGTGCCGTAGTGTTTTATTTCATTTTTAGTTCATACAGACAATTGTAAGCTCTATGTTTGAATTGATATTTTGATATAAGTTCCATTAAGCATGATACTGACCAATCGCCTGAACGTTGCTTCAGACCACCACTCTCTCTTTTCCCCAATGTCTAGAACGTGGCGAGTGTTTTAAGAATATTATAAATAAAAGGAATCTGATTGTGAATCTTTTGTGTTACGTTAATGTGATTATAAAAAAAGAAAAAAACAAAAACATTGTAAAAAACTAAATAAAGCATACATTTTACATTTATACAATGGTATTTTCTACCTTATTACATTTATTAATACAATTAAGGATATCATAATTTTAGAAATACGAATTTTTATGTTATTATTTTCATTACATGTACGTGATATTATTTTTTTAATATAAACAATTGTGTGAGTAATATTCATCAATTAAAAAGTTGTTAAGGAAATTGGAAATTTTGATAAAAAATGGAAAAAATAATATTGGAGAGTTAGAAAAACAATCAAATGTAAACGTATATTCTTAATTTTTAAAACTAATTAATGTTTAGATTTCATCAATTAATGCAATATTTTAAAAAAAATATTCAATTTTTTTCTATCTATTATCTATTACACCATATGAAAGGGAAAAGGTTTTATAACACATATAGATATAGATACAATTTATAGATACTTCTATTTATTTTATAAACTATTAAAAGTTACAATTGTACATTAGAAAATGTAAATTGAATGATACCTATTTTACGAATACGATATATTTATTTCGATTCATAGATAGATAGCATTTTACAATTCACCTGTAATACAAAATGTTCCTTAGATACGAATGACACATAATAGAATACTGAAAAAATGTATTGTTTGTCATCGAATATTCTAAGCCAAGTATCAAATATGAAATGGATGATTGTTCTATACAAAATGCATTGTTTTAACCCTGTTGTTCTCCACGAGTCTATAGGACATAAAATGGATATTCCAGCATTATAATAAATATAGTTTTTACATATTTGATTTTAATATTTAATACAATATTACGTCCTTTTGTGTATTTAATACTTTTTAGAAATGAAGTATTGCAAAAAAAGATATCGAGAGGCTAACCGTGATAAAATGGCGAAGAGAACAGCAAGGATAAAAAAGTTAACGGACATTTTTAATATGAAACAGACTTATCAAATTTAATATAGCTGGAGAATTCGAGTCGAGCGATATAATATATATATATTCTATATATAAATGCTTATAGTATGTGTATGTATATATATATATATAATACAGAATATTTTGCCACGTTTGTTATTTTCTTTTTTTGTTCTTAAACGATCAATGAAAATACTTTTGATTCCATGTTTAATGTAATGGACGTAAAAAAAATTACCCTGAGTGGCAAGTTGAAAACATTTTTTATCTCTATATTTTCTTAATTATGGCTGCGAATGCTCGAGTTTGTATACATCGTGATATGCATTACGTATTAGAGCATATGGGAAGCAGCTTTCTAATAGATCCATCGTTAAAAACGGTGATTCTTGGACTATTTGATCCAACAAAAGATATACGGATTCTCTATTTTTAATCGCTTCTTTGTCTGCTTCTTGACCTAGTCTGAGTAAACTGGATGATGCCAATGCAAGGAATTCTTTCATTCGATCTTCTATATCATTTTGTCCGCAGATAGTGAACAATGCACCGAAAATATTATTTATTGCAGTTGCCATGCAATGTATGTTATTAGAATGACCTTCTAGGGATGCTCGATAAAAAGAATTTTCATTTCGAGCTAACTTAGGAATAGAAACGGCCACGAAAACCATTAACAAACATACGAGTAAATGTTCATCTTCATCTACTTCAGATTTTTGGCTTCTTAATGCTGCTGTTAATGTTGGATCAACTTTGCAAGTTAAACCCGCAGCTGATGTCATTTCAGAAACAACACGCATAGGATCACCAGATGGTAAATGATGTCGAAAATCTAAAATTGAACTTAAAAGGAAAGGTATACGTTCTTCCAAGACATCAACCAATGCAGATTGTGCTAATTGTCTGAAACTTAATATTACACCTATAATTGTAACTCGTTGCAGCACATTATCTACCTGCTGTAATCTTTTGAACTGTTCTTTCATTACTTCTGGTTTATCAAAATTCGTTCGCAATGCAATAAGAACATCTTTGTTGCCAGCAACTAATTTTTTTAGCTGTTGTACTTGACTCGCTATGTGCCACATTAAATTTTCATTCAACATCTTCATACCATATGGTCCGATTAATTCAGCTAATGCTCTCAATTCATTAATATCAGAAAATTCCTCTGCGTTAAAAGGTATTGCTCCCTCTACAGACAAACTAACAAATGCTCTTTGATTGCTAGAATAACAAATATTTCCGGCACTAACACGCCTTAGTAAAACATCTGAATACCATTGCGTATATAAAGCAGCAATAGTTTTATCACCATGGCTATCTAATTCTTGAGTTTGTTGAAGAAGTGCATTATTAAATACACGTGTAATATCTATGTGCACATAGTTTTCAACTGTCTGAAGGACATTCATGTAAGATCTAACACTAACAAATAATTCTGATGGTTTAGCTATTTCACTGGTATCTGAATTGTACATGACCATACCAACAAGTGCTCTGGCAAATCTTGATTCTAAATGTTGATGCAAATATTCTCTTGGTGCAAATGTATATTCCCATACATTAATAGTAGGACAATAATTAATGGCATAACATAACTCTGTTAATGCCATATGAAGTTTATCCATTGTAGTAAGTTCTTCTCTAGTTTTTCTGTAACTTTCTATACCAGGTTTATGAATTTCATACATGTTCTTCTTATTTTTATCTTTTTTCTTTCGATTCACAACTTGAGAGATTAATAATGCACAATGCTTTGGTAATAATTTATCACTCATATTACACTGCTCATCACAAATAGTAGTAATAATATTTTTAGCTTCTTTGGCCATTTCATCCAAAAACATATTAACGACTGATAAACTTCTTTCTCGAATATGATGACGTTCTTCTGGGCATAATTCGTGTGTACAACTTTGAAAATGGCTACATATTAAAGGAAATGCAACGATGTATCTATTTTGAGCAGGAAATTCTAAACACATGTGAAATTGATCTTCAAACACTTTGCTGTAGAAACAAAAGATAGACAAATCAGATGTTTCAACTAACATCTCATCCAAATTATCCACCATTTTGGTATGAAAAACTACAGTATCCATAAAAGATGCTAATTCTCTATTATCAGCTAAATTCATATTACATTTTGCAATAGACATATATGCTTGCAATCTAAACCAATCCAATCGAAATGCTCGAAAATCAAACAATTCATTATCTTCCACTTGTTTCACTGTTAGACCAGCTATCTTTGAACACATATCACTAAGAATCGCTCCTTCATCCTCTGGACAAACTGGAAGATTTTGTATCATTTGATCTAATGCAGGGGCATCAAATCCAGATAAGAACTGCACATAATATCTCTGAAGTACTTGAGAATATTTCTTCACTAATGCTCTTAATTCTTCACAGTGAAACAGTAATTCTGGCAATTGGCGATCCACTAAATCTTCACTTCCCCTTCCTTTACTTTTTCCTTGTGTGGGAGGATTAACACCATGTCGCAAAAGCCATAAAACTTCATCTCTTGCATGAGAGAGTCCCATTAAAACTAAGAGTGCTTTTGGTCCCAAGAGACCAGGTTGGTCAGTTAAAATTAAACCCAATTCTTTCAATGCCGTCCTTAAAAATTTTCTTCTTTCTCTGTGTCTATAACCAGCCTTTTGCACTGCTTGATTATAACATTCTTTTACTTCAGATACTCTTTTACTATATCCTTTTATACTTTCAAAAAATGTTTGTATATACTGATGTATGTAAATAACTTCATCTCTAAACAAAGCAAGTACCCAGCCAGATTCTAATGCTGTGGTCCATAATTTACTTGGCTGTTCCTGATTTAAAAAAGAGTGACACAATGTGAAACCTAAAATAACCCATCTTTCTATTCTATCCAAACTCAAAGTTTCACAGGACATAGTATCTGTTGCTGCTGCCTTAAGTATTTGTCCAGGACTTCCAACAAGGCTTAGTTTTTGATCTGCTCTCCATGTATCTGCAGACAAATTTCTTTCAGGATAAATAGGCCACAATGAGGTAAGAGCAGTCTTTAATAATTTAGAATGAGGAACAAATTCTTCTGAGAGCTTTTTTAACGGGGCATCATAATCCATTATCATTTGCCCCAAACGAGGAAAGCTTGGATCAGATTGACTATGCACCATTTCATGGGCTGCATTAAATAATCCTAAAACTGCTTTGCGATCTTCTACTTGCGATAAAAGAATCATTAAACTGACATATGTAACAACAAGATCCAAATAACCTTTTGTTAAGTCAAAATTTATCGTTATGTCCATATGAACACCGCAAGCATCCATTGTAGTTAAAAGCTCACAAACATTGTCTTTAAAATCGAGTAGATCAACAAAAGTATAATAATACAGAGATAAAGATTTAATTATCTCATTACGAAGATTTGTAATAGTTTGAAGACCTTTAACATCAATATTAGGAAATTTTCTAACAATCATTTTGATAGAAGATTCTAAACTTTTATCCGAAAGGAATCCAGGCTTTGATTTTGCATCACCACATGCCTTTTTTATATTATAAATGCGAGTTAACATTCCAATACCTCTGTCATTTAAAATAGTTAGCTTTTCTGCTAACTTTTGTTGACTAGGTACAATAGGTCGTGCCATGATTATATTATATTATTTTTTACAAGGTCAACATAATTCATTCACCTCTTTGGCTTTAAATGACAGGAGACCCCACCCCTGATGATAATTTACCGGATACGTTTAAAATAGAGAGACTTCGTTCTCCTATAAGAAAAATTGTATATGTTTATCATGTTCGACAAAAGTAATGTTTAACGTTTCGAAAAGCACGCCTTACCTTTCTTACTGTTACATGTTTAATGTGAATCGATGACACCATAGAACGAGATTTCTGTGTACGTTGCGTATTGCGTGAAGTATTACTTTTTTAATAAACAGTGCAGCCAATAGATGCTAGTATTTACTAGTATTTCAAACAGAACAAATCGTTACTAAACCGTGAATGAATTTGAAAGCATACAAAAGTGTTCTTAAACAATAAAAAGTTAATTAAAAAGACTCATTTTGTTTATTGATACAAAAATTGAATATGATATTTATATAAAATACATATAGTGTAACTAGGAATCAATTAACAAGTATACATTGTAGTATATTTGATTAAGAAATAAATCGATGACAAGATAAATAGATAAAAACATACTTTACATATAATTATTTATAAAAATATATAATCAAAATGTTACACTTAACAAATTGTAACTGCTTTCCTAATAATAGCTTAGCTTGATAATAAATGTGTTCGTATATGCATTTCAAAATTCAAATGATATGAAGGAAGAAAGTTGGGAACTGGATTAGATAGATATAATTACAAAAAACCATAGATTAATCCATATATTTATATTTTTCCGAATGAAAATTTGATCGATTGTTTCTGCTGTGCTTCTCAGATCTATGTAAATACATGATTCTAAATGAATATTAATACACATGGCTTTCAATTATGGTTTTAACTATCTATTATATTTTTTAAAACTAATTACTACTTACTATTAGTATTAATGTCCTAATTGCACATTATCACACTCCTTGTTTATGATTGTATGTATGTACACATACAGGATGACTTAGTATTAATCGGAGAGGAAATGATTCTAAATGAAAAAATAAATTGAACAGGAAGAATAACATTTTTCCATATAAGTTTTCGTTTTCCTTAAGAAAATTAAATTTGAAAATTTATCATATAATCGTATTTGAATTTAATTAATTCTAGACTTGATAGAAAAAAATAATTAATGGGAGATTATTCTACGTGTGAAAATAAATCGAAAATGTAAAATGAAATTTTTTTGTAAGATGTTTCGTTTTCGAGAAAATCGAAAATTTATTAAATATAAATATATTAAGACAATTTTTTATTGTGTACTAAGACCTAATTTTCCTAAAACTAACAATCATCTCATATTAACGAGCATTCTATTTAACCATAAAGATTAATTTTTTTTTTAAATCATCTTCCATTTCGGTATTTCTTGAAACTATTGTTTGAGATGAACGTATCATTCCTCTTTTTTCCTTAATTGTTTTCTTTATAATATTTTTTATCTGCACGAATTATTATATCATAGAGATAATGCTGAATCTTATTAAATCATTTTGTAAATCTCGTAGAAATCACGTCGGTCACCAATTTTAGAGGTTTACTTCTTTACAAAATATATTACGAGATTTAACAAGAAACTATAACAATAACTGTTTATTAATATTAATGTTTAATAAAATTTTATAAGACTTTGATTGATTATTAGCAACTGAGAATACAATATATTTTCTATCTTATTTTTTTCTTTTTTCATTTTAAATCGGCATTGTCGCTGTTAAACTCGCTTTTTTAAATACGCACGCAGCCATAACCCCATAACAGGTATATTTTCATTTGCAAAATTATACTGAACACATACATACTGAATTTTTTATAGTTTTGGAAAAATGTAAATCATCCCCAGTTTCAAGACCAGACAATATAGACTATAAAATGATAAAAACATTATCAAATATGGTTTTATATGCATATTAAAAGGAATAATTAATTTTAATGTTTTATACCAAGAATTTACATTCCTTAGGTACACATTTCGAT
Organism: Tetragonula carbonaria; assembly: GCA_032399595.1. Lineage (NCBI taxonomy): Eukaryota > Metazoa > Arthropoda > Insecta > Hymenoptera > Apidae > Tetragonula > Tetragonula carbonaria. The sequence goes on along the minus strand of JAUCRC010000015.1, from coordinate 9,225,319 downwards.
AATATATAATAATCGTACGCATAATCCTACGTACTAATTATTGCCTTGTGTATTCATACATAACATATTTGACACATAGTAATACACGCGCGTGCGTATGTTTATATCAAAATTTTATATAGAATTAAGCAATAGTTTTAAGAAATGTTCAACATAAATATTTATAAACTAAAGCAATAGCTTTATATATAATATATAAAATATATAAAATATGATAGATTTTGTTTATAGAACTTTTTTTGAAGGACATAACATAAGGACATAATTATATACTCCATTACCTTTTTAATAAAATGTTTTATCATTTTTATTCTTTTTAGAAAAATATAAATTTTTTAATAAATTTAGTGTATAAAATGAGTACAAAATATATAAATATTTATATCTCATATGCTACAGTTAAAAATATCACATATCGTGTTCGTCTAGAAACTGTTTTAGAAGTCCATTATTTAATGGAATGATAAGATGTTCAACGCTATCAATATTGCGCTTTATTTTAACTAGCTTATGATCTATAAACTCAGTCAGTTGTGTTCTTAATGCTAAATCTGAACTTACAAGAAATCCTTCACGGGCAGCTCGATACAGATCTTTGAATGCCATTCCTGTTAATAGAAATTTTTATATAATTTAAGTCTAAAACTACATAATTCTATATATAATTGTTTTAATAAATTTGAAATTACCAGTGAAATTAACATTATTACTATCGTTCAACTGATTCTTTGCAAGCAATATGTAGATTGATTTGGCATTTGAAGTTAAAGATAGGAAAACATTATGAAGAGATGATAAAGCAAGAGCACCACTTTGTTGAACTAAGAGTGAGCTTTCATAAGATGTTTCTTCTTGATAAGATAAAAATGTTGTTGTATCCCACCAAAAGAAATTAAATTTAGAATGTTTTGTGTGATCCCATACTATAAATGTAAAATCATATAAAAATTATTAGAAATATAAATAGTAATACCACAAAAATATAATATGAAATTGATCATACATAGCGGGGCATTGATATGATCAATTGATGCTAAAACACAAACATTTGGTATATTTGCAAGACAAGATAATAAATCTTGAGCTTTACTTGAACGTAGCATTATGCCATCTATATTATGTATTAACAAATATAATCTGTTTTTCAGGTTTTTCTTTAAAGCCTTTTCAATAAGATCTATACATTCAGTTGTATTGCTAGGACAATTCAACTCCAATAAATCAATAATTATACCATCCAATATCTAAAAAATGTCATACTATTTTTAACTATTATATTATTTGAATATTTATATCTTAATTTCATTCATATAACTTACATCTTTTGTAGTTAAACTAGGGAAAAATCCATTTATTACTAGTGATGGATGATAAGATATACTTTTATGAAAATTATTAATCAAACATCTTTTTGAACCCAAACCATAAAGCAATACAGTATAACCTTGTCTAAAATACAACAAAGCAATACGTATACTAAATTTTCTTAGAAGCTATATATATTTCTTAAAGCTATATAGATTTCAATATTTTTAGTACTTACTCCATAATAAAGTACCACATGGGAAATAACATAGAATAGTTCCTAGTTAATAAATAAATATTTTTTTTATGTTGTGATGACACATGATTTTGATTTGCTAACAATGTTTCTAATTTTTCCTTCGTTAAACGAGAATTACGTAGATGTTCTAACGTCCGATCAGATGTAATTACCTTTTCTGATTGTGTCACAAAGTATTCATCAGTTTCCATATGCTTTAAAAGTATAAAATGTACAACAGTAATCTATTGTATAATTTGTTATCAACATTCTATTGAAATTCATTATATTATACTTACAAAATCCTTATGAATAATTGAAGGTTTATTTTTCTTATTTATTCTTTTTGGTGTACTCAATAAGTTTGATTGTGATATAAATTTTTGTCTTTGGTTCTTTGTTTTTATTTCATCTTTTTCATCATAGCTAGACTCTACATCTTCGTTATTACTTGTTTCATCTTCAGTATCTTCAGTTGGGTGATAATCACTGGGTTCAGATATACTTTCACTTGAAGTTAATCCAGATTCATATTTTCTTGGAACAATAGGAACTGCATATTTAAAAATAAAAACTATTATTGTAGTACTATATTATTGTTAGATTGACTATTGAAAGAATGTTATATTATTTTAAAATTTTTATACCTTTTGAAATCTTTTGAGCTTTTTTTAATTCTTTGTTATGTACATTTATCTTTTCAATAACAACTTTAGCTACAGGTAATTTATGAGCATTACTAGGTGTACGACATAAATATGCCTTTTTTGTCATGGCATTTTTTTTTCCAGGTGTCTTTAATTTGTATAATGCTTCTCCACTTACATCATCATTTGAAAATAATTCTAATTAAATAATATATATCTTAATATTTAAAAAAAAGAGAAACAAGAAAATCAATGCTAAATATGTTACTGAAAAATTACCAACTGGCTTTTGTACATTTTCCTCTATGTCTTTAAGTTCATTTTCTATTGTATTTACTTTTATTGTATCATCATCTAAATTTTCATCCGAATTGGACGATATATATCGTTTAGGTTTTCTTACTAGAATAAAAATAAGTTATAAAAATAAGTTACTTAACAGTAAATCGCAAATAAATATATCTTCGAAGATTAATATTATCCATTTCTGCATGTACATGCTACCTTGTAATCGAGAAGAGCGTCGTAAATTTCCGGTCGTAGACATTTTGCGCGTATTATAATTTTTTCAAGAAGTAAATACACAACAAAGTTACAACAATGCTTAAAAAATATTTCAATATCCGTAAAATAAGTGCTTTCAAGCAAAATTGATCAATGGTATTAACGAACCTAAAATAACCGCTGTTTTAACTGTATCAAAGTATTACATCTGCTACGCCATCGTACGGAAAATTTTGTTTTAATTGAATAAGTAATATTAGTAACAATTTAGTTATTATTATATTATATATTAATTAATTTATACATTGAAATATTTATTTATATAATTTGTTGTAAGAATTATATAATTTTAAATGAATAAATAACGAATAAAAATATACGTGAAATACAATTATTGTAAACTGTGCTTTAATTTTCTATAGTTATTTGCATTGAAGAATATCCTTAATAACAGTTGAAATATTAAACTATTGCAAAACTTCAAGTGATATATAGAACATTATATGGAACACATGATATAATAAGTTTCAACTTATGAATTAATTGTTTCGTTTTTACGTTTATTGTGATACGATTATTGTACATCGAACTTGTCATTGAAAAAACGTACACACTAATAATACGTGTATGTTTATACATGTTTATATTAGCATCGTGTATTTAAATCTAATTTTCTATCGGGTTTATGTAAATAGTGTGTTGGACAATAGTTCTTTAAAATACAATAAAGAATTATACTTTGTATGTACATGTTGATAGGTTAACAAATTTCATGTGAAGGATTTATAAATTACAAGAAATTTTATAATATATGTAAATGCCATATTACTTTTATTGATAATTAAAGATAATTTGTTTGTTTTATTAAATATGACTGATTTTGATATGGAAGATTCTTTAACTAAGTTAAATACTCAATTGAATAAAAGCATGGTCCTGATGGACGCTATAGAAACTGAAACATCTCAACGAAGAAGTAATAAATCTATAAAGATCAATACAAAAAATCAATGTACCAGCCTGCTTAATAATTTACCTATATCTAGAAAAAGCATTTTGAAAAGACCTGAGAAAAGAAATGTAGTAGAAGCAGAAAATAATGAAGAAACTTTAAGTGAAACAAATGACAGTAGACTATCATTGAATGTGTCTACTGTAAGACCACATAATGTGAATAAAATTTCATCTCTACTTATACTATGTATCTTTGGTGGGTGAGCAAAAGAGTACAAGTCAAACTTTAATCAAATTAACAAAAGTCATTATTTTTAACGAAATGTTGTATATTTTGAAGTACATTGAAATGAGACGTATATTATTAACTTTCATGTCTAAAATTTGCATCGTTTAAATGTTTCGAATGTTTTCCTGTAGGAGTAACAATTTTTTGACTTATACCCCTTTGCAATTAGAAATGTATATTTTGGTTGATCAGTACTATTGTCTCCCAAATTTTTAGTATATATATTATTCTGCTGGTATTGAGATATTAAAGACAGCATCGTAAGAAGGAAGATACATAAAAAAGCTTAGCCTGAGATCATTTATTAATATATAATTTTGATTCTTGATCATTTATTATTTTAGCCAAAAACAAATCTTATTAAACTGTACGTTAAAATAAATAGAATGATATATAATATGTGCTATAAATTTGGAGAGGCAACGGTAAAGTCTTACGTATATTTCTTTACCATAAAATTTTGCTTGAAATTATTTTATAAATTTTATTTTAGATGAGTGATTTAGTACAACAAGAAAACTTAATTGTAGAAACCACAGATACAACATGCGACTTGGATGATTTATCTGATAGTGAAGATATATGGATCATGGATATTCCTGGAACAGTGAGTCATAAGATATTTGAATAAGACAATCACATTAATATAATAAATATTGTACAATTCGCAGGTAAATCCACAAGAACTTAAAGGTCAAACTTTAATATTTGGAGAAAAATCTAAATTTAAAATTAATAAGGAGAAATACTATGCAGTGAATCATGAAGTTAAATGTAATGTTACTTGTGTTTTCCACACTGGCAAAATGAAATCACGATATAAAACTGGTAATATGTTTATATGAAAAGGTTATATATTTATATGATCAGTGACTTTTTTAAACATTTTATATATTTTTTTAATGTAGTTAATATGAAGCCAGCAGGCACAATTACTGTCAGACGAAAACTTTCAAACGTTTCAAAAATTAAACCAATGCTGATAGAAAACTGCAATGTACCATTCCCAAAGAATTTGAGAACACGACATCCATTATTTGGTGTAGATTATAAAGGTAACATCGGTATCGTTCAATAAAGTAATTAATCTAGAAGCAGAAAATGGCAATGGAAAATACAATATTATATATCGTACTTTGCTTAAGCACTATATATTATTGGCAAATTGTATAATACATTAACCATTAAAAATTTTTGCATCCTCGTTTATTTATAAGAAGTTAAGTTAATAGACAGAAATAAATAGAAATAATTTTACCCAGACGAGGCAAATTGTAAAACTAGGTTTTTGTATTTTATAATAAAACGTAACACTTGATTGTAGATTATCATATCAAAATATTATTATGTCCTATATCAATGACAAATGTAACATGAATTTCACATTTAATTGACTTAAATAATTTTAAAGTACAAAAGTAATTTTCGTCCAATGAGAATATCCTATTTTATTCAATGCTAGGGACATTTACTTTTATCCGTTGGCGTTATTATCAAATTATTTCCGAATGCGCGGTAAATATAAAATGAAAGAAATTGTGAACATCAAAATTAATAGGATAGGAAATATATGTTAATTATTTATCTTATATCAACATGAGTAAGAGATTTATCAAATTGAATGAAAGAAAAAGAAAAATTTGCACGAGCATAACAGTGCAATCGAAGTGTGGATCTGACATGCGCTTTTAGAATTCTTTACCTATGCGCCTTTCTTTAAATATGTGCCAGTATATGTCCGTCTCTGCGCAGTCGCAGTGCGCATGCGACCAGATCTAGAAGACTGTACAAAAATTTCCCAGTACAGAAAAGAGATTTGTTAGTGGAAAAGTTGTAACGTAAGTAAACAAGAGCCAAAAAATTTGGATTGACGAATGCGTGAAGATAACTCTAGAATCGACAACGAGAACAGTGGCACGCGGTTCATCTACTATCGAAAACTGTCGAAAAGTTTCCTTGTTATAACGAAGTTAAGGTTAAACGAGTCAGGTATACCCTGTAACCAGTCCAGGGTATTTAGCAACCCCTCTGACGACAAATCATTCAATCCTTTGTGACGTTCGCTGCGAGCCATACTATGTTAATCGTGCTGTATCGCAGTTTTGTCTTCCGTAAACTGAGATATTTGAGTTGGTGCTTTTACTTTAGTTGCATTCAAAGGATCACGGGTCGTTTTCCTTTTTTTCTTTTTTATTCTATCTTTTCTTTTTTTTTTTTTAAATAGGTAGAATAACAGGTATGAGAGATCAGTGAGAGCCTTTTTCTTTCACGCGCAAGATCAAGACAACGACCATTAGCTAAAAAAGGACGAAACGAATGATGGCATCATTCTGTCTTTTTTTTTGCACGTTCATCTCTTTCTCTCGTTCTGTCTTTAGCCTCCTCTCTCTCCTCCTCTCTATTTCTTCCCCTCCCTCTCCCCTCCTTTTTCTCTCCGCCACTCCTTTTCGTTACTTCCATTTCTCATTCTCTCGCTCGGCTTTTCCCCTCTTGAAAATCGTATCGCGAAACATCGAGCCATCGTCCTTGCATATGTGGATAGTTGTATTCAAACCTCCGAGGGATTTACGTGTCATGCCCCACCACGCCGACTTTTCTACGGATTTTCACGTAGGTTTCTGCTATGGCGTAGTACCCTCTCACTCACTCTCTGACGTTTCTTCACTTCTCTCGACGCCACCAACAGCTGTTTCGTCCGATCGTCGCCCTCTCGGATAGTTCGTGTCTCATCGTAAGAGCGACGGAGAAGGAAAGAGAAAGTGAGTGGGAGAGTATAGACGGTGGGCCCTACCGCAAGTTTTTCGTCGTCGTCGTCGTTGTCGTCGTCGTCGTTCTCGACCTTACGTACAAGCTTGTCACTTCTACGTCCACCGTAGGGCACACGAGATTAATTCTGATTTCCTAAAATCCAAAGCGTTGTTTGTTCGTTCAACATTCGTCTGACAGCTCCTGTCAAACAGATCCTTTCTTTCCAATTGTTCGTTAAATCTGTCAGCCAAATAGACTCGCTATTTTCTTATCCTATTTTACACAAGATAGAAATATTCGGTTATAATATTTCGATCCATTTCAACCTCCCCGGTGAAATACTCTTTTGATAAAAAAAAAGAGAAAGAAAGATTTCGTTACGATACATGTTGCGAAGACACTTCTTGTGAATTGACGTGGAATCGTACGAAAACGACTGCTAATACTTGATGAAACATCTGACTCATAACATTCTTGCTGTACGTTTTAATACTTCATACATTTAGTACGTTTTAATCCCATTACTTGTTTCAGATTGTGCAAGAATATTAGTATATAAGAAGTTGCTGGTACAGTCAATTACATAGTGTCAGAATATTGTGGAGAATTCGCACGTATGTACACTAAATTTACATTGATAATGATGTTGCTTCTCAATTGAAATGTACGTTCCGTGCATTTCCAGTGTTGTAATATATATTGTCAAAATATCTGAAAAATTACAATTACGTACTTTTTTTTATGATTGAAGGAGTGTTGAATATTTTGTGTGAAATATTTTTTACTTGTAGGATTTACGGATAAAGGAAATCCTAAACGTACTGTACTGTGTGATATAAAAAGTAGAAAGAAAAATGTCAGTATTGAATCAAAGTGGAGAAGATGCGGTGGAATGTCCTTTGTGTATGGAGCCATTGGAAGTAGATGATTTAAATTTTTTTCCATGCACTTGTGGATATCAAATATGTCGATTTTGCTGGCACAGAATTCGTACAGATGAAAATGGTTTATGTCCTGCCTGTCGGAAGGCCTACTCTGAAAATCCTGCCGATTTTAAACCTCTTAGTATGGAAGAAATTGCAAGGTATGTAATGCTTGTTCTATAATAACATTTCCAGTATCTATATTATAAATAAATAGATACTTATTATTGTATTCATTTTTATTATCAGATTAAAAGCCGAAAAAAGATTAAAAGATCAGCAACGTAAGCAAAGAGTCACAGAAAACCGTAAACATCTAGCAAATGTGAGAGTAGTACAAAAAAATCTAGTATTTGTAGTAGGGTTGCCATTGAGACTTGCGGATGCTGATGTAGGTGGTTAAATTAAGTAAATTGTTTTTGACGAAAATTTGTAATATCTTTATAATAATTAATAATTAATTTTTAGATATTAAAGCGGCATGAATATTTTGGAAAATTCGGTAAAATTCACAAAGTTGTAATAAATCAAAGCACTTCCTATGCAGGGTCTCAAGGTCCTAGTGCTTCAGCTTACGTTACTTATCAAGTAAGTTCTATCTACTTTTATATTGAAAGCTACACTTTCATTTGAATATACATTGTGTATTTTAAAATTATTAGCGTCAAGAAGATGCACTACGTGCTATAGAGGCTGTGAATAATGTTGTTATGGATGGACGGACTATTAAAACGTCACTAGGAACAACAAAGTATTGTTCACATTTTATGCGGAATCAACCTTGTCCGAAACCGGATTGTATGTATTTACACGATCTTGGGGACCAGGAAGCATCATTTACGAAGGAAGAGATGCATCAAGGCAAACATCAAGAATATGAGCGTAAACTTGTGCAATCGTTACATGCGTCGCATGCATCTTCACAACGGTAATTTACTTTAGATTAGAAATTATTAAATTATATTATATTTGGAAGAAAAGATAGCGCAACTCGAAAAATAATTATTTTGTTCAGGAAACCAACACCATCACCGTCAGTGACAGGCAGTATTGTTAGAGAAAATGGAACTTCAAATTCTCAAGCTAAAGAAGCTTGGCCATCGTTACAAACTGGACAGACAAATAGTAAGTCACAAATAAGTATATTTAGCAGCAACGCAATTGTAGATTATCAATTATTGTAATTTTATATTTATAGGTTCACAAACAAATTGTAAAGAATTATCTCCGCCATCACAAACAACATCACAGCAAAACAACATGACAAATGGAAGTAGTACGATAAATCAGCAGAGTCATGTGTTGTCTGGTGGTTCTACGCAACAGCAGAACAATAATAATAAAGGTGAAAATATGAATATACGGAGAGGAAAAAGTAATAGTGAAAGTAAAGCTCAAGCAGCACGAAATAAACACAAAAATTGTCAGAATAAAGAAAAACACAGTACACGGACAACTTCCCGATCGGAATCTAGCTCTATTAGTACACAAAATAATGTACAATCACAAATTAATGGACAAAAGGATATTAGAAATTTTTCATCCGAATCGAATAGTGATGTATTACAAAAATTGGGTAATAAGTGTAAATCGGAACAACAATCGCAACCACAGCAACAGCCACAGCAACCACCATCTCAACAACAATCGCAGCAACAAAGTAACAAAAGATCTAAATTAGTTCAACAACAACAACAATACCAACAATCTCAAGAACTTAAAGTAAACGGAATAGTACAGAACGGAGAGCGCCGACATTCGGATAGTGAAACGGATCAACAACGTGAAGGTAGTACACCAGCTAGTACAATTTCGAGTACGGAAGATTCAAATGTGAATCATCAAGTGGAACATTTAGCAGAATCAAGTGAGGAGAACAGTGGTGCTGCTATTTTGGGTGAGTTCCTTATATTCGTGATCATTTCTATATGTATTGATTTTTTGCTTCTAAAATAAATATAAAAAATATAAAAAAATAGCTAAATTCAATATATAAATATGTGAATATTGACGAATATATAAATATATTCAATATATGAATAAAATGAAACAGAATGATACAAGTTTTTGTTATAATTATTATTAAAAATATATATTAAGAGTTTATGATGAAATTTATGAAATATTTACAAAATTATATTTGCAAATCTCATTTATTGTTTAAGTTCAGAATTTTTTAAGACTAAATTGATTTTATTTGTTTTATGATCATTTGCACGTACAAATTTGTAACATATTAAACTGTATAAATTTTTTGTATTATTTTTTGAAAATGTTTCCAAGTTCTATAAATATATATTTGCAAAAAAAAAAAAAGAAAAATGAAAGAAAGTTTATATTCTTGAACATTAAAGTATGACGTGTAAAATATTTGTAAAAAACCACAAATCATTCTGAATGTGTGCCTATTTCTTATAACACTGTATGTTGTAAACATATGAAACAATAATTTTTGAGCAATGTATAGTATATTGACATGCAAATCTTATGGCTGTCATAATTGTAGAATAGAATTTAAATAGTTATAGATATATGCCAAAATAAAGAGAATTCTTTGAAAAAAAAATAGTAATTGTTTTTTGTGTTTTTATACACACTTGACTTTATCCTTCTTGCAAATTGCATCATTTAGGCATTTATTATATATATATTTAATATTTTATATATATAAAAAAAATAAATATTATAAGTTTCATAAATACTAAATTTAATCTATATATAAATATATATGTATAATATATATTTAATTATATATTATATTTAATATATTATATATTATATGTACATATGAAATGTCTGAAAAATTACTTATTATTTTTACTTTATACAATGGATGTTATTAAATTCATCTTTTTTCTTTTTTTTGTAATTTTTTTATTTAAATATGAGGAAATTTTCTGAACATATATTTTTACATTTTTGAGATTTATTAATGGTGGTAGAGAGAAATATTTGAAACTGTTTATTCTGGCATTTTACACTATTAAAATAATTTAATTGCATCACATATTGTAGAGATTTGTACATATCATCTTTAGGTTCCTCCCCAGCTAGCACAAATTCGTCACAAGGTGCCAATCAACAACCACCACCAGGACTACATAATGGGTCCCAAATACAATTTAATCATCGATCAATCTTTCAGACGGACAATAATAGTTTCTTCAGTTCAAACACTTTTCAGAAAATCTCTACTACCACCTCAGTGCCACCTACTTCTTTGACAGGCATGTTCACAATCTTTTTTTTTTACTGTTGCAGTTTTCACAAATTAATTTTTACTTTAATAATCAAACTTGAATTAAGAACTGATCAAGTTTTTTATAATTGTTTCCTTTTTATGTTCTTTTATATTTTATATGAAATCAAATATGAAAAAATGTTAAAATTTTTTTGGGATGTAGCAAACCTAAATTGGACAACTACAGGCTTAGCTTCTATTCCTGACTCATTACCAATAGTTCAATCTAGTGAAGATTGGCAAGCAGCTTTTGGTTTTCAACCTGAAACTTCACAAACAAATCATGTTGTACAAAAATCCAGCCCTTCTAGTTCGCCAGGAGTAACATTCAATTCTGAGGGTTTTGTAGATGAAGAAGTTTACACCAATCTACAATATACTACTCTATCAGAACCATCTAGTACTTTTACATCAAGTTTGCTTGTTAATTCTCCTGCATCTAAATTCATGGCAGATTTTCAACAAAACTCATTGCAGCAAAGGCTTGCTCTGCAGGTAAATAATTTATGAAATTATTATATACTTTTGTAAATTACTTGAAATACTAAAATATTTCAAATATTATTGAAATATCAAATTGTTATAATTTTTTTGTGTGTTACACATTGATGTGATATAAAATTACATATAAAATTAGACGTTTGATCACAATAATTTAATAACAGAAATATAAATTGTCTTCATATTACTAAACGTAATTAATAATAAAAATAACTATTATTTTTTTCAGGCACAACAAAACCAAGAAAACTGTGAATACATAAAACAAAATGGTCATGCTACTTTGGAAGAAGTTAGAAATCATAAAGAATCTGGTTCAGATTTAAAGGCTGACGATGATTTAGGTTTTGATCCCTTTCATGAAACACAGAAAGCTTTGGCCGAACTTATGGAAAATGAAATGCAAATTCAGCAACAGAGGTTTCAGCAACAACAGCAACAAAGAGAACGAGAAGAGCAAAATAGGGTGCAACATCAACAAAATATTACAAACCTTGGTCAACAACATTTTCCACAGGTAGATTATTTATTTTCCTTGAAAAATTCAATAACTTATTAACACTATTAATTCTTTAAAATAAACACGAGACGTTTTATTATTTGCTTCTTATGTAGGATTGTAGAATTATTTGCTTATTATTATTATGTAGGTTGCCCATATAGCACATTTACAACAACAGGCTCAACATCTGCAGAATCTACAAGTTATTCAACAGTCTCATTCCTTGCTGTCTCGTCTTCCACAAAATTTATTACAAAGTGGTACCCAAAGTTCTGCTCAGAGTACTGTGGCTACTGCCAGTTTGGGACAACGTAGTCGCCTTCCACCACCAGGTTTCCCTGGTTCTACACCAAATCACATGAATTCTTTTGGTCTTGGTATACCGCGACCAGCTCCCACGAACAATGCTCTTTCGGGTTAGTATTTTTGTAATTTCATCAGTAATCTGTGATGATTGTAAACATGTTTTATGTTTATTCTGTTCATTTATACAAAATAATACATATAACAAACTTTTTGTAACTCTTTAAAAAAATGATATGCTTTCTATTATATAATTGGAAATACGAATTAGTATCAAATACTTGTGGCGAGCAATAGTGTTATCCAAGTATAAAAGTGAATTCTTGTGACTTTACAAAAAATCTATATAATATTATACATGAGTCATTCGTCTAGTGTGCTGTTTACAGGAGCACAACCACCACAACAAAATACCTATCTTCCAAATGGAATTTTAAATTCCCAAGGTATATTGTAATAATTAGCATTATTTGAATATTTTCTATCATCTTTATGACTAATGCGTGAAATTTAATTAATATTTAAAACAGGTATTAGTAAATGCGCGGGAGATGCAGTGTATACGCTTAAAGATTGGTGTGATATTAATAATCAACAACAACAACAACAATTTCATCATCAAGCATTACATCAAAAAGGCGGATGGAACAATTTTGGACCTATTGCAGACTGGACTTCGATTGATCCAGCCATTGTTAGTTCTTCTAGGCCTCTTCCATTCCAAACTACTAGTACATGGCAATTTCCACATGTCCATCCTCCACACACTGTATCACACAATGCGCAACAGGTATTAAACTCTTTTCTGATATCTCTTTTATTATACATTATTTTCGAAAATGTAAAACAAATTAAAAAATATATTGCATTTTTTTATGTAAGGAACAACAGAACGCACCAACTCAACATTGGGCAATGCAACCACCTCCAGGTTTTGCTGCACCAGCGACTACAGGACAATTGAGTAATCAACAACCAAGCACAACTGCACAACCGCACACTAAACTTATCTCAGCAGGATCGGAAATCGAAAGTAAGTTCCTCCAGTGAATTCTTTTTATTAAATAAAATAATAAAATGCATTAAATGTCTATATTACAGATCTATAAATAAATACGAATATATGAAGTGTACAACTGACATGATAAAACATCCATGTTGAAAGTCAGCAATCAGAAAAGAAAACTCGACAGTCTGTTACGTACGTTTTCCTGACCCGTATCTATATCTTTGAATTAATTTTATTCTAATATTTTATCCTCATTGGATAAACGAATATTTACCATTAAAAACAAGTATTGAAAAATACAATTTTCATGGATACTTTCGAATATATGCGACGAATATACTCCTATACGTTTTCAACAATATTCTCATATTTAATCAAACTATTTACAAGTCTGGCAATTTTATGATGGTTAAGTTCATGTAGATCAAGATGATATCAAAGGCAATGATCATGATTTAATAACTAACACATTAAATAAAATACTTACGATAATAATTATATTAAATTAAAATTTTTGTGTATATATTACTGGGATCCTAGTAAACAATATTCAAGCGAACATAAGAAATGCTTTTTGTGTAAATAACATTTTCAGGTGGACATACACTAAGCTGAAATTTCACATAATAGAAATCCATAAATTATTATTTTTTTCTGTATTAATATATTTTTTGTTTAAATTTAAAATAGGGTATCATGTTACAAAAGAAAGAAAAACAAATGATACTTACGCGCCTTTTTATTTAAAATATAATGCATACTACCTTTATATTATAAAATGCTTATATACTGGCAATATTAGAACAAATTTTTTAACAGAATATTGTCTGTTTATCTCTTAACAAAGGATTTCTGTTATATATGTATTATAAATATGTATTATTATTGTGAAAATACATAAATAGATACATGCTAATAAAAAAACTAAAATGTAAAAACTCATAAGGAAATTAATTGTTATTGTTGTTTTTTTCTCTTTATTTTTTATCAAGAAGAATCTTAAATTTAAAATCGTAATCAAAAGTCATTAATTCCTGCAACTTGAATCATGATTATCATCTTGAAATTCACATTAGATATGTATTTTTTTTTATCTTTCAGTTTTTTACGTCGAATTGATATTATCATACAGTGTCGACATCAATGTATCTGATAAATATCAATCTCTGATAAATACAATCTCTTATCTCTTCTTCTAGTTTTGAAATATGAAAACTTAAAAACCTATTTGTTTCATGTAATTTATTGAATATGTAACGTCAAAATAGATTATGAAGAGTATACAGAGGATGAACTATGATAGTGGTGCTTTAAAAAAATAAAATGTAAGAAAAAACTTTAATGTGTTCTAAAAATACATACGTCAAAGTTTATGCCAGACGAATATATGATTTATAGCAAATACTTCGTCGCATTTATATAATCAATCAACAATGTATTAAAGATGTTCAAAGGATTGAATTACTTTATAATAATCAGGCATACATAGGATTCAGGAAACGACGAGCAACTGTCAAAATAATAAATATAAACGAGTCAGCGTATTCGAATTTCGAATACAAACAAAATGATTATAATATACGTATAACAAAATATGTCTGAATGATAGTACTATAATACAAAATGTTATCGTCGAATGATTAAATTTTCGTGGCAGATATTAAACATATCTGCTAACTCAACGTGATTACGGAAAACACGATACATATACAAGAGAATGATTGAGATGAAGATATAATTATAACAAATTTAATTGAATTAAGATAATCGAGAAATATACGACATGCGCAAGAAATTAATGAACAAACGCAATTTAATTCATGATACCCTTCCTTTCAAATATCGCTTAGTTTTTCTACTTTCCTATATACTTACCTTCAATTTCATATCTTTGTATTTTTAAATGTATTCAACATTTTTTCTTAAATAATAAAAGAACGTACAATTTGTAAATAATTAGGTTTTTCACGTTAAATTCACATTTATTAAATTCTGATGTACAAATAACAAAATATCACATCCCAATAACATGTATTATATCTTTGTTTATAACTTGTATATAATTGTTGAAGTTCAGTATAATAATGAGAGGTGACATGATGTTAAACTTATTTTACAATTGTAAATATTAAAACATGTAAATATTACAATCAATACTATTTCAACTTCTGCCACGGGTATATTGCTATTAATCGTGTTAAGTGAGAACATTAAATCGTAAAAAATTTGTATCTAGTTACTATTTGCGAATTTCTTAGGCAAGGTATGTTGACAAATCCTTATTATATTGATATTAATATTGAAGATGGATGTATATGTCTCATAACGACTAGTTATATAAAAAATTTAAATCGAAAGTTGTATCTTACCCAGATACTCATGAAAAAACAAACAAAGCAGAATAAACTGCTTTTGAAAAATAAGTTTTTTTTTTAATGATTTAATCCATTTAATTTACATTTTGAAATTATATAACAATATAAATTTGAAATATAGTTCTTTTTAATCTCGTTTCTCATAAAGCTTTAAAATTAAATTTTATATACATATAAATACTGAAGTTTTTTTTTTATACCGTATTTCAGTCGACAGTCGAAAGTTTACAGTGAATAATTATTTCAATATGTTGTATAGCTTCCTTTCATATTGGAAAAATTAATATTATCACTACCGAAAGCTCACAATAGCACAACTGTACATAGTTATATAATGCTAAACACAAAGGTAATACAAACAATTGTATATAGTTATATAACACTAAAAAAACTATAGGAAATATCCGCCGGGTTTTTCAAACTAATCACCGAATCTTTCGGTCTAATATATTCATTAAATTTTTGGTCTGCTCATTTTTCTTTACTTTTCAAACTCTTACGTATCAAGCCCCAGAATGCCTTAGGCTTTAGATTATTTTGAACTGCTGTAAACTTCCATCCCATATGATCACCGCAATATTTACACGTTGCGACAGTCCAGGCGTATCTGTCACGAAATAAGTCCGTATACAAAGTAATTTAATGTAAAAAATAGAAAAATACAATAAAAAATATATTGTTTTAATATACATATATATATATATATATATAAAATTACCCTGGAAACCACGTATAATTTATTGATGGTGGATTATCACTCAGTGCAAGGCCTTGCGCATGATATAAGGTTACGGTTTCATGTATAATCCCAGAAGGATTGCAATAGGTACCCTGCGGACCTTCTTTACTCATTGGAAACATGTGTGATTGCCTTCCAATATAAGAATCGCAATTGCAACAAACAAATATTTTATCCTATGAAAGAAAAGTACGATCTATTAATCACAAAAGTCTAAAATAAACGTACTTAAAAAAAATGTTAACATTTTAAGATTTTAAGATTTATCAATTTTACACACTTCTACTAGATATCTAATTTCTCTTTGTAACCTTGAAATTGCGCAATCGTAATTTAACAAAACAATTCGTTCATTATCATCTAATAACAAATTTTGGGCGACCCAGAATGATAAATCTGCAGGATCCTCTGGTATGCTACTTCCCTCTATAATTAATCAGATAATATTAATTTAAAATGTGCTATAGTTTTATATGAGAATCTTCTACTAATACATACTGCTTTCAATAAATTGCAAACGTTGTCGTATTTTTAATGAAAGTCTTAAAGGATCATATTGTCGGTACACCCAGGCTGGCCAAGGTGTTACTACAGCATCTAAATTTTCTACTTTTTCTTGCTTCTTAAAATCTTCCTCATTTTTTGGATGTATTCGTATATGATCTAATGAAGCTAAACGTTCATCCAAGAATGGTGGTCCAAGCGTTATTTCTGGTAAGACTTGAACATGCGCTGATATTTTATCATAACCCTAAATATAGAAATAGATATGTAAATAGATGTTACTTACTTCAAAAATACATGACTTTACAACCAAATACCCTTGTAACAAGAATCATAACTGTATAAAAATAAAAGGAAATTCATTAAAAAAAAATATTGCTTCGATAGAAAAGAAAATATTTAACTTTTGTATTTGTAATTTCGTTAACTTGTACATTATTATCCTAGCAGCTATTATATTGTATACACATACTGAGATTTATATGAATACCTACCTGAATTATAACTCGGAGAATTTTAAATCTTTGTCTGCCCTTAGCTTTCAAGCGAAAACCTTGATCAGGATCATACATACACTCATAAATCTCTGCAGTTGTACCTATTGGTACCATTTTATCATAACCCAAACATACAACACCCAATGTTCGATCATTTTCAATGCAAGTTCTTATCATATCGATAGTTTGTGCATCAAATACTGTCATTGGCAATGTCTGTCCAGGAAATAACATGACAGATTGTTTCACTAGCAGTGGCAAGTTCACGTAAAGTCCATCATCTAATATTGTTCTTCCTCTAAGTTCTTCTAAATTATGTCCTAAATACTAATAAAATACAATCTCATAATATAAAATAACATCTTTCTTTCTGGATTACAAATAAAACTAAGCACAAACATCATATATTTACAAATATATCTATGAACATGTATTAAAAATTTACAGAATGTGTCGCTGGTAATGTCAAGTCAAAAGTGCTTTCGGTAGAGACAGATGTTTCGTCTGTATTTTCTTCTGAATAGTCCTCCTCAGCATTGTTTTGTCTATTCTCCGGATATTCTGTAAAATAGATATTTTATTTTTTGCTTTCGTTCTTTTAGCTAAAGAGACATTCGCGTATACAAAGAGTTTATATGCAATGATTTAACATGATGATAATATTACACGTATCAGACGTATGACGATATCAAAACCAATGCCGAAAAACAGCATACATGTGGAATTACAAAAATTTGAAAAATATAGTTAATGTAAGATATAGTTAATACAGAAAATGTAACTGTAAACTAAATTGACGAGGAAAGATCTCTACATTTGGAGAAACAATATGTGGAAAACTCGATACATAACCTGTAATTTTTTAAATATTCCAATTCAATATATTTAAATACACACTGTATCAAGAAATATACCTAATTCGTTGTATGTTTCATCATCGTCTATGTTGGCGTCCATTGTCACATCTACCTATTCCTACGAACTTCTGAGATCTCGGAAAATTGTAAACAACTAGTACTTTTTTCAGAAACGTCAAACACGATAAGCCCTCTATCTACAATTTACATATTTACGTAAACGTAAAATACACTTTACAGTTTCCATGAATCAAGCTTTACGTAGAACGTATATCTACACGTTATTTTCTTGTCACTTTAGTCATCATCAAATACCCTTCGATTACCTTAATCAATTACCTTATCAGCAAAATAATTATTTATCGAAGAAATAAAATCGTTTCATTTTATTAAATATGCGTCAAGCTTTTTTTACGCATAAAATTTAGAGTACTGAATACGTAATGATAAAATTATCATATATTTTTTGTATAGTAATATATTTAAAATTAGTAATTTACATATAAATATATTTAAATATACTTATACATTATGAAGTGTTTTACATTGAAAAAATAAGTCTCTAAAAGTTATAACATAGATGAAGTATATGAATAGACCTCGCATACAATACATCTTTTGTACGACGATTTCGGGGTCTTAGGATCTCCTTACCATTTTTGTGTCACGTCTTGTCATATCGATTTATAATTAGTGCAAGTTTTACACCGCAGTACTACTAGTGATGAGAATTAAAATCAAAAAACATGGACAGTGTTGTCACATCTGCTTTGAGAGTTATTTATTGACTTGAACGTGATACTTCATCAATGAACCAATATAACGATTGTTAAACAGCGATTGATGGAAATTGAAATGTAAAATTCATTATATATTTGATTATTTACACCTATTTAATACCTTAAAGGTATCAGGACAAATTGATTGAAATATATTTTTTAACAACATAATTAGGTATGAATTAGACATGATGTTTTTTACTTGTTTCACTGTGTAACTTCAGAGTCTGAATAAATCCTGCAAACTCGATTTTATAAAAACCTAGAAGTATCAAAGAAATGTTTCCACAAATGTTGTTTGGTATAAAGTTATATTAGTTAGTGGTATGAATTATTTTTTGCAGATCGTTCGTTTACGAAATTTCGAAGTTGCTTGTTGAAGACGAATTCAATGATTATTTGTTGTTACAACTCGTTAAAAATTAATAAATTATTGTTTAAAGTTAAACGTAAAATGGCGAAAATAAATTGTACAGCTAGTTATAAGTAATCCCACTGTAAAGTGGAGATTTGTAATTTTCAAAATCATGATTGATCTGATTATGAAAAAAAATTGTTCAGTGATGGAGAAACTTCTCTTTGATAAGATATTCGAATTTTTACAATTTTCAAGAAGAAAAGTATTCTTACTTCTTCACTTGCTTGCATGATACAAAAATGGAAATGTCATTCTTTAAAATGAAATCAAGTTAATTGTTCTACAATTTCTTTTTTTCAACAGAAATTATAACAATTTATATAACGATACTTACAATTTTTTATTTAGTGTGTGAATTTTCGTTCTTTTTTTAAGAATTTTTCATGAATTTTATGTATTTGATTTAGACCAAAGTTTTTTATTTTTTATTCCAAGTTAATATTTCATGCGAGATGCGCGCGTATTGGGTTTAAATTAGTTGAAGACTACAGCGCCAATGGCGAAATACACTTCCCACGATTCTCGAACGATAATCGATACTTCTCATGATCGATTTCTAAACGAGAAGTATGATGGAAAGAAGCACTTTACTCATTCGCAAAGGAGAAAATATTCAGAAAAATAACCTAGAAAGAAGTATTATCCAGGAATTCTCAGATAAAAATTTAAATCAATAGCTGTTAGATTTGTATGTGTTGTGAATTTTTAAAAAATTTTTAAAATTGGCATTTTTGGTTTCAATTCATTAAGATCTACCATTATTAAAAAAGTGTATAATTTTTAGTCCCCTAAAGTAAGATTCAACGAAATAATTATTGCACATAAGTTTCAACAATTAAAAAAATAATAGCATATACAATTAAAAATATAACAATTAAACAATTAAAAAAATAATAGCATATAGAAATTTTAATAGAACATACTACGCTAAAAGTTATTTATTTATAATTTTATACAAAATTTAATTTCAATTCTACCCGGTACAAATATTATAACCTTGTAATTGTCCAACTCATTGCTATACATGTGTACACATTTTATTGTATGCTTTTACACACACACTTCTATTATAACATTTTCTATTTGTTGATTCTTTAACTCCATATACTATTTCCTACGATTCCAATACTAAATTCAACTATAATTTATTAAGAATGTACGTATTTAATAGTTAAAATAATTTTACTACGGGATATAATAAATTTTCTCAGTTTAAAGTATTGACAACATTTCATCAAATATGTGATTATTTTTGTTCTTGTTTAAGAATTTCTCATGAATTTTGTATATTTGATTTAAAAAAACAAGAGTTTTCTATTTTTTATTCCAAGTTATCATTTCGTGCAAAACGCGCGATTACAGTGTCCCAACGTAATATATTTCCTATGATTCTCGAACGTAATGTATATTTTTCACGATCGATTTTTAAGCGAGAACAATGGCGGAAAGAAGCATATTCAGAAGTATTATCGTTCAAAAAAAATATCATCCGGAAGTTCTTAGGTAAAAATTTAAATTTTTGGCTTCAACTCGAAATTGCCAGATAATTAAAAACAGTATATAATTTTTAGTCCCCTGAAATAAAATTTAACCAAATTTCAAATGAAGTTAAAGAAATGATAGCATATTAATGTTTAAACTATGGTAAAAGTTATTAATAATTTTACACCAAAATTTAATTTCAATTCTAACCAAATATTGTAACCTTGCAAACTAACTAACTCAACTAACTAACTAACATCATATATTTATACATATACATTCACACACATTATTTTATTATATTCTTTTACACGCACGCATCCCTATTATAACATTTTCTACTTATTTATTGATTCTTTAACCTCATACTGCGTAGTTCTTAACAATTCTGATGCTAGAAACAATAGTTTATTAAGAATGTACGTATTTAATAGTTAAAATAATAATTTTACTGCGTGATATAATGAAATTGTTCAGTTCTCAAATAAAGCGTAGAATGCCTTGAAATTCAAAGTAAAAGAAAAACAACAACACGATGTTTATGTTCGTCTTAACACTTTACCGACCGGTAGCCTATTAATCGTCTATTACTTACCGCTGCTATTTATCGCTATCGGTCGGTAAAGTATTGATATCGTATAATAATAATATTTATATATTTTAACACTTTACCGACCGATAATATTGTATATTAATATATATAAATATATTATTATACGATATTAACACTTTACCGACCGGTAGCTTATTAATCGTCTATTACTTACCGCTAGTATTTATCGCTATCGGTCGGTAAAGTATTGATATCGTATAATAATAATATTTATATATTTTAACACTTTACCGACCGATAATATCGTATATTAATATATATAAATATATTATTATACGATATTAACACTTTACCGACCGGTAGCTTATTAATCGTCTATTACTTACCGCTAGTATTTATCGCTATCGGTCGGTAAAGTATTGATATCGTATAATAATAATATTTATATATTTTAACACTTTACCGACCGATAATATCGTATATTAATATATATAAATATATTATTATACGATATTAACACTTTACCGACCGGTAGCTTATTAATCGTCTATTACTTACCGCTAGTATTTATCGCTATCGGTCGGTAAAGTATTGATATCGTATAATAATAATATTTATATATTTTAACACTTTACCGACCGATAATATTGTATATTAATATATACAAATATATTATTACACGATATTAACACTTTACCGACCGGTAGCCTATTAATCGTCTATTACTTACCACTACTATTTATCGCTATCGGTCGGTAAAGTGTTAATTATCGTGCCTATTTCGTTCAGGATCCTACTACTTTCTCAATTGAAAGACAAGACGTGTCGCCGACAGTCATGTTCGGCTGTCGAATTTCGCGACAACAATACGTTACTACGTTGTATTAGATTCGTAACTTTTTTTAATCAATCGTCGTGGCGTCGCTTCTTCGATACTCTTTTACTTCCATTTACACATCATTGGTAGTATCATTTAATTAATACGCGTGTGTTTGACGATTCATTCGTATTCGTCAGTATCAAGATAACGAAATCAAGTAAGCTTGAAGCTTTTTTGACGTTGATTTTTCTTCGATCATCGCTTTCACTCTTACAGTTACCAGTACCTTGTCTCGTACGTGTTTTTAATCGAATTCGAAGTTGATTATTCCTTCATTTTTTTCCTTCGTTTCCTTTCATTTGACATATTTATTGTTCTGACTTTTGGTTTCTCTTTGGTGCAGATTATTCCTTGATTATAGTGATAACATAGCATAGCACGCGTAGACGCCACGATCATTAATGAACACTCTGATGAACTTTCACGGAATGTTGGCAACATTTTATTCATTCTAGGTAATATTTCCTATAGGTAATATAGGCTGTATAATTTATGTATATTTGAAATACAACTCACAATACGTAATTTCGTGATTACATGAAGATGAAAGGATGAAAATGGAAAAGATTAAGTCAATTGATATTTTATTTCGAATATAGAGATCGTAGTACTTTGGTTACGTGCTTTCAAATGAATATATATACTTGTATTAGATTATTAAATTCAAAGTTTTTGTACTTCGCTATACTATACTTTGTCACAATATACCGATTCAGAGCAAGATTTCACACGTGTATGATTTTTTAAATACATTTAGCTGTGAAATTTTGAATATTTATAACATGCGACGTGATATATTACTATATATAATATAGATACTTCTTATTCTAATAACTAACATTCAGAATACAATTTCAAAATAATAATAATCGTCTTTCACTTACAGTATTGAGAAATATTTTATAATTTACAATTATCAATATCTTTGATACGTATTCAAGTTTCTTTAATTTCATGTTCTAGAAAAATAGCAGTGTTTTCTAAATGAACGTACACTTTGCTCTTTCTCTTCTAATTAGTTTTATTTTTAGAAAACTTTTGTGACCGCGCGCAATGCGATCGATTGAATCAGCGTTTGTTGCGCAATATTTTAATATTTTTCTGAGCAAAATAGCTGTCGTTAAATTAGATTATTAATTTATTTAAATTATAATTCGCGAAATTAGAGTCAATGAGTCCGCCGATTGTTACTTAAACGCGCGTGTTGATAGTCTTTTATTTTTTCTTTTTTTACATTTTTTCTTACATTGTTCAATATTCGTTTTTTCGATATACCAGAGTCAGTGCTCGATAAGAGGATAACGTCTCGCCAAGAGATTAAGATCGTAAGTAATTTTATACATTGCACTTCAATTTGCTCAATTTTTATTCAATTTGACAAAAAAAGTTTTATTACAAACGCTTCACAGCGTCAACTTTTTGATATATTTTGGTGAAAATGCAACGATGGCTACAAAGCCAAGAATCTTTCATTATCTCGAATTTAAGATTCTGCTTTTTTAAGTACAAATTCCAATTCCTTTATGTTTTGTTCTCTAATGTGTAATTCTACGATGCTTCAAAAGCGAAGAATGTAAGTACTTTAGCACATTAGTACTCGAATTAATTCTTCTCTACAGTTCCCTTTCCATTGAAGTCTAATATAAAATTATAACTACAAAATAAAAGCATTTCAAATCATCAGAGTACCAATTTTTATCATTGTTAAAATTTAAATTTCCACAAATAACACCGTGTCTTTATGCTTTTCAAAAAATTTTTCATGGCGTTCACTTCTACCATGGGATTCTCTGTGACATCTGTTTGACGACTTTTCTTGATTTAGTGCAGATGATGTTCTTCGCAGTGAGACGCATGCATTTTTATTCCTCTGGTCATTCAATCACGTCGTGGGATGAAAAGTCCGAATCGGCACGAGTTTATACGTAGAATTTTTCAAACATAGAGCGATTAGAATACGCTTATTTTCTGGCATGCGTATATTTAATTATAAGTAGGTAGGGCCGGACAGTGGTCGCGTGAGTGCATTTTCGCGTGTTCAATCTGTTTCAGGAAATCTAATTTGAAAAAGTTATTCGAGTAACAGTAAAATTGATGCAAACGAAGCATGTCGCTTGTTTCTTGCTTTACTCTTCGATTTTTCGAATGTAATATTGCGGTCGCAATCGCGGATTGGTCGCGAGTAGGTTTCGAAACAAACGTTTATGTAGGTATTGCTCGAGCATGCACATGCGAATGGACAACGATCACTATGATCGATAGTCGTCCATGTGTATTGAGGTCAGTTTCCGCCGTTTATTTCACCTTTCTGTGTTATTTTTGTAATTAGAAAAACTCGAGCTAGATGTAAGTTTCGAAAAAAGAAGAGGCTAAAAGCCGGAAATTGGCTTCCACGAAGAGGATCGCAATAAATAACTTCTCATCCTCTGGATCATTTAAATCATTTCAGAGCATTCTTGGTAGGTCATTCTTGTTACTAGTTTGTCACTATGTTCTTCAGTATTTGTAGTTTTATTATTTTTCTTCTCCAGCCTTTTCTTCATCATCGTTCATCTTCATTTTCGGCAAATCGCGGTTTCTGTGTAATTTTAAAGCTTTGTTAGTGTTGCGAGAAACTGATTACGGTTTAAATTATAGTCGCGAAGAAATGATAGTCATGTTTGCTTTAGAATTGCGAATTATGATACGCGATTGTTTTTTTTGTTTGAGACAATAATTTTCATAATTGTCGTACAATTAGTTCTATGTGAAATTATCTTGCTTTCTATCGTTTCAAGTTATATTATAGAATCATTACTTTGAATTAATTTTAGAATATTCAAAGGAGTTTTTCTTTACAGTAGCCTTTGTATTCTTAATAATAATTTTCACTGAATTTGGTTTCAGAGTTGTTGCGATATTATTTCATCACGATTTTCAATTACTTTTACTCTTAGTGTTGCAATAATAAATGATCGCGTTCTTTTGAAGCAGCGTTTACAAAATGCCTAAATTCTTCCACTGAATTAGTGGAAAGTTGTTTCTGCTCTTGGATCACCTGATGCAGTTATAAAAGCTATACAGAAGTGGTCATTCATCAGCAACTTCCAGTATGGTTGCACTGGACGCGTCGCAATTAGTGTTATGTATTTCTAAGTATAACACGCTTCCTGTTTGATTTTGAAAATTTCCTGTTTCACAATTAATGTTTTGCAACGCTAATTCACAATTAGTGAAACAAGATATGGCAAAACAAGATATGGTTTGTTGCTTGGATTTATGTCGAATGTAGATTTCGAACAATAGCCCTTCTGGTTACTGTATTGAATAGGAAATTTTTTATTAGTAGCTCTTCTGGCTAATGTTTTAGATTTTTTTTGTTAGTAGCCCTAGGTTTTGTGTTGTGTTAAGGTTTTTTTTTCTTTACCATTGTATTTATTACTGAAAATACTACTAAAATATATATTTTTTATTTTAATATATTTTATTTTAATATATATTCTTTATTAGTTATAATTTTGTTAAATTTTAATATATTGTATAATTTTAATATATTCACGTGTATGAAAGTGTAACTAATTTCATTGTCATATATAAAATAAAATGAGAAAAGTATATATAAAAGTATATAAGTATAGTAATAAAGTTAATTGCAACAATTAAATATTCAAATAACAATTAAATTGGTAGTATAATATTCGTAAAATATTAGCTTATTTTGAAATATGAGTTAATATCCAATTTATTATTATTGGAGTCAATAATGGTTGTTTGTTATCAAAGTTATTTCCTTATTATTTTCTTTTATTTTCTCTATTCTAAATGTTTCAACAATTAGAATATTTTATAAATGTTCTAAATGTTTCAACAAGTAGAATATTTTATAAATATTCTAATTTCGCATACGTAAATCTAAGTTTATTCGCGATCGTTGTTTATTTGCAACAAAAATCTTACAATAAACATATTTTACCAATTCTTTCTATTCTCCGTGTTACATAACGAGTAAATAAAAGTTGAAAAATAAATCAAAATGTGATTTTAATCGAATTTTCTTTCATCTTTGTATCAAAGTAATCTTGTAATCAAAGATAAATTTTCAATTTTTGGCTTATTCAGTCT
This sequence comes from Tetragonula carbonaria, assembly GCA_032399595.1. Lineage (NCBI taxonomy): Eukaryota > Metazoa > Arthropoda > Insecta > Hymenoptera > Apidae > Tetragonula > Tetragonula carbonaria. The sequence goes on along the minus strand of JAUCRC010000015.1, from coordinate 9,198,970 downwards.
AATTTCAATCCAATCATTAGAGTTTCTTGCTTTCAATTTTCATAATTTTGAGCAAAAATATAATTTAGTTCAGTTAATAAAATATAATTACGAAATAATAGAAAATAATGAAAATAATGATAATTTTTTTTGCGTATGTAATAATATGTCTTCATTGCAGATCTTTTTATTTTAAGCTTGTTTCAGATATTAACTTACAGAGAATATTAGTTACAGAAAATATACAGAGATATATACACTAAAGGTTTAGAAACATGAAATATGAATGAAAAATGTGACTAAGTAACTTGTAAGTGGAAAAAATTGTTAAATTTGTAACAGGTACAAATTATAGAATCAATCGAAGAAGACTTTAGCGTATCACTCTCGGTGATTTAACACTGTAATGGGTTTTATATTTTTAACGCATTCGCTATTTGACCAACTTCGATCGTTTTATTTGTAGTTTAGAGATGGTTCCCCAACTCACTTAAATGTTGTTTAAATGTACTAAAAAATCAGTGGTTTTTTACTATGTCGTTTTTGTGGTTTTCGTTTCGTCGTCTGAAATATAACCGTTGTATATTACTTTGTACATACTTCGTATAATCATTTAGTCTGACTTGTTTGTTGTGTAATCCATGGAATATAATTATATACATTAACATATACACCAGGAACATTACTAGCTGCACAACCAATACCCCATGTAACCAAACCAACCACCTGCCACTGGTTACCAGACTGACACACCAACGGTGAACCACCATCACCCTAAGAGAATTTTAATCAAAATAAGTGCTAATAAAATATAAGTAAAAGAAATTTATAAAATTTATATCATCATCTAAATAATACAAACAATAACTAAAAATCAAATTTTAACATCGTAACACTTACCGTACATGCATCTTTTCCTTGTTCCCCTCCTGCACATATGAAGCTGCTTTTATTTAGCATAAAGTATTGGCCAAGTCTAGTTTTTCGGAGAGCACTTTCGCAGCTTGATTGATCAATAATTGGTACATCTACTTCTTTCATTATACTTTGATATTTGCCATTTGTGCCAAATGCATCCTTTCCCCAACCTGATACCCAACATCTTAAAGAATAAAAATATATAAAGTTATGATAATTGAATAAAAACTCACGCGTGATGTTCAATGTAAATTTCCTGCTTACCTTGTAGAAGCTGCGGGTAATCCTGTTGGCAGACACGCAGTGTTTATGTTGAGACTGCTCGCAACTGGAACAGTACCGCTCAAAACTAATATTGCTATGTCATTTTGAAGATTGGCAGAATTATATCCAGAGTGTATAGATATTTTTTTAATTGAATATTCTTTCTCTGGATAAGCCTCAGTAGAGGATTGCACATCCCACTCCCCCAGTTTCACTTTGAGCCCGCTATTTCTACAAAAAAGATATATTTGTTCTCGCTTAATTGATCTTATTAAAAAGCAAAATATAAAAGAAACAAAGACGAATAAATAATATCCATATTTCGGGAATTAAAGTAAAATATAAGTTTAAATTATTTACGTGTAAGATGCTACTTTGTGAGCGACAGTTAACACATGATTTGGGGTAATAAGTACGCCTGAACCAACATAAGCATCGTTAGGTGTTAAAAGTAAAGCTTGCCAAGGATATGCACCATAACTGGCTTGACCTTGAGGATGTGCAGATTCCGGAATTTTTCTGATACCACAACTATAATCGATCAGATCTTCCGAACAGCAATATACTTGTCCAGCGGAACAATTCGAAACCTCGTATAATTAGAAATGAAACAATGTATTTTTTGAAAAAGTTACTAAAGTGTTGAGTAAATTATTTATACGTACATTATTAACAATTCGAATATCGATTCCCGTATTGGTGTTCGTATTGGTATTCGTATATGGACAGTTGTTCTTTGGAACGCAACACGAATTGCTAATCAAAGCGCCGCTTTGACCTTAAATATAAAATCTTTAAAAGTTTGTAACAAAATACTCAACTTAAACAGTTTCTTTGCAGAATAAGTAATTTTTCAAAAAATTTCAAAATTAAATTTACATTTATGTCGATCAAAGTTATCAATTCAAAAAACAATCGGAAATACATTTCGGTGATATTTCATCGTATTTTGTTTTTGCCAAGTATTATACTATAAATTTTATATTAAAGAAATATGTTCGATATAAATGTATTTTCTTTCGTTTAAAGAGAAAACTACAGAATAATAAATAAAATCAGAAGTAAAATTTTTAAAAAAAATTTACGGTGAGATCAGTAATTGAAATATTTCTTTTTACCGCGAAAACGATTAAAAATGATTTAAATTTCTCGATTTTTTCAAAAATTTTTCACATACTTGATGACACAGTTGTGGCACTGCCAAAGGATATCGCACTTCGTACGGGATTTCTTAAAGTGCTTGCGATAAAGAAGACTGCAAATAGTATACGTGACATGATTGAATATCAGGAAATAATTTTCTCTGTGCATAAAACGCGCGGAGTTGAAGAAGACCAAAGTTTCGAGTCGACAAGCCTCCGATTTATATACAACGACGACACCTTGCAATGCGTTTTACAAAAGCACATTAACTCGTACATTCTTTTGGAACGAAAATAACGTGCGACCTTTCACAGATAGAGAAGCAACAGTCTTTTGCACGTAAATTGCGAAATAATTTGCCGTAAATTGCTTCCGATCATAATTACACCTTCATTTACGTATGGCATGGAATGTCGCAGTGTTACTCACTTTTTATAATAAAGTGTTCAAAGTGGAACAAGAGGCAAAATTAAGTATTCTCCGAGATGAAGAAGGTCAACAATAATTACTGGTTCCCGGTATCTGGTTCTATGATTCATATCATAATTACATTGGTGGTTTTTCCCTTTAATTTTCTTTTTTATATTCTGGTTCTAACGATGTTTCGAAACGTAATAAAAAATTTTTGTAGTAAACTTACAAACGTGTGAATTATGACTAACAACTATATTTCTATTTATTAGCGTGAAAATCAAATTATTTCATATTAACGCTTTCTGAAGGTTAAACGTAAGGTTGAACGTATCTTTGCGTTTAATTCATGATTAACTAAATCATGTTAGTTAATTCGAAATGTTTTAAAAATAAAATGTTCCAATGAATCAATGAACTACTTTCACAACACGAGAGTAATTTTAAATAATAAGACGTACTCAAATAAGAGATGTTAATTATAATAATCAAAGAAAATGAGAAGAAATATTTTTATGAATGATGGTAATATAAATAATAAGTCTGCATCATTCGCTTTATTTATACATCAAATTGCTACATTCCTTCAATTTGAAAGTAGTATTCTCACAATTTATCGTCAGTTCTCTCTCTCTCTCGCATATACACACGCATACACACATACATTCTTTCTCTTTGCTTTTCACGCTTTCTTGTTTGTCTCTCTCTCTCTCAAAAGCGTAGAACACTTAAAATGTTATTGCTCGCCTAGTCATCAATTCAGCGAGATACTAAGCACGTCTGAACTAACACGAGGACGTAAATATACGAAGATTGATCGATATTGCGAAAATTAAAGGCATAAATTTTGAAAAATTCACAATGAAAATCACTTCTGGTATTCAGTCCATAAATTACGTATTACCAGAGAAGAAGATTACTTTTCAATGTAAATTCGTAGAAATTACCTAATGTGGTCGCAGTAAAGAGTGGTGCACAAGTGGTGCGATACTTGTATGCAAAAAATTCTCTCGCAAAACGAATTTATCCAGAATCCACTTTTTGCACCGTCTGATCCTCTCGTTACGTCTACAAAATGCAGTAAAAAAAACTGCCCTTTTCTGCTATAGAAACAGAAATTCAAGTTTTGTAAGACAAGATCAAGACCAGATAAGATCACGACTTAAACTTTAAACATATTTAAAAATTCATATAAAATCAGAATTAATAGCTTCCTAACTAAGTTGGTACTTGACGGACAATGCCTAAGAGGTAGTATCAATTTTTTCTTGTTACATTTGCACTGATTACAGCACAATCAGTTTTTCCGACTTCCGCGTCTCTTCATAGAAGATGTACATTGAGGACAGTACCACTTTCCTTTTGGAGGTGCAGTGATACCCACACATGGATAATGAAACCATTCGAAAGGACACTGTAAAAAACAGTAACAAGAGAAAAATATTTAATATAAGTATAAATATGACTTGACTTGATTTCACGTGGAAAGATAAGGAAGAAAAATTTAGCTTACATCTGAATTGTCACATGCAACCATGTCACCGTAAGATACTTGGTTACATATGCAATATCTTGGTTCATTTGGATCATAAGTCCAATCTGGATTATCTGAATCTACGACTTGTGTATTTGTAGTTACAACTGGAGGTGATACGGGTTGTTGAACAGAGGCAGCGACTACACTCGAACTTGGGACAGCAGTTGTTACTTTCCTAAAATGAGCAATAACAGTCACTCAAAGTATAAGCGAAAAGGTGAAAATTTTCACGAACATTGCAGAGGTCTTCCAGTAGATACATACTTTTTATGCTTTTTAGTTGTTTCCTGTTGTATAGCTGCAATAGCAGTCTGGGCAGCGCCAGCTAATTCTCTACTAAATTCGGCTGCATGTACACCACCAGTGTTGATGGCCTCGTAACTAGCTTTTAAACTAGCAGTACGTCTGCCTTGCTGCATTTGCTGCGTCGCAGCAATTGCTTGCGATGCTGCAGCTGCTATAGCATTTCCACCAGCTCCTATGTGACCGAGATTATAACTCACAGAACCGACGGAATTTGCAATTGCTGTAGGAGTAGATGGCACGCTAGTCGCGGCAATAATTGGTCCTGAATTTGCAGAAGCCGGTCGCGATTCAGGAAGACTTGGAGAAATTTTTTCTATAGCTAAGCGTTTTTCTATCGATGTCGATGACGCGTTCGAATCTCTCCTTTTTTCTGTTCGAGCTACGCAAATTTTTATTACGATTTTTAATTTATTAGAATTTCTTATTATTTCTCGCATTGAATAAAATGTAATTAAAGCAAGGAAATACTTACAATGACTATGATTGTCTCGTGACCTACTGGATGTTGTAAAGCTATATCGATTCTCTTTTTGGCTACTATTCGTAGGTGGTTGATCTAGTTCCAATGACCTTTTTTCCAATATTTCGGTAATACCTTTATTATCTGCTTCTAGTTCCATTTTAAATTTGTGCAATTCCTGGTCTAATCTTCTCAAATATCTATCTACTAAATCATACATCTGATTAGCTAAATGCACTTTCTCATCGGCATCTTCCAGAGTTTTGTAATACTCTCTTCTAATGACTTCATATTCTGCTTCCTTTTCACTAGGTTTCATCTTCTTTGCATTTGCAAAGAAAATCTTTACTTTTTTTTCTAAACTGTCCATTGAATCTGTAACAATTGGAGAATTTATTAATACAATTCATAAATAACAAACATATATATTGTGCGACAGACTGTACATACTCTGTACACCTAAGTCCATTTCTCTCATTTCTGTAAACCGGTCTCTTAATTCTTGTGGTAGATGCTCGATCACTGAAAACCATAAAAGGGAAAGGTTAACATAACCAAACAAAACCAAAATGAAAGAGATCAAATATTAGAGAATAAACAGCATTTATCTAATTAACATCATAATTACAATGTTCGCATTTTATTCACATCTATTATAAGCAAAGGTTTAACTCCAAAATATAATGGATAGAGTAGGGAAGCTATACACTATTTAGAAAACATGTAACTAACCTCAAATTTACAGAGAACAGTATGTCAAGTAATTGCTCGTATTCTGAGATATTTCATTCGAATAGTGAAATAAAAGGCAACATTTAAACGATTATACATAATAACGCAATATCTATTGAGATATTCGCTTTGAGAAACATTTCTGATGTTTGTGCAAGAGAGTATATTCGGAAAAGTTAGTAACTTTCTTGAGAAGCTGGGTAAGCAGAGCGTGCCTCGTTTTTACGTACTTTCGACATAATCTTCCAAGTAAAGCATCCTTTCGTGCTGGCGCTTCGTTGCCTGGTGCTTAATTTACAATTATTTACAATTTATTAAAGATGAGTGCTTGCCGCCGTGGCAAAATTAACGAAAATTGTAGCACTCGATCGGAAGCGTGTTTACGGCGGCCAAATCCCTTGTTGTACCCACATTTTCATGTTAGTAGTGTAAATGATGCGAATCTATGAACGATTCGTGTGAAATGTCGTAGGAAAAATATCATTTTCACGATTATAAATGGCCCAGTAATTAATGGATTCTTAAAAGTGTTATTTATTTCAGTATTATTACTGGCCAGTTATCTATTCCTCGTAATCCGCCATCTTAACCTAACGTTCAGAGGTGTGTTTATGTGATTCTGTGCCCCGTGTACAATATGTATTTCACATTTTTGTTTTTCAATGAAACATATCTTCCGATTTAAACTTTAAATATTCCTTTTTATCAAGCCAGTTTTATGATTATATTAACTTTGTTTTTTGAATTTGATCTCATTTTTAACAATACATAATTTTACTTCATTTTTAGCAACAATTGCACGATAAATTTAAGTTTATTCTATTTTATATTGTACATATAACGCGTGACATATAAAATAATTATTAGTTATTTTTTAAATTCATCTGATAGAAAATCTTAATTAATTTTATAATTGTAACGAAAAGATGTTCTCAAATCTCTCAATGTTTGAAATAGCTCTGATACTATTCCGAACTGAAATTTAAAAATGTATAACAATATTTGAAAATAAAACATTATTTCATAAATACATCAAAGACGATTGTGTAGTATTAAGAATTGAAGAAAACAGGATTTCATTCGTTTAGCTTTTATTTATTAACGACAATTCCACATACATCGATCTACGATAGGACTTTTTGTTACTAAAAGAAAATGCGTTGAACTTTTTTTTAGTAAAATGATACGACGCAGTCCGACGAGACTCGATTTACGACTAGACGATCTGGAAGAATATGAGGCAATGAGAAAGGCTCTTGAAGCTAAAAAAGAATCAGAAAGACCACCAACAACATTTAGCCCTCCCACGTGGGGTGGTAAAGTGCCACAAAATGAAATTCAAGAACGCATTGGTTATATGCCGCAACAAATTCAACCTACGCATTCACGGCCAAATATATAACTTTTTACATTTTATATATATATATATATGTATCGAATTACACTATTTTTTATATTTGTATTAGGTTTACTGCTATTATGTAATCGATTATAATCTATAATCTATAATCAGAATAAGACAAATTCATTGAAATTCAGTTTCCAAGTTTATTGTAATATTACTAAAATATACATGGCAGCATTTTCTTTTGTTAACAGCTCAAGTAGGTAGTAACAGTTAATAACATCGACATGATTTTAAAATCTAAAATCAGAGATTTAACAATATATGATATAACAAAACATGGTATAAATCATTATGGAGTGTTGAAGTGATCAATATATATCGTCAAAGTTTTCAATATATATAGATTCTTAATATATATAAATATATATATATATTTTTTTTTCAAAGTTCTCAATATTCTCGTAAGTAAGGGATCTTCAGATGATCAATATATGTTAATTGTTCTTACATGCAATAATGTTGAGAATCTTGAAATATTGATGATATATATTAATCGTCTAAACGCTCCTCAAAGAAATATTGTTTATCTAGTTTAATTGAAGTAAAACGATTGAGCGTTCAGTAAAAACAGATTATTGCCATCTGAAATATTTTGCGTGCAAAAAGGTAGTTACTAATGTTTTTACTAACGTTATTCCAAGAAGAATCGACCCTAATCATTATTGATGAGTACATAATGAATAATAAAAATGCATCGATACATAGCACTTAGGTACATGATAAATCTTACAAATAAAACGTATTGCTATATAGGATAAAAATAATTTGTAATATAATATTGTCGTATTTCTTGTTCTTGTTTCTTGAACAAGCTTTCTTCATCCTCTGGACCAGCAGAAAACTACAAATATTCCCGATGACTTATGCGAAAATTTGTTCAATTCAATTATTAATCAGCTTATTATCTTATGCAGGACGATGAAGAGCACCCTTGATGATCTTTTATCACGACTACAGCCTTCATTAATTATAAACCTTTATTGAAGTATAAGTATGTGGGTATTTTCTTGATTTCACAATTCTTCTTTAAGAGTTCGTAATTCTCAGGTTCCCAACGTTCCAAAGTACTAGATTCAATTGAACTATAAAATATATACAAAATATACATGTGAACTATGTAAGTCCTTGTCTATATACTATATTAATTACTATTAATTCATGTTAATTTTTACATTAGCAAAATATAAACTCACCAGTTTTGTGGGAATAATGCACACGCCGTAGGAACCATGAACGTCAGACTGAAATATCGAGTATTTTTTTTATTTAAATTACTATAATATAATACAAATAGTAATATTATATAGCAAATAAATATTAAGAATGATGCGTTTAAGGTATACTTACAAACAACCGACCAACATAACTTGTATAGGTGCGTGCAAAAATTTGATCTTCTGCATCCAAGCGTATTTTTCTAGTCTTTCCATAATTGGTGGGAGGATCACTAAATCGTGTAAATTCGTGTATTTCATTATTTTACGTGCTACATTTTATTTAATATCTACTTACACATGCCAGGTGCACACATAACGATCCTTGAGATGACTACTTGACTAATGCCTTTAACTGCTGCGAGCTAAAATGGTTCATGTATTTACTTCTCTTCAGTGATATAATTTTATTCCGTAACGAACACTGAATACAACTTACTTTTGACTTGGTTAACTTATTGCCGTTCTCATCACTGATATCAACTCCATTGGTGATTTCGTTCTGTCGCATCAGAGGAATGTTCACGCAATTTGCAGCCGCCACTGCAGCAAATGGCACATAACGCTATTAAATAATTAAACTTTACGTTAGATGGTTGAACTTTCAAATATTCTATCTAATTAAATAATTGAAAGAACGATTATGTCTGTAAGACAGAATCTCAATTCGTTATGAGAGCATTAATGTCAGTTTTAATTTAGTTGTCCAGAATTTAAAATATTAAAATATATAATATTTACCGCCATAAGAGGGTTTGCCCGTTTTGTCCAAAAGGATTTGCATCCTATAGCTGTTATCATAGCTGCTGAAGTAGCACTGAAGTATGCCACCCCCAATTGAGACACGGTTGTAGGACTGTTGGCATTTCTGTTTGTATAGTTAACCAACGCATTGAATGACTGGTTCACCCATTGCCAGAAAACCACAGCTGTAGTTGTTCTACAACAATTGTTCCGAATAAACATTGTCTTCTTTATACGAGATTTTTTTTAAATAAAATAAACTCTACGAAGCCGACAGTATGTACGTTTTAACAGAAAACTGTGAACGCATCTGCTGCTTGTTACAAAGAAATAAATTAATATTTTTATACAATTAATCATTAGTTTCAGTGCCAATATAGTAATCTCTCCAGCCTTACTTCTAATGAAAACAAACCCTCGTCGAACAAACTTTTTAAATTCTTTGCGTTCCAAGGAATTATCTTTTTTTTTTACAATGGCGTAGTTTAAGGTGGAAAATATGCAAAAAGACAATTCACTTGTAAAACTGAAGCATGGCACCAGTAATAAGCATTCCACCTGGCACTTGGAAGGACATTCTACCGAAGACATTTTGCAGGTCACCGGTGTCGGGATGAAAGGCCGACTCGTAAAGCTTCTTAGCATAGACAACTTGCTCCCGGGTTGTACCAGCTGGCTCTTTCCCAAGTCTAAGGGATAAACAGATTATTGATTTTTCGTAGACGTAAAAAAAAAAAAAAAAAAAAAAAAAAAAAAAAAAAAAAAAAAAAAAAAAACGAGTAACAAGGGTGCGTTTATAAATTTATGAATTCTGAAATTTACGAATTCCAATGTTGCCAATATATCTCAAAAAAATTGCGATAATTAGATAGAACGTAATTATAAAGATAATTCACAATAAGACAAGAGAAAAAATCCAAACTATACTCATTTTTTTCTTTTTCTACAAATTTGCTTTATTCGTTTGACTATTTTGATCAATTTTTAAATTATACAACTGATCAATTGATCAACTGTTATTCGTTAAAAAGGAAAAAGAAAGAAAGATATTATTAAAAATATTTGCAACGTCTATAGTGAATCGCAGATTTTTATTTTCTTCTTTTCTGCGATATGATACGAATGTAAATCGCTCGATGACCTGTTACGAGGTTAAAATTTCATTCATGGTTACTCGCATAAGTTACGCGATTAGTTACCTGTATCGTAATTAACCTGTTTCATTTAAAAAAACTAATTGTAAGTAGAAGTGCAAGAAAAGATGCTTAAAATGCATCTGGAAAATGTTTTATTTCTTACATGATACGAAATTATTATATAGGTATTAATATATACATATATACCAGAAACATAACGAACAAAAATTTATGTAATTGAATTAGATTACGAAATAAAATACATACTTATATATAGAGTTGAAAAAGATTATTAGAATTTCATGGAGAGAAAGCGAAATGCGAAGATGCGGAAGAATTTTCAAGATTAGCCTTTATAAATAGAACGCTATATTTACAAAGTGACAAGTTCGTTTTCGAGATCATTTCAATATTAGAATTATAAAATTTCAATTTAAATAAATGAAAATTTAATGGATTATTTGTAATGACTATTCTGTTTTATAACTTTTTTTTTATTATTTAATTTAATTTTTTATGAATATATTCTTCAATTAATTAAACTACAAATTAAAATGACTCCCAATGTCTTTTTATAAGTATACACATTATGACAATTTAAAATGTCTATGTAATGAATGTTTTAAATACAGTATTTGATAAAATATTTTTGTCTATAATAATTTTGTTTGTTAGATGATTGTTATTTATGAATAACGATTTTGTTATAATATAATTATACCGTTTTATCCTTGAAACACTTAACATCGTAAATTAATCCATTAAATTTATCGATAACGTTCGTTATGCAACAGTGTTTCTTCGAATATGATAAGGATGTTAAGAAAAGATGTTCTTAAATTACATAGGACTCGAACTCATATTCTGTTAATCTCGGCATAATTAATGATGCCGAAAAAATATTCTGTAAGAATTTACCTTGTAATATTGAAAATTTTAATATGTTCTTCGAAACGACGTAACGACGATGGTAAATCTATGTTTTCCTAATAAGTTTAATTTGAATTTATTTACATACATTAGTATGACAAACATGCTTGATCGAGTAATAGAATATTTATAAGTTTAATATTACTATACTACTTACGTGTACTGTACTTCTCAATTATGAAAAAAAGGCAAAAGAAATCAACATACTTACTTTATCATTCACAATATGTTAAAATTTCTGGTATATGAATTGAAATTTATATTAATGTATACAAATCTTTCATTTCCACGCGTAACAAATCATTTGATTTTGATAATTTTTATGTTTATGTAATAATCCAGCAAATTATCTTGTGGCAAAACAAAATTAATTCATACTCACTTATAGTCCTCGAGTAGTTTCCTTGCCTCTAGCAACTCGGAATTACTAACAGTACAAGTGCGAAAATCGGTTTGCCAGGCGAAATGCTTCCATCTGCCTACGAAAGTGCTAAGATCCCATAAAGGTTGATCGACATCCAGTCTCTCCTCCCCCATCTTCGAGGGATACTGTGGTTTCAATCTTTGACAATGAACATGAAATAAAATCGAACACAAATGTGAGCTAGTAGTATGGGTCGAAATAACTATAATGCTACGTAATAAATAAAAATACTGTCTCGTAATATGAGAGGAGTCTATACTCCATCTACATATCTCAATCACGATGGAGTCTATAATTAAACTGATATTTAAAAGACACAATATTATCAATATCAAAAATAAAGAGAATCGTAGATGAAAAGAAGTTGGCGAGATACTAAACTCCTAACTTGGATCATTAAGTCACCATTATAACAATTTTAGCGCAAGATCAAATCAAACACTCCAAATTTTTGTCATCTAACATAAATTATTATAGCCATTTAAAACGAACCAATAGAGTTAATAGATTTATAGACACAAATGTGAGCTAGTAGTATGGGTTGAAATAACTATAATGCTACGTAATAAATAAAAATACTGTCTCGTAATATGAGAGGAGTCTATACTCCATCTACATATCTCAATCACGATGGAGTCTATAATTATCGTTTAACGAAAATTGTGTTGTGAAAATTGACTGTATTTCCTGTGATAAAACTTATTTCAGAGTTTTAAATGTTTATTTTAAATTTTAAATAGACTTTATTTATAATACAAATTTCAATGTTAATATAAGTTAAATTGAAGAAAGTATCAATGGAATAATATTAAATATAATGATATCTTACGAATGCAATAAAAAAGTAAGATACGATATTCTACACGCTGTAACCAATACATTAATAAGATCTTACATTTTGTTGACTCTTTATAAGTACAGCTGTTATCTACGAAGTTATATTTAATAAAACAAAAACAGTAGAAGAAAGTTGCGCAAAAATCACTGAAAACAAATAAAATACCGTGATTGCCAGTCAAACTCGAAATATCTTATATCCCAACGCGGTGTGTGGTATAAAACGTTCAAATTGAGACGTGCGTATCGATTATTTGACACTGTGACATCGAACGGCACATTTGACGCTCGAGCGAGACTTTAAAAGGCATACGCAGTCCTCATGAATTATAATAGAAAATTAACAGACAATGCCGAATTCGATCCATCGATCAATATATTATTATTAAACACATAAGCCAGCCGGTTTCGGTCGGTAAAGTCCGACAGCCGATCCTTCATGTACGTATCCTTATTTTCGCGGGCCCCGCGTCCACGAAAACGCGGCATAACCTAATCTGTTACTGTACATACAATGCGCATGGATTACACGTAGTTTCCTGTATCTATGAGAGTACGAACGTGCCCGTTTCGTCTCGCGCATTTTGGTTATCTTTTATCAACTCTCGTTCATATGACGTCACGGCAAGATGCTTTCGCGTTCGTGTTTTTCAATGACTGGCGTTTCTCGATTTTGGGTAATTATCGACTAGTCTCGACGAAAGAGAATAGTTAGTGACGAACATCCCACTTTCTGTTTGAATACAGACACATTTTCATTCAAGAATGACGTCGTAAAATAGGTGGTAGTCGAACATTTCTCCACTTCCAGCCGCACTATGTCAAACTGCACGTGCATGAGAGCGTATATTATGTAGGGCACATCGCAAGCGGTAGAAATAGTCTTTTTGGTTCGCTTACCCGTGAAAACTTGTGTCACTTTTAGGAAGCTTGTTCTGTTCTGCTGTCTACCGTAACACCGCGCATACCAGCTGATTAGTACCCTACGCGAGCGCCAGCTATCTTACTACGACCCTGCGCCTCTCCCTTCTCGACAACCGTTTCCTTTATTATTGTTATTACAATACTATGCGGTTCGTTTCAACGATCCTTCTCTTTCTCATAAGATTCTCGTCTGTCCATCTTCGTTAAATACTCGAAGAATCGATCATTTCTAACAATTCTCTTTCTCTCCGTTTTTGTTGCTTGCTTCAATGTTAGAGTGCATTACTTCGGTATAGATCCGTGGGATTAAATTTTTACGTAAGATTCAGTTAAATTGATCTTTCGTATAGATCATGTTCAAATTGTTTTAATATTCTTGAATACAGTAAATAAAATACAAGTAATAATATCTATATCTATATTTATATATATATATATATATATACACATATAATAATATTAAATAATTTAGTTTTCTACAAATTATTTAATGACGAAATAATTTTATATATTATATATAACTGTCATATATATATATATATATATAAAAAGAAATAGGATGCTGAATGTAAAGGTGACAATTATTTGTCAATTTGGTTAAGACTGTTTGTCGATATTGTACAAAATAATAAAATTACAATTTATTTTTTTGACTCGTTCTAAATGCAATAGTTGCATTAATTTCTCTTGATATACTATACAAAAAACATCGCTTCACAAATAATATATTATAATATATGCAATTATTTTTTATGTACATATAATTTAAACGTTGTAGCTTTCTATAATTTATATTATATATATTTCAATTTATAATTTCGCACGTGTATTACGTTAATTTATATTGAAATAAATTTCGTGAATTTGCTCTTTGCGTTATTGAAAGTGTACGCATATTGGAAGCGTAAAAGTTATATCACACAACTATGATAGATTTCATGTTACAGCTTTATGCTACGCTACGTTTTTACATTTGTTATGTTGAATATCTATGTTAATTGCGAATATGTTATCTTAATTGAGTTAAGTTTAACTTCTTAATATTATTTGACCAATTATTATTTGCATTAGGTACAATTGGTATAAAAATTATTTTATTATTTTATTAAACAATTTGTTTTCTTAGCTGATAATAAGTAATAACGTCAAAGTTTTAAGACTAATATAAAATTATAACAAGATAACGGAATACGTAAATATAATTGTAGCCGACATGTTTCTTGTAGGTGTAATCAAATTTTGGAGTTTGCCACATGTGAAGGAAGTTTCTAGAACACATTGCCTGAAATAGTGTCATCCGTACGACGTTGCCTATGAATAGTTCAATTAACACAAACTTGCATTTAAAAATTCAGACCATCTCTAAGATCTTCCAAAAAGTGCTATTCGAAGTTACACTACTTGCTACTATACTTGCTTCTACCAACTTGCCCTTTGTATCTTTGCACCATAAGATCGTTATTTTTACAAGAGCAAATCAAAGTGTAACATTTCTCAATTTCGTATCAGTTTGAAGAACGCCCTAAACGCTCAATATGGAGCGCTCTGAGTTGCGCAATAATATTGACAGTGGTAGTGAGCTAATATCGAAGATGTATACGTAGGTCCGCTCGAATGGACTTCGTTTACCTATTACGTCGCGATTCGAATTGTTTATTACATATGCTCGATAAAGTATTGCCCGTTGCAGATAAAGCTCATTAAATCACATTATTGAGCTTTCGAATTATGTCTCGTTCCCGATCACATTCCCCATTTTCGTCGAAGCAACTTTTTCGAGAGCTGTTCTGCTCTTATATGGGATCATATATGCAGGATTCTTTTGTTAAAGTTACGGAGTCGAGACGATAGACCAATGAAAGTTTAAACAATGCGGGGATCGGCGAACAAAATCAAGTTCACGGCCGCTCCTGTCAAATTCCTGAAATGTTTGTGGCATGATTTTCTTTCTCCGACAAGTTAGCATTCGCATTCGCTCTTCGTTTCTTTTCTTTCTTTCTCTGCCTCTTTTGCTTCGGTTCCCTTTGTTACGTACATGCTAGTCCGTTTTTGTCATTTTTCTGCCACTGCAACACGGCACGAAAACTCAGTGCACTAGGCCGACTAAGCTGTATACTTCCGTGCTCGTGAAAAGTAGAGCTCGACCTCGTTTGTAACGCGTCATTATATTGTAGCTAAAATTGTTACGAATTATTGTTTCGTAATATTCGGGATATAATTTTGACTTCTAGTTGTTTTTCAGTCTGGGCTCTCGCTTGCCTCTCCCTGTCTCTTCTTCTCTCATCTACCTACGTTCAGTATTATAAGTTTTGCGATTAATGGAATTCTGTTCGTCGTATTTGTATCATTTACTTTGTCTTCAACGATAAAATTATCAAAGCAATCCACAGATTAATATCCTAGTTGATATAAGACCGATTTATTTTGTAGTATATCTGTAGTTTATTAAACTATTATTATATGAAAAATAAAAATTATTAGTATTTTATTCTAATTTTACTATTAAAATATAAGTTATAAAAGTTTTTAAATATATTTCTTATTATTATTGTGATCTAACCGTGAGTCAAATTCCTTTACTCAAGCTTTATCAAATATTTATCTTTTTTTATTTATCAAAGAAATCAGAAAAATAAGCATCATTTTAGGAAGATATTTCTCTGCTGTCATCTTGTAGCAATTGATTATCAGTAATATTTTCTTTTCAACTTTCAGGTATATATTGCAAATACATATGTATGTATAATGTGTTGAATGTTAAGAAGAATTACATGCACATATGACATAGTTTAAACAGCAGAACGAGGTTAATATTACTTTAAAAGCATATTGATTAAATTCAATTTGAGCAATATTCCTCAACTATCATCTCGTATTTGTAAGTAATTGCATTTATCAAATATATTCCAATCAGCAGGCATGATCATTAAACATGGAAAATGTTTCTATGGGGAGCAATGGTTAGTAGTTCATTCTTCCAAGCTGTCTTCACTATATTATGGAAAAAGAATGCATACGAAAAGTATGTGTGTAGTGGTGTATCTAGACGGGGCATGTGGCATGTAAGAGACAATTCTGCGCAAAATCAGCTAGCTAAAATTTCGTTAACTGGATGGGACGAATCATATGGGAAGACACATGTTTCGTTAAAAAATAAGTGACAGACCTTCGAAAGAAAAAATTGTATTTCTTAACACACACACCATGCTCTCTATGGGGTTTGCTCGTTGCAGGAGAAGGGCACCGTGAATACTTTTTACTGTCCTGAAGCAAAATAGTACAGGGCCGTATGACAATACTATTAACAACATCGTTCGTTTTTAAATTCATTTCTAACGTTTGAAAAAATTATATTACAATTACTGAAGAAACACATTTGTATTATTTATTTCTTAGGTATTTGTGCGTAACTTCTTAAGAAATTATGAAGTTAAAAAAATTAGAATTAAAACTTCGTTATAAAATTTTTACCGTTATTATATTGATTATATATATTACAACGTTAGTAAACCATCAAACTTGCAATAGCGTCATTTTTATTTCCTTCGTAATACGTTAATAATTTTCGTTCAAAAATACAAAGTAATAATATATTGCACAAATTGATAAATATTTAATATTTAATGTAATGGTGTCTGAATACATGGCAATGGTATCTAACGCGTTTCGTTAAATTATCAAGAACAATTATTAATATTTCGGATTTTCCAACTATTGACTTTATAAATAATATTTCCAATAAATAAATTTCTAATAAAGAAAAATGATGTTTCTAATTTGAATCAGAAAATCGTGGTTCCGCAGTGCGGTGGTACAGCACTGCGAGCGCTCGCGGATGGTGGGGGAGAGGCGAGTGGCGCATGCGCAGTGAAGCACGGGTGCCCAGCTGTGCACGAACATGAAATGTGGTGCGGCTGGCGGTGGTGGCTGCTAGGAAAACAAGCGAGCGAACGAGCGAGCAAGCGAGCAAGCAAGCAGGCCGAGACTGCTCTCCTGTCTCCCCCACCCCAAGCATGCCTCGCAGAGCCCATGGCCTCCGTGTACACGGAGGAGAGTGAGGCAGCCCCAGCCGCTCCTCACGTCATCTGCTGAGAGAGAGACGACGGGTCTCGACACGGCGAGGAGCAATAATTCTAACGAACCAAGATGGCGGCGGACACGGTGGCCCTGTCCGCGCTCACACTCGCCAGGGGCGACAAGATCCTCGTGACCGTCGAGTCCGCGCTACCGGACATTATCGTCGTGTCCTTCGTTCACGGTGCCAAGTGCTTCCAGGGCGCATTGCTCGACGCCACCAAGAGGTAAGCGTGCCTGCTACCGAGAGCTCTCTCTCTCGTCGTGCCTCCAGAGCAACCTCTCTTCCTTTCTCTATCTCTTTCTTTCTCTCTCGTCTGTTTCCCCGTCTCTCTTTCTTCCTGCGCTTTTACCCCAGTATGTATGACATTGTTTTTGTTTGCTCGAATCCACAGGCCTGGAATTGGCCAGCATTCTGTTGGTCGTTCGCACAAGGGCGTACGATCTTTGGTCACAGTGCGCCCGTTTTGTTTTGACCGTCGGTCGAAGGAAGTTACTAACAAGCACGTCATGCTGTCGTTGTGCTCTTGACCAACGTTTCGGCAGTTACCGCGATATTGTTTGTTATGTGTATGTGTGTATGTGTGTGTGTGTGTGTGTGTGTGTGTGTGTATAAAATGTACGCACACACCAAACACACACACACACACATATGTCGCAGTTTATTGTGGATCTACTGGCATCGTGTTTGTGTACATGTGTGTTGCCATACGTGTGCGTGCATATCGGTGTACGCGTGGTAAAAACGTTTCCGACACGTAAGAATGGATAAGTTAATGACCACGGAATATGGTCCCGATCGACGAAATTCACGTTAAAACTAATGTATCTCCCGACGAGCGACGGACAGCGTTTGAGATTGCTCGCTAACCCGTCGCTGTTGCACGACGATTGCTCGCCACAACGGTGTTCACGTGGAATGGAAACGTTGTCATGTAAATTTCGAATAGTACCTGCGACGTGGATTAAACGACCAGCTAGGCTACACTCGCTCGCAAAGTTTAATTTTCTGATTCTAATTTTAATTGCAGACTGTAAAACTGGTTCACTGAATGTGCGTGTATTCGCACGTGAGACGCTCATGGTCCACACTGATTCACTTCGTAAATCGAACAGTAAAGGAAAAACTGATGGTCAAACGGAATTCGCAACTACATTGTCCTTTTGGATAGTAGATTTCGAAGTCGTTTGTTCTTCAAAAAGTTTTGAGCACCAATCGTGTGACCAAAATTGAATGTATAAGGAGATTGAAGCACGTACGGATCATTTTGGTTCCCGAGACTTTCGTTTCGAAGTCATCGAGAGCAACGAATGTACGACGTGAAAATGTACAACCGCTTTGTCCCGTATCAGGTGTTTAAATCTTATTACCGATATCACGCTTTTTCTATTCAAAAGACTATCTGATATTCTGTCTTCCAACGTAGTCTTACACGTTGAAGACGAACGCGTTTGAAATTTCGTCTGGCGAAATATACCGCTATTTCCGGTCGAGGCGGAGGATATACCGCTTTTCCGCGCAGAAATGCGATTGCTTTGGTCGCGAAGTGGAAAAAGTATATTTTCACGATTTTGAAGATTTCTCAGCCGTGAAACAGGTGATGGTAGTCGTCGTTATTGGTGATAACGACGCTCTGCATATCGTGAGTCTTCTCGCAAAGTGGCTTTTATTTCGTAAACGGAAGTAGTTCCACTGATGTCTCGTGGCTTACATCCTCCGCGAGCTCGTCGCCGTCGGCAAGAGTTTCACGATCACGATGGTAACGTCTTTTCATTGAAATTTTATTTATTACATCGGGACAAGTGATCTTAGTTCCAGTGTTGATGGGATTACAATTAAATTGTATATGGAATGTGTGGCGCCGAGAAAATTGTTTAAATTGGCTCCATTATGAATCGCTGATATTTGTACCGTTGCTTTAGACATAAGCACACATGTGATATAATATTATTTATAACTCTTTACTGAAATTTATTTTGTGCGGGGAATTTGTTTCGTGTGGTGTAATGTGATAATATCTTTTATTGTTAATGTTATGATAATGTCTCTTATTTTTAAATTTTGTATCATAATTTTTATTTAAAATTTGTCAGTACAGGCACAGATAGATGGTGTGATATAATATTTTATAATACTTAGAGAATTTATTAAACTGGTTCTATTATAATACAGTGATATTTGTACATTATTTTAGATACAGGCAATGTAATATAATATTTCTTAATTCTTCATTGAAATTTATTTTTTATAGGGAATTTGCTAGATATAATAATATTATAATAATATCTGTTATCGTTAATATTGTAGTAACGTTTATTATTTTTTTTTTTTATTAAAATTTTTATCATTTATGATTAAAATTAAGTATAGAAAATTTTATTAAAATTTTTATCATTTATATTTATAAATTAAATATAGAAAACGTATAATATACAATTTTGTAATTTCTTTTTTTGTAAGATCGTGTTTTTATAGGCAATTATAGCAGTAGAGAATGTACTACAGTAGTTTTTATAGCAATAGAGAATATACTATACAAGCATCTTTTATGTTCATTAACTAGAAGATAATAATTGTACTAGGTATACGATCTATTCAGTGAGATAAAAACTGCTTCTGTGATTTTAAAATTTTTATTGCGATTTTATGTGCAGAATAGAAGTAGAAGTTTGACTTAAAATTCGTTCTACTGTGTTTCACAAATTTTCATTATGAATTATGAAGTTTTTGTTTCTTTTTACTTGGGTCTTTGGGAAGCAAACTGCTTATTAAAGTGGGATAGCACTAGGTGTGGAGTAACAATTTTGCATTGTTGCATTTGACCATAAAAATTTTATAATTTAAATCCTCTATCGGATTGTTCCAAGTTGCATTAGCAAGCATGAAAAGACTCTTATCTTGGATTTACGAACTACTTACGTTTTTATTAGCAATTTAAGAGATTACGATAAAGTTATAATCTCGTTACGTTCGAATGCTTGAATGCGTCAATTACAGTGATTATAATTGCATAATTATTTAATGATAATAATTATAATTATATAATTATTTAATAACATTTGCCTATTATTTTAACGTTAGAAGTATTAGAATTTTTTCTAAAACTTTAAAACTAAATGGATTTCGATAAGAAGACCACGTTCAAAAAATTTTTACCAATTACTTAAGTACTCGAGATACGAAAACGATATTTTAAATTTGTTCTTTAATTACTTAGGCATTAATAACAATGCTTGTAATGCTAATTACTTTTTAGCATAAATTTCTTAAGCGCGTTCCACACAAATGTAGGACACTGAAAATTGCTGTTCTCTGTTTCCTAAAAAAAAAGGTAATTGTAATCATTACATTATATTTGACAACTTTCTCGAACGATCGTTTCCTGTCGTCGCACAAACTGCTTTATTTCGTTCGGGACGCTGATATTATTGAAAAAAGGCTTCGAAATCGTGACTCATACTCGGCGAACGCTGCCTTGTTCGTACAGTCATTGCTGATTTCACTTTATCGCAGTGAAAATTCAGCTTGACACGAAAACGATTTTAACTGCCCGATGTTCTACGACACTAAATGTATCGTTAATTATTAATTTATTGTACGAAGTCACTCGTTTATATTCGACGAGCAGCTTGAACGTACATGTTAATTAATAAATAATTTAAGAAATTACGTGACGAATTCGCGTGTAATAATTTTCAATATTGTTTGAAATAAGAAAAAGTTGTAAAGAATGTTGTATTTAATTATCTTAATAATAATCTTATTTTGTGACTAAATTTCTTACTAACCTGCAAGAAAATGAGTGAATTGCCTGATTTTGAGATTCTCGCTTTTTAAATTGCAATCGATTGAAGTTTCTTTCTTGAGTTTGGAAAATTCGCGGAGACTGCCGTCGGAGAGCGTCGGATCAAGTTGCATTAGCAAGTTGTTGAAGGAAAATTTTTAGCAACAAGAAAATTTTATTCATTACTGCATTCATTACGTAGCAAAAAGAAGAATTCTCTTCTCGCCACTTTATTTCAAACCAATCTGAATACGTCGTCACGCCGAAGAATAAGAAATTTCCTCGTTTCGTCGATACTTACGTCGCTGCCATTACCATTTCTAAGACATCAATTTTCATCAACATCCGAAGTGAGAAACGACGATGAGACGAATATCGATACAATTTTCAATCGATCCGAAACGCCAGGTTCTCCATCTTCTTCTGGGCTTGAGTCACTACACGCGCTGGTATTTCTCACTCGAATTTCACATCTTTCGAAGAAGCCTCCTGGCCGCGGTCGAACGAATTTGCATTTTTCCGGCGAAGCTGCGCGCGCGTGATCGATGACCGTACATATATATGTATGCATTAGCTTGAGCACGGGGCATAATAAAAAGGAACCACGGTGTTCGCGTTCCGGCGCTTTTCCCATTACGTAAGTGTATCATCGCGACGCTAATAACATGTTTTCGTCTCGGTCGATGGATCCTGTCACGAAAATTCGAGATATCGTCTGTGCCCGGAAATCTGGCTATATGGACGAGATTTTTCATAGGACAGGTTGTACTTAATGCGATCGGTGATAATAGTTTAATATTGGATACTTTTTTTTTTTTAGGAAAGAAAGACGTTTAATCTTCGGTATCTCTACATCATTCTTTTGTTTCAACATACTATGTATATTGCAGTTCAATCTCGTAAAAGCAATTGATGACGCGGAGTTGCAATAAAGCTTCGCTTTCCAGTCATTTGTGTTATTCATTTAAAATCAACCAAAATTTAAATTTATTTAAGGCCGATATATAATAAACTCGCGTGATAAATTTTTGCAATTTCGAATGCGAAATTTATATCTTTCTTTCTCGTTCGATAAATTATTATATTATGTTTAGTAAATTATTATATTATATTATGAATTATTATATTATATTAATGTTTGAACTGTGATCTTTATTATTACGTATGGTCTTCAATTTGTCTTTGAAATTCTGGTTCGCTTGAAATTCAGTTTCAAGAAGTTAGAATTAGTTAGAAAGAGGAGTGAGTAATAATATTGCAAGTATTCTTCATGTTACTTATCTTATAATCACTTTTATGATTTGCTTGTTTGATAAAGACGATAGCCTTGCTATTTTTACTATGTTGGATTCCATTTACAAGAAAAATACGAATTGTTGCAGATTTGCATATCTCTCTTCATATTTATGATTAAAATAATGATGTAAAGATGTTATTCAAATACGGAGATTTTTCTTATAAGAAATGTTAAAATATTGGAGATATCTTCTAATTTTTTGTAGCATGTAAAGAACGTTTAACTTAAAAAAAAATTCATTAGCAAAACATGGCGATGCAAAGGTACTATTTAAGACGTAGACTTCTCTTCAGATTATAATTAACTTGAAATACGTTTTAAGCTTGTGTCTTACATGGAAACATTTTAAGGAAAATGAAACTTGAAATTAAGACTAAAATGTCGAAGAAAATATTTTATATAATATAGAGTACTTTATAGAAATTGACATATTTGTTAATAAAAATTTCAACTTTTGATACCTTCATTAGAAGTCTGTGATATTTTAATATATTAATATTTGCAATAAATTTAGTAAATTTGAGTGTTTGTAATATTTTAAAACGTAGTAATGCGACGTAAAGAAAAAAAAGAAAATATGAAAAAAATGTAGAGAGTGTCAAACGGAGTAACTTTTTCACGACAAAATATTTTCTATTCATTGGAGTTCTTGTTGTATGTATGAAAATCTTCACCTCTCGTTCTAATCTAAAGTTATTGATCGTTGTAAGCTACAATAAATCATTCCAATTATCGTTGATAAATTCAGTCGATTGATACTTACTCGCAAAACTAGAATCTGTTGTTAGAAAAGAAATAAATTAAAATCAAAAACGAAAAATATATGTGTTATATATATATATATATATATATATAAAGCAAAAAAAAAAAAAAAAGAAAGAAACATAGGAAAAGTTAAAAGCGAAGATCGTATCAAAACGTTAAAAGCGAAATAATTTGTCGAATAAATAGAAAAAAAAGTTTGTATGCCAATCATTTGCTTTAAGCTTTAGGTCAAATGTTTCGGATTTATATTCTTTTTTTTTTTATTTATCTTTTCTTATTTTTTTTTCAACGCGTTCTGTGTCTTCGACGTGGACAAGACTTTTGACAATATAGCACATTGTCTAGAATTACAAAGCTTCCGGCGATGAGGATATTGTGCAATGCAATTTTCTTTTTGTTTCGATCATGTTGCATTTATTTGTGAAAATATACGTAGATCGATGCTTTCTGGACTTTAGGTGGATGTTTTCTCTTCTAAAAGGAAATTTTTCGAGTTTCGAAGAGTTGCAGATAAATTTGAAAAGTGCCACAGTCACAAACGTTTGGACAAAGGAATTTTCGAATGGCGAAACTTTGGTTTTTCTTCCCCCTCACAGTGATCATTTTATTTTTCAATAATTATTTTTCAATTATGACGGTGATTTTTATTAATTCTTAGAGTTAGACACAAATTTGTAACTTCTCAAATACACTTTTTCTCGCAGTTATGTACATTTCAATGAAGTAAGCTGTTCATAAGTATTTTGTTGTTCATTACGAAGTGTTCACAACTCTACAGAAATATACACTTTCTTTGCAGTTGTATATTTCGCATTTCCTTTTGGCATTTCATTGGATCGTGAATCCGCTTGTGAGAAAATTAAATATTAATAACGTAAGAAAACGAATAATGTTATTTTAGCACGTGATATTTGTTATTAGTTGCGGAGTGGAGAGAATGAATTTGCTTGAATTTATTGCCTGAAAAATAACGTTGCAACATCATTTTAGATACTTATTGCAATATACTTTTTTATATTGCCGATCGAATAAATATTGGCAAGACAAAGAGACAGACGTAATGTGTGAATAAACGAGTTATTGTAATTTCTTCTTTTTTTTGCTCTTTTACGGTACAAAGTTCGTATTGTTTATTAGAAGTTAACAATTAGGTTGGCGATTTTAGCTCTCCCCTTCGATCGTTGTCTGTTTCTTTAGTTCTCGATTCCAAGATCCAACAAATCTCGCTATTATAACTCTATCGCCGGATCTTATCGTCTCGCGCTCATTATCTGTTATTCACTCAAAATAATAATTTACAATAATCGTTCGTGCAATGATAATAGTTAATTGAAAAGTTACTATCTCTCGGTCGATCTTAAACGACGAACTTACGTCTTTGCGTAATTGTATTTCCTTCCAATATTCATGATGTAAATGTTACAGTTCAAACTGTTTCATTATTAAAACGCTCGTACGATTTTCTTTTCTCTCTTTTTTCTTCTTTCTCTCGTAGATCGTAACGAGCTCGTCAAACATTTATTTCTCTTTCCTTTTTTTTTCTTCTTTCTATCTCCTCCTCTTTTCTTTTTTTTTTTTTTTTTTTTTTAAATTTTAATACTGCTCAGCTTTTGATGGAACGAAATACAAGATTAAACGGCACGATTAAAAAGCGACTCCATTTCTGCAAATTAAAATTACCTCGTTTTTGCGAAAGCCGAAAATCTTTCTCCGCACCTGAAAATTGGAAAGGCATTGCAATTCTTTTTTTTTTTCTTCTCTTTTTCTTTTTTTTCGTAATGGCGAGTGCAAATACGAGGATTGCTCGCGATTTCTTCCGCGTTAATTCGCGTTAATTTCGTTGTTCTTACACTCCTGTTTATTTTGTGAAGTATAATAATGTTTTCGCTCGTTCTTACGTTTTTTCTCTATCGATCGTTATATCGCTTTGATGTTTTTTTTTTTTCACTTCTACATATTTTCGACGTGATGTTCGAAATCGATCTGTATTATGATTGTACCACGATGGAACAGATTATATATAAATTATACAAACCTGTTTACGTAAAATTAAATCATTTAGAATAGATTCACAACAGTGTTACTAGTAAATCAAGTAATTACATTCATTTATTTTACATTTTTTATTCTGAATGCGTCTCTATCCCATTTACGTACTTCGAACGTTCGACCGGTTACGATTGTATTTAATAGAGTCATGAATGTAACATTAAAATATTTTGCATACTCCTTGTACGTTTTATTTAGGAATTATTGGAATAACAAATAAGAATAACTAATAGAATAACAAATTGTTACTGCTTTCATTTAATATTACGTCCGATGCTTGATGTTACTTGCATGCAAAATTAATGATGAATTTGCAATATGCCGCATAATTTTAAGAGAAGATTATAGAATTTCAAATCTGTCGGAGTTGCAGTTTCCCGGATAACATTCAAGTTATCGGAAAATTGCAACAGCGATTGTTCTGTTACGTTAGGAATTATCGTTCAGAAGGTTCGTTCGCGTTGTCGATCGTCGGAATAAAATCGTCGCCGCGTCCAGACTACGGCTATTAACATTTAACACCCGCATCGAATCGTCGCTAGATACGAATTGGCTGTAAATTCGCCTCCTCGATCGATATGCGTCGCGCTGATGTGCTCGAGGGGAAGTACCGAAATCATCATCTCCCTCCGTGGGTCCCTCCGTGGTTCGGTATTCTCTGATTTTCGTTGTCTCGCCGCGAATAACGCGCCCGAATGGCCACGTGGCCATCTTCATCAACGGAGAAAACTTCGTCGCTATGTCGGAAAACCCGATCCGATCGTTCGAAAATCGAATAATCTCTGCTAATCTGTCGCTTGCTGTTAATCTTCGAAATCCAATATCGACGAACGGAAACGTTGCTTTCTGCAAATCGTTTAACCAGAGAAGCAATTTCATTTGAGTGTTAAATACAGGCTCTCGTCAAAATGAGATCGTTCGTTTCTGCTTACTATCACGGAAGCAAAAGCACGAAACAGAGGATTTTATTTCCAAACGGGGATGAATTCCAGTTTAGTATCAAACGACCTCACTCGCTGCCATGTTCGAAGTTGTTAAGTGCGTTGAATTTTTTTTCGTCTTCTTTCTGTAAGTTTTAAGAACGAGAATGAACTTGGATCGTTAACGCGAGTGTCTCTGTTTTTAGATGCTCTTCGTTTCCTTTTTTTTTTTTTTTTTTTTTTTTTTTTGTTCTTTTGCTTCGTTTCTTTTTTATCGAAATTATCATGGCACGCTGATAGCGTTGCTTGTTGGAACGTTTCGTTTAAACGTTTCGTAAAAAGTTAGATTACTTTAATTTCTTCGGTTGTTAACTATCGAGTAACCTGTCGATGGTTGAATAAAAATCGAGGAATTTACAGAGGAAAAATGACGATTCTGGAAGACGACCTGATGGAAGGATGATTTATTAAAATTCCAGCCATGCGAACGTTAATCATTCGTCCCTGGTTCTTTTTCTTTCACGTATGTAACTGAGGCTCTAATCTGTGTGAATATTTATTGCAGTTTATTTTAACCGATGTTGGATAATTTATAATATATTCAATAAATAAATACACATAGTATTAATACACTATATGTATTTATTTATTGAATATATTATAAATACAAGCTATTAATATACTCACGTAATATAGAGTGTACCAAAAGTAACTTCCTACTAAAACAAATTTGTAATTTTTTTATTACGTATCTTTTTTAATTTTCAATATATTTTTGTTTTTTTTGGAACATTTGAGAGAAATGATTTTTAAATCATAGTGAAAAAATCATGTTTGAACTTAAATTTAATTTAAAATTAATAAAATTAGTGTTTTCTTATATTTTGATGTTTTATTAAAAAAAAAGAAAAAAGAAAAATAGGTGAGAAGAAACGTTTGGTCCGCCCTATATATTTGTGTATTGTAATATGAATGAAATTAAAGTTGATGGTATTTCTGTTGTAATTCGAGAATTTTATGCGTTCATCGGAAATTTAAGAATGGAAAAGTACAGAGAACCCAAGCAACGTATAAAAATATATAAAACATAAATTGGAAACTAGAATGCCAAAATACTTTAATAGAAATCTATTTTAATTTCTATCTGCGCTTTATTCTTCAAATCGTCAGATTGTCAAACTTTGAAATTGCACGAAGATCTGCTGTTTATTTATCACATAAACAAAGACATCAATTTAGGTAGGTAGGAAGTTTTTAGCGAAAAATTTTTTAATCTAATGCGAAGCAAACAACGCTGGAGGCGAATGGCAAATGAGGAACAGGTCACAGTCGAACCTTATAAATTTTCATAGTAATTTCCGTTTCCATTGCAGTAACGGTAATGTCGTGACTATCCTGTTGCTATTAAAATATTTAGAGTCTTTAAAAGGATAGAAAGAATGAGAGTTTTATACTGTTTTCTTTTTTCCTTTTTTTCCTTTTTTTTGTTGTAAGCTGATTTTCTATCTTTTTGCAGAGACAAAGAAATATTTAGGATATTATGTTACATTACACACTTTCCCTCTCTTCTTTGACAAGAATTTTTGTCTTATTACTTTTATTGGAAACGAAGAATCTAATTAATTAACACTATCTTATCAGTCTCTAAATTTTTTTTTGATAGAATTCCATTTTCTTTGCCGACACCGTAAACTTTAATTATACCTGTTGAAGTAGAATTGAATTGAATTCTTCCCGGCGAGATTTCGTTGCCAGTACGAAATTCAAACTTCGCTTCAAAGATTCAACAATTTTTCTCCACATATCTGTTGTCGCAACGAGAAATGTCATATTTCATACGATCATTTTCTATTATCTAGATATCTATTAAACTTATAGTTATAGTCGACTTCTGTTATTTTTATCTACCTATCTCTTATTATCCAGACAAATAAGAGTAGGATATGGAGAAAGTGAATCTTTTAACTCACTATTAATTATTATCTGAACATTCATATTCTCCAACGTGTTCGCATGAACGAGGTTGTAATGCCTCGTCTTGTTAAAGTTCTTGATACTTACCCTTCTTGCTATTAATGTTTCCTTGTCCTTTTTTTTTTGACGATATGAATTTATACTTTCCTTCTCGTAATATTGTTTCTTTTTTATTTCACGTATGTGTCAATTACCTACACGTGCGATATTTCTGGTGAAATAAAAATATACGTAGATATAATATAATTTGCGATACAAGTTATAGCATAAACGGTTTAACAAAGATGGAGAACAAAAAACGAAATCACGAAAGAAAGATACAAATAATCTCCTTTTGCGGACTTGCATTACGTGTAACTTTGATGTACGAGTGAAATTGAACTCTTCTCTCTTTTCTTTTTTTTTTTGAACCTATAAAATTTGCCTCGTACATTTTTTTTTAATGATAAAACATTCTGCGATTAACGCGTAGATTTTTGAAAGCGTGACACTCGGCGTTCTTTTCTTAAAAGAAAACCACAGGCGCTATTTTCTCTGAAGAATTCCACTCTCATCGATATTATCACATACAATAACTGAAGAAAATTCCACTTTCATTTTTAGCACTGCAATTCGCATTTAATTACACGTCAATTGTAATATCATAGGTTTAATCGCGTAGTAGCTCGAGGCATGAATGAATGAAAAGTCCTCGACAATTTCATTTACACGACACTCGTCGCAAAAACGGGTCACCGTAGGCTAATTGATGCAACAGAGAATTCCGATTATACGACGGGGCCGAATTGCAGGATCCTCGAACATATAATTCGCCGAGAGGGGGACAAAAAAAAAAAAGAAAAGAAAAAAAAAAGAAAAAGTGGCACGAGAACAGCGGTGCTCTTAATTAGCCACGCTTTTGTGCTGCTTTTATGCTGGTTCGCGAAGTTGCTGTAACAGAGTTCGAACTTGCACGGTGAAAGTGAAACGGCGCTTAATTACATTATAACGAGGCAAGTACACGGCACGGATTCTTTCACTTTGTCTTCAGGCTGTCAAGCTTAATGGAGCCTTTTCGTGTCTTTTTCGATGATAATCCATATACCGCCCCATCGATTCCCATGGAATTCCATGATCGTTGGTCGCGTTCTTTTTTTAATTTTTTTTTCACTGGCACAGATTTCGGGATGGTAATGCTTCACCGTTTCATCTTTCTTAGCGAGAGAAGTTAGAGAATAAAGTTTCACTGTGTTTTTATCGCCTGACGTTGTTGGTGTTTAGGTCAGTTAATTTCCATAATTTTGATTGGATTACTTAATTTCGGAATGCTCAAGTTTGTTTTATGTTATATGTTTCAGGAATTATAAAATTATAAAAATAGGGGAAAGAACAAAGGAATATATTTTTACTTAGACATTGTTTCCAAGGAGGTCGAGTTTGAAAATTTGTCAAGTACATCTGAACAATCGACAAATAGTGCATAATAAATATACGACATTGTTATTGTTATTTATGTGTGCATGAATAAACGACAAAAGTAGAATGATACATTTAAGCTGTTATTCTCAAGAAAAATATATTTTGAATATATTTAATTAAGAATTAGCTTGGTATTTGACAAATTTTCAAATGTAATTTTCTCAGAGACGTAAATAAAATATTTTATTCTACGTTTTTCACTTATCTTTGTGGTCGAAAAACTTCTTGTTAATCGTTCACTTTTTGTCCAATTTGAATATACATGTACGACGAATTTTTAAACTCATTCATCTCGAAAACGAAGTCTTAAACGAGTTCGTTTGTACCACCAACTACGTCGTAAAATAAAATTTTTAATTTTACAAACATTTTTTAAAATGTTTTCTGATTTTACAAAAATTTTTTTAAACGTTCAGAAGTCCGCTAATAAAATCTTCTGTCAAGATTTTCAACTCTCAACCGGTATAATTATAATGTTATTTAATTTCAGAATATTTAATTTCAATTTAATTCTCCGTTTAATGGATTAATTGCATTTTATTTTAATTTTGTCACGTAACGGGAGACTCGACGTTACATTAGCAAAATATAAAAAAAGAAAATATCTACCGGTGTCTTCGTTAAATTTCCCGTTGCGTAGAATTTTTCCCATAAAGTCGCCTCCCGATGGCGAACAATAGAGAAGAGCATAGTCTTCTATCGGTTGATGTACAGTTTTATCGATCGCATATTACAGTGCTTTGAAACCTGAAGAATAATAAAGATTCTAATGATATAATAATGATAAAAATTAAATTTTATATTTTAGCTAATTTTTATATTTTCTTTTTCTGCAACGACATGTGTTTAACATAACCAGCGTTGGTAGACTCGTATGGTTTGTTAATAATACCTTATTTTGTCGTTTATTCTATCCATTTGCATAATAATTAGCTTTCTGTCGCAGTCCCATAACAAATTCATAAATCAAGATAGAATCCCGCGGACGGAATGTATGCGATAAACAATGAAATATATGTGTATATTTCGTTCCGTAGTGAAATTACGCGTTTATTTCTTCTTTATCTCTCTGTCAACAATATCAAAATCTAGTTACGAAAAAGAGAAAAAAAAAAACAGGAATGACTTGAAAAAAAAAGATGCGACCCGGAACGAAATTATGCCTAACGCCAGTTTTTTTTTTTTTTTGAAATGATTCGTTCTATTTCTTAGAAATATATTAGGTTTAGGTTAGCTCATTCATGTTAGATTTATAAGAAATTTAGGTTTATTTCTTAATTAAAATTTCTTTTCGAGCTAAATTTAAAAAATTATATGATAATTTATATTATAATTATTACATGTATATATATATATATTTTTTTACAGAATTTTTTCTGTCGAACCTTACCTTAATTATTGCATGTATGTACATCAACTTAGGGTTTTCGCTTAGGAACTCTTTTCAAAAGGCTTGGAAAAAAATAGAATTCAATTATCCTGTGTTTTCTTCTCTGTAATTTGACGACCTGTAATCGAGAAATACATTTTCCTTCATGTAGATGTCTTTACATTTAATGCTGATAGTTACTCGAGTATTCCGGCATGTGTCTAGAAAAGTGGTTGCTTATGTTTCTTCCGGGGGAAATATGCACTATTGGATTGGCGCGTAATAGATATACGAAGGTGGATCAAGCATATTAGACGATGATCAGCCGTAAATTTAAGAAAATTGAGTTCGGAGAATTGAATGGAATGAGAACGTTATAGAAACTCTGCTGCTGGTCGTGAGAAATGAACTTCGTGATTCGCTTGAACTTGAGTAACGTGTACGGAATACTTGCGAGGCAAGTTTCAGCTTTTGCCGACCGATGAGTTATATCCAAAGAAGCGAAAGTTGGCATCCATTTTAGTTTCGTGTAGCTTAAAATTTCATTCGGTTGTGAAAAATGCATGCACAGAATTATAAAGTGACAATTTTTATTTTTGAGGAAATAGAAGAAACTTTCCACTGGCTGCGTTAGAAAATTTCAAAAAAAAAAAAAAAAAAAGAAACAACTGACAACTGATTTAAAATTGGCACAAGCTCTATGGACACAACGAGAAGATTAAAATTATCTTTTTTACACTTCGCCTTCGAAGTGAGAACTAGTTCATTCTTTTTTGAGCGAATCCGCCACTTTTATAAGCGGAATAACTGCCTTTTTAGAGATGGAAATAATTCCAAACTCTCTCTCTTGAGAACGTTGAGAACGTTTTACGTGTTTTGAAGTGGAAACTATTTCGTACATTCTGCTCTCGTTAAGTGGAATGGTTTACCTTTTAAAGTATAAATCGCTTTATACTTTGTCAAGTATCTTCAATAAAAAGTTCCTGCAACGGGAGGTTATTAAATTTTTCCGCACCGTTCTTTAAATTGAAAAAAACTACTTTCTTCTGAAATTCCTCTCTTTTTTAAGCATAAAAGCGACAAAAACGTAAATTCACTTCGCGTAAACTTTTTTGGTAAATTTTTAATTTACCTGCTTTGTCCAATTTTGTCCATTTCGTAAAACTTTCGGTTTCTTTTCGTTTCTGTTCTGTCTTACATATCGAGAAATATGAGATCTAGTCGTATGAGAAAGTCGAGATTTGAAAAAGCTGCTAAAAACTAGAGATTCATCGCTTTTTCTATTTTTCACCGAAATCGGTGTGCAACGATTAATTTATTTCACGCAGAAGCGTAATTTCTTTCTAATCTTGATCACGCCTGTGTCCGGTAAACCGGATGAGTTTGCATCGTCACAAGCGATGTATATCGTGCCTCGTGCGGATCGTGCTAGTAACCACCATTTTGGTGCTTGATTGATGACCATCCTAATGACTTCTCTTGCAAATCGTCGTGGAAATCGTCCATCCTAGCGACTCGTCGGGGAAAAGCAATATACAGTATTGTCACTGGCAGCCGGACGTGGCTTGTGTGCCGCACGGCTCTATCCTGCATGTACCGGGTGTGCAAATTAGACGTTTCCATGTGATTTCACAAGAATAGCCGTGATTAGCACGTTTTAGTTAGAAAAATAGAATAATAACATGTAAAAACGGGCACGATATGATTCTTTATGGAGAAATAAAAAAGAATTGTGGAGTAAAATTTTCTGACTGGAGAATTTATTGTAAAGTATAGTTGAATTTAACTAATTCTACATACGACAGGAGGTTATCCCATGTGCGAAAATAAGTAGAAAATGTTGGACAAAATTTTTTCGTTTGAAGCTTCGTTCTCAAGAAAATGAACTTTGAATATGTCTCGTTTGGTGATATATCACCAAAATTTCACTTTTCAATGCCACGGCCATGAATTAATATAATAATAAATATTTAATTAATAGAATTAATGGAATTTTATTAATTTTCTATCTAATAGTTTTTCTATTTTATTAATAGAATTTATATAATAATAAATATTCAATATTTCTTTACTATTTAGATGCGTGCCTTATCCATATAGATTCCATAATTTTTATTATAGAAATTCAAAGAAATTGAACTATTTATAATATTCTGATAAATTAATTACTTAGTTTTTAACAATTTAGATTAACAATTCTCCCCAAACTTTTCCAATATATATTTCCTCGAGTGGTTTTAGTATCGAAATTTTTGAGATTCCTACGGCGACGTCTAGTCTAAAAGGGATCTCCTTTTATTTGAGATCCTCGCCCGGGATTGGATAAATGGAAGGGTCGAAGTGGCTGGAAATAATTCCCGGGTTGAATTGATACGAATGAAATTTAAACAAAGGACAAAATTGACCGTGATCGATCGCGCTCGTCTGAAGCCGGGCATGAAAAAGATCCAAGCTTCGCTTTCTCGTGGTATTATATTTAAACAGCTCCGGTTCAAACGGTGGCCTGATTTAATTTGGATCCTATAAATACTATTTCTTTGTACGCCATCGTTGTCTAAGTCACTCCTTATATTTAACCAAAACCAATTAAAGTTTCTTCGAAGGATTCAGTACTCTTGTATAGATTGTGAACGCTATTCTTCTTTCCTTTTTTTTCCTTTTTACACAACACTCGTTTCTACGATGATCATTGGCCGAGGTGTGCAGATATATGTATGCAAATGAAAAAAAAAAAAAAAAGGAAATGGAGATTCTCAGTTTCGTGAATTTTGTGAATTTTGCGAATGATTTAGAAAATTGTAAATTGTGAAAAGATCGAAAATTTTGGGATAGCATCTAAGTAAATTTCGCTTTCACTTGTTTAGCATACAATCATATTTAACAAATATTCATTTATGTTTGATTTTGATTTTTGTTATTCAGGTGTTTGTACAAAATTGCATTTTTATGGACATTACTACGGAAATAGAATTTAAATGGTGGCTTATTTTATGAACATTTACACATACTGTGAATATTTCACGCGTTTTTATCTATATTTGTCCACACTGTGAAAGACGATGTCCGATTATTATTATAGTTTCATCGGTTTTTTTTTTTTTTTTTTTTTTTTTTAATCAAAAGTCGAAGTATTTGAATTAACGAAGCCATGAATTTTTACAGCGTGCGAAACGGTTCGAGCGCTTGTGGTTCCGTTGAAAGTTGTCAATGGACGTTGTGGCAAATGGATGAAATAAATTTCGCGGCACGTAGTAAACCGTACGGGCTAGA
Organism: Tetragonula carbonaria; assembly: GCA_032399595.1. Classification (NCBI taxonomy): domain Eukaryota; kingdom Metazoa; phylum Arthropoda; class Insecta; order Hymenoptera; family Apidae; genus Tetragonula; species Tetragonula carbonaria. The sequence goes on along the minus strand of JAUCRC010000015.1, from coordinate 9,164,642 downwards.
AACGCATGCGACCAAGGCACTGTTGAAACGTTCTAACGCCTAAGGCGGTCCACGCACACGGTGTTACGTGAAATATAGGATCAGTTAGTGCTATATTCACACGCACTTTTAACTGTGACAAAACAACATGTACAAAAATGTTAGTTTTATGCTAGATTTATACAAATATCCTATATATTATATAGGATAAGGGTTAACGACTTTAAATATTTCTGTTGTTTTTGGAGATGTGAGGGAAGTTTGTTAAGTAAGTTATTTTTCTACGGAGAAGGCAGTAATGATTTTATTGTAGACGGTGATGTTTCAAAGATTTTAAAGTCATCTCTACTTTTTTTTAATGGAATCGTATATTTTCTGTTTCATTGATCGATGCAATTCGGCATTCGAAATCGTAAAGTATCGAGTATCATGTATATTGAACAACAACTCATGCACGTTCTTGTAGTTCGAAAGAGAATCGAAAATTTGTACGAAACACAGGGAGAAACAAGAGATTCTGGAATTCATATCGTCCTTGCCTTTCTGTAGGTTTTATAAAATTGAAGTTAAAGCATCTGTTGTCTAATAATTTAAAACTGATTATTTTTCTAGATATAACGGTATAATTCCTCTTTTTAAATAGAAAATGTTGAATTGCCTCGATTAATGCATCGAAATTTGTATATATATATATATATATATATATATATATATATAAATGGACAAAGAAATACTGAATAACTTGTTTTAACAAACTTTCTTCATAACTCGAAAATAACAGAAATATTCAAGATGAACAAAGTCATTGAATCACCCAGTACGTAAAGTTTAAATACTACCCTGTTGCAATTATATTACGTTTAAAGTTTTTTAAAAATTTACGTAACAAAAAACGTATCGATTCATTTTATCGTATCATATATTATATTATATATTATATATTAATAAATTATATATATATAATATATTAATATTATATATATATTATTAATGAATTGTATATATATTACATATTATTATATATATTATATATATTATTAATGAATTATATATATATATATCATATATATAAATCATTTTTAATGCTAGCGAATATCGAAAGAGAAAGAAAAATAAAGGGTAGATCTTATGCGATTGTCATTATACATGCAATATCTTGTTTATGCAACATTCGGTTGCGAAATCAAAATTACGCTCGATTGCGAATCACAACGGTGTGTTTGCGCGATTCGCAGGAGGAAAGTTAGCTGATGCACAACTTTCGAGCTACGGTATATACGGACGATTGTGTTATACCTGCACACAAGGTGTGAATAACACAATAACATACGGTGCGAAACGAGTTTAAAATGTTGCCACGGTGGTAAAAAGAAATTCCCAACCGTGGGAAACAATTGGACTTCTCTGCGATCCTTTTTTTTTTTTTTTTTTTTTTTTGTTACATACGTTGAACTTGCAAATTGGAATATCGCGCCATCGTTCCGAACCTGCAGATATATTTACTGATATATATCCGTGCGCGTGATATCGAGTGAAAAATAATATTGCGAGCTGTGCTGCGTTCAATTTAATTGCCGATTATACGGCACGCCGATATGCTTTTATTAATATTGCTCGTTGGATTTTGATATTTACTGGTGTCACGATTTTATTTGCTCGAAAACAGGGAAATACATTTCATATTCCATATTTCTTAAATATTTTTCATTTCCACATCTGTCGCGCGTTAATAAAAATGTCAAGAATGACACAAAATTGGGATGTTACATTGAAACAGAATATCGACGAATTAAAAATATAGAATGCATGTTTATTTATTTATAACTATATTAATAATATTTGTATTTATATATATATATATATATGTGTGTGTATAAATAATACTTATATAAATATACATGTATAATAGTATATATATGCATACGTATAATTACACTATTTATATTTTATATATGCATATGTATAATTACACTATTTTACACGTGTAAATTTTATATACATATATATGTATGTAGATTATAAATATTACTAATAAAATATTACAATTAAAATGTATAATGTAAATATTTTATGCATGCAATATATAAGTAATACATTATGATGAAAAATTTATACGTAACACATGCCGTATAAAAATCACAAAAGTTTTACAGGAGAGTGATTTTGAAATTCACCATGTTGTTGTTACCACAATTTTTCATTCGATTTCAAAGTTAGAACAAGCGTTATTTCGTTCTTCGTATAATTTTAAACGTAATATGTTTGTTATAATATGGAAATTATCAGAGTTATGGAAATTAACATCCTGAAATGCTGTTTATTTGAATTCTTCTGCTTTTTACATGCTACGTTTAAGAGCTACTTGCACGTATGTTTTAATCTAATGGATTATTTTCATTTTCAACCCCGTTGTATAAACGTAAAGCAACATTAAAATCCGTAAATCAACGAGAAAGCTTATTACGTCTTTCTCCCGTGTGATCGTACCTCTTTATTATATTTAAAATTTTTCTCCCCGGTGGTCTGATCGTGCTGTCCATCCTACGACCAACTAACACAATTACAAGGCTCTAGCAAAAATTACTCATCCGTTTCGAGTCGCAAAGACTTTATTATCATCGTGCACGCCAATTTGTACAACGTTTAACATACAATACATACGTTCATTTATATCTGCGCCGCGTACTCGTGTTATTAACACGCTTCATTTTTTTGCCTGTTTCTTTACTCCATTTTATTCTTTCTCTCTCTCTCTCTTCATTTTGCATATAAGAAAACGGGGGCTTAATACCCCGACAATTGTGTTATTCCTGTATTGAACTAACTTGCGGACGAAGAAAATGTTTGGACAGAATGTATCTTGATCGGGACGTTTCGCTCTATTGTTGAAACTTCTGCTTCGCCTCGGTAGAGAGCGAGTTCAGTGGAAAAGTCTTCGCGCAACTTGGCCGGTGTTTTTTCCGCTCTCTAATAATCGTCGCATGGTACGTACGGTGGCAAACGTTTGCGAAGTTGGAGAAACAAGAAAGTGCGATCGTGGCGAGTCAGTGTACAATATTGATTAAATTTGACGTTGTCGCACGGTCGAAAATTTCTCGAGACAGCAGGGAACATGGGAAAAGACTGAAAGGAAGAGCGAGAATTTGTGAAAAGTGAAAGCTATCGCTATAAAAGTGAACGCTATCCGCTTTGGGTGAAATTTTTGGCGATTTTTTTTTTGGTTTATTTTACTAAGTTCGTGAATTATATATTAGTTGCGAGATTTTTGTACGATTCTCTTTTTATCGACTTGAATTTAACTTGAATGATTATGAATTATTATCCACGTTTTATTTAGAATAAAGTAGGAAATGACACATTTGAAATGTTTAGTGTGAGTTAATTCGATCGTTAAAACAATAAATTATCTGACGTAAAATCGTCTGAAAGTTGACGTGCAAGAATCGGAAAGCGTATGAGAAATTACTTGAATAAAAGTTTGTTCGAGTGTAAAGTAAGAAATAATGGACGAATAATAATCTAGAGAATAATTACTGTTCAAATAATCAGATGCAATGTTAATATTTCAAATGACGTCTGCCAAAATAAGGTAACTTAATCAATTCATTTATTTTCGAAATAATTTATTTGATTTAATTCGTCGTATGTTGGAAAGACGGAATATCGTAATTTTTCATAAAAAGCCTATTCCTTTGTGACAGCACAGCTCGTGTCGGAATTGAAAAAGGAAAAAAAAAAAAATTAATCGGATGGCGCGTATGACGAAATAACGTTATCCAAAGGTCTTTGGGAACGTTTATGGGAGCTTGGAACGGTCCTTTTTCTTAAAAAAATAAGTCGAGACTGAACGTTCTCGGCCGAAATATGCGGATAACCGACGCGAATAATTTCAACAAGAGAAAGAGAGACTAATCGGCTAATTTTAACGCGAGACATTTCAAATGCGTTTATTGAAGATACTCTCACGTGTATCTTTTTTTAATTGTCTCGAGCATTGTCGATGGGAATGTTTTTTAATTTTGATTTTTAACACACTTTTGATTGTTAACTGCTATACGAAACTTTTACACAAAATATTTTTATAATAATATTATATCAAATAAAATATTATATTACAGTGAAGTACAATGAAAACGCATTTTCCGTTTTAGAATATTATCTAATTATTTATGTCATTTAAAATTCTTCGTTAAACGATATTTACTTCATTTTTGATCTGTCTAAAATATTTATGATGGATTAGAGATGGAAACGACGGTCACTAATAATAATCATCGTAGCAGTCAACAGTTAATGAAAGTAAAGAAAAATATAAGAATTAAATAAGAATTTTTCTCAGATTTACCTTTCGAAATTAATATTTACATTGTTACTCAGATTTACATTTCGAATATATATATTTCGAAATTTCGAAAAAAAAAAAATATATATATATATCATTTAGCATGTTGGTGCAAGTCTTTTTTGAATGTCTTCTGAAATTTCTGGTGAAGAAAGTTTGAAGGCAATTAGGAAATTCACAAGAACCAAGTCATTTTTAAATCTTTCATTTTTGAGCCTTTCCTCTTGGGATGATTTTATGATATTATATAAATTCGTACGAAGAAGCAGAAAAGTAATTCTGCATTGTCTTCAATATTGATATGCAATTAAAGTGTAAAACTCGTGTCAGAAAAATTAAAATGCAAGGAACGAGAAAACGTCTGTAATACGATAGAGGACGCAAACTTTTACTTATGTATATTTACGACAAGCTATACTTCTAAAAATTCACTGTTCTATAAATCTACAAAATTTCTATAAAAAATTAAGAACAAGTTTATTAAGCTCGCAATATTAAATTATATCATTTGTTACGTTACTTCAATAATAATAAACAATATATTATACGTAATATTATGTTGTTATAGCAAGTCTTATTATCTATCAATCTATTGAGTAATATTAAATTCATCAAAAATGGAGTTATCACATTCTTTATATGCGTATCCCTCGCTCGCTTTCCACTTTCGCCCGACGCAAAGTATAAGAAAAATAGTTGCTCGTAGAAACACCGTTATTTCCGAGTCTTGGAGCAGAGTCTGTTTTCCGTATTTTCACCACGTCTCCGTGAAGCAATAGCAAAAGCAAGATGGCCAACCATTCGCTATATATCCGCGGCATAAACGATCGGTGTCCACGGAGAGAACAAAGAGAATATCATCGATGTCTGTGAGAACGACACCAATTGCCAGGTAGAACGGCGAGCAGAGAGGTATTCCAGACGAAGTACAAAGTAGATAGATGGCCACGTAAGCGTCGCCATGGATCGTTAAACTGAAATCTGTTGGAGTAGAGCAACCCCGTGCGACGCGCTCGGTTCAACGAACCAGTTTTATTTTCTTCGAACTTTCTTCTTCTTCCTCTCTCTCTCTCTCTTTTTCTTCCCCCTTTCCCCTTTTCTTCTGCCTATCTTTCTGTTCCATCAATTGATCTATCTTGATCGAGTCTGAATTTTTGAACGAAAAGTATTGAGAAAAACGAATGGACGAATTTGAACTCGTTCGACGTAGAAGAGGTATAAAAATTCGAAAGTCAAAAAGTACGCATTGACACAGCTGTAATTCCAGCGCCAGATCTGCGCTGGCTAAATGGCGGAATGTTGTTAAAAAGATTGGAGAAATATTCTGTCTAGTGACACCTGTCTAGAGTTAATATTCGAACACTAAACATTGAAATTGTTGTAATTTTGTACAAAGAAATCGCACAACAATGAACTTTTTGGGCTCATTGCAAAAATTGGAGTTTAATATCAAAACGTATCATTCATTTCATATTCTAAGATGGTTTTTACACTATGTAGCCGATGACAAAGTGAAGATACTTTTCTTCTTTTGAGTGGAATTTGAAGCAAAATTAAAGTTCCACTATAATATACTGGAATGTTATCAAATGATATCTCTTCAGTACTTGAAAAAAATGCTTGTCTTTAGATCACTTAAAGATACATCGTGTTCAAATACACAGTAGAGCTGCAAGGAAAAAAATTCTACATAAATAATTCTTGTTAATTTAATTGAACTATATTTTGATAATTTTTATTAAGAGGTTTTTCTTTCATTCGAAGGTAAGTCAACGGGTTAATTGAATTGTCTCGAGGTTTCGTTATCGTTGGAATCTGTTCGTCTTGATTCAATATGGAATTTCGCGTGAGTTATTAAAGAATTCGAAGAGCGTGAATGTTTAATTTAATCTTTACGTGTTTCTCCAGTTGAAATTCATCTATTGTTGATCATATTTCGAATTTGGTATATTGGGAGAATCTTCTTATTGATTCAGGTTGGCTTTTAAGTCTTCGTGAATCTTTAACAGTATTTAATTTCCTTTCATTTCCAAAAATTATCGGTCTCAGAAAATTTTGAATTTAAATCAACTTGGGCTCGTTTTCGTTAATTTGTAAAATATTTACATAGAATTATATATTATATGTAATTTATATGAAATACTTTATAGAATTATATATTATATATAATTTATATAATTATAACGTATGTATATATTACATTTCATTATACGTTATATAAACATAACGTTTTTTATTTAATGCTTTTGTTCAACGAAGTAAAGGGCTTCTGTGAGGATTAATTAAATTTGCTTTTCCACGAACTTTCTTTTCTCTTGAAATTCATTTCTATCTTGATTAAATTGATTTGATGTGAAATCTTGAATTTAACTTTGCGCATTCCTCCTTCTGCAAAATTTATTTTTACTTTCTCGTATCAGACTTTTTAAAAATATATAATATTTTTTCAAAATATTGAAATTCTGTTTGAACGTATTATTTCATTATTTTTGAAACTTTTTAAGTTTTATTTCCGCTAAAGGAATATTCGTATTCAAGTTATCTTAAGATTTAGATATCTTTTAACTGTGTAATTTCTATATTGAAATTATTGTATATATGTCAGCCAATAATTTTATATAACGATTTACTGCCGAAGCGTGCAACCACAGAGCAGCAGATTTACGAGTAAAAGTATGGACGACACGTCACCAACTATGGCGTTGAAACCGGTTAACTCATTATTATGATTACTTTCAGAAAAGATGAACAGTTCTTTTTTGTTTCAATGTCGTATCGCGTTTAAAATTATCACGAAGGGGCGAAAAATTTTCGTACTACAATTTTTTTTTATTTGTTAAAAAATTGCAGAATTGTGTAAATCAGAAAATATTTTTTTACCAAAAGGAATATTTAAGAAGAACAAGAAAAATCGTTCTGTGTGTTTATAAAAAACACGAAACGTTTACAAAAAATACAAAAGTCGTATTTAAAAAATTGAAGTATAGTCTGTTAACAGTAGAAAAATATTGACAGAAACTGCTATTTTAATATAATTACTTGCAATTATGTGTAACTAAGTATTAACGTAACTTTTATCTCATCGTTGTTACATTATTTTCCTTTTCAATTTAATTGTTCACAAATGAGTGTTTTTTTCTTTAATAATAAATTTTACGTTTCTGAATATTTATTTACTATTCTTTTAAATTTTGAAATGTATGGTTTTTTTAAAATTATTTTTGTATAACCATTGAAGATAATTAATATAATAGCAACTTGTCGACGGAAAAACTTTGGTATTTCTAACGTTAAAGTTTCTTATAAAATAAAATTTTACCAAATCTCAAGCCGAACTTACTTTTTTTTAAATCAATAAAGATTTTCTACTTATATAATTTAGAAATTTGTATAACATTGAGAGTTAGATTTATTAAATATATACGTGTATGCTCGCGTAAAAGATTAATATAATTACATCATTCTATGAATAACAGTTGCGTATTAATATTCTTTGTAAAAAAAAGCGTAATTTTTTTCTTGACGTCATGAAGCAAATAGTTGCAGCATAAAGCTATCGAACAGAAACGCATATAATATTTATATCCTTATATACCGTTGCAATATCAGATATTGATTATAATATTCGTGTTGTTAAATTTTTTTTTGATTTCTTATAAATAAAATTTTTGCCAGCGACTTTACGAATCGAAGAAGGAAGAATATCTTTTCGTCAAAATAATTTATATAGGCTGTTCTAAGCTTTATGAAAAAGTTGCGATTGAAAATTGAGAATTATCGAGAAAAAGCATAATAATAAGTCTGTTCTTGTTGATCTTTTAATTTCGATATCATTTAGGCACGTAACATAATTGAACAAGAAAATCTCTTTTTGTATGATACCGATCTTATCTCTATATTTTCAAATACTATTAATAATACTATTAATCTAAATGTTTTATTCGAATAATTTAGAAATTATTTTATTTGCACAACTTTGTTTAGGCGGTTGTACCCGTTGCCAGTATTGAAAATATCGGATGTGTTGTCGAAGTAATGTCTAATGTTCTTCGGAAAGAACTCGTAGCCAACTCGCTTGGCATTATTTATCCACGATCATTCCCAAGGATTTTCACGCGTGATTTATCAGAGCGTGGAGAACGAGCGAGATCGCGAAAGATTGACGCTAGTTGCACCCTACACGTCCCAATTTCCTCCACAGATGGATCACCTATATTTCACTGGTGCAATATAAATCATATTACCACCGGGATCCGTTCGCATTATTCACCGGTTGGAACGCGTTGCAACCCTGAATGCGCCCAAGTTTCTGAAGTTTTTTTTCACCGGTTCGCTCTGAAAGCTCGTTCATCACGCGAGATTTCACGACTGGATCGAACAACGAATGTAGATTTGCGCTCGCTGATGGAATCCTCGCGGAAACGTTTTCCCAACGTTTTTATTTAATTTTATTCGAAGAGACGCGGCCCCGTTTTCGGTTGTACATTTCAATTTAATACAAATCTGGCAGTTTACTGCGACACGGATATTCCTGAATTACGTTTCACGGAACTTTTCACGTTTCACGTTTTACGGCTTTATTTTTCCTTACGCTTTCGCGATCGCTATTAACATTTGTGAACGCTTGCGATGAGGAATGAAATAAACAATAGTGTAGTTGGTGATTTAAATCTTGAGATAACGAATGAAATTTAAAAAAACATTCTGAAATAGAACAATGCACTTTTGAAAATATCCGAATATTTCTCATATTACAGAATATTTCCGAATATTCCGAATACATCTATTTATATATATATAAATTAACAATAAATATATATAAACAACTGGCATAAAAATTTAATGCTGAAGACCGCAGCAACATTAAATTTTATACAACAATCTGTATATTAAAACAAACTTAAAAACTATATATACATATATATATAATTCGGATTTTTCCAATATGAAAGTAATTCGAATATTTCTCACATTAGAGAAATGCGAATATTGCATTCGCTAAAGTAATTCTCCAAGTACTTAAACGTTAAGCGTATTATTTATTGAGATATTCCTTGAAAGGTAAGGACAAAGGTTAAAGAAAATTTCCGTGCATTAATCCCGCTGGCATTTCCGCGGCGGCGGGTCTTCTTGCTTGAGATGTACCTGTACCTTGTGTCATCCGCCGGCTGAAACTCATTACTCATTTCGACTAGTACGTCTCTAATTGCCACTACCTTAATTACTCACGGAATCGTGAAACGTTGGAAGTCCTGGGAAACGGGGACGTCACAGTCATAAGATGTTCACGCGTGTGTTATTTAAACAATAAACGAATGGCGCGGAGCTCGTTGGCACGAGCGGAATGGCTGTCGCCTGATTGAAAAATCTGTACGGAACGGCGGGGTTCGCTTATTCCGAAAGGACGGATATCGGGATCGAGGGCAGAAACGGCGAAATATCGTTCGCCCAGCGATTATCAAATTCTCACGAAAGTAAGAAAAGAAAAATCTGGGATTGTAGTTGGTGAAAAAAATAGAAACGAAAGACTGAGGCTTTTCTTTCGTTTCTATTTTTATTGTTACAATTCTTTCTTCTTTTTCTTCGCACGGAGCATTATATATTTGAAATGCAAATGTATTCTTAGCGATAAAATCGTACATAATTATTCACAAAACTTTCGCAATAATTTCCAACGTGAGAGTGTTGAAAGAAAGTCCGCCGAACCAAAAACGCTGATCCTCCGGTCTTCAAAAATGAAAAGCACCAGGAGCAGCCGAATATTTCCCGCAACAATACGCGCGACGAAAGAGGAAAATAATAAACCTTTTGCCGGGGAAAAATAATCCCCGTGAGATAGCGCACACCAGCAATCTCAAAATGAACTGCGCGCACGCACACAAACACACACGCACACACACACACGCATACTTCGCCTTTTTCCTCCGCTCGAAAAATAAAACCGAAAAAAAGAAACCAAGAAAGAAAAGAAAAGGAAAGGGGAGAAAATAACAGGAGAAGTAGCAGGAAGAGAATGAAGAAATCGGGGAGAATACACGGGTTGGAAGAATCGTTCCTCATTTTCCTCCTCGTCCCGTGGCCTTTTCATCCTTCTACCCCCTTTGCCACTACCGGATGGTTTTCATCTGGAACGCTCATTTGCCAGCGTCCGCGAATTTTCGACAGAATTCTCCCGATATCGAAAAGCCGGGAAATATTAATGGATACAACACACCATCATCGGGCTGTCGCTCATTGTTCGCCTCTCTCGAATCAATACTACGGCCACACTGCTACTTGCTGGCTGCGTTCTGCGTTGTGTTCCCGTGGCCTCACGAAACATCGCCGTGGCCTCTCCTACCTAGGTGCGATGTCTGGTTGCTATACATTCCGAGGAACTGTTGTCCAATAATCTTTCGACCGGGGCCTCTGACCCTCGGCTGGCTCTCCGTGGCCATCGCGCAGATGGTTCTCGACGTTATGAAACCGCGCGGCCGCGGTCAGCTCAGTCTTTACGCCGTTTTTACTTCTTCTTCGGACCTAACCTAACCTGCGCCAGCTCCGCTCTCTTGCTATCGCGATCCTGGAAAACTCGTCTCTTGGGGGATTAGGGCGACCGGTGGAAGTCGTTTCATTCGGTGAATGGACGGATGGATGGTTTTGGGTCGACGTGTAATTTTATGAAGAAAATTGCTAAAATATCGTTTACGAAGAATTGGCTTCTTTTTTTTTTTTTTCATTTGCTGTGGTAATAGAATATAACAGAATATCGGATTTTTTTTTATTACCGGTGAAATGGGTCAGATGGATTGCGAGAGAAGGATGAAGACGATGGCGGGAGGATACTAGAGGAATTTATTCTAGACTAGAGGATTTTTAAAGATGGAACGAACGTTGACGATATCGAATTATTAGAGTTTTTTTCGCGGGATTGGGGTATTTTTTGGAGGACAAATTGAGTTTTGAAGACTCTTTTGTGCTTTTGGAACCTTCATTGTACGCTCAAGGTTGATGGATAACGTGGTAAATAAAATGAAATTAGCGATTTTGAGAATGTAATCGTTTTACTGATGTTTTATATATTTTTTCACGTTATACTCTCGCACTGTAAAATTAACGCACAATGCATAAATGCATAAAAGTTCGCTATTAATTTTGGCTATCTTTATGTATAAAATGTTAATAATATAAATGATGTATGTGTAGAATGTTAAAAAAAAGTCATTCAAAAAGAAAAGGAAATTTTCCTGTATGTAGAAAAAATAAAAAGAATACGGATTATTCGAACAATATTCTATGAATTGTAACTCTGTATCTTGCATTTTTTTGTGTTTAATTCAATTTATTTGTAATGTAACAAACAGTTCAGACAAACATTCGGTAAAAAAGCATTGTTACTGTAACACGCTGGATTTTCGAACTCCACAGTAATGAGTCAGATTCTATTAATCGTGAAATTGTTCGAACCTCGTGACGTCACGATTCACAGAATAGATAACATCTTCAATGCATGAAATTACTCGATCGTGACGATCTGAGGAATTAAACAGAATTAAGAAATATTAAACACATTCGTGGATCTTCTAATCTGATGTGATAAAAGTTAATATGTAAATTATTTCTCGAGTAGGGAAACAGGAACAAGAAAAAATACACGAGCGTCTTATATAATCAATATCCTGTAATTCCAGCTGAACAAAGATCATTTTTCTTTCTCTGCGATCTTTTAGCAGGAAATAGAACAGGAAAGGTGAATAAAGGGAACAAAAATTTCTCTATTTCGTTGCAACTAATTTTTCCCAGAGTTCGGTCAGTTTCAGTCACGAAACGGTAATCCAGACACAATAGGCCGAGAAACTAAAAAGAACGAGGGAATATCGCTCAATTTCTAGGAAACGTTTTGTTATACCATTTTTTAATTTGTTTAACTATTAATTTTTGAACTGAAATATAATTGGTTACTATCAACTTTATTATTAATCTATTTATTTCTCCGTTGTATTTACCGATAGTAATTGTAATGTCACTTTTAGTATCAAGAAAGAAATAACGTTAACGAAAACGAAATAGACAAGGGTTAACGAATCAAAGAAAAAAAGAAAAAAAGGATATATCTTTTCAATCAAAAAAGTAGAGAAAAGTGAAAACAAAAATTGAAACAACGAAGAATCGTGCTTCAATTCGTATCATACAGAAAAGCATTCGTTCTGTGAAACAGCTTCTCGAAAAACCTGTAACGCGCGTGAAATACCCGACGATTCCGGTTTACCATTTACCAAGTCGCTTAAGATTCCATTTTAGCTCGTTTTATTTATTTTCTAGCCGATCTCTCCGCGAAGCTTAGCGAGAGAGCCCACGGTCACGAAATCGCAATTGAGGCGCACAATGACTTCACTGTGCCTACGGTGTGTTGGTTGGCTGCTTACGTGTTTCATCGCTGACGATGTAGTCTCAGAAGGCTATTATGATAATAGTACTTTCATTACGAAAGGTCTTCATTATCTTACCCGCGATTCGATCTACTCGGATCAATATCATTTCCCTCTTACATTTCATTAAACGCGTGTACCGCGCACTCGCGATTTCCGAACCCATCTCCCGCCCCTTTCTTCCCGTTGTTCCTCCTTCGCTGTAATTTCACCGTAATTTTCATGAGATACGTCATGGATCTTTAATTTCTCTCTCTTCTTTTTTTTCACGTATACACACGAGTATACACACGAATGTGTGTAATTGCGATATTAAAAACACTTTTAATCTGCCGATTCGACGGCGGTCTGTCGTCTTGCGGTCATTATGCTCTTGACTCTGTATTACACGCTTTTACCTGATACTTTATGAGCCTTCAGGATATCCCTAGTCGTATTAAGGGCTTTTAATTTTTTTCTTCTTTTTGTTTTGTTTTTAAATATTAGCATGTACAGAGAGTAATATATGTATATGTATAGTATGTATACACAGAGAATAAATGCGAAATGTAATAGAATGTTAATGATGTAAGCTTTATTTATGAATTTATTTTATCAAGAATTTTCGAAGATTGCGTTTAACAATTTGATTTCGCTACGTGAAAATACGCCTTGCTTTGGGAGACGGAATAACGAATCTTTATGAAATAATGTTATTTTGAATTTTACGATATTATCTAAAATATTCAAGTTATTTAAAAATTTTTATCGACGTTTTTTGTCTGCAGGAAAGAATATTGCAACAAAAATGCAATAAAAGCGTATTTTGAATTTTATAATATTATTTAGTTTATTCAAGTTATTGAGAATTTTTTTTATTGATGTGATGTCCAGCCGTGGGACGGAATATTTTATTTTTATAAAACGTTATATTACAAAATGCAAAATACGGTGAAAGCGTGCTTTAAATTTTATAATTAATATTATCTAGTCTATTCAAGTTTTGCCTGTGGGACGAGATATTTAATGTTCATAAAACATAATACTATAAAAAATACAATAAAAATGTATCATCTAATTATTCATGTTATTTAAAATATTTTTCTTAATAATATTCGTTTTATTTTAATTATTCTAAAATATTTATAAGAATAAATATGGACTAATGATTATCGTGTTTATCAGCATATTAAATTGAAGAAAGAATTTTTCATCTAAATATCGTTCAATTTCGAATAGTCATACAGTAGAGGAATTGAAGATTTGCTATGAAAGTATGCTTCAACAGGGTTGCAACAGTTGTTCGTTCGCAGCTGTCGTTCTTGTGACGCACTGACGAATATCTTAATGATTCCACATTCCGTCGAAAGAGAAAAAGAAAGAAGATACTACTGTGACTCCTGAGGGAAGCTTTTTTTGTAAAGAGAAGTTGAAACATACTGTTAAAATTAAATTAATGCTGCGTCAAATTATTGCTACTACGTAGATGACTTGGATGTGTATAATAAAGTTTCAGTATTTTCGTGTCTCCATTAATTGTTAGGTTCTCTTCCTTCCGTCGGTTCATTAGGATATTCATAAATGGCGGACTTGTTCAGGCACTGGAATTACGATGGAGGAATTTGTGCTGATATTTGAGTGGATCAATAGCTGTGAAACAGCTGTCCAACAAATAAAAAGTTAATTCTACTTACAAATGATTAACAATAGGATAAGCACCTTTTTTCATTTGTTTCATTTATTACTTTCAATCAGCGATATAATATCGTGAAAGTAATATATTTTCAAAATGTATTATATTTTGAATATAATATAACAAAATATTGCATAATGTTATATATTTAAAAGTATATTATATATTATCATAAATCTTCCAAACTGTCAAATTTTTAATTTGCAAAAGTAAAACGCTTCTTTCATCGATTGTAGTTTCGTATATTTTTGAATTTTGTTAAAATTCTGTTCTTAATGATATTCTCGTTAAGCTATTTTTGAATATTGTCATATCCGGTCTTGTACAGTTATTAAAGTAGATCTTGTACAGTTATTATAGTTTGTTGTTTGCTTGTTTATAACGTTAGAAGTATCAATCTTGAGCATGTGCCTAAATATACTGCTTAAATATGATCAAAAAATTAAATTAGTGCGAGGAAACATAGATTGGCACATGTAATCACTCCTCCATTTTGATAAAGTCAAACACAAAGTATAATTCATAATAAATTGTTTTTGACAATAAATTGTGAAAGATTAATCAGATAATTCCTGAATAGAATTAGATAAATTAGACAATTCACACGAATTAATTAATTAGAATTAATTGGAATAGATGAATTAGATAATTTACATAAATTGTAATGAATTAGGTAATTCCTATACGAATTTATATTACTTAGAACATTAAAATTAGAACAATCGAAATTGATCGAAATTTCTTCTACATTTCTAGAATTTTCAAAAATAGAATGTAGTCCCCGAGTACGTATTTCATCTTTCAGTTTCTCGCCGAAGTTTTGATTATATTCTTCTTCACTTCAAAAGATTATCAGTCTGGCAAAGACAACACGATACATTAAACTGCGAAGCTGCCGAAGTACATATCTTTATCTTTCAATTTCTCGCGCTATTTTTAATTAATTCCTTACGTGTAAAAAATTATCGGCCTGTACTAGGTTTATCAGTCTATCACAAACAACACGATACGTTAAACTGTGAAGCACAGAAGGAAACAGTCTGTCAATGACCCAGATATCCAGCAATGTGGCGTTCGAATTCCCAGTCCACTGACTCGCCCAATCGATTCTTCTTCTTCCACCGGTACTGAAATCCTAGTAATAAAAAATTCAAGGAATAAAAGGAAATGATAATCTTGGAAACAGAAGTAGAACGTTAGGAATAAAATTTGTAACGATGCTGGCAATTTCGATTGTTTTGATGAATTCCGCGAGATTCATATATTATTCATAACAAATAACTAATGCATGTGACGTTAAATAAATATACATACATTTTGATTGACAGGTGACATGAAGCTTCTTAGTCTTTTCTTAATATAAAATATTAAGAGAGAAGATGCGTTTTAATATTATTCTAATAATGATACAATAGAATTATTATTATTATTATTCTAATGAGTATTTTAATAATAATTCAATATTATTCTGATAATATATAATGATAATTTAATATTATTTTAATAATAATACAAAATAATAGAGATGGTATAAAAGAATCAAAGTATTCATTTGCACCAAAATAGAAGTCAGAAAAATTGTTAATTTATTTCAATATTCAAGAATATTATATTTCCTTGGCTATTAAGTTATTTTTTTTTTTTTTAGTATAAGTAAATATATTCTTCTTGTGTTTCAAATTATAAGTCATTCTATAATGCTTTGAATGTTGTAAGAAGGTGTATTCTGTTTTATTCTGTGAATAAATAAATAAATTATACCTAACATATTTGTTAGTTAGAAACAAAATTAATTCTCATACAAAATTATAATCTCTCTAGTACTTTTTGATAAAAACCTTGTTACAAATTTCAACAAGTTTCTTTTGCGAAGAATATGTATAAGATATAATAATACACAGAGGTTCACTTTAACTTGCATACCTGAAATAACTTTTAAATTATGCTTCTAATGAAAAATTGTTTAATACAAAAGTTGTTTGGTTTTAACGGTTTTAGACAAAATATGGCGTATCAGTGTTTTGTGTGTTGTTGAGGGTGTGGAAAATTTCCAAGTTCGTTTTTATTTTTTTGATCATAAATTGAAAGAATATGAAATTCTGAAGTAAAAAAAAAGTATTAAGTCATATTGGTTTTAAACATGGAAAGGTTCAGGAAATATTTTACAATAATTTGTCTCGAGGATGAAATCTGCGTAGTATCGTATCAGAGGATTCGACAATATTTATAAGCGTCAGTGTTATCTTACAAGTGGCCCTTCGATAGATCGCATAGTGATCCCAATCCAAGAATTGGTGGAGATAACGCTTATGTGGGGACTACTATTATGAGAAATACTGTATTATGAGAACTTTAATGTTGTTATCGCCGTACCAAAAGTATTACCAATGAAGAAAATACTGTCGCCGTGTCTCAGTATCTGTAGAATACAATCCACATGTTAGTACACGACAGATTTCTCGACAATCTAGAATTAGTCAATCAAGTTTGCTTCGAATTCTTCATTCCCATAAAACGCACATCACTTATATTTTCATCAAGAGCTTTACGCATTCGACTTTCAAAATCGTACAATTTGCCGAATGGTTTTTACAGCAAGTAAATGTTAACGGAAGTTGTTTTTTTTTTAAATGTATTGTTTACGGATGAAGCAACATTTACCAATCATGGTAATGTAATTTATGGAATTTACATCATTGGCCACCAAATAATCCCCACTGGATGAGAGAAGTTGATCATTATGATCCATGGAACGTTAATGTGTAGGAAGCAAATGGTCTTAATGTTTTATGTAATCTTCATCCTCGGGACAAATTATCGTAAAATATCTCCTTAGCCATTTTAGGGCTAATATGGTTTGATACTTTTTTAGTTGGAATTTAATATTGTTTTGATTTATGACGAAAACGATATATGGTTCAACTAAAAGAAATAATTAATAAAGATGACCTTAGAAACTTCGAAAAATCCACAAAAAATTAATATGCTAAGTATAGGCAAGGGCAAAGTATTGCCTCTCTTAAAACTTCTGTATTAAATAATTTTTCATTAAACGCATAATTTAAAAGTTATTTTATGCGTGCAAGTTGTATGAATACCACCCTATATATAACATGATGCAATATAAGAGAAGATATTTAATAAATAAGTATAAGAGAAGACATTTAATAAATATTCTCTAGTTGGAGTATATTAGAATATTTAGCTAAATGGGAAGCTTTATTGTACTTTTAATGATATCCTAGCAATACAATTTATGTAAATTTCATAAAAACGCATCTTTTTTTAAAAAAAGGACGTCTGTCTATAGTATTAATTTTCATTTAAATACGTGCTTATGTCTAATAATACTTTTAATAATATTCTAACAATAGTATATCAATTTCCTTAAAAAAGTTCCTTAAAAAAAAGATGCTTATCTATTATTATATTATTGCATTGTATTAATTTCTACGGATCTATATCTAATAATACTTTTAATAATAACTTTTTAGTACTGTGCTTTCAATTTTATTATACTTATCTATATATACTTAATTTTATTATACTGTTCTTGTTATACTGAATTTATTGTAGCATGATTAGTTTATTTTACTTTTAATAACTTTCTACTACTAACTCTCTAATGATACCACATGCAAGTTCTTTGTGAAAGAGGCAGTTCTCTGAATATTCATTTTTGTTTCAAACAAAACCTGCTTACACCAACACGTTACATATTTAATCTAGCTAATCTCCTAATTGTAGCATAATCCTTGAATGGTAGAGGGAACTGACGCGGATACCACTAGTATTTACCGTGATTGCGCCTGTTACCGTGTATGCACAAATTTCCAGCAATAATCATTTAACGCGTCTATATATATATATATATATATACATATGCATATGCATATGCATATGCGTTGTTCATGAAACAAGTATGCATGTAATACCGCAACGTGTATAAATCTCTAAATTACCCGATATTCAAACCGAATAACACTCAACCATTGATCGACCCATGATTAACAATCATTGTTATTTTCAGAGGCCTCCCGTGTGGCGTACAACCCCCGGAACCTGTGCCGGACCCCGATGGCGACAAATTGGCGACGATCGCGGCCCGATTCAGCTATTTCCAAGAGAGAAAGAACACGCTGACCACCGCAAAAGTCGATCTACGTAGGAACATCAATCCACCGGCCAGGTACAAGAATGCGAGGCCAACGGTCAGGCTTAGGCCACGTCAGGTCCTCTGCAGCAAGTGTAGATCGATCTGTAACGAGAATAGCGAGAACGTGGACGTCAGCAGAAAACGGAAGCACGATGAGACACAGCAGGAACAGCAGCAGCAGCCGCAGCAACAGCAGGTAATACGTACCGCCATTTTTTCTTTGGCCTTTTTCTTCTTCATGAAGGAAGGACCGATGAGGATAGTTTCTAATTTTTTACTTGTTAAGGACACGGATGACTTATCGTTGTTTGCGTCACTTGTTGCCGAAGGATCAGGACCACTCACTGATTTCTCACTGAGAATTAAATGACTCTGACTTGAATTGATACTGTCTTTGTTACGCAATAAAACAGGTGGCTTCTACTCGATTCAGGACAGCTTCAGGAGTCTTCTTGAATGATTAAAGTACCGATGACCGAGTTCGAAGGACTCGCTTAGTCGAATATTGACTGACTATTTGACTACTGACAAGTAGTTTTCGTTTTCGTATTAAAGAAATATTCAAGAGAATGTATGAACATTTACTTGGGAGAACTACTAAAAAATTATCTTTTTTAAGAAAAATACGCTTGTCTAACACTAGAACTACCACACCAGTCGAAATGACTGGTTTCACAATTTTATTTTTTAAAATTTCTATTTCATGTTACAATTTTTCCCCGCAATGATGCAATGACTTTTACAGTGATAGCTAAAGATATAATAATATAATGAATTTTATTTTATTTTTATTTATTAGAAATCAAAATAATTTTGGTTGAAATAACTTCGTTTTAGCTGTCGGTAGTGTTCTAGTGTTAAATATATCGTTTGAACAGATGGTTTTTTCGCCAAAATGGTATACACCGTTAAATTCGCCGTTAAAAAAACACTAATTTCATCAATTTACACAAAAATTGTATCTTCAGTAATTTCCGAGATATTTAACGAAATAAATAACCGCGGTCCCAACTACTTTGAGGGTAGTTTACACCCCTTTAACATGGCCGATTGCCAATAAAAAGAAATACATGTCAAATATTTTTTTCGAAAACTACATTTAAGCCACAGACAGGAATCGTAATTATTAGAATCGAAAGCATAACATTTATTTTTTCGATTAAAATCGTTTCTAGAGACCGAACATTTTTTTCGATACCAATAACTGTTATTGATGACGGAAATTTATTGCGCTTAGTTATATTCGATTATTTTTCGAACTCTCAATAATTAGGCATTATTTTTTCTCAATCGATTTATCTATCATTGAACATTACGAATGTATTATCTCTCGATGATATAAATCAGTCTTATACATATATAGAGCAGCTAAATTCCTGTACTTTGCGGTTGCTATACGAACCGTTTATTTTGACTGTGGTGCAAGTTACTTTGTGTTTAAATCGTTTAGACAAATTGATGCTATTTCGAGAAGACTCGTATTTGTCATCTCGGATACCTATTTTTCTCAGTATATAATTTCATACGGGCATACGTTAACGAATCATTTTTCATTGCTCTAAACACTTGTATCAAAACAAATGACTCTTATTATTAATATTATTCTTTAACAAGATCAGTATTAGAGTTTGGCTTGATAGTTTGGATTCATTATTTTAACTCACACAACTGTTCTTGAAAGAGTGCAAGGTAGTTTTTACGACTTGTTGTGAAACATTTAGGAGAGCTATGCTTTTCGCCTGATTATCAGCTTATGCTTCCTCATTTTGGAATATAGAAGAAAAATGTATTCAATGTTTTATTCAATGTTCACAAAATATTCGTAATAGTCTAACAGATTGTCCTGGTATTGTAAAAAAATTAAGATTAATATTCCTGTCAAACGAATCATTTTTCATTACTCTAAACACTTGTATCAAAACAAATGACTCTTATTATTAATATTATTCTTTAACAAGATCAGTATTAGAGTTTGGCTTGATAGTTTGGATTCATTATTTATCCACACAACTGTTCAAGTCTGTGACTTGTTGACTTTCTTTTTCGTTATTTGTAACCAAATTGAAATTTTTGAAATCATATCCTTTTTTTTTTTTTTCTTGAAAAATCCTCTTTATATTTTGCGATTAATATTCTGAATTGTGTGTTACGGACGTTTTTTTCCACTTTGATCCATCGCGTCGTTTGGAAAAGTGTTCCTCTCTTCGCGCTCGAAGTATTTCATCCAATATAACAAAGGAAGACGCGAGTCGAATTTACAACTTCGTTCACGTCCACCGAGTTTCTTAACAAACTTTATTGTTGTAACACCACGGCGGTAAAAATCGTCAAATATGATGGAGGTTGTGGAAACTTTGGGACGTCGGCGAGGGAACTCGTAAGAGCAGAGGCGAGAGGAAGGAACAAATTGGGTTGTAGGAAACTTTGGTCGAATGAACACGCCAGACAACTGTGAGGAAGAAAGTCATGCGATTTTGAACTTGAAGCAGCTTAACGCGTTGTCTTCTAAAGAGGCACGCTCGCACCGCGCGATAGCAGTTTGATTCTGGCGTGTAACTTCTTTCTCGAGTGCGTCTCGAACGCAAAGTGCTCTGATCGTATATTTAATGCTGACACGTCTCCCCACGTGTTTAGTCTTACGGCAGTTTATTTCGCTGGCTACGCGTCAGATAGTGAGATGTTTTTTTATTAAAGTGCTTTCTGTGATTTAGCGGTGCTTAGGCGATTTATATATATGGAATTTTATTAGTGGTTTCAAAATTTTTGGACAAAATTTGTGAGATGCGTTTCAATTGCATCTTAGCAGTATTTATTTTATAATAATTTAGATGAATCTGAAATACTTCGGTTTACGTGGAATCGTGTAAAAATGATTTCGATTGAAATGGCCATTTGTATTGTATTGTAATGATTATTATATATTTTAATTTCAATTAATTTTATTTAATTTATGTACAGTGGATCAAAGATATGGTAGAACTTTTTTGGAAATATTTTTACGTATAGAATATTAATGTATTAGTAGCAAGTATTTAATGTCTTTTTAAAACATTTATCATGTATTCAGAATTAGAACACTCAGTGGTATAAAAAATTTGTGAAAGAAAAATGAAAATTTTGCAATCAAAGGGGCACACTTTTATTTGATAATTTAATAGAATGATATAATAATATCATAATAATATATAAATATCATAATAATGATATAAAATACATCATACACAATATATTATTTTATTACTATATACAAAAGAAGTATTTATTATGCCATATCTTGAAAAATATTTGACTATTCTTCTAACAATATTTTCTTTTCAAATCATTTCTATTGATCTTTCCCAATTTTTAAATCTAACAATACCACAAATATTCAATTGGATTTATGTCTGATGATTGCATTGTAAATATTACATTGTGAAGTATTTACCTTCTTGTTTTTTTCTTTTTTTGATTGCGCGAAATCATCGTGTCATATCTCGCAATATATTTATGAATATTTCGAGTATTCATTGTTATATATTTACATATCGATAAATGTATTCGATTTCTTATTCTATTGTAATCGACACTCCTAAATCATAAGAACAAAATTCACGACTTTTTTTATCGTTAGTCAAAAATTCTCAAAGTCCAATCGAAAAAGCTGCTGCAACAAAGAAGCAACTTTACTTTCGTGAAGTAAAATTTACCAAAAAACGTTAAAACGTTAAATTTATCAAAAAATAATTAAATATCAGCTATATAAATTTGAGATAATCTGCTTCAAAATATATACTATACTTGTATATACTATATCACATTTTTTTAATGGGGTAAATATATAAAAAAATGGAGCTGCCTCATTTTTGCTGAAAATTTTTTAATTCGATTTCCTGCTAGACCCAAAAATATCAAATTTGTTCTTACCGAAGAATGGTATAATTTCAAGAAAAGCGGGTATGCCGGTGTTTTTTTGACTCATTGTGTATTCAGTCTTAACTATATTTTATATCAAACGATTCCATCGATATATTTTCTTCTGGTAAATATCTATCGCAAAATCAGAATACGAGGACTTATTAGTAAAAAACGTATGATTTTTTTGATTCGGTTAGGTCACGGGTCATGCCACTCGAAGGAGCGATCGACGTTGCGGCCAGCAGCCGCAAAAAAACTCGAGAATACTGTTCTCCGAATGTCAGTCGGAGAACATCACGATGTCATCTCATCAAACAGCCAAGTCCTCATCGTCTACAGCACTCAGTCCCGACTCGTCGAAGCTTGTGCCGTCTCTCATCCCAAAAATCTCAAGACTTCAACCGAATGAAATCAACAATGCCATGCAAGCTAATGGTAAATATTTTTCATTAAAAATAAAATCTTTTTTTTATTTTTCCGTCTTAATCCTTGGGACAATAAAAAAAAAAAGTTGAAAGAAATCTATTTCCTTTCTATGTTCTAATATGATGATTTTTTAAAGAATTTTATCACGTTTTTTTGATGATGTGTTTATTAAAGCAAGATAGATATTTCAGAAATCCTTTGCTAAATTTCAAGTTTGGTTTATCCTTTATAAAAAGTATTGATCTATTTCTGTCAAAAAATCATTTTTAAACCAGGTTTAGGATTTAATTTTGTAAAGGCTATTGTGTGAAACATAAGGACAAGAATATCGTTACTTATATCGTTACATGATTTCACAAAAAAAAAAATTGAAGCTAAAATATTTCCTAAACCAGTAGTTTTTCGACACAAACAGGATTAATAATATATTTTTCTATTGATCAGAAAAATCGATTAATGCATTTAGAATCATGTAGTTCCATTTAAGATAATGAACCTCAAAATTTCCCTCCTGATTTCATCTAAAAAAAAGTAATTTGCACCACATATAACGCGCCGCTCTATATCAAACAACTTTCATAAAAATATGTTTTTGATAAATCCAATATATTTCGTTAAAAAAAAAAAAACACTCTGTATATGGATAAGAACGATCGCAATAAAGAGTAAAATAATACATTAATTTATATAATACAGACTAACATAACGAGCGATGAATATACTTGCCAGCAATTTGTGAAAAGTTAAAATAATTTTAAATTATGAAGCAACGCTGGTCGTTACATAAAGATTTTGTTATTGATTTTTTTCTTTTTGCACGAGTGCTTCATAACATGTAGTTTTAATCTTTTAGTAGGAGCTTATCCTCGAAGAAAGTTCTTAAAATAACTATCTCTGGCTTCGATAGTAGAATTATATAAGATCCACTTGCAGATAATAAGCTTGTCCGTGAAATATATGCACAATTTCAATAAATTGTTACGACGAGACGAATGTGCAAGACTCTGATCATTAGGACGAATAAAAAACTTGTCTGCTTCAAAAGTCAAATAAAATATTTTATTATTGTCAACAGCTGAACGATCAAACGTTTCGTTAAATGAGAAACACGATATTTCTAATGATAACTTCAAATATAGATACTTAATTATATTGTTTGAATCGTGATTAGTTATACTCATATTTATACACGTGATATATTCATAACTATTGACGTAGAATTGTTTTCTTGCAAGCTTCAGTTAATTATGCTTAACATAAAATTTTTTCGCGTTTACGAGGAGTCTGAATATGCACATTTAAAATAGTTTAAATCTTCATGTGCGAATGACTTGGAAAAATGTAGAATTATCTGTAGAAGAAGTAGAATAGTATAATGGATGAAGAAACTATGATTTATAAAACTATATAGATAATATGATACTTTATATGATTTTTTTCTTTAATAAACATAAATATGATAAAATTTTTTTATTTCTAACGTTTACAAAACTTCATAGATTTATGTTTACATAACATTTACAAAACTTCACTTGCAAGTCTTATATATCGAAATATAATAGAGCCATATCTGAATACTTTAGTCCTGTAATTACCGGAATATTTTGTTATAGAATATTACAATAGAATAATAATATTTTAAATATAATAATAATATTTTTTATAATAGAATATTTAGTAGTAAATTTGTTGTAGTAAATTATTTTATATGTATTGTATTTTTCATATTTCTGGAAAAAATTTGTTAAAATACAAGATACTATAATAATAATAATGGAGCAATATAATTAACTATTTTAATAGGAAAATCAGGAAAAGATTTAAACTCGATGGTAAAATACAAATTTAAAATACAAAAAGAATGTAACTTAAGTATTTCTATTTGGAAATTACACGGAGTATAATATCAGGAAAATTGTTCTATTATCTGAAAATTCTATTAACCGAACATTTTTGTCCTTAACTATGAGTTCTATATATATTTTCTAGTTTAAACATGAATTCTATACATATTTTTTTATTCTAAACAAACTGAGAATAGTTTGAAAAAAAAAATCAATTGAAAGAATTTTAAAATATTAGCCATATAATTTTCTCATATTTTCTTCTTTTCTTTCTAACCTTGTAGAAAAGGTGAAGATTGATCCGTCGTATTGGAACAACCGAGCCGAGGAGGGCGACTCGTCGGCGAACGCGATGGAACCAACGGAGGAACGCATGGAATCAACGGATTGTGACAGCAATCCATCAATGGCGTATTGTGCCACGCCCAGAAGGCTTAGCAGCTCTTCCGTGGAGAGTGCGAAAATACCTGAGGAAGAGGAGAAGAAAACGCTCGCGGCCGCGGACTCGACAATGAGGCCAAGAACGGGTCGTGTGCCGCGAAAGAAACGATCCGTCGGATCTATGGAAGATTTATGGGACGAAACTGTGTTCGAAGACCCGACGAGAACAGCCAGAACTACACCGGTGATTAAGATTTCTTTCGGTGCTCAGGGTGAGGGGACTGTGTTGAAAATACCTTCCAAGATCCAAGATCCGGAGTACGAACAGGAAACCGACGACGCCGAAGACGCGCAGACGGAGAAAGACCCGCTGGAATTGCCAAAAAATTTCGATAACGATTACGATTATCGCGAGGACGGAGAGGAAGACGGACAGGAGCAGGTGGATCCTCAAAAACAAGGTGTGAAGGATGCCAGTGCTAAGGCTGCGAAACGTGCATTGAAGAAAGCTAAGAAAGAGGCCAGGAGGAAAATGCTTGGTGGAGTTTCGCCTGCGAGATCTCCTTGCAATGGATCTCCGCGGTAAAATAGTTGTCCTAAAACATTGGTTATTAATAGTGGTTATTAACTGCGGATTTTTATGCAGATTCATGTTCCTGAGAGTATGATTTAAAAAGATAACTGTTTCACGTAGCAAATGTTTTGAGATAAGCATCATAGTTATGCAAATTTCCTATAAATCCGCAGTTTAGTTATTAGCAATTCTATACAATGGTTATAAAATAAGAATATTTGTATTTACACATATTCTTATTTTCCAGTATTTCCAGTAACTGTTCTCAGTTTTTTTTTTATCAGGTTTTTTATGTTTCACTTTTATTGTTTTAAATTTTTGTAGTATAAAATAGTATAAAAATGAGATTTAAATTTAAATTTGGACATATTAATTGACATCGGTAATAGTGTAATAAATTTAGCCTATAGTCATTATGTCCTAAATTTACGATACAATGTATAATAATACAGTCATTTTTCTTATAGTTACAATCCAACATACGATACATTATCGTATCACCGTCGTAAGCATAAAGTGAAGCATAAAAAGAAGCACAAGGAGGACCGTAAACACAAGAGCCAACAATCGCAGCATCAGCAGCCTTGCTTGGAATCCGGAAGCACCGAAAATCAACAGAATTGGAACGTTCTTCCGGGTAGTGAGTCGTACACAGCCATAAAGGAGCAGTGCCTGAAGCAAAAATTATCCATATCTCTCAAGAGGTTGAATACAAACGCTTATGCTAGATGTGATTACCCTGTGAGTAACTCTTCATCGGGTTGCAAGACTCCTGGTGCGAGCAGTGATGAACTGAGTGAACAGGAACCTGAAGTCGATGCCGGTGAAACAGCCCCAGACTTTCCGCCGCAATCTCATCCTCTGATGATGCGTCTTGCTGCGACGCCTGTCGAACATTGTCTGACTGCTAACGGTAGAAGAATGGACGTTGGTGACGTGGTGTGGGGAAAGATTCATGGATTCCCTTGGTGGCCTGGAAAAGTATGCATCGTTAGATATTTATTTATATTTGGTTATTTTGGATATTCTTTCCAAGTTTGCATACTTTAGCAATAGTTAAAAACAAACAGGAAACAGTTATCTTTTGTTTTTAAAAAAATTCTGTTGGAACTATGTTTCATTTCTGTTTCGTTTCATATCAATATCTGTTTCTGTCAAATTTTTATAAATTTTTATAAGAGTGTTATTCTTAGGAGTTTCTTTAAAAAGTGTTTTCATAGTGAAAAAGTGTTTTCACAGATACTTTAGGATGAAATAACAGTTTTGTAGAAACAAGTTATCTTGGAACATTTATTGAAAAGAGTTCCACCAAATAAATAAACTACTTTATTTGACAATATAATTATTTTATTTGACATTATTGAAATTTCAAATTGAACCTATGAATATATAGTAATATAACAGACTTCTTAATTTATGATAGTTATAAAACACAGATATTACAAAACAAATTATTTCTAAACAAATTATTTGTTCTTGTACTATTTTTATGTATAAATTTTATTTAATTCGAAACTTTTATTTTCAAGAATTTTCCTTTATTTGTTCTCTATTTCGAAACTTATTTTTAAAAAGTTCATGAATTTTATTTTCAAATTTAAATTTCCACAAATTAATTATAATCATGAAAATAT
Source organism: Tetragonula carbonaria (assembly GCA_032399595.1). NCBI lineage: Eukaryota > Metazoa > Arthropoda > Insecta > Hymenoptera > Apidae > Tetragonula > Tetragonula carbonaria. The sequence continues at coordinate 9,137,329 of JAUCRC010000015.1, read as the reverse complement.
ACATAATGATATTGAAGCTGATATTATGCTATAGCTTTGGTATGATATATTTTTCTATGTATATCATGTTTATTTAACTTACATAAACGTCGTATTCTAAAATGTGTTCATTTCTTCAGGTTCTTAGTATTACAGTTTCTTGTAAAGAAGATGGTACATCGTCTGGACCACAGGCCCACGTCGCTTGGTACGGTTCCTCGACAAGTTCTCTAATGTCGTGCGACCAGTTGAGTCCATTTTTAGAAACATTCAAGGTAAATATATCTAATTTATCCGTTCATAATTTGAAGAAAGTATTCATTTAATTTAAAAAGAGGAATAATCTGAAGTCAGTGCTTATTGTTTGATTTTAACTTCTCATTTGTTGCAGAGTAGTAAATTAGCAGTGTAATAATTGCGAATATCGATCATTGTGTGTTTTAGACGCGATACAATAAAAAGAAAAGAGGCCCGTACAAGGAGGCGATACGACAGGCACAAAACGAAGCTCGAAGTCAGATCACGCCTAACTCGACGAGTAGCGTGTTAAACGTGTGTAGTTCACCTCGCGAGGTCAACGTTCTCTCCTAAGGGAAGGTGCATGGCGCTCGACACCATTCCTTCAACTGCCGGGTATCTGTCGGCGAATATTAATTCTAACGGCGGATCGAAATTGTCATGTAATATATAAAACAAATTTTTGTACATAATTGATCTTAGCATTAATGGAATAGAATTCTTGATCGATGTTTTAATTCAATTGAGTCGCGCTTTGTTGTCGTCGTTTGCGTTAAATATCATTAAACCAACGATGACACTAACACCGAATGACGTTTACTGCCATCACTAGCGCGTTTTTTAATCCTCAGCTTTTTATCCTCAGTGAACATTTAGTGCGTAAAAGATATTTAGATAGGGTTTAATCTCTAGAGATGACATGACAGCTCTCGAGGTATAATTTCGTACTAAAAAAAAAAAAAGAAAAAAAATTAAAAAATATATGACTTCAATAATTAGGTACAGGTAATCACGCGTTCACGTTAAAAACACAAGGGATGATTTAGCGATGCTCGTTTACTTAAATTCTTTATATGTGCATACATACATATATACAGGGTGTTTCAGTAAGAATTAGTACTTGTGATTATTTCCGCTATATATTTTGGAAATATGAAAAAACTTTATTCACAAAGGAGTTGTTCAATATAAAAAGGGCTATAATATGGCAGTACTAATTGTTTTATAGAGTTCCGGAGATTTCGAGATCACCTTCATTATATATATATATACAAACGCATTTGTATTAACGATTTCATTGTGATTATTGTGAAAACAAGTGTACTATATTATCCAGTGCGGGCGGTGAATCTTCAACGTCGTCCGCAAGTGTTTCTATAATCGTTTACGACTCGATTCATCGCTCCTTTATACTTAACATATTTAAGGATACGGACAATACACTTCTGAGAAATCGTGAATTCATTTGTGATACTTCAATTACTGTTCAACGTGGAGAATCGCTGAATCTTTATGTAGCTGTAATCAAGGATACTGTAACATTTAAATTCTAAAATGAACAGCTTTATATTTTTCTTGTTAGAAAAATAATTGATATATGGAATTTTTTAAGATGTACATGCATTCTTTACTATCTAAAGAAGTAATATCGAATTCGTAACAATGAAATATAAATACAGAAACAGGACAGTTAAAAATTAGAGATGAAAAAGACAGTTGTAGCATAATTCAATTAAAAGAAATTTGGCCAATTATTTAACAGTAATTTATATTGATTATCTCGTAGTTGAGATTTTCAAATATTATTATATTGCTATATTAGAATTATAATATAATTATATTAATAATATATTAGAATTATAATATTATATAATTCTATTATTTAAATTTAAATCAATCAATGAACAACCAAGTATATAAACACTAATCAATATAAAATATTGTATTACATATATAGAATCGCGTTTCGAGACTTATATTTTACAATCATGCATTCAGTTTTTTGTGAGAGTTTTCTTTATGGTTTATACCAACACTGCCAAGGTTTAATTTTTGCTCGACTCTTCTTTCATCGACGATCGTTCTTATCGAGTTGACAGTTTTAAATTCCAAATATCCAATGCTTCGCAATCGATCATCTAAATTCCAAATTATATCTATATTGTGGATAAAAAAGAGATGAAGAAGGTTCGTTATACACATTTTTTTATCTTTTTTTTTTTTTTTTTTTGGGAAAGAAAATATCTTTCTTAGTTCTTAAACACGATGTTCTATCACGCAACATCTCATTTATAAAAATATAAATTTTCGCATTTAAAACTAATGGATGAATTTTATATTTCCAGATAAATGTAATATTTTTATAAAATTTCTATATTAATTTTTCCATATTAATTTCCACGAAATCAAGTTCTCATACAATGAAATATAGCTTAGAAAATTGAAGAAAGAGCATAAAAAAAATGAAGCATTGAATTTTTTCCTATGCCCGACCGTCATGGAAACGCAAACGAGAACAAAAGAACTATTCGATCGATTTCGTTCTAAAGTATTTCCCTAGAGTACGTGTAAAAATAAAATAATGGAGAAACGTGAATCATCGTGCGCCGAGGTCCTCAATATTACAATATTAAATCTTTATATCGATATCAGGAATCAGGTGTGAGGAATTCAGCTCGACGTTTACTCTCTTCTTCGACAGATTTTCATAAAATCTTGAGATTGGTGCTACCCAGGCGGTAGATATTTCTCATTTCCATTCCCTCTTCTTTATTTTCGTTCGAACTCTCTTCCTTTTTGGTCGTCATTCGATTTTTATGAGTTTTCGTGATAAATGTTTTCGGAAGCCTAATGATTTCGGAATTCATGACTTTATTTTTCTTGTTGAATCTAAATATCATTCTCTCGTATAGCAACTCCAATAATCATTCAAAGATATTGTCTCAGGAGAAATGAACTTTTTCTAGATGTTTATTTTCTGCTCTTTTCCTAGAAATTCTCAATTTTCATCGTCGATGGCAAAGACGAGTGAATAAATATCGTATGCGTTATCACGTTTCATTGTAAACATTTGTGAAATATGAATTCAGCGAAATTTTCTAGATTTCGTAAAAGCGATATCGTGTACTTGGAAAAATTTATTCCAAAATGAAAAAAGAAAAGGGGGAAAAAAATTAAAAGTAATTAAAGAAGAGAAGTTTCACGATTAATTTCAGCTAATGATTTTAACGTAAAAGAGAATTTTTGGAGAAATGATAGGCTTTTAACATCTAGTTGGTTGACTACCGTTGTTCTTTTTTTTTCCTTAGAGGAGCGAGATTTGACTTTCTTATAAAATTAATAATTTTATTGTCATTTTTATAATGGAAATAGCGATGCCAGTCAAGAATTTTTCTCTTAAATTATTTCTTAAGACATCGAATGCCACGCTGATTTTGCATGTTTGGTCCAAAACGCCAACATGAATTCGTTATGTAATAAGTATTATGTTGAAATATTATCTGCAACAGATAAGTTGAGATATATAACCATATTTAATATTTTATTGAAAATCACCAATGATTTCCATGGCATTTAACGTGTTAAAAAAATTTTTTTTGTATTTTTGTATTATATTCAGATATTTTTCACGACAAGTCGTGGGAGTATGATCGACGTTGCTACGACACATGATTTCTCGAATCTTGTAGTGAATAACTTCTAACCACGTTGCTAATGACCAATGTTGCGAAGCAACGTAAAAATACAGTTACAAGAAAAAAGAAACATTTTATTTCAAAACATTAAATTAATCGAATTAAAAAAATCACTGGATCGTAGCATATGAGACTTTTTCCAAATAATATTAGGATATTTCATTTATTTAAATGATTTTAGTCAGCAAAATGTTCGTTAAAGTAAAAGCATCGTTCGAGTAAAAGAATTATTTATGGGTAATTACGATGTTTTATGTTCCATTTATGAAGCTGTTTACGAAAGTTATTTATTTGTTTAAATTTGTTAAGAATTGTTTAACAGTTTATCACCAGACTAAATAGTCTTAGATTGTATGAATATTTCTCTAGATCTATCTGTCTTTCAGTGAAAGAATTAGTATCTATGAAAAAATCGTTAGAACGAAAGAAGCAGGACCAAAACATATAATTGCTTAATTAACTGCTGTACATTGTTAATTTCTTTTAGCTATAAATTTCAAACTAGTGACGAGTTGAATTTTATTGTTTATTATTCCATGTCTAATGCAATGTCGTTTCTTAGTAAATTAATATATGTGTAAGTAGCGAATTAATTCTTTAATTCTCAATATTTTGACTATTATCTTCTAAATAAACGTTTCATATGTTACAATCCAATTAAAAAAAAAAAAGAAAAAAAGGGAAGGAGAAAAAAGCTAAACAAGAGGAAAGAGAGTTATGATAATTTTTTTATTACGAGCATCGACTAATTTCCTGGTCGCTGATAATGAAAGAAATATACGAATGTAACACGCGTAAGGAACGTTTAAGTTTAAATAGCGTTCAAAAGAAATCTGTACAAGCATAAATATCTCTCGAACGTTGCAATGTTGACTTTAACCCTCTATAACTGAATTTATCTTCACTTTATCTGGTTAATTACACGTTCTGTTCGAATGACAACCACGAGAAAGGAGAATCGAAGATCTTCTTAAAGTCTTGCAATTCACCAAGTGACACAAAACCCAGAAAATTGATATATTTTATGCTGTATAGTCAGAAAAAGTATAAGATTTACAATATATATTATATATTAAATATTATATATTATATATTATATATTATACAAATATACTATCTGGTATTATAGAGGGTTAATTTACCACGAAAGATCTTTTCTATCGATAAGAGAAACAGCGGAAGACAAAGGTAAAGAACGTTAGTCATACGTGAATATGTAATACATTTGTGAAAATTCATTCTTAGACCGTTCGTTGCGCTTATTGGCAAAGTTCAACGAGATACTTACGTGCGCGCAGACGGAGAAGAAGGACGATGAAGAACTAAAGAGTATAACAGAAGCGATCGCGATCGAGTGAAAGCCGAGTAGATAGATAAATAATTAGACGATTATAAAAGTACGAGTATGAATGACTAAGCGCGAATGTATGGCAGAGTAAGGGAGAGAAACTAAAGCGAGAAACTAAGCGATGTTTTTAAGTAACTGTGATTTTTTCAAATGTACATTATACATAAATATGATGAATTAATTTCTACGCATATTATGATACAAATGACGAATGGTAACTATGACGATGATGTATAGATGTGTCACTTGTGTTCGTATGAATGTCGTGGAACGTTAACGATGTCGACTAACATACACATATCGGGTAGAGAAGCGTTTAGCGGCGAAATAAATTACCACTATTATTAATTAATCATCATCATCGATTCACCGATTATTCGATTTGTAATTAATTAATCGATCATTATCATTATCAAGCATAGGTATGTACGAGTGGTGGTGCGTTGCCTAAAGAACTTTCACGTACATACATAACATATACATATACACTGACACACGTTCATACATTTACATAGAGTTTAATTGTTAATTGCTTGTATAATTGTATAAGAGAGCCACGTGTCATCTATATAATATCATTGTATTCAGTAATACACATGTACACACGTACACGTATACACAAATACCCCCCACACACACGTGCGCGCGCGTAGATTTATTGTATACTTTTCGTCGCCTTCCGTCGAAAGGATCGCTGTTCGCCATTTTGTGAATTTCCCTTTTCTTCTTTTCTGTCCCATCTTTCTTTTTCTTTTCTTTTCTTTTCCTTTCCTTTCCTTTCCTTTCCTCTCTTTTTCTTTTTTCTTACGATCAACCCTTCGCGAACTGTTCCTAAAGAAAACGCCACTATACCACGCTGAACCTGTCGTTCGAGCAGAAAATAAACTGCGTATAAATAAGCACGTATACAAAGCGAAAAAAAGGAGCGAATCGTCAAGATTTCGTCTCGACAATGATTTTTCCCTTTCGATTTTTGGGGCTAAGCGATCGCTGTTGTTCTCGCGATCATCGTGGTCTTAGTTCCGGATTAGGTACTTAAATCGACAATAGGAGATAATGTTCGTTGCCGTTCAATCCTCGGAGCACGAAAATAAAATCTTCGTCTGTTTATTTTTATTTTTCATTGTTTTTAATCGAATGTTTTAACTACTTCGATGCCAACTATTGAGATATACAAAGCTTTCTGTAACGCCATAGAATTTTCAGAGTGTCTCTAAAATCATAGTACAAGCGACCGATTTCATGTGTAAAAATAAGTCGGAAAAAAAAGAATAATATTTTATTTAAGATTTTGTCTTCGAGAAAACTTAGTAGACTTGAAGTACATTTGAATTTGGCTAATTTTGGATAACATAGAAATAATTTTGTGTGAAAATTTTTTAAATATTTAAAATTTTTCTTTAAATATTTAAAATTTTTCTTTAAAAGACTTCGAACATGTTTAGTTAAAAAATTGATTTTATACGCGTGAATTTGATAAATTTTTAAATTTAATTCCTTCAAAAACGAAGCGTCCTCGAAAGAATTAAAGCCGAGAATTAACTAAATTTAATTATAATTGTTAATTTTTAAATTTGATTTTCTCAAATGAAAAAATATTTTTGCATGTAGAATTATCCGTCACCCGTTTGTACTATGACTTTCGAAATCTCATTTTATTTGGTTATGATTATATCGTGGTTTCTTATTTATGAAGAATGTGGCATAATGCCATAAGTGTTCGTATGAGATAAATTTCTTTAGTTCGAGACACTTGCAAGCAAACAACTTCCGATTATAGAAGGTAAATCGAATGAAAAGAACCTAGAATACAATATTCTCTCAAAAATTCTAAAATCTTTCGTAGAGTTCGTAACCGCAGAGAAAAAGAATTAGCCGTTTAGAATTTTCTTCCGATTCTAAAATGTAAAGATTTCCAAGAATATTCAGAGCTGCGAGGATTGGACGACGGACAAGGGACTTGTACTAATTGTCGCTATTGTTTTAAATAGCGCCAGCTTAATTTGCATATAGCCTATAGTAGTTGACTGTACAGCGAATCGATCACTGTCCCGATCCTACGGTTTTTCTCACGATTTTTCGCTGCTCGACGAAGGTGCAGTCCTGTCCTGAGAAAAAGAAGTGTTCATTTTTCGACGACAATCCACTATGTGGAAAAACGAGCCGCGTACGCGTACAAGCGTATCTTTTGAAAACGCGTGCGCGCGCAGAGGCGAATGATGAATTCTCGGGATCCACGAGAGAGAGAAAAAAGGAAGAATAAAAACTATGTTTCCAAACGATCTTACATACGATTAGCCAGGGAAAATAGATCCGTACAAGTACAAATGAACGAGCCTGAATGAATATTTTGATAGAGGGCAATCCTATTTTTCCTTTTTATATAACAAACGAGGGAAATACATTTATATAAGTAGTTTTTTCAAATAAAACGCGGTTAATATAAATAAATATTCTATCGAATGAGATAAAAAAAAAAAAAATCTTAACGATCTTCCATTGATACGGTTATATCGTGAAATCTTTTTTTATCACACAATTTATTTTTATCGACGAATATACACGGTTATAAAAATAAAATAGAAAAAAGAATCGAATTTCCTCTGTTTGAATAGAAATTTAGCTTTGGCTGATAATTGTATTCAAAGTGTCAGATTTAAATGATATTTTTTTATCTCGACAATATGCACACGAGGCAAGAAATGTAATAGCCGGAAGGTTAATTGTGCAAGTTCATTTCAAGATCCTCTTTTCACATATGTAGCATGCATATCTTCATTAATGTGACGTTACAACGCATGAAAATTAAATTCTCGTGCGATGTTCTCGATACCATTGTATGAAATTTAGGAATTTTTAGCAGAGTATGTGCCGTTTACATTGCATTTCACACGAACGCGTTGCAGTGCAATAATAATTGAAAAACGAAAATAAACAGGAGACAAAAATTTAGATTAGTGTGCGTTTCTGTCGAAACACGCAATTTTGATTAACATGATTACTTTTCCGTGAGTATCGTGTCGTAAGTAAAATTGGTTGAAATATTTTGACTCTATTCTATTATTATACAAATCAGATGTGAAAATAAATGTTTAATAAAAGTTTTGCTACGTAAAACTATAGAATGCTTCTTCCGTTCCAAAAAAAAAAAAAAAAAAAAAAATTCGATTCCTTTCTGCGTGTTACAAAATTGTCCCGAATAGACTAGACGAATAAACCTTTAAAATTATCTTCAAATCCTCGAATTTGATCGAGCTGTCTGCACGTACGTAACATTGTAAAATATGGCAAATGGCAATCCATTTGGAAAGTTCTGGAAACCTAATAGTAGAACTACTGGAAACCTAAGTCGACCCGTGGATACGCATTCGCCGCTGCCGATCCTAGAACCACCGGCCACGGCATTAGGCAATGGCCGAACCGAGACGAATCGCTATACCGCGTATACTGGACCTGTATTTTTTTAAATAAAAACCAGAAAAAACGACCGTCTTGCGATTCTGCCGAACAACCGACCATATTTAACAAGCATAGCCGATAATAATAAAGAAAAATAAACAAACAAAAAAACAAAGAGATGAAAAATGAGAAAACGGGGGGCGAAAGAGAGCGAGAGAGTGTACGCGTGTGTTTATTAGAATGATAGAGTGAAAGACGAATAAAAGAGGAAGAGAGAGGCGACTGATGATCATTTCAATGGACGCTAGTTCTCGTTGCTCCTGCTTTGTACTAATTTGTAAAAAAAGAAAGAAAAAAAGAAAAGAATGCGCATACACACTCGTGTGTAGTATTCATGCTATACAGATATGTAAAAACGCCTACATCTATACGTGATTATACGTACGTACGAAGTCTTCTTCAGTTTCCATTCGAGAGCACGATAACGATCGATGGTCAAGTCCGTTGCAGTCGCGGAAGAAGACACATAATTGCAGGAGACGTGTTACACTTGCAAGAGAAGAAAACCGGCAAGAAAACGAGAAACCGAGAGAAGGGACACGAAGAAGTCGACACAGCGTTGTACATGTTATTATATTTTGCTACCGAAGAGCAAGCATTTAAAAATGCGATCGTTCTCGAAATGAGCGCGCGTCTTCGTTGAATTGAACGAGGCGACGCGAGGAATAGAGGAACATTGTTCCGCTTTCTCCTTTTTCTCACCACCTCTTTTTTTCTTTCTCTTTCTCTTTCTCTTTTTTCCTGCTTTATTTTACTTTATTATTTTTCTTTTTTTTTTATTTATTTTTCCCTCCTCGTTTCGTTTTCTGTTTTCCTTTTCTCTTAGTTGCTCTTTCCTTCTCGTCTTCGTTCCCCACGAAGTCTTTTCAATCCTCCCCCGGCTTCGTTCTGGCGTTTCACTCTGTTCAATTGACGAACGGACGCGAGAACCGACGCAGAATGTGGTGTTCCTCGGTAGATCGAGCACACGGATACCTCTCGAAAAACCTTCGCCTCGCTTTTTGACAATTTTATGAGAATCCCACGGCAGGGAGTAAAGAAACGAAACAGAGAGAGAGAGAGAGAGAAAGAGAGAGAGAGAGAGAGAGAGAAAAGTCGTAACGGGCGAGACGGAATGTTCTGAGGGTCGATGTTGTTTCTTCTCGCCGGTGATAACGTCGATATTTTTTAAGAACGAAAATAAAGCATTGATCAGCAACAAAAGTCGATTCTCAGCGTCATTCTTGCGTTTTTACAAGAACTTTTTCTCTTCGTTTTTCTTTCTTTTGCCAAGAAACAGCTAACGAAATTTTGATTTCAAGGGTAGGGAATTAGTTTTTCCAAGTTATCAGTCTCGTTGATTTTCAGTGCTAGGTGAGAATGTTTTTCACCCAATAGATAAACACGTATTGCTTCGAATTTATAAAATATTCTCTTTTGTACTAAATTTATTATTAATTCTGTTGTTATTATTATCAATCTTCATTTTGATCCTGTCGACGTATGATGCCCTCATAGATTTTGAAGAGATCTTTCTTTAATTAAGAAAAATAAAAAAAAAAATTGGCCAATGACTTAAAAAAAAATAAAATCCATCATATGGCGTGGTTGTCCTCTGGACGAAATTTAGGTTTAATTTTTTGTTCTGGCAGAGTCAACGCAATGATGGTTCAATTACTCACAAAGTATTTTTATTTTATTTGTAAGTAATCATAAATTTAAAGAAATGTAATAAAGCGTGATAGTAAGCAGTGAGGACCAGTATCTTTCTTGCTTTTGTACGTATAATATCTATCGTTGATTAGGGCACACAGTACGCGGTATATGGTTGAATTAAGCTCAGAGCTATATCTGGAAAATACATATTTTTGACATACATTGTACTTTGTTCCGAATAGGTATATTAAAAGGGAATTAGTTTCTCCAAGCTATCAATCTTGTTGAATGATTCACGTATTCGTATCAGACAACACTGATCATTTAACATATGTAGAAACGTTTCTTTTGTTTTCTAAATTTGTTTTTCAAAAATCATCGGAGTTTCTTCAGTTACATGCACATGTCGAAACGAGATAATTTAAGAAAATTTCGTCAAAATCCACGAGGATGTATCACACCAACGAGGCTCGCTTAATTAATTCTCTTTTTGTTTTGTTTTCAGATTGTTAAAATGTTCATCGAGCTAAATTTGCAATTTTCGAAATCGTCAATCGTACGATAAAATCTTCGTTGAAAATTCTCAGACAAGTCTTGCACAGTGGTTATATATGGTTTCGCATAGGGACGGGTGCAACACATAGACACCGTCAACAGACCAGAAGCAATAATAAATCGCGGGCAGATAAGGCTGTTCAAATAGAAGACACCTTTTCTAAAGCAGCATTTCACTTTTGCAGAATAGGAATCGATCGTGTCGTCCACGTGCGTAATCGCTATCATCAGCGTCATCGTCGCATTATCTCTCTGACAGTGTAGTCTGTCTGCATTATCTCGCGCGCGTACCCGCCATCATCCTCTCGAACGTAAGGTAAAACGATGTTCAATTTTATTTCACTCTCTCCGTTGAATTTCGTCGGATTGAAATTTCTTGCGGCAGAAGAGAAAAAGAAAAGGAACGAAAAGGAGTAGATAGTCTTTCATTGTTTAGATGGTCTCATTTCTTTGAGTGTGCTAAAATGTTCAACTCAAGCGATCCTTTGTTCTTGTCTCTTCTTTTTCCGACAAAAGATATTGAGATTAAAATTAATATATCGCTTTCGTAAAATCTTTCGTTAAATATGATTGGAAATTGGAAAAGTCAACTTTACGATTGATTTTCTCAATCGCGAAATGTTTAAGGCTAAGCAATCGAAAAGTGATCGTCGTTATTAATTGTATGAATTTCATTGTCATGATGGCTTGTCCTTACGGTTTTTTTTATTAGTAGATAATTTGTGCGACGACGTTTTCTAAAACCGATCGCGCATCGCGTTACGTAGCCAAACATTACTTTATGCACGCCACGTACAGAGAAATTTATGCACACGATACACGTGTAATCTCGTTAAATGCCACTGATATTCGTATCAGTTCCTACATTACAAAGGATTATTCGACAATTTCGAGCATTGCTTCTCAAATACGCGCGTGTATACAAACGTCTACTAAAAATGAGATCGAACGTAGAAGTGAAACCAAATCTAGAAACGCACGATAATTGAATAGAAATAACGACGATTAAAAGGAAAAAGGAAGCAACATTCTTCCATGTGTTCTTCTTCGTATTTTAAAATAAAAAGGAATGTACCTTAGATACTATCGTGCATTAGTAATTTGATGCTTGCATAATTATATAATATAAAATACAATTCAGTTTAATCTGAACTAATCTATCGATAAAAAGAATAGATGTAATAATTGGATAGCTGACGACTCTGTGGGATGACATTGAAAAGTATATATATTTTACGAAATATATTTTACGAAGTATCATTTGTTAAAAATGTATATGAAATTTGAAAATGCAAAAAATCAACAGCAGAAGAACAGTTCGTCGATCGTCACTGTTGAAACGTGAATAAAAATATCAACTTTTTAGCACTAAATGTCCAATTATTTATGTCATTGATAGCGCGAAATGTTTTTCATTGCTGTTGAAAGCAAAGATAAATGACTAGCAATAAAATAAGTTCCTGTGGTTTAGAGAAATTCTAAAGGTCTCATTCTCAATTCTTCATTCTAAAGGTTATTGCAAAATTACCAGCAATTTACTGTGTATTGCTATACGTATTGACACACGTGTTGCGATGTACGTTTGACATTTACATTGCCTAATTTAATTTGACACGGGTCAAATCCTGTGTGACCCGACTTTGAACAAAATTGCTAAGTTCCAGTGAAAATAATGTGAAAATAATGTCACAGGAGGGAGGTAATACATCAGTTGAGGAGTTCTTTGCATTGAGAGGATTTTTGGGATAAATAACCCTTTCTTCATTTAACTCTTTTATATTTAAATACGGTACAATTATCGACAATATAAACAAAAAAAGAAAAGTGATAAGAGAAAGGCATATCTCGAGAAAAGATATCGTTTCGTAATCTGAAGAGCTATTCAATTTTGGCAGATATGTCTTTTTGTTTCAAGTAACTCCTCAATATATATTTCATTAGACTTAGCTCAAAGCTTTGAGCAGAAAAAAATGAGGCTACACTTTGCATATTTTATAATATACATACTGTGTGCACTTTAAAATTTTTCACAAATGTACAAATAATTGGTTATAATTATAAATAGTTGGTCAGAATTGTACAGAGCTCAAGACTGTAATGTGAAGAATGACCTCTTCGATTTTATTTAATACAACTAATTTAACGTTTCCTTTATGACGATTCATAAGCTTATATTAACTTCTCGTTAAGATAATTTAGTTTTTACTGTTATTACATTGGTTATCGACCAATGTAAATTCGTTTCATTCACCTCGAAACATTTCACTGTTTATTCAATTACAAACATTTTAATTAATTTCAGTATCGCCGATAACCCTCGTCGACAATCAACGTATTGAACGAACTTATTTTCCACGATAACTCTCCTCGTACGAAGAAATAAAAGACCTTTATCGTTCCATCGAACATGTCTGTTGGCGAAACGAGCAACGAACGTGTTATTCACGAGCAACGAAACGGTTCGATCCTCATCGGAAAAATGAAAGATACGCGATAGTTCGTCAATATCGGCATGTTACGCGGTTTTCGAAAGGCAGACACGCAGGATATTGATGAGAGGAGCACGTGCGTGATATAATCAGGCTGAAGAAACGCAATCGATGGCCGAGACGCATACGCGCTGCCTTTCGATTCCACGGTTCCGCGATGATTTCTTATCGCTGCGTGTTCGAGGTACATTTACGCGCGCGTGTTCATAGCACGTTTTCACAATCAGTGGCATTGAGAGTGGCCTGCTAGTAGGATGCAAGACCCAAGACAATTACGCCGCGGCTGAATCAAAGGAGAATACGTATTCTCGATACGTGTGCAGTTTAGTTGGACATCGAGAAATAGGGAAATACGCGTGTACTTTTTGAAATCTCAGACACGGTACAGCCTCATTTTGAAAATATGATTAACGTTAAATTGAAAGTGGAAAAAGAGATATCTGACGGGCAGTTTGTATTTCGTGATGTTTGATTTCTCGCCGAAATTCAACGAAACAAACGAGAAGAAAATGGCAATTTGCAAAGAAAAATTGTACAAGACTCCGGCTTACACGTTGATTGGCATGTTTAGTGTGAAAGAATGAAATTTTATTCTGACAGTATTGTGAGAATTACATTTATACGGACATGACTGAAGTTGATGGAATAAATTTCATTATTTTGCACTTGAGAAACAGAAGATTAAAATTTGAGTGGAGATCGATTTAGAAGCTTTGAAGATATTTAAAAAGTAAGTTACCGGTATTATTTATCGACGATCCATCACGAGTAAATTATGATAGATTAGTTATTATTTTGTAGCTTTTTATTTCCGAAGATAAAATTTGTTATTATTTTTCTAATTTTTTATACGCATGTATATTATGTTATATCTATATTGAATATAATTATTTCAGTAATTTTAGATATTATGATATGTATTTGAGAACTATCAAGATTATAATAATCCATTTTACGAAGGATTTCTACGACGTGTATTATTGTACAATTTGATCTAGAAGTTTCTAAAAAAGATAATTAATAACATCGATTTTCACAATCGATGTTTCGTTATCTTACGTATTATTGCAGTATTATTAGAATTTTTTGCGACAATTTTTCAATTCATTTCCTAGTTTCATAGTTTTTAGATAAGTTCTAGATAAGTTTGACGGACAAATGCATTAGTCTATTTATTCTCTATAAAAACATATACTATAATATATATAAAATAATATATGCATATTTATACAACTATATATAACAATATAATTAACAATATATACATAACTCTTATATTGTTTCTTGCATTGTTATATTATCTTATTGTACATATATAATATACAATTATATAATTGTACATTATGTAATAATTGTACAACAATTAAAACAAATTATATAATTATATAATTATATAGTTATTATATTGTTAGTCATATTTATATAACTATATATAATATGACAAACAATATATCAAATTACATACAATATATAAAATTTAAATTCCATTGAAAAATTAATAAAAATTACTTTTTATTCGATGTATAGTTAGACATTTTTAAAATCTCTCTTTCGAAAAAAAAAAATAATTTGCACGTCCCTCTTCTAATCAAATAACCTTTGTTAAAACATTTTTTTGATAAGCTTAATCTTTCGTGAAGATATTCTACCGTTCCCAGAGTTAAACGAAATACTCCATATAAATTATACTGTTTTATATATTATTAATTTTATATATCGTTATTGTTCAATTATTGTTCAATTGTATTCCACTTACCTATATAATGATATTATTTATATTTTTCAAAGCATACGTATAAATTATTAAGTTTGCCAGTGATCGAACCGTGTTAACTATGCGTTCGAGTAATTTATTCAATTTATGCGCATACATTTCATACTATTTACGCAATGTTAACCAGACTTTGAACTAATCTGGAGAGAAGTGGCCACATGAAACTGATATTAAAGAGTGTTCATTTTGAAATGGTATTTAAACAATCTTTTTTGTTAGAAGCATCTCCTTTATTATTTATGGTATTCTAACGTGCGATTAAAATAAGCTATTGAAACGATACGTTCATGCGTTATAAGATAGCAATTATGTTCATTCGTGGATCAAGATTTGATAACTGTGCTAATTCGAAGAAAGAGAGAATCGAATTTTTCTGAAAGCACTCAAGTTTTAGCTCGAACGAACGCTGTGCACGTGCACTATCAATTTCAATCGAATTACATCGAATAAAAAATAAATTCTCTGATATTTTTAAAACTTTAAAATACATTTTAAGAATTGATTGAAATTAATTCGATTGAAATTAGAACTGTACACGCGTAGCGTTTATTACAGTGAAATTCGAGTGGTTTCAGAAAATTCGAGGTCAAGTAAGAGTGAATTTGAGTTTTGAATTTTTAAAAATTTCAGTGATAATTTCCTTAATTAGACTTAACATCACTATAAGCAATAGCAAAAATTTGCTTGTCCGTGGAATAATAAATAATTTATTTCAAAAACCAATTATCTATTATTTATTTTATTATCTGCCTTATTATACCCGCGATTATTCCAAGGACACGCTGTTTTATGCACTTTGCATGTCATTAGATAAAATCTACATAAATAATTATTTTCAACTTTAAAAAACCGTTTTATCAAATTTTCCTTCGGTTTCTTCACTTTCGATGTATTCAAGACAGGTTTTATTCAATTTTCCAGCCTTATGGCCTAGAGAAATACATTTTCTTTCTTTTTTTTTTTTTTACGTTTTTGGTAAAAATCATAAATAATCGGACACTTTCGTTAGTGCAATTTCATTAGAAGTTTAATATTTTTGCCATGTTTTGACAATTACAATTGACTGTTCCTACTATTAATTTTCTGCATTTATTAAGTTTCATATACATTTTTAATAAATAGTTGATGCTTTATCCACGTCTTCTTTCACATATTTCAATCGTTCTAAAATTTCAACAATAAACAGATATACTTAAAGTCACTCTGCAGAGTTTTCAGGTTTTCTGCATCTAATCACTACTTTCATTTGCCCTTTTTCATCAACTTTTTATTCTGTTAACTGTATATGCTTATACATTATTATTAAATCAAGGAGAAAACGCGACACTTTACATTGCAACAATTTAAAAGTGTCCAAATATTCACACACGTATAGCATTCTCATCGTTGTAAATTCCAGAATTTACGCGTTCTTATCTCTGGTGTACCAACGTGTCATTACAAGTTTCAAAGCACCAAGTCCAATAGCGAGAAGAAAGTTGCTTTACCGCGTCTTTGAAATGTATCGTGCATCAATTCCCAATTCTGTTTTGAATACATCATCGAAAGGCAACGCCAAAAATGTCCACATCCTGTCTTACGTTTTCCAGCGAAAATTTTCAGGCCACGATCCAGAACCGAAACCTAATTCCCCTGTCTCTTTCATTTCCTTCGAGAGAACCATTTCTCAGAGAACCAAGAAGGACCGATATTCTTACACGTTCAGAAAACTCCACTCTCTTTTCCTGTGCAACAGCCTTCAAGTCTGCAAAGTGTTCAAGTCTTCGACGACACTGGCTGCGAGCAGGAGAAAAGCGAGCGAGCAGGAAGAAAAGCAGGAGAAGGGTTCGCTGGTGCAAGTGCGCGTGTCCAGGGGCGGCGTCGCCACCCGCGTCGGGAAACGGCGACGGCGGCGTCGGGACGCGGTGCTAGTCGCAACACGGATGCGACCCAGTGCTCGTGTTTACGGCGTAGAGGATCGGTGGCCGGGAGGAAGATGAGCCTGGAGCGTCGGGAAGTAAGTACCAGTGGGTGGTTAGGGGAGGGAGGATGCGTGGCTACGCGTATAACGTCCCCGATTCAACGTCCCGTGGGCGGTGGACGACGATCGATCGGCCATCCGCCGCCGACACTGGGATTCTCCCCGGTGGAAAAACACCAACGACGTCGAAACTAATCGCCAGTGTCGGCAGCTTCATCGCGGATGAAATCCCGGGCAGTCGCGTGTGTCTGTCCCGGGGACCAACGAGCTGGAATTTCGATCGAATGTTTGATCGAAAGTTCAGCATGGTGGCGGGGACGGACGAATCTATGGGTGGATTTTGTAAACGTGGATGAGTTCTCGCGAGAGATTGGCGAATCGTTTCGCGACGATGTATGAACGAGTTTGCGAACGGCTGCGAGAGAATGGTCGCGTAACTGACGGTGGTAGAGCTTTGAAACTCTCTGGTAGTGACACGGAGGGTGAATTTAAGCGAGGTCGACTTTTTAAGCCTGGCCGACATCTCTGATTGAGATGTTTGTTGATTTAAGATGACGACGTTTGAAAATTTCGCAACTTTTCGTCGAAAATGGTGACCGAGGAGGGTGAATGTGTGCACGAGGTGAGGAAGTCTTGTGACAGATAATCGAGATAGCTGATTTTCTACTTTGATTTCGATACTACATCGAGGACAATGATTTTGAATACGTTTGCACGTATATGAATATGTATTGCACGCATGAAACGAAAGGCTTTTTGTAAGAAAGTACGAACGTCCGAGAAAAGATGAATGATTGAGTCAGGTTGATGGAAAATGGTTGTCAGTCTGACGATGATGGAGTTTAGGAAATGTAGGTCAAAAAGATAGGAAGAGAAAAGTACAGATCCGAATAGATTCGTTGGATGGGTGCCTTCCGTAATTTGAGGCTTTCGGTATTATTTCGTCGACGTAGAATTACAGAGAGGTATCTGTTCACGATCAAATCTACGGCTTTTGATGTACTTCACCTACACCTTTTTCTATTTCTGTTTAACATTTCTTTTCACTTTGCCCTCTCATTTTTCTTGATCTTTCTTCTCTCTTCTCTGTTTTCATTGTTTCGGCCACACGGCCGTCCACGGTTTCGACCCGATACTACGAAACACGAGGCCTATTAAAGCCAACCACCCCTTCGAGTAAACTTCAATCTCCATTGACCAAACAAAATTTTTCATTCTTTTACCAACGTGTAGTAACTTTCTAGGAAATGAAGGATATGTGGGTCACGAAGCAGAGACAGATCGAAAGGGAAGTAAAGCAGTCTCGGAAGAGGTCTTACTAGGGCCACTTTCAACCCCTTCAACGCTCAAGCCCGTGTCTCTCGCGCGGCCAACCTTGCACAATGATTCTGTACACTTTCGTCAGAGATTTAAAGCAAACAACATTCAAAGAGCGAAGATTTATATTTTTTACATACCACGGAGAAGTGGCCGTTTTTTCTAATTGACTTCAACGGTGTGTTAATAGTCGACGAAGGAAGCAAATTTATTTAGAATTTGGAACAAAGGAAGCGAGAGAAATATGTTATAGGAACATAGCTATCGTTTGAAGCTTTAGCGAAAGATTGTAACAAAAATGAGAGAACGATAGCTTACAAGATCAGTAAGTAATCTCATGTTGCTAGAAGAACTTTAAAGGAGGAGATATCGATATCGATTAATCAGATTTATAGAAGTGATTTATATAGTACAAAAGATCGATGATTAATTCATTGAAGCAAGATTCAAGACCTCGTACAACAGTAAATTCAATACATTCGGTATAACAATATTTATATCGTCTGTTAACATCGGTATTACTAATCGTTGCATCGATTGTCGAGCTTTTTTGGTTTTCTATCGTAATAGTAACTGAAAGCTTTTCCCGTATTTTAACCGTGTACAATTTTCAATATAAATTTTCGACCAACTTCTTTCGCAGTTCGTACAAGTTGTGCTCGTACTCGCGTGACAGTCCAGTTCAAAAGAGAGAAACTGAGTAAATCGGGGAGAAGAATTGGAAGAAGGAAGAATTGATCGTCGGATGATCATGGTTGGCTGAAAGAAAAAAAGGGGGAAATATGCGAAACGTTAAGAGGGTGAAACACTTCGCGGTGGCCTCGCCGCGCTACTGTGGTGTTTTTCGTCGTCGCTTCTTATTCCGTCGCACTACGCACGCCCCGGCCCCTAATCACTCACCCTCCAGTCTCGTTTTCCAGCCACTTGCAGCTGCGCAAAATCCTACGAGGAGCCGCGGAGCACATCCTCCTGTGTAGCTGCAGTTGGCAATGCGATCGCGACCCATCGTGAACGCTTCTCCGAATTTTCTCCTCCGTCAACGAGTCCCCGCACCGAGCCATCAATAACACGCTTGATGTTTCCTCCTTGTCTCGCCGAATAAATCACGGCGAGCGACTCGTTCTCTGAACAGCCTCCGTTTGAACAGTTGTTCGAAGCGGTTTGTTACGGCCGTTCGTTCGGGGTTTATTCGAAAAAACTCGGCGAGGAGGAGGTCGAAAGTTGAATTGTCGATTCCATCGGGGCACAGGCATCGCTCGTTATCCGCGACAATGAACGTCTGCCCTGTGCTAGAAGCGTGCAAGGAGTGGCCGCGACATTCGCCCAGTGGAAATTCGCTCGATCTTTGATTTTCGATGACAGACCGGCCCCGTTCTTTCGTTCCTTTCGCGGTGATACGACATACAGGTTCGCGTTGTTGACAGTAAGCGAAGTGGATGGATTTCGTTAGGCCAGGCGAAGTGGAAATGAAGTGAAGATCGGGGAAAAATGGCACACGCGGTGGACACTTCAACTTACTTCGGGGATTCGTTTTTTGATTTGGTTCATCGCACCTTCGGATAGAAATCGTGTGCGTTACGATAGAACGAATCATTGCTGTAAAATCTTGGACGTAGAAACAACGTAGAGGTTTCTTCTACTTTTCGCGCGAGGAAAAATTAAATTTTCCAGAGCATTGGATGAAAACTAAAAGAAGCTCTTCTTCCTTAAATATGTATAAAAAGCTGTTTCTTTTTATTGTACGATGACACCCACGTATGCGTTTAAATATTAAATTTCATTCCATTAAATTAAAAGAAGAGTTCGTAAATCACGCCGTTTAACTTTTAATTTCAAATCAAATAGATAATCGAATGTTTCTGCGAACGATTTTCTTTTTTTTTATTTTCTATTCTTTCTTTCTTTCTTTCTTTCTTTCTTTCTTTCTTTCTTTGTCTTTTTCACAGGGTTGAGTTGTTTTTTTGCTTACAGAATTTTTTGTCAACACGGAGGTCTAAGTTTAGCGTGGTTTCCTTTTGTTCATACACGTTCTTCATAAATCTCGAGTGGCGTTAATCGTGTGCACTTTTTTTTTTGTCATTTTCCAGGCGAATTATGATACACGTGTCGTCGGAGAACACTCAACGATACGATCGTGTAAAGCGCAAGGGCGCAGCATTTCTGTCGAACTTCTTTAAGTCGAAAAAGCTGACGTTAGGTATGAAGATCAACGAAGACGAAGAGATGGAACGTACTGCGAAAGTCGAAACACCTGGTGAGTTGGCGAAAACATAGAGTCTTTCGTAGAGAACGGGAATTCAGATGAGAGATTTTGAAATTCAGTCATTTGTAGAATTGGAGACGAAGATGAAATTTTTATATGTTATATTTTATATTTTATATGAAATAATTTTAATTTCGATCCCATTAAAGATACATACTTGGAAAAACATATTTTTACAGATTCTTTTCATTTCATACTTATCTAATACTTGTTCAACAACTTTTTGAAGCAATTTTCTGATTAACATTTCCAAGCGCGTGTCTAAAAATATTTCTTTAAAAATTTCAGTTTCTTCAAAATTCTCCAAACTAACTAATTAATTAAAATAGTAACATTTATATTTATATATTTAACATATATAACATATATATATATAACATTTATATTTTTATATAAATATTCTTATACTTTTATATTATAAGTAGTAATATTAATATTAATTAATCAATAAATTGAAAAAAAAAGAGACAGAACGTATGTACGTGTCCAAAAGGACGACTAAAAATATTTCCAACTCCAAAAAGCGTAAAACTTTCGGTAAAAACTGGAATCGAAAGGACGAACCCAAAATGTGCAATATAAATTTTGCTTAATTGCTTTCCCTTGAATTCACTCGAAAAGCATTTTTTTCACATGGTGACGCGCACGCGGTGAAAACTTTTGCACACAATATGCCCTTTGCTCGTACACATATACACATGTTAAAGAAGAACGACTTAAAATACGAACGAGGCGAAAAAATATTTTTTTCTCTATCTTTTTCTTTTAGTGAACTATCCAGTAATTAATCGAGTAATTCCATTAGAAGATAGATTCTACTAACGAATAAAACGGCGTACGTTTATTTTCTGCAATGTTAAAAATGAAAAGTAAAACGTGTTATTATATAATAATATATATCTATCATATAATAATAATACGTGTAAGATTGTAGACACTTGATTAAAAGGTCAAAGCGGTGCTCTGTAGTAAAGAACGCAATTCTCTTTATCACTTCCTTTTCTTTTCTTTTCTTTTTTTTTTTTCAACAACTACAGTCACGAAAGGGTTCGTGATGAAATTTTTTAAAAAAGAAGAAATCCATCGCTGAACGATTTAATGTGTTGCACTGTTTTGTAGGTACAAATTAATATTAACATACGAGTTAAATTTTCTTCTTGAATGTATCTATACAGATGTATTTCATGCAGGTTTCGAATAATAAATAATTACTCGTTCGAATGCAGTGGATAGATCCAAACATTTTTCAGCGCGCATATCATAAATATCGAGCTGTTACTATTAATCGAACAATCACGTTTTCTCCTATCTTAGTTGTGCAATAACTGTTCATTTTTCTGCATTTGTGGGTACAAAATTTAAGAATACAAAAATGTAGAGAGACCAAATATACAGATATATACAGGGTGTCTCCGAGATCGTGATACTAACGGGGTCGATATTAATATTAACGAAAAAGCGGTGATTTTACATGAAGAAATAAACGATAAAATTTTTTCATTTAAGGTTTCGTTTTCGAGGAAATCGAGTTTGAGATCTATTAAATATACTTGAATTTCACTAATTCTAGATCTGAAAGGAAAAAATCAATTAATAATGTTAATTCTAAACAAGTCAAAAATGTGGAATAAAATTTTTTTGTAGGATGCTTCCATTTTTGAAAAAATGGATTCTGAGAAATCATTACCGAGATTTTATAATGAAACATATTCAAAGTCCATTTTGTTTGCATGTTTGACTTGTTTTTGAATGTAGAAAAATCTTCGGTTGATCATGTAACTCAGAATCAGCTAAATTCAAGTATACTTCATAATTTGACTTGAAAATAAAGCTTTTATTCTTTTATCCTAATTTTATTCTTTTAGAAAAATTTTATTCTTTTTTTTTCTAGATTTATTTTTTTTAATGTAAAATCACCACGAATTTCCAGATTGTACCACGATTTTGGAAACACATTGCAATTTTACATTTATATAAATATATATAAAAATAAAATAGCAAATTAATTGTTTTATCTCTTCATTAAGAACGAAGATCGTTCATTAGATGCTATGAATGAGATATCTCGTCAACAGCGAAGGGGTTAGAATTGCTTATTTTCTTTATATTAATGAACTTTTGTATTGATGTATCCTATGAATTGATTTCTATTCAAACTACATACAAGATGTATCAAGTTCTTACAGTCAAGCATCATGCGAATTATTTCATTCATAGTTTCACACATCACACGTCATGAACGATATATTTCGTCTATATAATTAATTCGATGCTTTATATAATTTATATACAGAGTGTTATCAAAATCATGGTACAATCGGGAAATTTGGGGTGACTCTACATTAAAAAAAAAAGCCTAAAAGAAAGAATAATATTTCAAGCTTCGTTTTTGAGAAAATCAAGTTTGAAAATTTATCGATTATACTTGAATTTAGCTGATTCTGAGCTGCACGCAAATAAAATGAATAATTAATATTTCCTACTTGCAAAACTAAATCAGAAATTAGAAGAAAAAATATATCTTGTCAGAATACAAGAAATTGTACAAATTGTTCCGCTGTCTAGCAATGATGTATGATGAATTTTAGGCTTTTAAAACGAGTTCGTGTAGACTTCAAGGAATTGAATTGTGTGAACAGAGAAGAAAACGTGACGATGTTAAAAACAGATTGTGTAACATGGATATGGTTTGCAGTTTTCAGTTGATAACAAATAATAAGTGCACGATAACAGGAATCGATACGCGTGTTCCAATTAACGTTTATCGAATAAATTCTACATAGGTTTTCTTTTATTTTATATTGATTTATTAAAATGATTGAGAGATATGCTGTTCTTTTCAAGCAACAATATATCAGTGGCAACGAAATTGATTTTATTGGACGTAGAAAATTGTATCAATAAATTCTATGTCGGCTTTTTACATTGATTCATTAAAATAATCGAAAGATATTCACTATTCTTTTCGAAGAATAACATGTAACAGTGACGATGAAATTAATTTTACAAAATAGAAAATTGCGAGATTGATAATTAATAATATTAATAAGGCACAGCGGTAACAAAAAATAGAGAAAACAAGACGATAGAATGCGATATTCGTGGATATTACATCACCTTCGCTATTGATTATCCTGAAAGCGGTACCTCAGGTGAAAAAAAGTATTTCATTTTTGCAGCTTATCTTGTTAGGAACCACACCCCTCAATATCCTACCTATCAGTTTCAGTGATCTCTCCTCGCCAGATTTTCGATCTTGCAATTTATGAAGATCGTCTATGAAACGCATTTAATCTATCAATTAAGATAATTAAGTAAATTGCGGGTCTTTATAAATTTAATAGAGAATTGAAAAAAAAACTGCATAAATGACACAGAGTGCGCATATATAAAATATCCGATGTAAAGTATTTGTTACAATATTTAATGTGAGGTAATATTCCATTTAAATTCTATTTCTATAGTTGTGTTTATAAAAATATGAAAATTTTAAGAAATGTTTCATGTATTCTATATTTTGTGTTATTTTCTATATCTTGTGTTAATTGCACTGTGAAATATGTATTTGAACGATGAGATAATACTCAAAATAATAATTATTATATGAACTCTTATAAAAACTACCATGAAATATTGTCATGGGTTTCAAGCCAATATGCCTTTTTTATTTTAGAAATCAATCAAATTAACACAAACGTAATTAAACGTTGTATTATTAATAGTAGGTGAGAAGTAATTATAATTATAATAAGTTGTTATAATTTCATTTGTGATAATTGAATTGCGGATTTTCAAGAAAAGTTATATTTCTAAAAATATAATTTGAAAACTAGAAACTCAATAGAAAATTATTTTGCGTACTAGGTGTTACAGAAAGTGGTGAACTTCGAATAATATATTCATAAATATATATTATAAAATTATGTAAAATTAAAATATGTTCTATATGTATATTGTATTATACAGGGTGATTCACGCAGATCTGAAATAACTTTTAAATTATGCATCTAATGAAAAATTGTTTAATACAAAAGTTATATGGTTTTAAGAGAGGCAAATAATGGTGTATCAATTTTTTGTGTGTGTTGAGGGGTTTCGAAATTTCCAAGTTCGTTTTCGTTTTTTTTTTTTGTTTAATTGAACCATATATTTTTTTCATCATAAATCGAAAGAATATAAAATTTTGAAGCAAAAAAGTATTAAATCACATTGGTTTTAAACCTAACGGTTAAGGCAATATTTTACGATAATTTGTCTCGAGGATGAAAAATGCGTAGTATATATATAATTCAGAGAATTCGGTAATATTTATAAACGTCAGTATTATTATCTTACAAGTGGCCCTTCGATAGATTGTACGGTAATGCCAATTCCAAAAATTGGTGGAGATAGCGACGAACGCTTTGTACGGGGACTACTGTATTACGAGAAACTGGCAACTTTAGTGTTATTAACGTACTAGAAGTAATACCAATGAAGAAAATGATGTTACCGTCTTAGAAGCTGCAGAGTACAATCCATATGTTAGTACACGACAGATTTCTCGACAATTCAGACAAGTGTGCCTCGAATTCTTCATTCTCATAGAATGCACACGTATCACTTATATCTTCATCAGGAGCTTTACGCATTCGACTTTCAAAATCGAGTATAATTTGCCGAATGGTTTTTGCAACAAGTAAGTGTTAACGAAAGTTCTTTCTTTTTTTTAAATGTATTGTTTACGGATGAAGCAGCATTTACCAAGCATGATAATGTCAATTTACGGAATTTACATTATTGGTCATCAAATAATCCCCTTGGATGAGAGAAGTTGATCATTAAGATCCATGGAACGTTAATGTGTAGGAAGCAAATGGTCTTAATGTTTTATGTAACCTTTATTCTCGAGACAAATTATCGTAAAATATCTCTTTAACCATTAGGTTTACGACTAATATGGCTTAATATTTTTTTTACTTGAAATTTAATATTCTTTTGATTTATGACGAAAGAGATGTATGAATCAACTAAAAAAAAAAAAAAAAAAAAAAAATAAAGATGACCTTAGAAATTTCGAAATCCACAGAAAATTCATATGCTAAGTAGGCAAAGGTAAAGTATTACCTCCCTTAAAACCGTACAACTTTTGTATTAAACAATTTTTCATTAGACGCATAATTTAAAAGTTTTTTTCAGCTATGAAAACTACATGAATCATCCTGTATTTATATTATGTATATTATTAAATACGTGTCATTATGTGCAATTCTGCATTTTAAAATTTCCTACGAATGCATAAAAATTTACAAAGTAACAATGGAAAGATGAAACTACTTCTTTATTGAAAATAAATAAAAAAATTGATTATTAAAAATTTCTTTTTATGAGTGAAATTATTATGGATTGATGATCGGATACAATGACCTTTACGATAACCTTCTGTTTACAATAACCTTTTAAAACTTGACGATTTTGTACGATTCTTTTGTCACTGTTTTATTAAATTTTGAAATTTCGTCGTCTTAGGCGAACGATTAGGCGAAAATTCAAAAATACCGAATTCTTCGTGATTTCAAACAATTTTCTAATATTTTTAAAAACATTTGAATTTATAGCATTTTCGAGAAAAGGAATACCTTCATCTCTCCACTTGCTATATTCTTTATTTTTACAACATTTTTGAAAAAAACATCTTTGAATCCAGGACAGTGAAAGTGGAAGCTTCGCGCTTTAAAACGAGTCCGAGTGAATTGCTGTCTTTTCTCGTGACGCGACAACAGCTTGAACGATTAACAATTTTTGTTTTGCAAAGATCAAAAATTCAGCGTTTCAAATGTCTATCTGGAAAAATGTTATCACATATATGCATTTGTGCAATTTGGCAATTTAAAATTTCT
Source organism: Tetragonula carbonaria (assembly GCA_032399595.1). Lineage (NCBI taxonomy): Eukaryota > Metazoa > Arthropoda > Insecta > Hymenoptera > Apidae > Tetragonula > Tetragonula carbonaria. Next base: position 9,110,958 of record JAUCRC010000015.1, on the reverse strand, counting down.
CACGCGTAAAAATTCGCAGTCAATGTCTTCACAACAGCATGTTTAAGTTAATTTTCAGAAACATACCACGCAATCACAACGAAACGTTTGCTTATCCGGCAAACTTCTGTTTCAGCAGTCATAACTAATGCCTGCAGGCGTAGTGGCAGCGAAAACGACAACCAGGTATCAAGGATTCCGTCGACTTTGAGCGTGGCAGCCGTCGATGTTGTCGTTGCCTGTCAGCCGTCACCGTCGCATTCCATTTTAACCTTGACACCTGGTAGAACACGAAACATCGATCAGGATATGGAGGCGCTTAGGCTAAGTCGACAGGATAATCCTTTCCTACAGGTTCGAATCGATAAGACTTCTTGTTACTCGTTTACAAACGGGCGAACGGCAAAGCTAGCGAAGATGGCGGACGATTTCAGGCTGGCTGAGCCGCTTTTTTTATCTTCTGAGATAGGAAATAAATGAAAGAGAGACTTCGAAAGATTCAAATATCAGCATTTGAAAGTTGCGAGAAATTTAATTGTTTTATGGGAATAGAGTTTGATAGATCGATGATAACATTCAGTTCTGGTAGTTTCATTAAAAGTTGGATAATTACTATTGTAGTTGAATATATTACTATATTTAAGAAAAAAAGGTTTTGTCATTGGAAATTAATAATAATTGGAAATATTTATTATTTAATATTTAATAATACTTAATAATAATTGGAAATATTTAATTAATTAATTAAAGTTAATTAATTAATTAAAAATTAGAATAATTGGAAATTTTTTCCTCTAATCAAGGTTTGACTAAAATTATCGCAGAATTTTCATGTAGGGCGGCTATGGAAAAAACTGAATGATATTAAACATAACTTTTACAAACACATTTTTAAATTTTTTATTATTTTATTTGGAAATATAATTAATGGATTTTCAGTCTTTCAGTGGCCACCCTATATAACCGTGGTTGGAAATAGGTTTAGCAGTTTCATCGAAAGTTGAATAATTAGTATTGAAAACTTTCAGGAAATTTATGATTAGAGAATTTTTTGCTTTGTTCTTTCATGGTTTAACTAAAATTCAAATGATCGTAAAACTTTTTTATGATTTATATTTTATAACGTCGTAATAGAACATTTATTTGGTGGTTTCATTGAAAGTTGAACAATCAATATTGAAAGTATTAAAGTAATTTATAATTGAAAGTGATCGGAAATATTTTTTTTTTGTCTTTTGTCGATTTAATAAAAATTGAAATGGTCGTATCATCTTTTAACATAATTTTAACAATTGTAGTTAAAAATAGTTAACACGATAGTATCTCAATTATGATAATTCTTAGTAAAAAAAAAACAACAAAAAAGAAAAGAAAAGAAAGAAAATAATGTAGAGTGATTTTCCACGAATCAGTAGACTCGTGCGGTCATTCACGGTTTGAAATGTGCCTTTGTTATTTCATTAAGCGGGCTGCACGCTACGAACATAATTCATTCCTTCCAACGGTATACTTACCGCGCATAGTGACTCACAATTTCGTTCGAACAAAACTCATACATTCATTCATTTACGACTTGTTTCCACGTACTAAGAACATAAAAAACTCGGATGATAACGAGTTTGCTGATGATTTATAAATATTTACAATTATTCATTATTTAAAGTATTGTTCATTAGTGGATATGACTATGACTGGCCCTTTTACGAAGTAGTCGATTTTTAGTTAAATTTAAAATTAAATCTATATATCAAATTCTTAATTTTAATATTTAATCTACAGAATTTAATTGTTTGTATCAATTTCAATTTCAATCTGAAATTAATTTTACCTCGATTTAAAATTAATTTTAATCTGATTCTACGTATAGAACAGTGAGATGTACGTTCTGTAAAAAACAATTCATCCAGAGATAAAGCTCATTAACCCATTCAATCATTACGTACCACTTTCTTTCTCTATTTATATCCAAAGGAGAGAAAAAAAAGCCTATACCTTCTGTCCCAGTTTTCTGCACCACTCCACATTCAACAACATTATTAGTATCATATTTCGAACGCAATGATTCTAACAATCGGACTGCACTCGCGTTTCCACCAACAGGAGATTCAAAGAATATACACATGTATGCATGGTAGATAGTGTATAAATAAATTCTCCGTACGAACAATAACGTTTGTCTTCGTCCATGCAATATTACAACCGAGAGATTAATTCGGTTGAAGTATAGAGATGTATTACTTCCTGCCTGTTCTTTGAATCTCTTCTTATCATTGTATTTTTAGATACGTATTCAGACAGTTCTCCTCAGGCAGAGGAGTTCTAATAAAAAGCATTTATTTATTACATTTATTGGTGTAAAAGGTATCATATCGATATATAAAAATTGAAAAATTGATTAATTGAAAGATTCCAAGCGAGGCTACGGGAAAAAAGGTTTCAGATTTTAAACCTTGAAACTGTTACCTGGTCATTTTTTCCATTTTTAGTGTTTCCTTTTTAATATCATTTCCACGATATTGTATTTCATGTTCTATGATTAATAGCCATATTTTATGTTCTTCCATATAATAAGTTTTACAACAATATAAATATTGTTTCAAAAAATCTCTCTTCTTCATCGTTTCTAAGATATATTGAATGAAACAAATTAAATTTGCTTATACATTTAACATGACTACTATTGTTTCGATGGTTATCGAAACAATTTTTCCTACAAATAAAAAAATTTTACTATACGTAGGAAAATGTTGAATAAGATGAATAACTAGAAAATATACTATAAGATATAAATTACGCTTTCGTTGCACTTTTGTTGTAGCGCTTTTGTTGTACTTTATAAAAATTAAATATTCATTCACATAGGCAAAATGATAATTAACATATTGATTCTTTAAGGGCTCATAGAGAAACTGTCATCAAGCAAAGTTTGAGCTTCTTTCAAACAGCTTTTTTCATTTTTTTATTCTACATTTTTATTATACCGTAGTTTCTTTTTATTCCAAACATTTATAAACTTATGTGAAATACTATTTTTTTTTTTGCAACCTTATGGAGGTGAATCTTAAGGGATTAATAATACAATCATATATCATTTCACATCTCCTATTCTAATTACACATTTTAAATTATATTAGAAATTCAATTTTCACATCTATGATAAATTCAGTCGTTAACGAAAAAATTTGTCAATTTGTTTCTACATACTGTGACAATTTGTAGTGTTTTTGAGAAAACAACTACAACGTGATGCAAAATTCTCTTCAGAATAAAATGATTGATGCATTTTGAAAGTAAAGACTTTAGGCTTTAAAATGAGCCCAAGTTGATCGTTGTAAGATATCTTTTTACAAAATTATAACCATTAAATTAACTATATTATAGCAGTCTAAATATCGACAATTTTTCGAACATCAGGAATTTAGTGTTCGAATACTTTCACGAACGATCGTATCTATTTATTGTGCAACGATCAAATTTTATAATTTAGATAAAAGATAACACGATTTCAATGAGTTTTGCTCATAATTAGTCGTAATTACTCACATTTATTTACGTAATAATTTACGTGTAAATAAATTGATAAATACGTATATTACGTTATAAATAAATTTATAACACGTTCGTTTCCTATGTTTCTCGAAGTTTGTTTTTCTCTACGACCAATGATATTTTATTCCATCTATCAACTCGTGTCGTTTCCTCGAATGTTTTCGAAATTCGAATATTATATCTCATTCGACGTAGCTCAACGATGAATTCTCGTTTTTCTTCTCAGGTACTAGCGAGCCGTGAGAGTCTGGTCGAGTCCCTGGAAGAATCCGAGTCCGATGACGCCATACTAATGTCTCAGGTGAGCGAGTTTTTTCGTTCGTTTGCCTTTGTCTTCATCCGTAGAAGCGTAAAAGGAGGATCGATCGGCCAGGTTACATTATTAATGGTAGCGTGAACTTGATAGTAAGGGCGAGCGAGAGAAGAGAAAAAGGTACCCAACTAAGGACGATACGTGTTTTCTGGCGCAGATTGGTCTTCTAGAATAGGTCGTTACCATTTCAGGATATGTCATGGATGGACAAAGGATACAGGTTATTCGGGGAATATTTTTAGTTATTATCTGTCTGTCGTTTAGATATCTCAATGTCATTGTTCGATTTTTAGACGATTCTCGTTCTATTTGGGCTGTGATGTATTAACGATGAGTGGACTGCAAGCATCAGACTGATGCCATTTCAAAAATAGCAGTTGATATGCAGATTCCTTGCACCTACTAAATATTGTAACGAATACTTTATTCAAGATATTTTATATATTTTATATATTTCATATAACTTGTGTCTGCAGGTAAATATAATAACTATTTCTTATTCTGCGCCGTAAATATAAACATTGGACCTTGAAAAATCAATCATATTAAAATCAAACAACAAATAAAGATACTGGCAAATAGTAAATAATTTATTTCACGAAGTAACAAGTGAATCATTAATTATTTAATTGATAATGAATTAATTTAATTTTCATATGAAATACTTAATAATATAATTTCGTTATTTTACAAATAGGTCATTTCTGAAATAACTTTGAAAAGTTATTATTTGAAAATAATATTATTTCAAAATTTTTCAAAACATCCAAGTCTGATGCCAACCAAAGAATTGCGATAAGCATTAACAATAACAAGTATAACGGCGAGTCGTTGTTCTTGATCAAATAAATCTAAAAACAAGATAATAAATTTCTTCATGCGGACAAGTCCAAATCGTCCTTCTTCAAAAAAGATTCTGGAAGAAATTACGTAACATAAATTTCGAATTGCGACTGTCTCGCGATATATTAGAAAATCACCTGAACAATACTATTCTTTTTTTAAGACTCAATTTTACTGCCTCGAATCATCTCTATCAGTTGTTCACGAGTCTGTACATTTTTGGGTATTCTGTAGAATTCGGTGCATTTAAATGTTGCGTTGTGCACAAACATTTGCAGTCTAGTGTCGAAAAAGTGTAGGATTTTTTGGATTCTTCGTACTCTTGCCCCCAAAATTGACGTGACTTTTTTTTAATTAGCTCAATTCACTGAATTAATTTAATTAACGTTGACATTAGGATCGTAAAAACAGATCTTACTTTATCGACATCAATTTCTTTATTTCGTATTATTAAATTTAATTCGATTTAGTTGATTTTGAGAAAATGATATATTGCTTGAAGATAGTTCTTTATAATTTTCGAAGAATTAAAATTTTTCAATGGTCGTACTTGAATAATTTTGAAAATCAATATTAAAAGAACCGAGTATCTTTCTCTTTAGCGACGCAAGAGATTCTTTCTCATTTAATACAGCAGTTTTACACGGTAGAGACGAACAGTAAAAAGTAAAATAAAAGAACGTCTAGTTATTGCACAAATTTTTGAAATTTTCGTACGCAGCTGATGTCGTATCAAAAAAACGACAATGCCTTTTTTTAAAAGCAGATAGCTCATACTGAGAAGCCTGTGGTATTAGCTGTTGCATAAGTTGCACTATAATTGTTTGGCGATAGTACATCAACAGATTAATTGTAAAAGTTCGCGAATATTTGTAACACATCACTCGAATCAACCATCAGTAATGTTACAGCGAATATTTGACAAGAAATATATTAAAATATTTCTATAAAAAATTCAGAGTACAGCTAATTATTTCAGAATGGTTTTTGAATATAAACGTATTACTTCAAAAGAAAAACGACGGCTTTACAATAATTTATTGCCAAACAGTAAAAACAATTATTTATTATCTTTAATGAATTAAAATAAGAAATATTTTTAATTAAATATAATTTAATATAATTACTAATTACTAATTCTTTAATAAATATAATTATTTATTGTTATTAATTATTATTTAAAAAAATAATATTACGAGTATTTGTGAGATATTTCTTTAGAGCGATTTCTAAGTTATTACCAATTTACAATTGTTACAATTCTTGCTAATCGCTATACAATTATTTGTTACTTTAAATAAATTAATCAGAATAAAATCAAAATAAAAAGTTTTTTAAGTATAATTTGACAACTTTTTTAATAATTATAGTTATTTATTGCTATATATTAATTATTATATAAAGAATGATATTACGAATGTAATTTACGCATATTACTTCGAAAGAAATGATAACATTTACTTTAGAAGTAAATTTTACCATAAATTATTGCCAATCACTGAAAGAAATGAATATCGTACGTCTAGCTTCGGATACCAAACTCAATATATAATTTTAAATTTCGTTACAATTAAACAGTACCAGGAATCAAAGTGGTAGGAAACTATTGGCTATCCGAGTACAATTGAAGTAATCTCAATATTGCTTGCACGATTCATTCCGAAGGTGGTATTCTTAGAATGCAACAAGCCGGTTGTAGAATCAGACAGTAATTATCGATCATTCATAACAGTTGTCCATTGTAAGGGATGGTACATTCATTCCATTAACCCTGAACTGACGAGCCACGATTATTACAATAAGCCTTGCTATAGTAGCTTTCTGCACGAGACTCTAATGCACCCCGCCTAGATTCTATTGTTGAACTTTCGATGAATTCCTGTAGCTTCGATCATTAAAAGCGGTGAACTTAGGTACTCGATCATGCACATTCACCGCAAGAGATATAAAAGTGAACCGATTGCCGGTGTTAAACTTTTTCATTTGCAGATACTTAAATATCATCACTGTCTTATTGCTTTCATGTCATTTAATTGCACCGTATCTTCGATCAAATAAGTATAGTAAGTACCACATGAAGATCAAATCGAAAGCAACTGCGACGTACACTGACGCTTAATTTTGACATTCGATGAAAATTGACATTTCTTAAAGGAAGATATCAATTATACTTGCGTTATTCAGTTATCTCGAGCCAGTGTAATTCGTATCGAAGCCAGATCGATATTTAACGAGGAACGGAAATCTCATCGATTGTTAATCCCGTACGTGTTTAATTTCAAATTTAATGGCGATTTCGTTTAACGATATTAAGACACGGAAAATACAGAGAGGCAATTCGAATTGCATTCTCAATGAAAAATATACGTATTAGATAAAATTTGATGGAACAAATTTAACTTTACAGGCGAAGTTCATTCAACAGAAAGTCGATAGCAATAAAATGTCAAACTACAAATAGGTCACTTAGTAACTAGCTAAAATAGTACTAGAAAGTTCCCTGAAACTGTGAAACTTTGCTTGATAAATTATATGAGTAAGTAAAGGCAGAAGGAACCTAGAGAGAAGTGATTATTCCGTGCTGATACTAGTAATAGGAAATAGATCTAGAAAGTTTGTTGGGTCGCGTTCGCTTATGATTGGGAACTGACTCAAACTTAATCGATCGATTCCAAATTAGAAGTGGATCTGTATTTCTGTGTATCACGACTATCTATTTTTGCACGTAACTTCCGTATATTTCTTGCCCAATCAATTTGAAACGTTCGATTGCTCGGATCTAGATAGCGTTAGTTCGAAAATTGTGATCTGATGCGATCGAAAAATGATCTGATGTCAATCGTTTCTGGAAACTCTAAACAAAACAGGCCCGTCGACCGCGAATATTAGATCGATCGAGCGTGGTGACTGTTAGTTAGCATGAGAAAGTGGGCAAAAGCTTTAATCATAATATTCTGGATTTATCGAATAACTTCTTCATGCTAATAAACACTCTAACGTTTTAAATTAGCAAGTTTTTGTGTATTTAATTACGATTGTTATAACCGCCTCGCAATTCGATGGAGAATGCTTCGTGGAGAATGCCACGGTTTTTTTCGTTTCTTGAAGCTATTTGAGCTTCAACAAAGTTTTTAGCAGAAACAATCGAACTAACAAGCGTAGTTCGATATAGAAAACTTTTCTTTTGTACGGTTACTACTCGATTTTTCATAGAATCTTCTTTTCTCCAGTTGTCATGATTACTATAGTGGATATTTTTGCATTTTGAAAGAACCAAAATGTTATAATTGTTACACATACGTATATTATAATAATTAATATCGATATTAAATTAATATATTGCAATACTGTATGCACACAATCGTTATAATATTATACGTATACAAAATATATGAAATATTTAAAATTATTTAGATAATAACGATTCATTATAATAATATAAGAAGTTTATTATAATAATCAGACTCACATCGTGGAATTGATATCGCAAAAACTTACCGTCGAATGAAAATTAATTGGTTTTATAAAAATTTCTACGATATAATTAATTCTGTTTTATGATAAAGTTCGTTGAAATATAATTTCAAGAATATAATTTCAATGAAATTAGTTTTATCACAGTTTTATTTAAAATAATTGAAATGTATCACACAGAAGTTAAAGACGGTAATGTCCACTTTTATGAGCTCGTCAATTTCCACGTAGGTACTATTTCACTATTTATCTCCATAAAAGTATAAATTTTCATGAGCATTCGCAGCCTAATTATTAGACTTGCAGACGTTAACATTTTGAAATACAAAATTACGCGGAACGCATAATATAAAAAAAATAGATGAAATATTTGTGTAGTATTTTCCACTTACATTTAATATGTTAATATAAAATAATTTTCTACGAAGTTCCGCTTTTTTAATTACGTTCGTAAAAACGTGAATTTGCATAAAGATCCGATTTATTAGATCAAAATGGTGTAAATTCGAGAAAATTGATCATTCAGCGTGCAAAAGTAAGTCCAATATACAGAATAAAGTTTTTTATTTGAAATTAATTATATATTAATTACGTTTATTTTCAAGGAAATGGATTTTAAACAGATATGTCTTGTTGTCAAAAATTGCCTAACTTTTCAAACTCGATTTTTTTAAAAACGAAAGCATCTTACTACATTCTTTACTTAGTCACACACGTAGAATAACTTCCTGTCAATTATTCTTTTTCGTCACGTCTATCAACTATGTTCAAGTAATACACTCGATAAATTTACAAACTCGAGTTTCTCGTAAACGAAGCCTCGGATCAAAAAATCTTATTCTATGTATCTTTTATTATTTCTTTTCTTTTACAAAAAGATTATATCGTGCCTGCTTTTACATATTATTCGGTATCGGTTTATTATTTCATTTCCAAAATTCACCTTAAAATTCTTCTTATAGTCAATTACAGTCTCGTTGTTAAACGGAACGGCGAATCATTGAATATTTGAAAATCCAAAGGAAATGAAACCGTCCAATTACTAAAATAAGATGTATCTTTGTCCTCAGGAACTGGGCGACACCGACCCCTTAACCTTAGCCCAAGTGCACGAGCACCTGGTACGAAGTCCACCGCCCGCATCGTGGCCCCACACCACGACCTTTCATTTCCCTCATCAAAACCAGAGCTCGTCCGGCAAGTGCGACGTGCTGGCTCACTATAAAAGTCCGTCGAAGGTGACTTCGTGTCATGGCAACGATCACGAGCTGTCCAGAAGCGAACCATCCACGGATATCAGAGGTGCGAGTCCAAAAGACTAGACAATTATATTTCTCCCATTTTATCGAAACGACGCTTTTTTTTCGCGCAGACGTATCATCACGTACGTGTGCGAGTTTATGCATTATGTATCATACATACTCGACTGGATATGTCCAGCTGGCAACTTTTTCTCTCTCTCTCTTTCTCTCTTTTTCTCTTTTCTTTTTTTTTTTTTTACTAGGAATTGTTCACGTGTTTCACGTATATAAGTTATGATACGTAGCTTGATACTTGTCGCTGGTGTTGGGTGTCCGAACTTGGAGCTTTAATGAGTATTTGTTTCTTAATTATCGATCGTTCTTATGGTTGTTCACCGTTCGCGATTTTCAGTGAAAATCGAGCGTGTCGAGTTAATTTTCTTTTCTTTTTTTTTTTTTTATTTTTTATTTTTGACTAGTTAGGGAACGAACAGTTATATTTATCTCTTATTTTTTAGAAAAATTCTGCTTCATCAGAGAAAATATCTGTTCCCGCGCAGATTTTAGGGAAAGAATAAAATTTTTTCATTTAACCTTTGAGTGTAGTGATAATTTGAGGCGTTTAGCCCTTTATATTCTGACGACACTGAAAACTTATATCATTTTAATGTGACAACAATTTCTCATGGTACTCAAAAAGACACAAATTTGTGAATAACTGATAGAGCACGAAAGTGTTTAAAAATTCTTACTTTGTATATCTTATCACTTCAGAGTAACCTCCTTTATGCGAATCTCTATTTTTCGAATATTATATTATCAGAACAAAATGTCTGTTAGCAACTAAAAGCTCATCTGCTACTAACAGACATTCTGTTCTAATAATATAGCGTTCGAATAACAAAATATTCGAGACGGGTTTCACTGTACATAAAATTATTTGAAAATTTATTTCCTTTCTCCTATGTTTATAATATGTCAAACGTCACCTAATGATGTAAAAGATTAATAAAAATGTCATGGTTAAGTTAATATCGGGCATAAAGGGTTAAAATAATTTATTTACTTATATATCAGAGGTTCAAAGAGGATAACATTAAAAAATATGGAATAAATATATCGAAAGGTATATATTCAAAGATGGATTCTTAATTTGTTACGTGCTCCTCTATCATATCCATTATTAAATAATTATTATGCATTATTAAATAACAGATATGATATACGAATATATCATTTGTATCGATTTATTATATAAATCATAATCATAATCCTCGACTATAATTGAATTAATATCAATCGTGCTTAGCAATGAAATGCTGATAATCACATACAATTTATAGATAAAATTAATATCATTTATATCCATTGTTAAATAAACTATAATCACAACCCTCGATTATAATTTAACTAATTATTAATTGTGTTTACTCAAAGGATGAAGTTTCTGTTTTCAAGAAAATCAAGTTACAGAATTTGTTAACTACACTAGAATTTAACTAATTCTGGACTAATCGGGTACAAATAATGAACAGAAGATTATTCTATCTGTGAAAATAAGTTCTCTCATCAAGACGTTAAAAAATTTATCAAGTACACGTTTATTAAACCAATTCTTAATTAACCGTTTATTAAATCAAAATAAGATAACTTTGAATGCAAACATGTCATTCTACATTTTTATAGACAGAGTAATCTCCTATACATTGTTAAATCTTGTCCAATACAGAATTAACCAAATTCAGGTACACCCTGAATAAATTTTTAAACTTGAGCTTTCCAGAAAACGGAGCCTCGAAATAAAAAAAAAAATTTATTCTTTCTTCCCTATTCAATCTTCTCGGCTCTCCACAGAATGTGGAACACCCTATATATGTAATTTGAGATAAATTCTAGAGATATAGAAACAAACAGAATATATATAATAGTATATATATATATGTATATATATATATATATATATAGATATAGATATAGATATATATATAGATATAATGAACACACGTGATACAGAAATTTTGAATTCCAATTTATTCACAAGTGATTGCTGCCGCTTGAAAAGCATCATTCGACATGCATCTATAATGATGCAAGGTATAGTTACATCAATCAGTGTCACGGCTTGACATAACCTTACTATAGCATTTCCAGGGGCTATATGGGTAATTACATCGCCATTTCATACAGATCCTTCGGCCTGCGAATAAATTAGAATAAATAATTAGACAATTACCGATACGATCGGCCAACAATTCCGGATCCACACGGAACGGGGTGGTAAATCCTTGAGAACGCGGCCTGAGCTCGCAACACGGGCGAAACACGGAAACCACGGAACACAGGCACGCTTCTTCAGGGTATTAGCGAATTCATATATTCGTGGTTGGACACTTATCTCGCGACCTTGGTGCCCGCAACGTACAGACACGATCGATTTCACCTTATTTTTAACCAGCATAAATTAATGGTTCGTGACATGGTGGGCGTGCCGTGACTTTCGATCGAACTCTTCACCGACTTTCCGCTAGTGGAAAATATTCCCGCATCTGTGGCGCATTTCCCCTCGGGTGTAACGCTCTCACGTCTGAATCGTTTCACCTTCAGGGCGCGTTTCTCAATATCTTCTTTTTGTGAACGTTCGCATTTCCTTCGCAAAGTTCCTCTGCTACGGTAGGTCTGTATAAGTTTTTCCAACAGTGTTGAATGTGTTTCGTACACACACGCCACCGCTCAACCCTTTCAGTACCTCAGCACCGATATATCAGTTTCGCGGATTTCCGAGCCGGTATTTCGACTTTCTTTCACAATTGATCATGAGTTTTAGCTCATACATAATATTTTATAAAAGTTTTTTTTTTTTTATAAAAGATAAGGCATTTGATTTCTTTTTAGAATCATTTTAAATACTGTTTGAAACATTTCTCGTGTTACTACCCCCGGCGAAAAGTTTTCGAACGAACACAAACGCTTGAACGTATTTAAAAATATTGAAATCTTTAATCTAAATTTATAAAATGTCGTGTTGCATTTATTTAAAAATATACGTAAAACCAGAATTACACGAATGTCAATTGAATTGTTGCACGAGAGATTTCGCTGTTTTCAAGTATCTTTGAAGTATCCTTGCGTTTGATTGAAAACTTTTTGCCAGAGGCAGTATTAAGAATAAAGAAGACAATAGGTGTTCGTCTACTGTCTCATTGCTAAATATCAAAGCGTTACGTCAGCATTTAATAATAAGGCAGCAGATACAGAATATAGAGAAAAATTTTCGAGACAAGATAAAAATTGACAGGCTTCCTGACAGTGCAGTAGCGCGTGACGCACGATCGTCTTTCTTGATGACTTTCAGTCATTCCTTTTCTTGTTGAATTATTGCTGTTGGTGATAAACGCGCGTGACTGATCGTAATCAGCCCAAACTTGTCGCATTGCGCTGTCACGTATTTTTTTATGCCGTCGTTTCGTGACTCGTGTGCACGCACGTGAAACATCACATTTTTCTTTTTTTCATCTAGGCCAGTAACCCCGGCTCGCTTGCTACGCTTTAATGTTTTAGAACATGTTCACGCAACTGAATTAATTCGCAAGCATCAAAGAGTGACAAATCAACAAGCGAACTTTTTTCTCAAGTTTTGTATTTTAAGTTAAGCCAAAATGATCTCTTTAGGTTAAAGTGATTTAATAATTTAGTAGATTTGAGATTTAATGATTTAGTAGATTTAACGATGTTTTGCTCTGAGAAATTATTAAGAAAATATTAAGAATTATTTGAGAGATATTACTAAAATTATTAATATACAGCCACTGTATTATATTGCAGTAATTTTTACGTAACGTGACATTTACAAGTTCGCCGATTACGTAAAAGCAAGAATATTGCTTCAAAAGTTTTTGATACACGAAAATTATGCAACCTGCGATGCATCGTTGCATGTGCATGCAAAACGTATGCAACCGTCTATGTACATGCATTCAGTTACGCTTATCATATCACGTTATGTTGAAATTCGATTAGCACATAGTTTGTAATAATGTACAATTCTGAAATCATTTGATGCTAGAACTACAACTAAAATAAAATTTGTACCGGCGAAAGTGAAATGGAAGAAGAGAAAATTACGAATTATGGAATTTTGACTATTTCGATAGTTCTAAAGTGCTTAACATTAAAATAAAATTTTGAACTAAAGTTACGTCTAAAAGATATTTTTACAGGAAATGACCTCTTGCATCGACTGACATAAAAAAAATTATATTTTAAAAAATAGTAGATGTTTATATCTCCTACACTCATCTATCTAGAGACAAACTAAGCTGTATCAAATTACTGTCTTCTCAATATAGAAAAAAATGCATTTGAGACATTTTTTTAAACGAAGATAATTTGGAGATAATTGCATTTATAGATTAAAATGAGGCACCCTATATAAATAAACCCAATTTTTAGAATCAGGTCTAAATCGGGAAACTTTCCTCCAATAAGAATCTTTCCTCTTTCCTCTTTTCTATGAAACTCCGAACGAATTGTAGAAACGTAGAGGAGCAAACATATTGAATGACATATTCCTGTTGACAAAGACAAACATTGGAATTTCTGTTGGAATTTTTCAGATCGCCACTCGCACACATTCTCGTTGTTGCACCCAACGCCGATTCGTTCACTGTCGGATGTTCGACGGCTTCACAGATCGGCAGACGACAGCGTGCAACTGATGTCGAACGAATAAAACGCGAACGTGCTCCGATCCGCGACCGGATCGAGATGGCTTCTCTCATTCAGAACACGAAACGTGCTTTGTCGATGATAAAACGTCTGCTGAGAGTTCCCGGATTCTTTCGGAGGAGTGTGTCCACCAGATTGAGAGGACACTCGGATGCTCCTCTACAGCGAGTTCACGCACGATCGAGGTACACACGAAAACGATTCCTGGAATCGCAAGTCTCGAGATGGGATAACTCTTCGATCCTCTTTAAATATTGTCGCACAGATTTTGGTTTGGTAACGACGCGGGAGTTTCGCTTCGACGCCGAACCTTTTCTTTTGAGGAAAGAATTTTGAACTTTTTTATGTTTCGAGAGTCGTGAGAGGACGTTCGGTTGTGTTTAACAGAAGATGTATTTGTAGTTGTGTGTACTCTGTCTCGGAGGAAACAGAAATATCCTCGTTGCGAAATTGATAACACCAAGGTGAGAAATTATGTGGTGAAAGTATTTAACATTGTTTTATTCGTTTTGATATATTGGACGAGAACTAGCGATCGAAGTGAATGTGCGCTGTGATAAACGCACAGGGGCGTTTCACATGCAGTCAATGCACCACGGTTTTAAACAGTCCGCACGCAACGTGTTTGCGTTTAACATTAAAACGGTTAGCCAGATGACGCAACGTTTAAAAAAACGAAAAAAAAACCCGACGTCTGTTTCCACGTGAAAGTTTCAAAGGTACAGCATCTATTTTTTAAGACAATTAAACGAAAATATTTATTCGAATCCTTTATTCGAGCCAAAGGTCTCGCTTTTTTCTGCAAGTTTATCCACACGTTCCAAGGAATCGCGAAGTGAAGTTCTATGTTACACTCGCTCGTCGATGTAGATACTCGTGAAACGATTATTAAAGTAGCGATTAAAAAAGATTGTCGTAGTTAAAAACCAGGGAAATTATACGCTGCCAAAAGATTTAGAAATATTCTTATTCAAAATTGTAAGTCAATTGGAAGGCGATATATATATATATATATATTATTTCTGAAAAAAGAATATCTTACATATTTTGTTTCTAAAAAATTTACTTTGAGCATTGTAATGTATTTGCAATGTCGAGGAGTGAGTGTAATTCAGAAAATTCTTGAGAGAATCGAGTTCTATATTAATTGCAAGTTATTCCGACGCATTTACCTATCGAGCCTAGCGTGTTTGAATGATCGCGCGATTCAACAATCGATCTTAACGTAACGACATAAATAGAAAGGCCTATGGTTTGATCAAAGATAATTATCTTTATTATCACTCAAGTCGAGCAATTATAACGGCGTTTTTAGTTTCCGCTGCGCGCATGTTTCAAGTCAATTCGTACGTACAAATACGTGTGCCCGTTTCTAATGTGCTTCGATCACGCAGCCACAAGGAACAGGAATACAGTGACGTTTTAATTGTTGCAATAATTGCAATAGATCACGATTAGTGTTGAGTTTCATTTGACCAATAATAGAAAAAATTTTATATTTGGGAATTTTCTATCAACAGTGCAAAAAAGAAGATTTATACAGATCTAGGTGAACTTTATTTTCAAATGAAATAAGAAATAAGTTATTTGAAATATTATTTTGATATTATTTTCGGTTATTATTGCCAGTTGAAACTAAAATGCAAGTAATAACAATAGAGTATTAATTGTTTCAAATAAGAAAAAAAATAATTTCTTTAATTTTTTCAACTATCGCAGGAAAATGTAATTCTTAAACTAATACAAGTAACCAAATCAAACATCAAATTGTATTGTTGTCAGCAAGAGTGATCATAATGAGAACTAACTAACAATGAAGTGTAAATTATTTCATTATTTCAAATTCGATTATTTTATTATCTCAAATTTTGTATTTCAAGTAAACTGTTGCGTTTGTTCCTCAACATACAAGCGAGGTTCCGTTGTATCATTTAATTCTAAATTAAGTTTTGCAAAAAGTAACAGCGGAATAACAACATTCACTGTGGATAAATAACATGATATTTTGTATGATCGCTCAAATTTAATAACAGCATATTTCTGCTCGAAATATCATCTCGCGAAGATCAATAACAGTATATTGTTATTACGTATAATTGAACAGCTTCTTTTACGATTGCTTTGATCGCATCGGGAAAAGTTATCGAGCTTACATTGTTGCTGTTATTGTTAATTAGTCTATAATGCATTAATCTGCACAAATTATTTTTTATTAATAGCGCGTATATTTTCGATGAAGAAATTATATATCATTTTAGCGAGAAATGAAGAAGGCAGCATGTGAACTTCTTTTAGCGAATATGTACTTATTAACAGATATATACGCGAAAAGAATGCAGATCGTTCCCACGTAAAAAGAAACACCTATTGTATTTTGCGCTAACGACACGCCAAATGTGTAGGCCTGATCGTAAAAATAACAAACCTAACACGTAATCATAGATTCAAAACCTTTTTTTTACGCAAATGTAAGAATAGAGGACGTGCCATCGATGTTTCGAACGATTAACTTGTATCGTCTAATGATAACACACCCTTTAAAGTCGAAAGGTATTTTTTTTAAAGTTGCTGTATCATTTCACACGAGCACAAACATCAACGCAAGTAATGAATAATTGTTAGAAACTACTTTCAACGCACATAACTTATACGTTCTTCGTGTGTTTGTTTTGAAATTGGAACGACAGTCTGAGAATTTCGACGAACAATCCTATTTTATACATAACACATAGCGTCGTATATTGAAAATAAAATGAGTTTTGCTCGATAATTGCTGTTGGTTGCGAAAAATTTCAACTAGAATCGAAAATTGACAGTGGACAATTAATTCCGCTACGTCGTTCGGGTCATTTTCGACCCGACCGATTTTTCTATTAAAGAAGAAAAAAAAGAAAAAAAAAAAGAAAAAGAAAGAAGAAGAAAGAAAAATATTTTAAGTTCGCGAGAAAGACGAAGGAATCGTTGTTTTTTTGTTCGTTGAAACGAGAACGGAATGTGTAATTCAGCGTCTACGGTAGGGTTAAAGTCGTAGCGAGTGAAGTTTTAGCAGGGTTTGTATGGAAACTTTCAAAACGGTAGCGTGTAAGAATGAAAAAAAATGATCTAGAAAGTTATTGCGATAATATTATTGTAACTATAGTGTCCAATTGACTTGGCCATTGAGAATTGAGATTATTTCTATTAATATATGCGATATTATTAGATACACTGTACACATGTATATTAGTGGCGTCGGGCAATTTTGTTTTCGCCCGGGCCAAAACGTGGAAAAATACGAAAAATGAAAAAAAAAAAAACCAGTAGAGAGACTTATATGATATAATCTAGTCGAATATAACGTATATACCGAGGACAGTGTTGTCACTTTTAAGCGAATATTAAATGAATAATTGGGTAATTATTCAAGTGTTGAGTAATCCAGTCGTGGAGAAATTAGGGCGCGAATTACTATATTAACTAAGCGAGCTGAAGTTACTTTTACCGGAAAGCGATGTTGAATGTTGCAATAAACCCTCGATTTCAACAAATTTTTTCTATCCAAATGGACTTTCAATTTAACGAATTGTAACTTTATTATCATTTTTTATATTTCCGACAGTGACTTCGTGTTTCTTCAATTTTTAAATATGTTTGTAATGACCGTTATTCGAATTAGTCCTCAAAATCAAAGTTTTACTGTATTTACATACACAATGTGAAACTTTACGTACGATCGTTTTGTTTTTAAATTTTTTAATGTAACGATTACTGTTCGCCAGAGATACGCTACAAGTTGTACTTTCGCATCTTTCGATTGCGTTTTTGTGTGCGATTAGTTGAAAGCTATAAGGCACGGTTTTCATAAGACGAACTGATAATCAACTTTAAATTATGAGGAAAAAAATCTAAGTATGTGTTACTCGTTGATAAAAAAAAAAAGGAGACAAAAATAATAACTTTATTTTAATATGACTGTAAAGTATTTATTTAAATCTTCTGCCGCTGTTGTCATTTGTTAATCGATTTGTCAAATTTTATGCTATTCGGGTAATTATCAGAGTGAATCTTTGTTCGTTTGAATTTTTATCGAAATAAAAGTTTGATTCTTTATAACTCTGCGTTCATATATAATTTTCCTAAATTTGAAATACATATACACATCCCCAAATGTTTATTTTATCGGATGTGTGATACACTGACTATTAGTCAAAGATAATATAAATATTAATTAAATATAAGAAATTTATTTTACTGTCATACGTAAATAAAATATTCGTAAATATAAAATTCGTAAATAGAAAATAATCTTAAAGATTAAAAACGTATATTTAAAAATTACAACTCATAATCTTTTACAACAAGATTCATGTTTCTTAATCCTCGATGGATGAAATTTTCTGCTACATTTTTTACATGGAATAAGCTGAGCTTGATATTTTTCCCAATCCACTTGGAGATGATCAGATTCTAAAACAGAAGAAGAATATTTATATATATATATATATATAATATTGATATTAGATTAAATAATAAATCGAATTATCAATGTTTTAAGAATATTGCAACATACCTATAGGAATTTCTTCTTCTTTTGTACAAGTAACAGACATGATCGATGAATTATCAGACGTGACTGATGATTTCTCAGAAATATTACAAGATATTATTTTATTATTGTCACAAACTGGTGTTCGAGGGATCTCACGGGTAGGCTGCATGGGATTAAAATCATTATCATTGTTCTAAAAAAATCAAAAAACCATGTTATGTATATGCAATAATATCATCTTGATATTATATCTTAATTGAGTATAATACTTAATTGAGTATAATTTATCTTTATCCATTTTATAGCAATCTATCTCTTTATGTTCAGATGATTTTATAATTTTGTTTTATTTGATTTAATTAAATTTATTATATAATTTAATATATTTATCATATAATTTAATACTTAATTCTATAGATCAAATAAAAAGAAAGAATAAAAAATATTTACATGATTAAGGCAAATATTCGTATCACATTTGCAGCACTGTCCACATAGAATATTTCTTCTTACACATCCACACTTTTTTGTAGAACATTTTGTTCTACAAGAACAATGTGGCATTACTTTTATATCTTTTTTCTGTACACTTTGACTTTGTGAGCTGTTTAATACTGTCATATTACACTCTTCAATATCATTAGAATCTGGGAAACTTGTTTTCATAAACTTTTGATCTCCTAAATATCTTCTTAAGTGTTTATTTTCAATTGTAAGCAATCTTACTTGTTCTTCTAAGCGTGCTATTTCCACCACAATTTTATCAGTTTTAATATCAGTTTGAGTTCCAACATTTTTCTTTTTTCTAAAAAAGAAACAATTCTTATTAGTCAAGTTTTGCAAGAGAAAGAAAAAATAAAAGAAATCCTTACATTTTCTTCAACAATCAATGCCTTATATTTATTCTTTATGTATAGATAAAAAAAATTGCTAAGTATTAAAAGTCATATATGAAATACTTCAGTTTCAATCAACATTAACAAACACTACAAACATTACAAATAAAGGTTAAATCAAATTGAAATATAAATTTGAAATATTTCAAGGAAAATGAAGATAACGAATTACTTACATCATATTTTCAAATACTCCCGACATTTTCTTGAAAATATTGAAATTATTTAAAAATAAATACCATATAACATATGTCGTAATACACTAGCTGACAGTTTAAATTTGAAGATGGACGTGCAGAGACAAAAAGAAGGTACAAGAAAAGATCGCGATTCTGATTGGTTGTTCAAATAATGTATACTTTTAGTGAAATTTTAAAACTTACGTATAGTTTTCGTTCGGAAAGAAACACGTTGCATACGTCACACCGCGAGCTGTCGCTACTTAATCGTCGTTCGTCTCTGCTTTTGCCTCGAGCATAAATCGAGTCTAAGTCAGTGTTTATAATTCGAAGATAGGACATATTACTAACGTTAAATTAATTTATTACAATTAAGTAGAGAGAACATCGGTTTATATCTTTAGGTTGGCAGCATACTTGTTGACGAATCGATTTCGTGCCGGAAAAAAGAATATAAAGAATATAAAAATTTCCCGATGCTGTAATGTAGATCTTGACGTACCGATGTAAAACCAACTATCCTTCGATAGTTTGCACCGAGGACCATTTTAGTTCGAAATTTTGTATTATTTATACACTTTATTATTGTCTTTCTAAATAAAAAGAATGGAAATCGTTTAACGGACTCTTGAATCTAGTTCGATCTATCGACGTTGCGTGACGTTGCGATACTTGAAACTCAATTAACCTAATATATGCGCGCCATTCAAATTATCAAAATCATTTCTTATTAAAAAAAAAAGAAATGTATAAAATATTTATACATGTAAAAACATACCGATTTCCACCGTGCAAAGCTTTGGAGGCTTTCTATTTTATTCTACATATTAACAATACCTATAATTATTCTACTTCTGCTACATAGCTGCTGAAATATTACCATGAAAGTAAGTACAATATTTATATATTTTTAAATTAATAGTTTTAGTTATTTTTGTTTAACAGCAGCTATTATTGTTGAAATATAAGGTACTATTGAGGATAATTTACTACTAAAATTAAGATTGAGATTCATAGAAAAAGATTGTTTAAAAAATTATAAAATTTTATTTCATATATATACAACGTACAGTATTATACATTTTTTGAAAAATCTTTATATATTCCATTTCATATTTCTTTTATGAAATAATTAAGATTTTAAAACAGCTAACGCTTCCGTGAATTTTAAACCTTCTAAGATATATGCTAAATTCTCCATGGACGCATCTACATCTTCTTCCGCCCAAATTTCTAGCATATTTTTACATTGTTCGTACGGTGTTTGTTTCCCTTGGAAAAACGTAATCTAAAAAATGTAAAGATTGTGGTTAATAACCTTTTCTTTCTTTCCATTAGGTTTAGGTTAGGTTTGAGTATATTATAAAATTGATCTCTACCTCCTCACTCGTGTAACCAAGCTTGGTTGCTAATTTCTTCCAATCGTTTTTCAGAATTTCCGACAGTTTCGCCACCATTTCAGGTGTCACTTTCGTTAATTTTCGTCCTTTGGTATCCGTATTTTCAATTTCAACTTGTTCACTTTCTTGTTTTAGAACATCTTCGTTAAATTCTTGATCGTTCACTTCTGGTGGTGGAGTCTCTTCCGTTTCTAATTTTATATCCGACTGTGTCTGCTTTAAGAGACAAAGATAATTCATTTTAAATTTAAACTTTTTAACATAAATTTAAAGATTTAACATAGATTACTGAAATAAAAGTATTATACTCACCGGACGATCTTTTGCAATTTTTTTAATCATGGTTTCGAGATATTCAGGAAGTTTATTAATAGGATAATTTCCGTGAACAAAAAAATGGGGACTACGTCTAGCTAGTAATCTTAATGCTCGCCAGCCAAAATTTCCATCATTTACTTTTCTGTAAAAAAATAAGCAGAAATAATGTAGTTTAATTTAAAGTAGTTTGAATTTAAAAACAAAACACAAATATATAAAAAAGATACTTACTTATATTCATCTTCTACCATTGCATTCGGATCTAATTGCACAATAGCTTCTTCAAAGTATGTTTCTAAGGAGGGAAGGAAATCTCTTTCCTTGGATTTGCATGCTTCAAGATTATTGGCACACAAGTTCCATAACTTCGTAAGTTCAGGACTGTAAATCAATTAAATTCAATTATGTAATATTAAAATAAATAAATACGATTAAACCGAAAAAAGAAATAAATACAATTTTTCCATAGTTACTTACTTTCCAATGTGATATTTTCCTACTGCTTGAGCATCTCTAATAACATCTCCAATTTTACGCTTTGGTCTATTTGGTTTCCTTAACTCTTCCATGTCAGCACTAGAATCTGGAGTTGGTTTTTTGAATGGTGGACATCCTTCATTTTTCCAAGCGTTCCAGTGCTCTTCGCGTTTCAATATATTTTTAACAATTTCAGCAAATGTTGGACCATCAGGAGGCGTTTCTGTCAATAAAGCATATACTTGCTCCGTAGTTGCTTTTACCCAGTCTACTTGATCAGGTTTCAGTTCGTGTGTTTCACTAGAAAATACAAAAATTATTGAGACTCTAGAATATAAATAACCTGAAACACTATTTAAGGAAAGCAGACCTTGTCTCATAGCCATTGGCAAGGAAGCTTTGGAAAACAAACATTTATAGCTTTTAAAATCATTTTACTAATAATTCATTAAAAATGTGCGATTCTATCAAGAGGAATTGTGAATCCGATTATAATAAAATACAAATGTATGTAAATATGTACATAAATTATAAATACTTACGCTTTGAATTTAACAGTGCTATTGAGATACTGGAAAAGAATGAGGAACTGCAGCAATACGTATCTTCTGAAGTTTGAATCAGATAATTGCAACTCCAATAATTTTTGATTCGTCAAATATTTTGCAAAATAAGGAGTTTCTTTATGAGATCCTTCCATGGAATCAATTTCAACACATGTTGAAGGATAATTACGTTGTTCTTCCAATTTAAAAGATGAAAATGCTGACAACACACTTGAAGCATGCTAAACAACAAAAAAATATGAAAATAATTTATGATAAAAAAAATATATAAATGCAAGTATAACAAAAAAAAAAAATACAATAATTTATACTTACCGATGAAAATACCTTCCAGTGCACTTTCAGGTATAACTGATTGGGATTTCTAAAGAAATCTTGAAGTGCCCAAAATTTTCTATATAAATTATAATCAATTGACATTTTAGCCTCTGATTTATCACCATCCTTAGTTATTTGCTCCAAATCATCTCCCTCTGATTTTTCAGAGCCAAATACTGTATGATTTTCCAAATTGAATTCACTAACAATATTAAGGCCAGATCTCTCAGAGAAAGGAAAGAATTTGGCCAAAAATAATAGAATTCTTCCACAAAATACAGTCTGTTGTGATCTAGACAATCTTCTAAGTAAATCATTGCACATCCTCAATAAATTGTTCTTACAAGCACTAAAGAATAAATCTTCCTTCCACACCACCACATTGTTCTCAACGAAAGTAAATAATTGTTCACATCTATCAAGTGTCATAGAATCAAAGGTATCACCAAGTAACATCACAGGCATACTGGTAGTTGCTAAATCTTTTCTGCATAATTCAATGCAGAATGTAATGTAAGTTTCAAGCAGATGCACATTATTCGATGCACTTTCAGATAAGATTACAAGAAGAGCGTCTCTCAGTGCCTGATCAATTGAAGCTTTTCTGTCACTATCATTTGTACATCGTTCAGCACATTTCTTCTGAAACGTTTGTACATCTGATATTTTAAAACATTGTTGCAAATAATCCTAGAAAAGGAGATTGAAATATCAGTAAAACTGGCAGATTAAAATACACCACATAACCTCAAAATTATTAATTACTTACACTGTATTCTTTTCGTAATACTTCAAACATAGCCATTTTAAGAAACAAATTTTTATAATTGCTATATTTATCTTAAAATACAAACAATTTCCTTGTACTATATATATATCACACAGTATCACATACAGTATCACACAAATTGCAAACTGTCAATAAAATAGCTCACAAAGTGCACTCACAAACTACACTTTTCACTAATGTGGTCAATTGATGACTGCAAGCCGGTAGACCGAGTAGATCCCCTATCGCTTCCTCACCCAATTAATATTTTTGGAATTAATTAGTATCACTAAATTACCGGCAGATGGTGCCACTATGTCGAAACTGAGGAAATTTGCATTAATTGAAAAGAAAAAGAAAAAAAATATTAATCAAGAAGAATAATTTGTCAACTTTTGAAATTGTATTTCCTTTTTAAAACTCTTTGCTTTCATTTTATTATTTCATTTGCATTTCAAAATCTATTAATAAAAATTTTCGAATTCGTCATTGCTGAATAGTATAGCCCGGACCACAGACGAGATATATGACGAGTGCCTGTGCCTGGACATTACAGACGAGTAGGCTTAATATGAAATCTATTTTTTCGTCTTGTGGGATCCTAAGACTCTATTACCATTTTCATGGCATGTCTTGTCATATCGATTTAGGCAAGTTTTACATTTTCGCAGCGTTATTAATGAAAATCAAAAGATATGGATAGTGTTGCCATTCGTTCTGTTCTGAGAATTATTTATTCAATTGAATATAGTGATACATCATCAATAAAAGAATATAAGGTTTTCGAACAGTGATTGATGGAAATTGGGACGAAAAATTTATTATATATTTGATTATTTACATTTATTTAAAAATATTTAAAAAAATGGATTGAACTGTATTTTTACTTTATTTTATATAAAGGATTGAACGTGTCAAATAAATGTTTCTACAAATATCTTTATTTTATTTAATCTTTCGTGTGAAACGCGCGCGTATTGAGGTTAAATTAGTTAAAGATTACAACGCCAATGATGAAATATCCTACGATTCTCGAACATATCGATATTTCTCACGATTAATTTTAATGGCGCGAAGAATGGCGGGAGGAAGCATACCTCGTTTGTAAAAGAGAAAGTGTTATTCAGAAAAATCTTCTAGAAAGAAGTATGTAAATTGTAATATATACACACACACACACACACACACACACACACACACACACTTATCATATATATATATATGATAAATGTATGCTTTTGCACACACACTTCTATTATAACATTTTCTACTTATTTGTTCATTCTTTAACTTTATACTGCATAATTTTTAATAATGTATGAATATACGTATTTAATAGCTAAAATAATAATTTTACTGCGTAATATAATGAAATTCTCAAATAAAGTAAAGCGTAGAAGGCCTTGAAACTCGAAATTTGAAGTAAAAAACAAGAATACGATCACAATGTTTGTTCATCTTAAATCGTGCCTGTTC
This sequence comes from Tetragonula carbonaria, assembly GCA_032399595.1. Lineage (NCBI taxonomy): Eukaryota > Metazoa > Arthropoda > Insecta > Hymenoptera > Apidae > Tetragonula > Tetragonula carbonaria. The sequence continues at coordinate 9,085,907 of JAUCRC010000015.1, read as the reverse complement.
GGATAGGATCACCCTATCTTCTACTACTTTCTCAATTGAAGCACGAGACGTGTCGTGGAGAGCCATTCGAATTATGTCATATTCGTAATTTTTCTAATCTATCGGTGGCGTCTTTTCAATGGCGTCGCTTCTTCGACACTCTTTCACTTCTATTTATATTATCATTAATATTATTTAATTAATACGCGTGTGTTTATCAATTAATTAAGCATTATGGTAACGAAATTGTGCAGTGATTTGAAACCTTTCGCATCAATTTTTCTTCAATCGTCGATTTCATTTGTACGGACAGATCATCTTGTACGTACTGTTTTTAATAAAATTTAAAGTTGGTTACACATTTACCATCGTTTGTCATATTTGTTCTAATTTTCGATTTCTTTTTGTGCAGGTTATTTCAAATCAGAGATAGCACGATTGGGACGTCACGATTAATAATGAACAATCTGATGAATTTACATGCAAATTTGGTAACATTTTAGGTAACGTTTGGTATACAATTTCATATATATTTGAGATACAATTCACAATATGTAATTTCATAATTATTTGGCATACGAAGAAGAAAATAGAAAAGATTAAATCAATTAATATTTTTCATATAAACTAGCTTAACGGTATACGTATACTGTCAAATATTGTATATTTTTGTATTAGTTATCAAATTTAAAATTGTCGTACTTTATTATATTTTACTATACTGTATTTCCTTTTTTCGAATGATGACGCACAATTAGAACGGTTTAAAGGAAGATTTCACACGTATTTTTCGTGGTACTATTTCGTAAATAATATTTAGCTGTGAAGTTTTGATTTGTTCAAATATTTTCGAATATTTATAACATGGGTATTATTTGTTATCACAACACATCAGTGTTTTTCACACAGAAACATCAAAACACACACAGAGAAAGAAATTCAGATTCGAAAGGATTAAATAATTGTTATTCTCTATAGGATGCATTTTATTTACAAAACTTTATAACAACGATATAATTAAAGATTAACGAGAATCTTCCATTATTGATGAATTTATACTCTAAACAATTAAAATTGCGATCACAAATTGAAAACGTGAGACATGATTGTAGATTGGAAAACGAAGAAGAGGCAGACGAGAAGGTAAGAAAACAATGTTTCGTGGAATGTTCCATGTTGATCGTTGCTCGATCCGAAAGGCACTTCGATGTTCTGCGAATGAACAATTTCTTTGACTTTATACCACGAGAATATCATCCTTTTGTGCTGGACCATCTGGTAGTCTTTGATTATACACCCGGATATTGTGGAACAAATAGCCAAGTGAATCCATTACTGGTCTCACGATGGCCTGTGTGGCAGAAGCGAGGAAATTCCTTGTCGCTGCGCAAGTGATCTTCCAAACGCGGAGACATGGCGCCAGACACCATATATGCTAGAAATTTTCACTTGTTAATTATTTTTTTTCTTTCAATTCGATCAGTAATAAATTAGTCATAATACAAATATTGAGAATGTATATTCTCATTCGTAAGATGCGTAGGGCATGTTTACAGCGGAATTGCGATAGAAGCTAAGATCTCTTGAATTTTCCGTCGTTTAATTCTGATATTGAAATTTAATAAAATGGCGAACCGAAATCGTAAGTTTTAATGGGTTGACGTAAAGAGAAGACTTTAAAAAGAGAAAAAGGGAAAAATCTATCTAATCGAATACTGCACATCATTAAACTAACACGAACATTAAGAAAATCAATACACTGTGCTACGATTTGAGTATGTTTGAAAAAGAAACGAAATTTTCAAGATGTCTTCACGCAGGAATAATGTAAAACAAAGAAATTCCTCCATCGGAGGTCGATGGTAAAGGCAATTTACATACATTTTCAACAGACTGAGAAACTATCGCTAATGGTCATATTGTATAGAGGTGGTGAATAGCACCGATCGATTAGGAAATGAAGAAAAAGGTCAATGACTTACCTGAAACGCGAGGCAGGCAAAGGTAAAGCCGAAACAAAGAGCTAGTACTGGTGCTACAAGCACGGAGAGAAACACGTAACAACAACTTCTGGATAACCGGAAGCAGTGGCCACTTAATCGCCACGCGCACTCTGGACTGCGTATTCCTTCCGGTTCTCCAATCACGTCATCCCACATCACCTGTATGTACATTGTAATAATAATTACAATCAGTTGTTTTCTTAACAACATATTTTTCAATATAATTTATATTGAGCAAAATATATTGAAACTATACATGTTAAACACATATTAAAACATATATGTTTCAATACAAACAGCATATGTTTCAATATAATTCAACATTTTAATATTTTTTCTGTATGTTTATATATTTCAATACAATTTCACATTTTAATAATAGATTCAATATTTCTTTAACACACATATACGTATCTCAATGTTTTTTTTTTAAATTCAGTTTAATTTTCAGTATCTATTTTTTTTTTATACGTCGATCCGTTCATTTGAAATTCGTCGACATATCTATGCGAAAGTTTTGGAGTAAGCCGGGACGTTCTACGATCTACGGTAAGAAGCTTTTTTTAAACGCCAAGGTTATTCTATAGTTCTATACTCTTACACTCAATGGTCAAGTTCGCATGTTTAATTTGCGGTCACGATGCTAATCTCGATATTTTGCGAAACCCCTTCAATTTCGGCCAATAAAAAAATTAAACTATCAAGATATATCAGCTTCTAAAATTCTTCAAATATATATAATACATATTTTTTCTTAAGTCTTTTTCACAGTAATGCATAATATTTCTTCTTAGATAAAGTACTAAGTTTTGTCTTTATCTAATGAAACTTCCGAATCTTCAATATGGTACTGATATACAAATTTTCAATCTATCCCTTTTAATTCTAAAATATTAATTAGTAGGACTTCATTTAATTGAACTTATTCGAAGATAAATATTTCATGTAGATAATTGAAATTCAATTTTCCTGACGTATTATATTTACATAATTCCGGGCAATAGCAGATCTAATTCTTGTGAAGACTGTGGCTAATAGTCATTGGAATCCCATTTAATTTTGAGATTTATGAGCTAAAGCAAATAACAATTAATTTTACAATACCTTTATTGCAAAAATTTACATACCAATATAAGGAATATAATAGGAAAGTATGTAGTCAGTAATTGTAAGAATGTAAACGAGAATTAGCTTTCGTATGGGTAAGTTGTTTTATAGTTTCATACGACAACGATCTAGCTAGATCATTTTCAATTGATAGAATCACTAAAAATTCGCTTCTCGAATATATAGTTCTACTATATTTATTTTTTGTTATTGACACCAGAGAAAGTTTCCTTTGTTTTGCAAGTAGTAGTAAATATTACTAAAAATATATCGATTCGACGAACTTCGTTTTAGTCAGGCTAAAATTTTTATTCCGATCTTTGAGCACAAGTATATCTTATGCAATTCTTGTTGACTCATTTTTCAAATAAGTATTTTTGTATGTTTCAAAGCTTGACGCTTATAGTGTCATTAGCGTCAAAATAAATCCGTCCGTACTTTCTAATATACTCCCTATTCACATTCAAACAAGTGGATTCAATCAATAGGACTGTACTAGATCTAAACTGTCGACTTTTGTATCTATAATAAATTCAAAAGTACAAAAGCGAACGTATAAAAAAATATAAAATATTTGAATATTTCTCCGATGAACGAACAAAGGAGTGTGCATCAGAATTATTAGTTTTATAATTCTTATATTATCTATAATAATATAAAAAAAATAAATATTTTTATTATAAAATAATATTTTTTAGTTATATAAATATAATATTTAATATACATATAACGTAAGATTTAGATTTAAATTTATTTTTTAATGATGACATACGTAGTACAAAATATCATACTTGATTTAGATAGAGATACTTCTTTTTTTTTAAATGATGACTTCAGCTATAATTTGGTTATTACACCAGAGATTGAAACAAGTTTTAAAACAAACAGGTTCTGTCTCTTTACTAAATTTGCTGAATTTTTTTTTGCGAAATAAATAGTTGCATTTTATTTAACGCATCACCACTAAATCACTAAATAAAGATATAACAATCTCAGTTTCTTATTTGTTAATCTTCTTCACGTTCAAGTTCTTATTCATATTCTTATTCTTCATATTCATATTCATTTAATTGACTAATAAAGATCTTATCGTATTACGAGAATGGAATAATATAATAAATTTTTTTGTAATAACAACATACCTGTAGATGCTTATTTAAGCTGTTAGGGTCCCGGTCTTCAAGTTCGACATTGCTCTCATCCCCGGTGGAGGACTCGGGCTTCTCCATCGCTAGAAAGCGAAAATTACGACACTTTGGCAGGGAACACTTAAACATACGCCTAAAACGCGACATTCTGTATCCCTGTTCCCTATTTATCTTATAATCTGTATGAGCGATGACTTTACGCGCCTATTGGTCGAGTAGCCACGGTCAAGTGCGTCGCCATCGCGGAAATACCACGGGCTACCGCGGGAAACCACCGTCCGGCCAATCCATAAGACGCCATTGATTTTTCGTATGTTAAATAATACACGGTGCATCCAACGATGGAGTGTCAATGCCAGGATCGCCGGCCTCGAGCATACTCGAGCGACTTGTTGCCATCTCGACGCGATTTCTCGAGAACGTCTACGTTTAAGGGTGGACGTTATGGGTCGCCGCGGGTTACGCGACGTCATAATCGTAAGTATCGATTACGCTGCGACTCACCGGGATTTATGCGATTCGAGTTTCTTGGAATAAGAAGAAAAAGCACAGCGAGCATTTATGTAGCGGTATTAATTATTCAGCTGACTGTGGAAACGAAGTACAGTAAAAATTTGTTTATACAAACTGGGCATATCATTGTCAGATGTACGAACTCGTTGACTCGATTAACTTCCATTAATTGAGTATATCTACTATACTTGTTTTTCAACAAATGACAAGGAAAATGACATAAATACAATAGTAAGGAAACAATATTTTTCATAGACATACATATATACAAATTGTTGTACAAATCGAATTATCGTTTTTAAGATATCCTGTCGTGACATCTTCTCAGGATTCTTCTTTGTGGTGCGTGATTAAAGAAAATGTGATGTGTGTTACACTGAAATACATAATGAAGAACAAGAAAAGAAAGACGATTGAAGGAAAATAAGAGAAAATAGATTTTTAGGTAAAAAGATATTTTTTAAGGTGATTTGGAAGAACAATTTGCACAGATTTGTAGATAGTAAGGAAAAATGCCGCATGTGATAACTTCAAAAAAATTTGCGTTTATGTATTAATTACATTGTACAGTACAAGATTTATATATTTACGGCAAAAAAATGCATGAAAATAAATGCTCAAAGAAAACAAGAAGATATTGCTAATAAAAAGAATTAGTATTATTTAAATGATAATATAAAAAATTAGTATTATTTAAATGATAATATCTCAAAAATTAAACATGAGACGTTTTTCCATACGATCATAGAAAGATTGAAGGAAATCTATTATTCGAACTCTTTCAACATTGTTTGAATAAACGAGATTTTATTGTAATTAAAACAAATTCGATATTACAGACAGCTGACTGTTCAGCTAACCATGAACACTCTGAATATTTCTTTTTAAGGACAGGAATTCTTATCCTAAGGATAAGATCATAGTGAGTAGGTTTAGTTTGTAACTCAGCTTGGTCGACTGTTCAATTAAACAAAAAAACAAAGTAATTAAAAAGCGATATCACATATCAAGGAAGTTGACCGATCAATTCGCTTATCAACAGAAATGAATAGTTAGCTGAATAGTTATATCACTATATGAATAGTTAGCTGAATAGTTATATCACTATATAAAGTTACTTTAAATTTTCACCTTTGGATGCGAATGTTTTAACGAATGGCTTAAAGAAATTAGATTTGTAAGACTTCCAAGTAAGTTTCCAATAGTAGAACTAATGGAATTTGATATTTCATGAATGAATACAAGCAAGAATTAGAGATTTAGAAATTTCTGAAAATAATCTTCATGTTCACAATTGTATGATTCTTATTTTCTATGGTTGTTTTGATTTTTTGATTTCAAGTACTTTAGGGCTGTTTTAACTCCTAATTTGAAAGAAAAACAAATTATACTCCTATGAGACAACCACTTTAAATTAAAAATAAATAAACATATTTAAATACAAATCATATCAAATCATATAAGAGGTTTCAATATTTTACATCTGACATGATATATTACATTGTAGTAAGAAGATTGACAATCGTGAGGATATATATTAAATACAATAATTTTTTTGTATTCTTTACGTAGAAGTACATATAAATAATTCATAATATAGCATTTAATAGTACTCATAGTTCGTACTATAATTCGTATTTTAATGAAACTGATATTTTAATGTACCTTCAGAAGTATAAATAATTTTAACTTTTGTATACTATGTAAATAATCTCACTATGTAAATAATCTTCATTAGACAAATATTCTCAACTTTTGTATATTATGAATTGGAAACCAATGTGGAGTAAGATGAATTTTTAATGATACATGAGAGTCACTCGTAAATATCGATCAGTAACTTCAGATTCTCGTGAAGATTGACATTGGCTATTAATTATGTAACGATTTCCCGATTCCGTGTATTGAATACCTGTTCGCTCACTTCGTTTCGTTTAATCTACATTACGATTTTCAATTTTCATTCCCATTCTTGGTCGATATCTTTGAGCGATGTATAATCTATCAAAGACTGAATAATAATTTATCATAATATTACAAATACTTTGATTTCTTGAAATTTTATAAAATTATAAAGACTAATTGCAAGTATCAATCATAATGGAAAAATATTAAATAAATTCGCGAAATTTCTTCTATATTTATATTTATATAATTAATAATACACAATATATAATTTCTTAATATCAATATTAAGAAATAGAATTTCTAACAATATTATTTGATTAAAAAGAATTAAATGTAAATGAATGTAAATGAAATGTTGCGTTACGTTACGTTATTCCTTAATAATATTAATTACAACGAAATTTTATAACGAAACAAAATAACTTCCTTTTCACATGGAAATTCGTTAGTTTAATGCCTTTATGGTCACAAAAGTAAATAGAAATATTACTCACTGGACTCGCCGTTTGCAACTCGTGATCCTCTTATTTTGTTTGATTGTGTTTTCCACCGGGTTCACAAAATTGTATACCTCTTTGTGGTTCACGCTGTTGATTTCGTCCTCGTCGATCGTGAAGGTGTGAGAAGAAATCGCGACAAGCGGTTTCAGCGGCCGGACAATGGTCAGCGCGGCTGCGCGTCCTGCTTCAACCCTCTTTGCGTCTCGCAACGAATCGTACGACCACCCCGACGAAACGAAAGTGAATGGCCCGTCGCCTAGAGCGTGTACGTTCAAAACGCTACGTTCGATAAAAGGCGACTATTGGGGAGGAAATGTTCAATAACCCGTGCGTGTAGTTACTGAAGACAGATTATTTGGTTTCTCATAACAATGAGTGTTAGATGGCTTAGGTAGCTTCAGAAAACGAAAAACCCGTGGTTGAAGCATTCTCCATTGAATCGCGAGGCGGCTATAACAATCGTAATTAAATACATAAAAACCATTTAATTTAAGACGTCAGACTTTTTATTAGCACGAAGAAGTTACTCCGGAAGTAAATCCAGAATATCATGATTGGAGTTAACGATTCGTCCACTTTTTCATGCTGATAAAGAGTCCTAACGGCTGCCACGCTCGATCACGATTAATACCTTTGTTTTGTTTAAAGTTTCCAGAAGCGGTTGAGATCGAATTATAATATAATTTTCGAATTAATGCTACCTAGATCCGAGCAATCAAACGACTCATGCTTCAAATTGACTGGTGGCAATTCGTCAGCCAAAGTCTGTAAAACAGGCACGCCGTCAGGGAAGGCAAGCACACGTCAGATACACGTCAGATATACGCAGATAGTCCTGAGATAATCATCAGAACGTATAGATATTAGATCTGCGCACAAATACAGATGCACTTCTAATTTAAAATTGATTACAGGAATCATCCCATTTAACGCGTCTGCGCAAAATTAAATTTGAGTGTAGTCAGTCAGTTGCGTTTCAGTCAGTCCCAACCGCAAGCGGACGCGGCTCAAAAATGAGAATACATAATATAATGACATATTTATTTTTTCTTTACGACAATGAGCATTGAGAATTTAGAAAATCGACTTTATTCTTTTCTTCTTTTGCGACGACGAGCGAAATGATTTTTAAAATTTTTGCTCTACTTCAGCTTGAAACTTTGCTCGTTTTTTCACATTATGTAGACTTTCTTGAAAATTTTCCCGCATGTTATTTCAACATGTTTGAGGTTTCTGTCTTGCTTTATTCTTATGCATAATATTATTTTCAAGCTTTCAGAGTATTATACTTGATACGTCTTAGGAATTTCTTTTCAATGTTCTGCTTACGATAATATTCTGGTTGATAAAATAAAAAGAAATTCTTTTATTCCTGTATCTGAGACATGACACTAACGGTAACGATTTTCGAACGAGAAATATCTTGGTTCTTCCTTTGTTCTGGATTTTTTTATTCTTTATAAGTAACCTTATAAGTAACTTTATAAGTTCTTTATAAGTAAACAATTTGGCTTCACGATAAGATCCACAAATATTTAAAATATTATCTATCTTTCGTTATCTTTCATCTTTAGATAAGAATATATAATATTCCAAATATTCGGGAACATATTTTCATATGACGAAAGAAAAAAAAACAAACTTTTTGAGGCATTTTATAGCGTACCAAAAAAAGTTTAAATACAAGTTTTTTTAATCGTAATAGAGCGCGCTAAAAGACCAATGATTTTTTCCCCGGTCGGTATTTCAGACTCTGAGACACGAAATCCCATTTCAGATCTATCTTATTTTTAATCAATGATACGACGTTCGTGTCTATTCTGCGTTTAGTTAATGATCGAATTAATTCCAGAGAATCTCTGGCAGAGATAAAACACCGAGATCAACACGTTAGTTCTTTGTCAGCTAGGAAAATGGCAACGTGGAGATTTTTATTGAAATACAGTCGATTTTCTTGCGAAACTTCATTCAGACGTATCCTTTTTTTTTTATTATAAATAAATAGTATAAATGCAATTACACTAAATTATTGTCTACAAATTATTTTCTAAAATATTGTCTGCAATTTTTGCTTGAATGAAAATTGTTTTTCTGTTTCCTATTTTTTCTTTAAGTTAAATTTACTATTATTATTCTTAATTAACTGTTTAATCGAAATTATCAGACGTTTCAGAGGCAGTTGGAATCAGAAGAAAATGTGAGCCTGTTTTTTTTTATCTAACGATTTTTGTTTTTCATTTAGGTTATTTCTATTATTTAGAAATTTTCCAATTGATCACCAGACGGCAGCACGTGTCGGAGATAGAGATATGCATCATATTATGTAACGCGGAAGAACAGTAATTCGCATTAGTATTTGGACATTATAGATCTTATTGTTATAAATTTTTGTTTGGAATTGAATTAACTAAGTATTGGAGTTTGTTAATACGTTACAGTTATTATAGTTGAGAGAAGCATGTATATTATACACTTTTATGTAACAAAAATATTCTAAAAGTTTGAATGTTTAATGCGAGTCGCTGTAAAGATATTGATGTAGCTATTAATTTAATCTTTCAGTTAAAAAAATGAAATATTACAAAATACAACTGCACTTTTATACTGTCTTAAGTTTTAATTTAATTCATAAGTCATTAGATAAAACGCAGAATAGGATTTAAAATATTTTAATATCTGTATAATTTTAAGGAAAAGGACAGTTTATTATTAAAAAAATATTAATTTTAGATCTTTTTAAAAAAGTTAATTATTCGAGTTATTAAAAAAGCTCCATTTGCAAAATATTTGTTCAAAATTTCAAGAAACCTGGACGCATAACTTTAGAGAATTTGCTACGTGAACTGGTCTGAAAATATAATTTCGAGGGATTATGAAAGTTCAACATTTTTCTTATTGAAATTCGTGAAAATATATTTTTTTATTTTACTATATTATAACTTAAATTACAATATTATAACTTTTCCAGGAGTTTAAGTTTTGTCAAATTTAACTTTTATCTATAACTTTAAGAACATCAACAAATGAGTTTAGTTTTAAATTGCGAAGGAAAGATCTTTAATATATTATTTATCCATAGCAGAAAACTTTTATTTTGCAAATAAGGAGTGCTCTTAATTTTAAATCAGCTTGAAAGTAAATAATTTCAACGATCATCTCTTCCACGAAATGAGACAGCTACGTTCAATTGGGAAGATCCATTCGATCTTGAGTCTCAGCTTACGCAGGATGAGATCCTGGTCAGGGACCAGTTTCGATCTTACTGTCGCGAGAAACTCTTGCCTCGTGTACTCGAGGCAAATCGTAAAGAAATCTTCCACAAAGAGATTATGAGGGAAATGGGTCAATTGGGCGTTTTGGGCTCTACTATAAAGGGTTATGGCGCAGCTGGTATTTCCAACGTAGCCTATGGACTCTTAGCAAAAGAAATCGAGGCCGTGGATAGCGGATACAGATCTGCTTTATCGGTACAATCTTCTTTGGCTGCTGGCGCTATTTATACGCACGGAGATGAGATGCAAAAGCAACGATTCTTGCCGAAATTAGGTAATTACGTATTTATGTTTCAGAATGAAAAGAAGCGATATGATCTACGAATGATTAAGAACGGGGAGAGATGACATATAATAAGAATGAAGAGAGATTAAGATTTATGAATGATTGGTTGATTAGTGGATGTGGATTTTTATGCATTTGTAAGAAATTTTAAACTGTAAAATTACGTAGAATGTAAAAAGATATGTGAGATATTCAAATAGTAGTGCTTTTTATAATGTTTAATGCGTAAAATAATTTTCTGCTGGGGTTCTATTTTTTTTAGTTATATTTTCGAAAATACGAATTTGCATAAAAATCCACATTCTAACAATTAGATATGAAAAAAACCGATTAACCTTTCGAAAGTTTTATAGAATAACGAAAAGTTTAGAATAATCGACATAGAAAATGATTATTCTTTATCGTTAAGATTTCATTTATTTTCTGTTGTAGAAATATAGAAAGTGTTTTTAACTTTTTGTAATACATATATTGATACTGAATTACGTATTATGACATTTAAAATATGAAATTTATAATATTAAAATATACTTTAACGATTTGTTCCAGATTGTTAATAATTATTGAGCTTTAATTATTTATTGAGTTATACAGTGTATATTTAACGTATATACAATGCAATTATTTTTGCTTTATGCATTAATAATAAAGGATCCCACAATATTTAATATATTGAAAAACATGAAATAATGCAGAAAGTGAAATAGGGATAAACGAAAGTTGGAAGCAGTCGTATAGAGTATATTATAGAGAATGATTGTCTGGAGTTGTTATAAAGTTTATTATTATGTTATCAAAGTATTTTTTCTAACTCTTCTCATTATTTCCAGTGTCTGGTGAATTAATCGGTTGTTTCGGTTTAACCGAGCCTAACTGTGGAAGTGATCCAGGTTCTATGGAGACCAAAGCAACTTATGATTCTGACAGGAAGATTTATAAACTTAACGGAAGTAAAACATGGTAAGCTTTTCACAGAACTATAGAACTCAGTTATTTCATAAATATTTTTCTAAAATCAAAATTAAAAAATTTCATTCCGTACAAAATTCTTCCTGCAGATACACTTTGTTGCAATATTATCTGTTGAGATATAAATAAAGTATTATTTATAATCATTGCAAATAATAATTTAAAAACAATTGTGTTTATTTTTAGAATAAAAAGTGCATTGTGATAAAATTTCATTTCTGATGCTATAAATATGATTTCTTTTACTAATGACATTTAAAAATTAATATTGGAAATGAATTTTTCAATAATAAAATTTTTATAGCGTGATTGTACAAATTATTTGTGTATTATTCAATTATCTCTCAATTATATTATCGGTGTTATTTTAGAAAATTAAGTTTTAAATTTCTATGGATGATACCACTTTTTTCTGTAATAATTCCATTTAATTTAGGATCACAAATTCCCCGATCGCTGATGTACTAATCATTTGGGCCAAATGCGAAGATAGTGTCATTCGAGGATTCATCGTTGAGAGAAAGGGCAACGAGAACCGTCTATCTACTCCAAAAATCGAAGGTAAATTTTCATTAAGAGCCTCCGTCACTGGCATGATCCTGATGGACAACGTGGAGGTACCTTCGGAGAATCTACTATCAAAAGTTCAAGGTCTCAAAGTAAGTTTAATATCGATTTGTACCATGAATTTTTTAAATTACCTTTTTGTATCATTAACTATATATATAATATAACTCTTGGAATATTGCAAACATAGAGAAAAAAAATTAAACTTTATTCTTAAATAAATATTTATGCAGGGAGCATTCTCTTGTCTGAACAATGCTCGATACGGAATCGCATGGGGAGCCTTGGGTGCTGCTGAAACCTGTTTAAATATCGCCAGATCGTACACTATGGAAAGGAAGCAATTTAATAGGCCACTAGCGGCTAATCAGTTAGTGCAGAAAAAGCTATCCGACATGATGTGCGACATTGCATTTGGTCTTCAGGCTTGTCTGAGAGTAGGCAGGTTGAAGGACGAGGGCAAGTAAGCGTCGCTTGATTATTTTCCATCAAATAGAGCGCAAGATCCCAATTGATAGAGTTCTTTGAACCAAATTTCAATCAGTGATCCATTAACCCTTCCGTTACTAACGGTGATTATAATCTTACTTAACTTTGAACATTTCAACTAACAATGAGCCGTTATACATCGATGACTTCGTTGTTGAGATACCAAAATTCGAGCTCGATGATCAAAACTCATTGTGGCTTCTTACAATCAGCAACTTTTCACAGAATATTGCTTCTTGTTAGCACCAAGAAATTTGAATTTCTGATATGGATGCGATTCAGAAGGCGTGAATCTTTGCACTTTTATATTTTCATATTTTTTTCGTAGTCCTTAAGATTTGTCGTGTAAAAAATGAAAAGTGAAAGTTTTGAATGGTAATTCAGTAGCCAAAAATTGAAAAGGGTAAAAAATAAAAAAAACATAAAATTGATTTGATTCATATTATTATATCAGTTTGAAGATTTTCTTTCAAAACCTCGCATGGGAATTGATATTTTGTGCTTATCTTTATCGTTAGAATTAATATGATTGTATTAATTAAATACAATCTGTTTTTGATAATTACTGAAATAATTTATTTCTATCGATTAGGAGTCGATATTCTGTGAATAGATAATATTCTTAGAAATAACATCTTCGTTAATACGTTGACTTTTTGTCACAGTGACCATCGGCTAAAATATCTATTATCGATAAAAAAAATTTTAAATAACTGGATAATACCAGAAAATAAAAAATGCATTTCCGTTGTACTTTTATTGTATATATAATATTTTATAAAAATTAAATATTCCGTGCCATAGGTTAATTTTAATCTTCGCATGGTTGTCAGCGCGTTAAAAATAAGATTGAATGTAATTCATTTTTGTCGATCAATTAATTAATGCTAGATTATTTTGTATATTTCTCTTGATAAAATGATTATGTATGTTAGAGCCTCACCTGAAATGATTTCCATGATAAAGAAGAATTCAGCTATGAAGGCTCTGGAAATCGCGAGACTTGCCAGAGACTTATTAGGTGGCAATGGAATATCAGATGAATATCATGTCATTAGACACGTGATGAATCTGGAAAGCGTTGTTACCTATGAAGGTATGCAAAAGAATGTTCGAACCTTATGTCTATGTAATATTAATTTTTTAGAAATGGATTAAAAGCTATTATTTAATGTTATTTGTTGCAGGTACGGGCGATATCCATAGTTTGATACTCGGCAAAGCTATTACTGGTATACAGGCATTTTCTGCGTAAACCAGAGTAGTTGGTCAAAATAATCATTCATTATATAATTATATATACATCTATTTTTGTACGAATTATATATTTGCATATTTTAATAAAATTTAGCAAAAAAAAAAAAAAAAGAAAGAAAGAAAGAAATGAAGACGAAAGGGATCATAAAGTAAAAACAAAAAATGAAATGAAAAAAAAAGGACGATTCAGTAAGAAAGAAACGAAAAGATCGAAGATGATTCGAATTGTTAGTGAAGTTTGGTTTCAGGTTTCTCTTAATTTTTATTTCGACACTGTCGAATTGCACATTGTTTATCCTCCTCGTTCTTTTTGACAGTCGAAAGGGAGCGTAAAACAACACACGAGCTTCACCTAAAGATCGATTGTTCAACAAGGGCGTGCCACAACACAAGCGACTCCGATTAATCATAAATAAATTAAGTTTAATTGCTAAGTAATAAAACGTTAATTACATATGTCAATGATAATTAATTTAAGTACAACACACGTCTCGTGCAAAAGTGTAAAGAAGTTTCTTTTTCGTGCTACACTCAATTACCATTTTTTTTTATTTTTTTTTTTGTGTTTTTTATCTTTATCTTGTTTGTTTTGGTTTATTTGGTTTGGTTTGGTTTGGTTTGCCTCTCGCCTCGACATAGGTTCTTCATTTACCTTTTTCCATCCTTCTATCTGTCTGTGTATGCGTGTATTTCATGTATCTGTGTCGCTGTGTGTACGGTATTTTTTCTCTTTTTCTCTTTAAATGGTTCTCGACTACAATAAGCTCTTGGTAAAACGTAGTAACATCGTAGTTTACAATAGTTTACAATCGCCCTACGCGCCATCTCGCGTGTCTCTATTACATAGTTACACGTTTTCTCATGCTGTAATCGAATTTCCCGCTCGATCGTCCGATTTCGATTCTCCTCTGTCATTCACGTTGTCCCTTATTTCTTTCGTCTATTTTCTTCTTTCTCTTTTTTTTTTTATTTAATCAATAGCAAAGAAAAAAGGTCGAATTTTTCGTAACTATTTTTGTTTAACAATCACGATACCGTTGATTTCATTGGATTCTCGATCTCTGATCGGTCGATCGACGAGCGGACGCTAACAAACTGGTCACTTACAAGAAAAAACTAACCTCTCGTCGATCTCCCCGACGGATCGATCCGCTCGATCCTGCGAGAAACTTCGATTCCATCATTTGATTCCACAAATTATCTGTTTCTCTCTCTCCCTCTCTCTCTCTCTCTCTCTCTCTGCTTCCTTCACGTTTCACACATACACACACGCTCTCACATTCGTCCTTTCTATTCCGAAAATTTTACTCGCAAAATCAACGACACACCGCTATTCTCGGATCAGGTTGGCGAACCACGCTCTGCGTTATGTCTCACTCTCGCATTCACTCCCATCCATTCGTCCTGTATTCGTGTATTCGTGTGTACGTGTGTCTGTGTGTCATTCACTAATGAATACGTAAGTGTAAACAATAAATAATGTATTTTTTTTTTTCATCTTTACTCGCGTAAAATCTACGATCCTTTGGTATGTCCACGCGGCGAACGTAATCGATCCGCGGTCATCGATCCAGCCGGTCGTCCTTTCGTCAGCGAGAAGAAAGGAAACGACGCCGCCAAAGCGAGGGACCGAGATCGATAACTTCCCGATCCCCTCGTTTCAGCTACTTTTTCACGCACTCTCGTACTCTTCCGTATTTTCCCTTTTCTTCCTCAACTTCTTCTCCCCTCCCCCCGTTTTCCCAAATCGATCGTTTCTTGATCGCGCAGCTCCGCGTCTGGTCTCCGCTCGTTTCCGCTTAAAAAAAAAACGTTCCGCGACCGTACGTAGCTGTACGTTCCCTCGCAGTGCAGCGCATTTTCGCGTTTAAAAACTCTAAAAAGGAGCCTCGTCCCGTGAAAATTTTCCGTCCTTCGTGTCGTTTCTTCTTCCTTAAATCTTTCTTTTTTTTTCTTCGCTTGTTCTCATTCGATCTTTATCTCTTTTTCACTTTCTACTGAAAGAGAGAATACGTTCGTTCTGTGATCTCGAAGATATTCCCTGCTTCGACAGTTCTCGAACCAAACCCACGAACCTTCCAGCTTGGATACCGACAAGATGAACCCTCGTATTATAATAAATATAATAATGTATACTTGCTTTTGCACTTGTATTTTACATTATTTCATCTCTGATTAACTAATCGATACCTTATTGTCGTACGAACCGTTCGCCTGTTCTCTTCATCCTCTTCATACCATCTTTTCTAGATTACCTTTTTCTTCATTTTCGCTGATGGTTGTCTGCCTTATCCCTGAACATTCGCCCAGAACTCACCGCTCCAATCAACAGACAATTAGTTCATGAACGGCCTCGAAACGCGGCCACAGGTCCTCGGACTACATACTTAGATTTTACGTGGTTTCTGCTCTCGCTCGTAGTTTGCTAGCTACTCGCTTATAATTGGCTCATGAAGATTAGTGATACGATATCGTAGCGATTAATACGATCCATTAATTGTATTATTACTTTGAATTGATATTTTTTTTTTTTTAACGAGGTCAGAAGTTTTCTTTCTCTTACATTTTGCCAACATTTAAAGCATAGCGCTGTTTATGATAATTAAATAGTACGTCAATTGACATCATTCTAATCTGCTGGATATGTGTCATGCAACGCCTGAAATGATTATTGTATTAATCAAAGTAGATAATTTTATCAATAACGATAAAGTGTAATAATTTCAAATTTTTTTTCTAAATAATCGAACGAACATCGTATACATAAAGTAACGTTAAAACGGTGTTGAGAAGATTTTGAAAAAAAGTGACAAACACACGTGAGACAACGAGGAAACTTATCTCATAAAACCGAGAGCCTCGTTCGATGAAGCGAATAGTAGTCGAGTAAAGAGCAAAAACCAGCCCCTTCCCTAAACCATTCGCCATCTTGATACGTACTACATAATGATATAATATATTACTCAATGTCCATCCCCAAAACAATTCCATCCCGTGTCCAAGGACTAACTTTTTACGGCTACGCTTGTTCACTTTCTCACCCTTTCTACATTTTTCTCTAACCTGTCCGGTTTCTCTCTCTCTCTCTCTCTCTTTCTTTCTTTCTTTCTCTTTTCCTTCTCCTTCTCCCTTTCGTTCTTTTTTTTTTCTATCGATTTAAAACTCGCGCGCGCGACTTGCGTCGTTGCAATATAAAAAAACGCGTATACACACACGGACCCGAAATAGATTCTCTTAGTCTCTACGGTTATTTTTTTTTTCTTATTCCCTTCTTTATCGTTATTATTATTTCTGCCTTTTAATATATATATTTATATATTTATATATTTATATTTATAATATGTTCATTCGCCTACGTCTCGAGCTTCGTACGTGCCATCCCCGCCCCCGCTCTTCCGTCTCAACCGTTTTGTACGGAGGAGTGTACATGCTCGTCGAAATATTCGTTCCCCTATAAACCGCGCTATCGTCGTTCAACGATCTCGATTTTCTGTCTTTTTCTTTTTCTCCGGCTCTTCTTTTATAGTTTACGGTGCTCACATGTGATTTCACTATTTTGCTTTATTTTCTCTTTTGCCGCTCGTTTCCCGCCGTCGATCGTCGATTCCAGACGAGGTATCACGCATCGCGGACGCGTTACATAAATAGATCATCGATTTAGAGACATCATTTTTTTTCTTCTCTTTTTCTCCTTCTCACGCTCGTATAGTTTTTATCCCCTTCTGCGTTCTTTCTCCGTGTGTCGTCCCGCGGTCCACTCCCGTCGCGTTCATTAAACTTAACGTGTACGACAATCGTCGATCGATCGAAACCGTGGATCGATCGACAATCGAGCCCCCATTGATCGCGGGTCTTTTTCTTCTATGTTAAATTATACATCCCTCCCCGAGACCCATCCCCCGAGCCCATCCCGATCCTAACTAACCCCGGCTGCCTGAAAATGGCAATTATATTTATATATATATTTATATATATATAATATATCATTCATTTATATTTATATTTATATTCATATTTATATTTATATATTTATATATATATTTATATTTATATATAGTATATATATAATTATATACTATGTTCTTGCTTCACGTTTAGCGAGTTCTGTTATTCTTCTTATTTCTTTTTTTTTTTTAACTTCTTGTTCTCTCTTTCATCTCGCGCGTGTGTAACCTTAGCGTGCGTGTGTCCCCATCGGCTCCCCTATATTTTCCTACGATAAACTCATCCCTTTGCTGACCCAACCCCCCCCTGGTTCTCGAACTATCTCCGTTGGTTTTTGTCGTTTTCTCAATCGAACGCGAATGTCTCTTCTTTATTTCCTCCCTTCATGTCAGCTCCCTAGTTTCAGAAAATCCGACGAATAATTCGCTCTCAGTCTCACTCTTGCTTTCTTACTTTCCCTCTTTTTCCACACTTTCTGTTTGACAAAGAACGCGTTTACAGTATGTTTGTAATCAAGAATCAATTGTGTCTTTTTCTGGTTACAATGATAAAAATCGCAATAATAATAATAATAATAATAATAATAATAATAATAATAATAATAATAATAATAATAATAATAATAATAATAATAATAATGATAATAGGAATGACAATAATATAAATAATGATAATAATCATAATAATAGTAATAGTAATTATAATAATAGTAATAATAAAGGAGGTAATGCCAATCCGCGTGATAATGATAATAACAGCAATAATAATTATCGCGTTCGCGAGTACAATTAATTAGTAATCGCAATTAAATTCGTATTTACAGATCTATCATACAGATAGTTCTTCTTATCGCATTCTTTTATCTCCTTCCCGTGATTCCCCGAATTTTTTCTAGATATATTCACCCCCCGAGTGAGTCACAGCGATCATACAATCGCGATTTCCCCTCTTTTTGTTTTTGATAGTCCTTCTCCTCAATTTCCGGTTTTTCGAACCACGCGAGTGGTCTTTTTTTGAACGATGCGACGATTTCTTTGCAGTCTGTATTGGATTTTATGACACACGAAGATTGATATTACCAGCTATTTCTGTAGTTTTTTGTGAAATTGTCTAGAAACTTATAATTCTTAACATTTTAAATTCCTTGACTTTTGTTTGTGGATTAATATTAATAACTGTACTTGGGTATATTCAACGAATTTTTGTTTAGAAACTTAGTTTATAATTTCTTGTTTAATTCTTCTTTTTTTTTTTTAAAAGAAAAAAAGATGTTTATTTCTAATATTGGTATTGAATTGATTATTGTTGGTGTGAAACGAAATTTCCAGGATCATTCGTGTCTTTTTAAAATCGTTCTTACATTTTTCTTGTTTTTATTTTTTAACTTTCATCTTAACTTTCTATTCTTTCATCTAATCAACTCTGTAGTTCACTATAGTTTCACTAAGCTGTTCAACTTAATATTCTTTGTATTTCCACAATCTTTAATCTTTGCCTTAACATTTAACATTCAACTCATTTTCTACTTCGAGTTAAATCAATATTGATGTTCGGCATCGAGCCAAGTGGTCTCAAACGTCGTTTCCAGTTCTGCTCGCGTTCAATAGTATCTAGCAACCCAAAGTTTTCTTCAATAAATTCGACGCATCGTTCGCGTGAATGCCTTTCCTGACAATATATTTTTTACTTAAGAAGCACGATCGCGATGTCGTGACGACGACAAATCGCGCCGGATGGAGAAACTTCCATGAAAGCTCGACGCTCTTATCCATCAGACCCTTAGCAAATCACCATGATCTATCTCTCCTTCAACCCCCAATGATACGCACACGCCACCAAAGACAATAGCACTTCATCGAAAACCCGGAGAATTAAATGTTTGTTCACGTGTATCACGATTTCGCGCAACATTCTTCAGTGTTG
Organism: Tetragonula carbonaria; assembly: GCA_032399595.1. Classification (NCBI taxonomy): domain Eukaryota; kingdom Metazoa; phylum Arthropoda; class Insecta; order Hymenoptera; family Apidae; genus Tetragonula; species Tetragonula carbonaria. The sequence continues at coordinate 9,066,041 of JAUCRC010000015.1, read as the reverse complement.
GTTTTGTGAAACAGCGACGCTCTCCTTATAGTTAATTAAACCGTTATTACAATAACATATGTTTACTTTGTACTATATATGATCTTATAATCGACGGCCGCGACGCACGCTTCCGTTTCCTCTTATTTCATCTGTGTGAGTTTCTTTTTTTTCTTTTTTTTTTTTTTTGTTCATTTTGGTACGATTAGTTTTTCTAGAACTTCCGTCCTCTCGCTGTACGCGGTGACTCATGAACGATCAACCCCATTTCCAGATTTCCCTGCTGCGTTCCGTCGTTTGTTATTTTCTCGTTTCGTTGCATACCGATCAGGGTCGAAGCTTTTCCTTTCTGTGGAAACGGTAAAGAAACTGAACGTCGATCGTGAGGAACCGAAAGAACGCGGGACAAGAATTCGCGATTTCTCTAATTTCCCTACAAATTCGGTCGCTTTTAATCAAGGAATGTGTTAATAACAGATTAGTACGGAATCGTTCTCCATGCAGGTGAGATCTTTGCAGACGAGCCGTCTACATTGAACTAAATCAGACCGCTAAATGGTCTATTATTGGTTATTCCATTCCCCTTTAACTCCTAAATCGTTAGGAAATTTTTCGTATAATTTCCCTCGTGGTCGTGAGGATTTGAAAAACTTCGAGAAACAATGAGGGATTAAAATCACACGATCGCACGCAATAAACGAAAATCGCTATGAAACAAGTTCTTCAGCGAGGAATGGCTCGCGTGCAATCAGGAAACGCGAAAGCTAGCCTCTTCCTGGAACTCGGTTCCTCTTTATCCCTTTTCCATCACCGCCTTACCGAATTGCGAAAGTCTCTCTCGCTCCTTCTTTCTCTTTAATATGTACAATAGCACAGCACAATTGCGGTACGATATCGAGTGCGGTATGCAAAATTTCTTTCTCTCCCCCTCTCTTTCTCTTTCAATTTTTCTATCATTCTCATTCTCTCATTCTCTCTCTCTCTCTCACTCACACACACACACACACACACACACACACACACACACTCGTTTATCTTTTGTCTCTATGGTTCATTCTGTTTCACGTACACGCGCGCACGCTACATCCCTTCGATTACGCATGTCGTCGAACACCAAGACCACTAATTCTCGTGAGCGATCCGTGTCCCGTCTGCTCCTCTTCTTCGTCGATTCGCACAAAACAGCGTCCACTCTGATATACAATGTTCATTAAACATACGTAGAATATATCACTAGGCACGTGCACCCTCGACACGATGCCACATTTGTTTTTCCCTCTCTCTCTTTTTCTCTCTCTCTCTCTTTTTTCTTTTATCTCGCGTTCGGTGCTCAGTGTTTCAAATATATGTGTGTATGTGTGTATGTTTCATATGTTCGCGCGCGCGCGCGCGCGCATATGTGTGTGGATTAGTATGAACGTGTATTAAGAAATGAAGCTGTTCTTTCGCGTCCTTTTTTGTTTTTTTGGTTTTGACGGGTTCTTTCGGAGTGTGTTCCTTTACGACCAACGAGGACACGACGAGTCCCAATGTACCCTCTTTGACCATCGATCCTTGACCGCGCGAGTCTCCCTCCCTCTTTTCGTTCGATTCCACGTTTCTCCGCTTTTTTTTTTGGGATTCTTTCTCTTTTTCTTTTTTCCTTTTTTTCTTCTAAGCGCAATTCGAGATCGCTCGACGTTGCTGTTTTCAAATGTGGAAAAAATTTGGGAATTTAGGTAGAAAGAAAATTCGGTAATGGGGACTTACGGGTTTCATTTCAGAGAGAAGATTGAAAAGAATAGCTTGTTTATGTTCGTAAGGATAGAAACAGCGACGTGAATCGTCCTCGACAGTCTCCCTCGATTATTATGACGGTTCTCTTTTCTCTTCTTCTTCTTTTTTTAAATATAAATTATAGATTTTTTTTTTTAGAACGTATTCCCCGAGATCCTTCGCGACTCCTTTTGCTTCGAACAAAATGTGGCACGGAAATATAGTTCATTGTGCACCCTCATTCTTCGAAACGATCGAATAAACGCCAACACACGATCTACGTGAAACATATTTCTTAATTCGCGAAGGATCAATGCGTTCAATCCTCGATGGGAAAAAGTATAACATGTACAGTAACAAATACGGTTAAATTACGGACAAACTTGACAAGTGTGCAAAGAATTTAACGCGCCAGAATTATTAAATTAGCAGTTTCTCGAAGGACGCATTCTTCTAGAGAACTTGAGGCCTGCTCGCCCCTTGCAATTTTGACTAGATAAAAAAATTGGCCGGTCCTTTGAGGGACCCCAACACGCGTGGACTAGAAAACGCTCTGAATCGAGGTATCTTATTCTAATATGGCAAATTATGGCACCAAGTTCCTGGAGAATCAGACTCTCGATCGTTCAAGTGAATACGAACGATCGAGGGAGAACAGTTCTCGCCATTAAGGATCGACGGATTCGTATGATTTCTTTCGACGCGGTTCCACGATGCTCGATTTCACCCTCCCTCCCTTCCATTCCCCCTCCCCTGGAACGTGGTTTTCGTTTTCTCGAATATTCCTCTTCCTCCTTTCTTTCTCTCATTCCTTTTATTTCTTTCTTTTTTTTTTCTTCTGTCTCACAATCCGAAGTCTCGCGAATCGATGTTGGAATTTTGAAAAATTAATCGAGTTGCAAACGACGTTTCGAACATCGAGGGAAAGTGAATGCGCGTCGTTTCGCGGGACGTAGCGAGGTTGGAACTGTAATATTCACGAACAAGGCTGCCACCCGTTACTGTCGTTAAAAAATTATCACAGTGACCGTGCTTCTCGGAGCTTGGCTATAAGATAATGACGCCCAGCGTGCACGATTCTTCGAGCAGTTCTCGAGCCTGCCTGCCTCATTTTTTTTTTCGTTCCGTTTCGTCCCCTCCCCTTTTCTTTCCGCTCTTAAAACGCTTAAAAACATCCTGTCTTACGAAGGTTCGAACACGTTCGATTACCGCAAATCGAGTAATTATTCTTACGAATAATTCCTCCGCGTGTTCCACGTTCCTTATGACATTATTTCTAATCGTTTCTACGAAAGTTTGCCAGCTTGAACATTTTACTTTTAATCCATTGAAGACCAACGTTGCGTTGACGCTACGTTTGCAATTCTTCTTCAGCCGATAGTGTTGTTTTGCTAAATTACTGTTACTTTGATTGATGAGCGAAAGAAAATTACAAGGATTGGATTATTTTCTTTCTTCTTTCTCATTTCTTTTTTTTTTCTTTTTACTCACATTCTGCAATTTTACGAAGCTCGAAAAGATCGAAGTAACTTTTATTCTGTAACTTTTGTAACAAATTTCGCTCGAGTGTGATGGATATTGATTTTGTCTCCAATTTGCGTAGTATGCCTTTACAGAGTATTTATTATTTTCCCAATAATGTTTTCACGCATTGTTTCCGCTTATTTGGTCCTCAATGATTTAAATTGATCGATTCCGGTTCCGTTTCAAGGGAATCGATCGATTTCACACGAAGAATCCCCTATCCTTCGTACTCTTTTCTCGCTCCTCTCGCTTCCAGTCTCTACGAAACCTCTCAAACATAAATATTCCATAAATCTACGCGCATTGTGTCTAACAAAATTCTTCAAACAATGTAGATTCCGCTATGCGCCCGAGAATTCGTCAAATTCTTCGAACGTAAATAATTTAGCTAAGCCAGGCGGCAACAAAGGGCCGCTTGCCACGTCGAACAATTCCCGGAATCGGGCCTACTGTCCCCGCTACGTCGTCGAAACGTGTCCTCTCTGGCAGAGAGGACACAACAACGGCCCCCCGTTCCGAACGTGAAATTCGGAAATTTGTTTGAAAACTGACGTTCCAGGTCAGTCGGGCGTCTAGGGTGATATCGCGAGCGTCGTGCCGCGTTAAGAAATCACCGCCCTTACGAGAAGGGCAGATCTTCCTCGGGCGACTCGTCGTGGTACTCCTCGTGGTCGGACGTGTGTCACAAAACGTCGCTTGGTTGCCGTTGCCCGATACCTATCGTGGGCGATAGCTGTCCCTCCTCGACTGCGACGGTCTTCGGGTCCTCGTCCTTCCACTTGTCCATGGAGCGGCGTCGAGCGTTCATGAAGAAGTTGCCGACCGTAGTCGGCTCCAGGCCCAGCTGCCTAGCGATTGTCACCTGCATCTCTTTCGACGGCCTCTTGGTCTCCTGAAACGGTATCGTTATCGTGAGTTGTCTCGTCAATTTCATTAATTCACCCGACTTAATTCTTTTAAGCGTTTTCTTATTCCGTTGTTTATGTTATTTAGTTTTCTCGCGATAAATATAATTATATTTTCCCGTGCCATGTTAATTTTCTGTCTGGAATATTTTTCTGTGTCACGTAGTTTTCTTGCAATTGTGCCATTCAATTCCATTATTTTACCAATTTATTTCATTTTCATTATCACCTCATCGTTTGTTTGATCGTTATCCGCGTAATAGTAATATTTTCGTGATACTTTTGTTGCTGTCGCCATGTCAATTTAATTTAATTTTGTAGTTTGTAATTCAGTTCAGTTTAATTCGATTCTGTTTGATTTTGTAATTATCTTATTTTATTATTATTATTCATTATATTTTGAAGTTCAATTTAATCATCGTATTATTTCATTTTATCGTTACGTATACGTCATTTATTTTATTATTATACATCATTCGTGACATCCTTATTCGATATAATAATTTCGTTAATGTTACTATTTAATTTTGTTTGTTTGTCATCTTTAATCTTGATTTTAATTGTAATTTACCTATACGAAATAAGAATCTTTTGATACAAAGGTACAAAACAAAAAATGATCAGTGATATAACTACAAACGAATAGAATGAAAGTTAGCAGATGTACAAAAGTAACAAACTAAGTTAATACCAAATTACCTTAAGAACGAACATTAAATTTGGCTAATTTAATAGTCCAAACACGCTATTCTTGAAAGAAGAAACGGAGAGAAAAAGTTCAAGGACTGGTTAAGTGAATTTGCTTGTTTACAAATTCTGGCAATCGAATCGGAGAAAAACAGTCTGGAATCTGGCGAAGACTTTAACAGTGGAAGATATCTAATTGTAAGATAGAAAGAGATACATTGAATAGATTCAAAAGACGATAGTTAATGGTGGAGACATAAAATTACCAGATTTGTAAACAAGCAGATTTCTCGAAGAACGTAGCTTGTTATTAGATTATAAAGACAGTTATTTTCAAGATGTTTATGTTTGTGAATGTTGTCATTCATGAAGAACTTTGATTTGTGTATTATGTGTATTATATGCATGAAACGTTTCGAAATTTCATTAACATTGTAACGAGAATAATTATGTTATTTTAATTTTGTAAAAATTTAGTAAAATTAATATTATATAATATAAAATCAAATACACGAGTAATTATTTATTAATATTATTAATATAATGAATAATTGGCTGTTTAAGTACTTCTATAATACATGAAAAATAGACCTATACTTGTATTAAATATTTTATAATTTTTGTATATGTTACTTATTTGTTACTTACATGTTATTTATTTGTCTCAAATTTGATCAATATAGTCTTGATTGTCGAATCTGACAGTGTTGATGACATTTCATAATGTTTCATATAACTCGTATAATATATTCATAAAATTTCTATTAGAATTTGTAAAAATAAACTTTTTTACTGTTTCGTAAAAATAAATAAAAATGTATTACGTTGGATTTAAAAAACCGTTTAACTTAATATTCCATTAAATATCAAATAGATTAAACTGAGGAAACATTAACTTTAAAATTTTTCCTTCGTGAAAAAAGAAGAATGTTATGAATCTGCGTAATCATATTAAAAATTAATGAAAATTATATAATATATTTATTAAATAGTTTATACATTTTTAATTATTAAAATATTTTAATATTATATTCTAATTATTAGACTGAATATTTATAGAAATTCACATTTTTGTGAATACAAGTAATCAGAAATAAATTATTTTAGATACTACACACGATTTCATCTATACGTTGAATTTCAGAAATTCAGAAAGCTTTCAATCAGAAAGCTTTCTGATTATAATAGAGTGATAAACTTACTAAAATTATTAGAAATATATAGAAACTGTAGTAGAAAATATACTACTATACTAGGATCTTAATCTTCAGTAATGATTTTAAAAATCTGATTTTTTTAAAATATGAATGCCTTAATGGTAATTTTAGTAGTCTTTGCTGTATCTACACTTACAGTGTACCTGTATGTGAACAAGATTATAACATATTGCCTGCGAGAGTGCACTCTTGTTACTTTAGCCGCTTTTTATTGTATTACCCCTTGATACTGTTTTCAGGATAGTTAGGTTTGCGGGAAACTCATGAAATTTTACTACAGAACAAATATCGTATGAAAATCTTTAATTAAATCTTCACCTTATTCATTTAACCTACATTTATTATTCTATAAACTTACAAATATACGCACTTAGAGATTTCGTTTTTACTCAACAAACCAGTCACTTTAAACATTTGGTATGAAATATCAAGACTAACATGTGTATGTTTTGAAGATAAAATTGCAATGACTTTGTTCTGGATAAAGCAGTATGTTTTGTGCAATTTTTCTTTAAATTAGAAAATAAAATAAAACATAAAGTTCATAATATTGTAGTCAAATTCTAACAAATATAAAAATGGGTTAATGTAAAACGGATTTATACATAGGCTTTTTGTAAGAGTTACAGGTAGAGCCTTCGTTCAAACATAAACACCATTTATTCGAAGCAAATTTTCATCAGTAGCCGATTGAATGAACTCTAGCTAGTTGAATCCATTCATCTAAACTGTTATACGAACAAAAAATCACTAATGGCTGGCAGAATCATTGAACTTCGATTACATAAACTATTTATCCCCCGACAGTAACTTCATACAAACGAGTACTACTTATAATACTTTCAAAAACAAATCTATCATGATAATTTTAATATTGCGATAATAACGATTGTCGTTCGTATGTTGCTATATATGCACACGATAATCAATTGCACGTCAAAGAGATAACATATAGTCTAGAATCCACATCTAAATCCTATGAATTAAGAAATATTATTCAGGATAAGATGTTAGATAATAGAACACAGAGATATATTTCTTCATTAATATAATTTATTCAGCGGCAACCAAAAGTCGAACCGACTCGAGTATTCTCGATAATTGAATAAATCGGTTCGTCGAGATCGTTTACGAATGATACGATCGACTCGCTAAATTAAAGAACCGAGTTTGTCTATTCCAGATGTGCGGCGGGATATTTTCAGTTTGGCTAGTCGATTAATGAATTAGAATCCAAAACGGTTTGATCATCGAACGCTCATCGTTCAGATCAACGGATATTCACAGGATAGCTTCTGGGATTTGCCAATGGGTTTTCACCGGTGTCTTTCGGTCTCTGAAGTCCGATCAATCTCCAACAAACTCGCTATTTCATCAATACATCTATGTATAACCGATCCGATCCGATTCGTTCCGTTTGCAAAAAAAGCCTGTTGTTAATTAAAACTTAAGAACAATAGCCGCTGAAATAAAAATAATTTCCGGCGAAAGAATCCACCATCGACGTTTCTCGAAGCTCGCTTCGAGCTTGTGAGGAGGAAGAGGAGCTGGAGGGGGGGGGAGAGATAGGAAGAAGCCGAATCTTAATAAATAAATATCAATGGAGAAAAAGCGGCAGCATTCCGATGCTACGTTCTCGATAGACCTTTCGTCGAGGAAACGCATCAAATAGGAAGCTCTGTGCACCGACAAGCACTTGCTTTTTTTTCCTTTGACTTTTTCCTCCGTTAAATTAATATTCATCCCTTCTCTGTCGGTGCATCTCAACCTACAAATCCTCCACTCTGAATCGAGAAGTCGAAAGCTGTCTCTCGCTCGGTCGATCGGTCGGTCGGTCGGTCGGTCGGTCGGTCGGTCGGTACTTATTTTTGTTCCGCGAAGCGGGCCACGTTGCCGGAACCGGAAGGCTCGAAGCAAGAAAACGGGCGGTCCGATCGCGGACACGGCTAATGGTAAACATTTCTGTACATGTGGTTAAACGGGCTGGCACGCTTTCTTCCCACGCGACGTTTCTTACTCGACGTAGGTCGATCAATAACACGGACCGAGCGGCTCGAATGAGTGAGTGAGTGAGAGATAGATAGATAGAGAGAGAGAGAGAGAGGAGGAAGAGGTGGAGGAAGAGGAGGAGGGAGGGTATCGATTGCTCGAAGGAACAATTATTACAAACCGATGGCCCGTTGCGCGTGCACTAGAACGCAATAATTAACGCGTTATGTGCGAAACGCAATCGTTTAACCTGATGAAACCGATCAAATTAGGATGCTCGATCCGACATGAATTACACTTCTGTTCCCTCATATCGACTTAACCCTCAATCCCCTCTTTTTTTATCGTTACAGAGAGGAAATAGCGCGAGGGGAGGACGAAACGAGGACGATAATTTAATGAAGAAGGTTGAATCGTTTGATTGAGTCTCGCATGCTACGATTTTTGGGTTAGGATTCATGTGCTTGATCCACGAGGGTTACGAGAATTCGTTTGAAAGGGAGGAGACTTTTCTCGTGAAATATGATTTAACATCGTTCGATTTTCCAGAAAAATTCTGGCAGTTGGTTTGAATTAGAAATTAGAAAATTCTTAATAATTCGTACATTGTTCGTAATTGTTCAGCGGTGAACGATTTGTTTTTCTTTTACAACTTTTCTTTTACAACTGGGTAATAGTTCGTGTTTAATTTCTCGAAATTCACTAAACAATAGGGAAGAATGAATATTTTAGCTTGAAATGGAAAATTATTAATAATTCGATTATTTAACGACGAACATTTATGCTACAGATAATAGCTTGTTTTGAACTTCTCGCGTCCGTCTTTACTAAAAAAAAAATATAATTAAATTACTTCTCACTGAATCTTAACATTTCTCTTATTGATACCATAATTTTATCAAGTAAAATAACATTTTCCCCATTTCTAGAAAATAGCTCAATTTTACAATTCTTTGCACTTATTGTTTGCCAATATTATTGATCGCAATATCTTTAATATCAGAACAACCCACACGTGTCGAAGTATTCTAAATCATCGCAAACTTAAATGATAATAATCGAAATAAAATAAATCTAAATCTAAAATCCAATCGTATTGACGTTTGGTTGTTGAACTTGAAGGTTTCGTAATTACGTAACAGTGGCTTGGCCACAAACTGCAAGGAGGAAATTTCCATTTACAGGAGTCGGTGAAATTTTTTCTGGGGGAACTCGGTTGAGCAAGAAATTACTTGCATTTATTCGTAAACAAGGCAGACGTTTAAGGAACTGTATTGATATCCTGTCTGCCTGTAATTCAGCGCGTGTAACGCAACGAAACGAAGGTCTGCTGCCTCTGTCTACAGGCTAGCAGTTCGGTATAGAGAGAGGCGTATCAATTGTTGGAAATACGAGACATTATCGGCGCGAGGATCGTGATTATTCCTTGACAGCCACTATGCGCGTCGGAGAGACCATGTGCGAGGGAGAAAGGGGGACACGAGGAGGTTACGTACGTCATGGGGCGAACGGTGTAGATTGAATCCATCGAAAACGATAGAAAAAAAGAAAACATGCAGATCCCTTCGTTGCTCTAATAAACTAGCATCAATTGTGTGTAATTACTAGATTGTGGAATTTCATTTAGTTATAGGAAATTTTAATGCCCCAGTTGCGCGTAATCTATAAAATATCCAAATAACAGTGTTCCCTATAATATTCGATCAGTGAAACAATTTTTTACCAAAGTTCTATTCTCATATTTTTAACGTGTTCTCAGAAATACAAATTTGTATAAAAATTTGTAGTCTAGCGATGTCAAAAAGTAATATTCGAGATAGTTTAATATATTTTTAACTTGGGATTCTTGCTTGAATATTAATTATTTTTATTGGTAATTCGATATTCACCCTCCTGTAATTGGGATTTTATTTATTTACGCGAAGAAAAATTTTACCTAATTACAATAATTATGATTTTTAATTAGTGAATCTAAATTGACAGGGGAGACTACGATGTGGTTGGTTTTACTAATTTTTAGTATTTTTATATACACGTATGAGATAGAGATATTTTCTAAAATACATTTAAATACTTTAATGACAATTTAAATCTAAGAAACGAAGTAAATAAATTAAGAATGTTTTATACACGAATCAGAAAAATAAAATAATTAATGTAATAATTAATGTAATAAAACTGATTTTTTTTATCGTGATTCGATATACTTTCGTGAAATTTATATTGTTATTTGTGATAATAAAATATATCGAATGATTAATGAAAAAAATGTTAACGAAATAAGAGTACAACTTTTTTGTGTACGTACAAGATAAAAATATTTTTTTAAGGTAATTCATTCACATAATTAAATGACAATTTAAACTTACTGAAACAAATAATGACAAGTCAAGAAAGCAAGAAATAAAAACGAAGAAAATGAAGGAAACAATTAATGCGACAAAACTTCTCTTACCTTTAGGTTTAAACGAGAGTGAGAACAAAATATTTAACCTTAGAACCGAGTAAAAATATTGATTTGATGATATCGGGTTGATTGAAAGAATTTCGAACTTCAAATTGAAGGAAGTCTTGAATTAATGGGGGTTGATCGTTTCCATTCGGCAGATTTTATCGACGGCAGATCGTGCACGCGTTTCGGGGCTGAGGGGATCGAAGAAGTTTAAAAGTCGTATAATCGAGTGGAAAATAGAAGCGGAATGCGAGAAAGATCGAGCAAAAGCGTTAACTGGGCTAAGGTCAATTCGCCAACTATTTGGCATACTTCCAAAGAGCCCGGTCGAACCGGCGCTTTTCCCCCTTTTCCAACGGAACGTCTACATTATTTTCATAGTTGTCCCGTGATCGTATCTCAAACTGCACTTCGTTCAAACAGAGCCCGAAATTAGCTTAAGTTCCCAACTGTGGCAGGTTCGAATTTAAGGAAGATAGAACGAAATCTCCCTCGACATTTCATATGGTGTAACCAAGCTCCTCTTGCACGGTTTAACTAATATTATTTGCGAAATTCTGCGAGTTACAAGAACGTTACAGACGTTTATGTACATCTGTACTTTTACGAGTTGAATTTAGAAGAAGTAAAATTTAAATGGGAATTTGTTTCATAATTTGAATATACTACTAAAAGTAATTTGTTCTACAATTAAGTAGTTACCACGTGAAATAATACCAGGAGAAATCTGTTCGTTTACAAATAGACTCACTTTTCGTTTTCACGTTTATTACGTGTGCCTGTAAATGAAAATCAATTTTTATTACAGAACTACATGAATAACATGTCAATCTACCAAGTCTCGCGGACATTTTTATTCTTGTTTGCTTGTTGTTTTGAATATATTAAAGGAAATTTTATTTTCTCTATTTTCTATATTTTTGCGTATTGTATGGGTTTCGATCAATTTTTCAGTCAAATTTGAATGCATAAATATTTGTAGTTTAGTTGTAACTTAGAAGTTATTAATACTAGTAAATAGCAATCTCATAGTTTCATGAGTACAATTAAGGAAATGAGATCTAAAATTTATTTCCTCTACTAACGCATTTTGTATCGCGTTGTTCATATATGGGATAAACAGAATGACAGAGAAATTCATACATATATATACTAAATAAAATAAAAAAAAAAGAAGAAATTTGATACATAGAATGACGAGGATGGGATTTAACCGGCGATGTAAGCATAAAACTTCCATCATATTTAAAAAAAAAATAGATAGAGAATACATAAATTTTTATTCCTATATTTTATGAAAAATCATTTAAATTTCTAAAAATACGCTGTTTATTATAAGATTTCTAACAAAAAATAATAGATTATTTAACCACTTATAAACTTTTATCATTGGCAGTTTTAATGAGGAAACAAAACAAGAAAATTTTTACGCCGTACGAAAGATTTACGTAAAATTCCCCGCTAGAGAACGTGTTAATAATTAACAAATACTTTACTTTCGATTTTATATACTTTTGCACTCTTTATATTTCTGCACTCTTAAATTTTCCATAAACGTAAAAGAATCCGCACTCTACATATAATATGTGGACCGTATCTGTATAATAAATGTTCTCGCATGAAAAGTAAAGTTTATTTAAGACAGTTTGTGCAACGGAAATGTCTAATATAGAATGTATCATTTATCTTTCTCTCAGTCTCTTTTAATTTAATGATATTATTAATTATTAAATTGTTGCACAAGAAACCTTCGCTCTAATATAAACTTAATTCACGGTTGGAAAAAGAAGAAGACGATAAGAAGCTTCGATGAGTTAACCATTTCATGCTTCATGATGCGTACGCAGTATTATATTTTTATATTACCGTATGTGCAATGTGTGTTCTATTTAAAAAGTTATTAATTAACTGAATGAAAAATATGTTGTTTCCAATGAAACTGACTCTAATTTTAGTATATTCTCTCTCTCTCTCTCTCAAAATACGAAAAAATTTTATTAACGATTGTGCAGAAAAAGAAATATTCAACTCAAACAACATCTAACCCTATAAAAGAGTTAATTAAATCAAATACAATAAAAGTTCGATGAAATTTGAATCTTGCGCAGAATCCAGACCGAAAATTAAGTTCAATAATTAAATTCTCGATCAAATGAAACGATTGTTACTGTGGCAATGCAGAAACATAACGTAAGAAACATAACAAACTACATTAGAATCGAATCGGAAAATTAAGTTTAGTAATTTAAGGCTTAATCGAACAAAACGTTGATTACGATTATAGCAATGTAGAAATGTAGGATCGGAAATTAAGTTTAGCAATTGAAGGCTTGATCAAATAAAACGTAGATTACGATTATAATATCTAATGTGGAAACGAAAGGAACCTGAATCAAACGTTAATTAACTCTGATATGAACGTCGATTTGATTAAAATTCATACTTAACACCGAACTCAATTTAACCGTGCATAACCCGGATCGAGCGTGGCCGAGTGTAGAACAGATTAGACACGAGTCTTCGACTTTATACTTTACTTAAAAGTCGAATTAGTTGAATTTCGAAGACGAGCTAGTGTCCATGAATCTCTCACTCGTTTATCGAGCACCTTCCTTCTTTTCTTTTCGAATAATGCAAATATGAACTTGTTACCAAGCGTAAGGCCTTTCGACGATTGTAGAATGTTAACACCGTAGCGTTGAATGGCCGCGATATCGACGATTCGACGAGCGAGGTATCGAGTGAGCAACCGCGAACGCGAATTCCGCGACGTTAACGACGATTTCTTTCCTCGTGTTTTCTAACAGCGACGTGATTTATGGCACGCTCATGGAAGAGAAGGAGGAGGAGGAGAAAGGTTGGGGGGGCATTTGGCAAATTTTATTTGGCGTGGTTCCTCAATTTCTGGCGTTGTCAAATTTATCCTTGGTCAGGATATATTGATTTATCGGAAATTTTATGAAACGTAGGTGTTCTGCACAATGTCTGTTATAAATATTCTACTGATTATACCAATTATTCCGATTACATTTGTTGAGAAATTTAATAAATTTTACTTAGTACCTGTAATTTATTTTTTAATAAATTTTATTTAGTACCTGTTAATGTTCGAAAAATTTATGTCGTTTTCAAGATCGGAAAATTATGATCTGTTATAAAATAAGGCAAAATAAAATTATTGTATTAAATACAATGATGAACGTATTATATTCAAATTAGGCCCTCTAAATATCTCTTCAAATTGTAATGACGTAAAAATATTTTTTTCGTGATATGAATGATATCAAAAAACTAATATCAAAAAGGATATCTCTGCACATATCTATATACGTTTTTTTATTGCATAGTTAGTAAAAATGATCTTGAAATGACCTCAAATCCAATGATATCCAAAAATGAGACAGTTAAAATTGACACAGTTAAAGAATCAATTTTCCTACATTATCAGAACTTACACAGAGTACCACATTTTAACACATATATTTCGGGAAGTACTCAGCGCGTAAAAAAGAAAAAATGATTTCAAGATATTATATTGGAATAATTTAGAAGTTCTTCAATGTATGTGCAAATGTTTACTATTTTGTAATAGATACATAAAATGATATTGTTAAATCTGCGTTACTGCTTCTATCCTTCTGTGAGAAAAGCATATAAGCATTTAATCTATGTAAAGTAGTAACCTTTTGCTTGAATCTTCCTCTGTCCTCCTCGATCTCCCACAATTCCCTGAAAGCATTTTCTTTTATCGAGTTTACTTTTCCAAATATTTACATTTATAGATTAAAGTGGGTCGATCATAGTTTGAGGTTTGAGACAGATTTGAGTTATGTTTAAGTTTAGATTCGGGATAGGTTAGGTTAGTCTAACCAATCTTCTAGTTAGTCTAACTTCTTTACTTTAAATTCATATGTAGCTATGGTCCTCGAATTTATCTACTATTTTAGAATACATAGAGTTCAATAAATTAACTTCTAATTACACTGATCCACAATAGTAAAATTAAATATTTAAATAAATTCAATCTTGGAATTTTATCATTTCACTACGACACTTTGTTGTTATTGTTCTTTTATTAGATTTCGGATGTTTATGTATTTTTGATAAATTTGTATAAAAGTATAAAATTCTCAATATGGATGCAAAAATATACTATTGTTTGGAAGTATTTTGGCACTTTGATCGATTTGTAGTATTGATGAATAATGCTTAGAAATATCACTTATTTTTTTTTTGCAGTGGATAAATTATAGATCTAAATTATTTGTTTATTTACAATATATATTATATACATTTAATATTTAAATATTGTTGCATAAATCTTGCATTAATATTGAAATTTGTTCTATCATTTTAGAAGAATCATTTTAATCCAAATATGTAGTTAAAATATCTGAAAATAAAAAATTTCTCAATTAACAAAGCGATTCTATAAAATTTGATCAGTTCTATTATCGTACGTTGGTTTTCAGAAAATAATTTAATTTTATTATATACATTTACAAACGTCATTAAAAAAAAAAAAAACGAAATTTAGATATTGAATTTTTTTTATCTACATAATATAATAATAAATAATAACTTTATCTAAACGATATAACTCTTTATTTACTCAATATGTATACTAAAGTTTGGATATTTTATATAATTTTGCCCACATTTTATACACGCATTCGCACGCTTTCAAATTTCCCGTGAATAGATAAAAATCCGCAGTCTAATTACAAAGCTCTGACAATGACAGAATTTTTATCCTTTCAATCACGCATCACTTACGAAACAATCCAATAGATATGCATAATAGTCGCGCAATTCAGAAGAAGATTCACACTTTTATTTAAGTTTCGCTTCTTTACGAGCACCGATAGAGATATGAAATTTGCATAAACAATCTAAATGTAATCTATCTATAATGTTCTGCATCTAGAGTTCATTTTACTGCGAGCCAGTATCTCCTCCATTCGGAACCACTCGATTCCCTTTTCCTCCTCATCGAGGCGTTCTCAGGGCGCATGCATTAATGAAGGGAGGCTGATTTCTCGCGTGCACGCGGAGAAAAACGCGGAGGGGACAGCGCGACGACGCGGGAGAACCGAGGGTGGTAGGTTGGTTCCAGCCCTGTCGCACGTAAACTCGCCTCTATCGATCCGCGTTGAATAATTTCGCGGACGATTCCTTGGCTGCGCGCTTCGATCGCCACCGTGATCGCGGTCACACGCTCGAGAATCAGCATCGATATTGTTAGGGTGCCGAAAAGAACACTTTCCCCACGCATTCCCGAACGCACGCACCCTCTTTAACGACGCTTGCACCATCGACGAGTCGTGAAATTTCGTTTCTCTTCCATTTTTTTTTTATTTTCGTGCAATTACGGTGGCTTATGTTGAAGTATATTTGAGCGTTTTACGAATGTATCATGCACGTTGTGCGAAAGATTTTATGCGACATGCTGAAATCTGAAAATGTATGAAATATACAGGATGGTCCAATTAGCAATTGAATGTTTCTGTTGTTTTTGGAGATGTGAAGAAACTTTGTTGAAACTTTGTTAACTGTTCAACAGAGGGGGTAAAAGTTCTAGCCTGTTCATTATACTATCATGGGCTCGTAATGGTAACCAATTATGTATTTTCCAGAAATATTTTTACAATGGTTAAACGCAGGAACGAATCTTTTCTTTTTTTTCTTTTTTTGGTATTCCCTGATTCACGAAACTTTCAGGAACAGAGTTTTACGTCAAACGTTATAAAACATATGTAGAACAATCTAAACTGAACTACGATAACAAAGAAAGAATATAAATCAATGATTTGAAACATCAAACAATGGAATAATGAAAATAAATTTGGCGAAAACACGTTTGACAAGGTCGCTATCAAGCAGAAATAAATATTATCTCTCATTAATTGACATCTTCTGCACCGATAATTCTTCAAAATATTTTCATATTCATTTTTAAAACCAATTTTCATTCAATAGGAAAACAGAGATTTCTATCGAACAACGTATTTCAGAAATACAAATACGTTCGCTTCTCGACTTTTTTTTGCAAACGAAACATTCCGTTAGTTAGAATACTGTGATACCAGAGTGAATGCAAAATGAATTGTATTTGGAGCAACGCGCGGTACTTCTGTTGAAAACGTATGAAATAAAGTTTGTTACCGGTGTTGTGATAACTCTCGACGCACTTATCCATCGCAAATATTTGTCATTTCTGCGCTTGTATCGAAAGCATCGGGTAAAGACTCGTCGAACGTATAATACGAACGCATCGGTTGTGTCGATTGTTTTCGCCTAACGCATACGCGAGTTCATCGGCTCTATGGATAACTTACACTGAACGCATATATGGGTTCATCGTGTTTGCAAAGGGTTAATCGTAACTAAAATACTCGCGTCACGGTCTCATTCACATCGTAACTATCCGTAGATATTTCTTAACCCTTTAAGAATGTTCGACGAGTATATGAGAAAATGATTACCTTTCGGCTAACGACGAACATACACGGGTTATGTAAAAAATGAAATACCTCGTGACATTTCATTTCGTTATAATTCAATTCAAATTCACAATAGCTATATTTACCGTTACTTATTCTGTGTTATCGACGAATATACTTGTTTTAATCCATACATTAATCCATACATTAAAAATGATAGATGAAAGGAAAATACAAGAATTACGAAATTACAAAAAGTACAAAAACGTTAAAAATCATTTATTATTGATTTATTTATTTATGAAATTATTCGAAAGAAGATACTATTTATCAAACGACCGAAATTTCTGCGCAAATAGATTCGTACAAATAAAATTAACGTGTGCACGAAGTTGACCAACAGCCGGAGGACAAATACGAAAATTTTCTCGTAGACTTCGTACGACAAAAAAATTATACAACTAAAATAATTAAAGTTCTATTTAAAGAGTGATCAAAGTATCAGATATCAAATTTCTATTCAAGAAATATCAACCGGTATTGAATAGTGTTGCTAGATAAATATTAAATCAACCTAAAAAGATTCCGGGTGCCATTTTGGGGCGCGCGTGTACAGGATGAAGCCACTTGACACAGCTCTCCGTGCATCGTTATTATGGTGCATCGATGGAATGCGGGTTACACGTGGTGTCTATCGAGGTAATTTACCAGCGACGTAGTAATTTCGTTAAGTGAGAATTTGTTGAGAGCGTTTCCATTAACGCGTGCAAAACTCGGCCGCCCATGCGCGTTTACACGAGGGGAACTCTGTTATCAGTTTTTCCACCCTACGAAAGTAGGTTTCCTGCGAGGGTGAATGTCGCAAACGGACTTCTCGCAATCCTTCGTAAAGCTTTCGATTTCAACATTCGTTCGAGCCTTACGAAGTTTCGACGAAAATTTGAAACTGGTATTACTTTTCCTTCCACGTTGATTATTTATATTTCAGTTTACTTAAGTTTAATGATTTATTTATTTATGTTTCATTTATTCGTTTAAATTTCATGACTGAATTATTTGCATTTCATACATTTCGTTTAAATTCAATTACTTAATGAGAGAATGATGTTTTCGTTCGACGAAGATTCTTAGAGTAATATTAATTGTAGATAAAATTGCCTTTTTAGATAAAGTTTACGCTTTGTTTATGAATGTGAAATAAATATTTGCTTTGCAAGATTCAAGGGAACGCTTTTGAGACATTTAATATTTCATTGTTCTTGCACGAGGGTGATAACGTACTATCTGACGTTAGTTCAACAAATCATTTTCTTTCTTTTTTTATTCATTAATGTTAACACAGAGTCAAGAAACATGTGCAAGAAATGTGTCAAGAAATATCGCATGTATTATAAATATTGTGAATGATTTTCTAATTGGAACTAAATGTGAAGTTAAAAGTAAATTGAAAGCTTTATCTATGTACTTACTTATATAATATAAACATAATTGATAAAACAATTATTTTTATTATTCAACGGAATCAAACAAAGTTATATAGATGAACATTCTTTCAAAATTTTCATAAGATAAGGAAAAAAAATACTTGAGTTTAAAATAGTATCTAAATTAATATTATATCATATTTTTTTTCAGGTGTGGTTCAAAAATTGCACAATAATCGATAATAGAAAAATACGAAGTAATAAAAAGTTTAGGTAATGGAGGATACAGGAAGGACTGAATTGGCCCACTGTCTTTGAACATCTTTTCGCCTGGGACAATCGAGACAGGTAGAACCGGGTGGCGGTATCGATCAAAACGTAAGTTAAGTTATACAAGACTTACTTTAAAAATAGCCTGTAGAGTACGGCGCTGAAGGTCTGTGAAAACCAGGCGCGGTTTCTTGGGGGCGGGCTGTTGGTGTTCTGCCTGGTTCGCCATCTCGTCTTTCCTCTTGCATGCTAAAATTCAAACGGTTCTTTAGTCCATCTATCCCTTGGAGGATCGTTACAAAAAATTGCGGAAAAACGATTTTACCCGTCGTGAGAGTGAACCGAAGGTGCATGGCGATTTGAAAAAGAAAGCAGAAAAAGAAAGGAACACAAAACGATACGCGACTTTAAAAAAAGAACAATCCGTCTAATTTCCGGGTTTCATTTCGAGATTTGAACTCGACGTTCGCGTTCGAGATGGTAACCGGAAAAATATAACGAAAGGGAAATCGAGACCGCAAAAGATTCGACGAACGTTGTGAATGTAATGGGCGAGTACGCGAAATCAAAGTTCCCGCAAAAACAGTGCCCGCGGAAGACGTATTACGCGTTGACGCGAAAGTACACAAACTAATTGGTAATTAGCGGATGAAAAGGAGTTAGCGCCGCGCGAAGGAGACGGAGAACACCAGGACAGTCGATGATATTCTCAGTTCTAGCCACCCCCTTTCCGTAAGTAGCTATTATGGAATCTGCCCCGAGATTTTTCTCTTTTAAGTATCAAAAGAGGAAGCAGAAGGGGAAGAAAAATGGACCACGAGTAAAGAAGATTTTTCTCCTTCGTACGCGTATACGCGACTCGCGAGCACGCAGTGATGTACGTCTAATTGACGATCGGCCCAATTAAGACGATGGAAGAAACGAAAGGGAAGCGATTTTTCAACGTAATTTGATCGTACTTACCTGCGCGTTGTGGAATCTGTGCAGCTGAAAGCAGAAAAAAGAGACGAATGTGAATCAATGGTGAACTCGTTCAGTTGGACGACCCGTTTATTTCTTTTTTTTTTCTTTTAATTTTTTTCTATCTTTTTTTTTTTCTACTACCGGGTCGTCGATTAGAAATATTGTTACTCGAGCGTGTATTATGTTTCATTCCTGTTTCTGTTTTATCTCTGTTATGCGTGTTTCTTACGTACATATATCTTTATGTTTCTACGATACTTGTTCTTTACGTATTTTTTTTTTTTGTTAGCAATCATTATCGTTAAAAATTGCGTTTTTTTTTGTTTGGGATCATTAGCTTGCCGTTCACGAGCAAAATTACTCATTTCTGCAAAAGTACGTTCTCACAGCCAAACAAAAAAAAATGAATCTCGACTTGTTACATAAATACATACGTAATATTATATATATATATTACATTAACATCGAAAAAAGATTGTCAAGGGCACAGAAGTAAAAACACGTACAACAAGTCAGTGGAGAGAAAAAAAGGGTTTGGGGATTCGCTTGCATACCATGAATATCTCAAACTGATAGTACTACAGCTGATAAACATCTCACTAAGGGGTACCAAAAAAAGGGCACAAGGGCGAGGGGGTGGGTGGGGGCGGGGAACACGTATAATAATATATATGTAACATATATACACATATAAATATATATTATATATATATGTGTATATATATCTACATAATCTTTGTGTGTACGTGTGAGACGATGCAAGAGTGTCAAGAGAGATGCATTTTCCTTGGAGAAGCAAGTTTTTCAGTGTCCGTGTGGTTTCGTGTCTCTATGTGAGTGATATATGTATGCCTTGTTTCGAATCTGAGTGGTATTATGTCTCGTCGAGCACAACGTTTCTCCACTTTCTTTCCCTTTTTCCCCCCCCTTTTACTCCTATTTTTTTTTCTTCCTTTGTTTCCTTCTTTTCCATTTTGTTTTTTCTTCTCTCTCGTTGGCTCACGTCCAACCAACGAGAGAGAGAGAGCTGATTTAGGCCCGACAAATTTTTGCACCGACTCGTTCGCGGACTTATACTCGAAATTGCCTGGAGAAGACTCGAGAACAGCTTTCGAACGTCGGATCAGGTTCGATCAATGCACGCTAATTATGGCTTCACGATTTCGAGAAATCGGCGACTCGATGTGTCTGCCGATCAGCCGGAGTCTCGGTAATTAATTAATGGTTTCACAGAGACGAGCAAGACTTATTAATCAGGAAGTATCCGATTTCCGGATTTTCTAATTAGGGAAAACGTTCGAGTCGAACATTTTCTAAGCAGGAAACTCCTCGGAAAGCCCAATTTCCTTGTTAGTTCGTAAGTGCAGGAACCGTTCTTCACGTTTCAAGAGTCCAAAATGATTTTCGAGTGGTCGCCTAAATTCTGTCCGTGTCGCCGTTGGTAACCTGCAAGCGATGGACACGCGGACAAAGTAGAATCGAACGCGTAAATGGTGAATCAAGCTGCTGCAAATCACTTCGCATGGGCTACCCGCCCGTGAGTTCCGTCCCCTCGCAAAGCGATCTAAACGCGGGCTTAGCGCGATTTTAACGTACTGCAGTACCTATCCCCTCGATCGACAGGTCCTCTGAAATAATAACGATCGCGATATTAGCTCGCGAAATTGCTGCGTAATCACTGCTGGCTCTTTGTGACGCTCGCAACGTTATGGTGCATAATTGCAAACGAGAATAGGAGATGAGAAAGGCAAAGAAGAGGGGGCGGATGGAAGGGGGAGGGGAGGGGGAAAAATGTACGAAGGCAGACGGTGAACGAAAAGAGACGGAATGGGAGAAATAACGTTTACACGCGTACATCGTTTTACCCGGGCACGAATTCCGATCGAGCAGCCGATATTAGATTAAATAACTCGTCAATTTTCTCTTTGTCCGGCTCTCGATCGGTCCCTGGAAACTTCGGAAAATCGTTGAAATTTTTCGATAATAGGCCACCCTTTCAGCTGGTAGAATCGAATCGTCCGGACGACCGAAAAAAAATCTCGTCCATCCCGAAGGAAATCGAACGCGAGCCCCTGGCGAATTAGCGCCTTGAATCGTTATTTCGCTTCGTAAAATAGAGGGCCTGCCGTGGCTGCCGATTTTTCGTGAATTACATTCCCGATGCCCGTAATTAAAAACCTTTCTTCTGATCTGGACAATAAACGAGTGTCCTCGAAAGTGGCGAGATCTATCGTTTTCAAGTGTCAATTGTGCGTGACTGTTTATTAACCCATTGGCATATTAATTTTCTTTGCATTGAACACTTTTATCATGTAGAATATTTTTAAAATTCCATTAATACTGTAATGAAATGTTATGATTATATTATTCGAGTTTGAAACAAAGCTAAAAATATGTGTACAAGTTATAAAATAGACTGACGTTTCAGATTTGAGTTATGGTTTATGTCTTTTTTTCTTGTAATTTTTTGTAACTTTTCAGTATAACTTTTATCATTAAATATATATTTTTTATATTTATATACTATATATTTTCTATATTCATATTTTCTATATTTATATAAATATTGCAATCGATGATAGAAATAACATCAAATAATATTTATTTCCAATATCAATTACTAATATTTTATAAATGATCGAAAACATATTTAAACAGTTAAATGTCTTAATATTTAGTGGGGACATTTTCATATTGCATATTAATTCTAATTTATTATTAGAAATATACTTGTAATAAATATCTTGCAATTTCTACATATATTTTCAGATTGATTTCAAATTTCATTAATATAATCATGACAATTGCGTCAGCGTTACTAAAGTGATATAAAAATTGATAAAATATATTTTTGTGAACTATTATATCTGAATAATAGATTTCAGATGATTCACAATTATAGCAATATTTCTAATGTAACTTTTCATTTCGGATATTCAAATTAAAGAAGAATAACAATTTTAATTGACAAAATTTAAACATCAACTCTTTATAATATCAAGTAATTTGAAAGTTATATATTCACATACATACATTTGGAAAATGCATCGTTAGAAAAATATCGAATAATTCCAATTATTAGTTACTTGAAATTGGATTAACTAATTATAATTAATTAATTATCTTTTTCTCCTGTGGTTAAAAAAAATTTTAAATCAGTCCCAGTGATTTCTTAAGTCAGTGTGAATTGTTAAACATCGGATCACTTTATCCAGTTGATTTGATTAATAATTAAGTTAATGTACTTTGTTTGCACCTTGTTTCTTTCTCTTCAGGTTAATAAATAAATAAGTTCTAGTTGTAGAAGGTTAATAAACCAAGTACAATGTCTCAAATCGCCTGACAGACGAATATGCATGCCAATGGGTTAAGAATTTCAAAATGAATCCTCCAGAAGGAACATCTTGCACGATAAATGTCGAAGAAAGTTTTACAGGAAACGACTAAAAAAATAATTTCCAAATTAATTTCCAATTGTTTCAATTATGTATAATCAAAATTCCCTTTGGCTGCCAGTAACTATTCTCTATGACTGAAATTTTACATGCAAGTTTCCCAAAGGAAAGAAAAAAGAAAGATCGGAAACTGTCTTGATCGCGTTTATTCCTCGATTCACCGAACCTGCCAATGACAAACCCCACCGCGAGAAAACATCGAGAACGTCACGTCCAAAAAACTCAACGAGCATAGCGCTGATCTATGGATAGTAGATCCCTTCGGTTTCGATTAATCTGCCATCTGAGGGAACTATCTTAAAATTCAGCCTCTCTCGAATTGAAAGATCGCGGTCGAGCGAGTGGTTTCCTCGATTGAAATTCCTCCGTCGAAGAGCCTTTCGTCTCGCGGTCGATCCGCGAAAATGAAGTGGCAGCGTTTGCTGCGGCAGCTAGGAGAGGAAAGGGGTGGAGGAAGGGTTGGCGAAGACCCGTGGACGGGATTGGAGAGGCAATCGCGTGCCATTAGCAACCGGCCGATAACGAGTGAAAGGAGGCTCGCGGAAAAAAGTGCCACTGTGCATAGGAACAAACTGGCTACTGACTGCAGACGGGGGGGGGGGTTGCTCGCGAGGGTGGACAGCCGGACAGAGACGAAAAATTGACGTGTTCGTTATTACCACGGCGGAACCTCGAGGGAAAAGGCATGATCGTCGCGACAATCGACTCGCGGACACGGCTACCTGCCGGCTCTGTTTGATTTTTCACCCTGTCACCTCTTTCTTGTTCACCTGGGGCAGGAGAGCACGGGGATGGGGGGGATTTTTTTTCACTTCTGAACAGACTCGAACTGGTAATTGAAATTCTTTGGCAGGGTAGATTGGATTTTGAGAGAGTGATTGGTTAGATGGATTTTTAGCCAGCGGTTAAGGAGTTATTTTCGCGGAGGGGAGGAAACAGGTGTTAACGGATCTGCGGAGTCGAAGTTCTGCAAATCGATTTTTCGCCCGAAAATTTCGCGGAAAAAAAAAATAAGAATAGAATAATAATCGGTGAATAAGTAAGCTCGAAAGTCAATCTCGTTGTCAATCGAAATTTTCCAGCGACTGATAAAACTAGTGAATCGATGAAAATCGATGTTTCTGGTACGTCGACATTAAAACACTATTCTTACCGCGAATGGTAATATCAATAAGGAAGGATAGACCGATGACAGTCAGGTTTGGGGGATATTGGGGGGGGGACGGATAGGGAGGATACGTTAAAATTGTCAAGCGGAAGAACGGTCGCGTTGTCAGGCTTGTATCCATCGTTGCGAGAGCAGAACTCGAAATGGATGCAAGCAAGAACCGGATGTCACGAGCGGATCGATCGAAGGATTCCAGAAACGGCTAAGTGGGCCAAATCCAGTCGGGCGCACGGCGCGATAAAGCATTAACGAGGTTTCTCTCTCTCTCTCTCTCTCTCTCTCTTCCCCTGTGTATCTGTCTCTGTCTCTTTCTCTTTCATATTCCCTATCCGTACTGCTCTTTTCCCATCTCTTTCTCTTCCAAAGTGCAGAAAATCTCTGACGTGGTCGGGTGCCGCGAACTTTTCGGAAAATAATCCACGGCTGACACTTTGTGCGCCGAGTGAAAAGCCGGCCAGCCACTTTGACGAGCGTCCCGAAGAGGATCAGGTCGCGCGGAAAAATTTGATCGGCTCGCCTGGCCGGGCTGGCGTGTATCGAGATGCTCAAACCGACCCGGTGGCCGCTCTACGCCGCGCCAGAAAACCAACCGGATAATGGGACATTTAGTTCGAGCGACTAGTGAATTTCTAAAGGGGAGACGAACGATCGCGAACGACAGAAATAAATTTCTAAACGGTTTATTCGCGGAACACAGCGGACGCGATTTATCATTGGAAATCGCGATTCCCCCTGGATTTTCGAATATCGAACATCGTCGAAAAACCGTAGACCGAAATCGTGCGGCGAGGAGGACGAGGTCTATCCGATCGGCGAATCACAGACTCAGCACACCTCAAAATGGAGAAACGCTACGAGAGAGAGAGATCATAAAGCACGGATCTCTATTAAAGCGGCCGCGAGTTGGAATCGGATTCACGTGCGATCTGCTCGTAACCGATGGCCAGAACCAATCAAAAGGAACTTTGTCAGGAAACACGGGTAAGGCACGTAGACGTCTTCTTCATATAGATGGAGACGGGCCGGGGCGGCCCGTGTTCCGTCGCAGCCGCCACCTCCCTTTACCCGAATAACTCAAGAATGATTGCATTTCGAGCGAAGGGGCACGCCTGGCGTCACGTGGCACCAATAGCTTCTGCTATATAATAAAATAATACACGCAGGAGAAGACGGCCGCGCATTTACATGGGCCACGTGATCCCGATACTCTGGCCTCCGACCTTCTCCGTCTCATTCCTTCGATACACCGGATGTATCACGAGCGTCTTACGCGAAAGGAATTGCTTCGGCTTTTCCTGTTTAATTTCTTCAAATATCGTGACCAGAAGAAAAAAAAGTGACGGAGAATGAATCATCTGGCAATGAAGAAGCAAACGAGTGAAAACCTCGTCCTGTTGAAATACCCTGATGAAAGATGGACCCTCGTTCTTTAATCTCGCATCTCTCTTCTGCGCAGGCAAAGTTAGATAACTTACAAACCTGTGTATCACTCGTACGAATAGAGTCACTCTGTTAGCGTCGGGTCACACAGTTAGCGCACGCTGGAACTCGATCGTGGTAATTTTTTATATTTCGCAGACACGGCAGAGACTGGATCCTTGCCGTTTTTAGGGAAATTTCCGAGCAAGCGCCGGAAATTGAATTCCACTTCATTTCCGTTAATCCATCCGCCGCAATTGCACGTATTATCTTGATTTTGAAGTTTGTCTAACGCGATTGAACGCCGGACGCTTCGTCCCTTCTATTTTTAATGCAGTTACCGCTCGAACGAGCGCTATCGCTCGGAGGGTTGCATGAAAACTTGAAAGGGAGTACCACTAAAGGCTTTCCCAGGAAGAATCGGAGAATTTACATTCGTTACAATGCTCCTGGTTAATCGTATTGCTTTTCCCTATGGATTTTCTCATTGGCTCTTTTTATATCGCTCCTTTTATTTTGTTCCTTTTCGCCATTTTCCTTTACCTCGCGCTTTTTCAGTTTTTTCCTTTCATTGTTTACAATTTTATTTACTCTTTATATTTTCCATCTTGCTCTTTGTATTTGTTCCTTTCTTCCTTTTTTCTTTTCCTTTTTGCACGTTTCTCCTCGACACTCTATTTCTGCTTACAAAGCTGGTTTTTCTGCGTTCTATTTAATTTTTATCTTTTCTCTTTTCTGCACCCT
The DNA here is from genome assembly GCA_032399595.1 of Tetragonula carbonaria. Taxonomy (NCBI): domain Eukaryota; kingdom Metazoa; phylum Arthropoda; class Insecta; order Hymenoptera; family Apidae; genus Tetragonula; species Tetragonula carbonaria. The sequence continues at coordinate 9,039,647 of JAUCRC010000015.1, read as the reverse complement.
CCTCTTCTTCTTTTTTTTTCATTATTAACCTTGTAATGAACTTTTTAATCCTTTAAACCCTTTTCGGTCCGTAATAATTTTCAAAATGTAGACCAGCGTTGTTTTGCGCTGTTATTATATTTGTAAAATCAAACAAGAATAAGATTTCTTCGAAACAGTAAAAAAAAAAAAATGATTTACTCAATTCAATGCTATTATTTTCGTACTTTTTTAATTGCAAAGATGTATGAAGCAATTTATTTGTATAACGCAGAGAAATATCGAATACTTGCTTGTTGCATTTAAATTATTCTACAAATATAAAATACTGTTACAACCGAATTATAATATCTACGAAAGTCTAAGCAAAAGATTTGCTGAAGTAAAATTGATGTGCCGTCACGCGGAACATAGAACCGCAAAGAATTAACCTTTAATATCATGACGCGATACTCATATTACACGAACTGAAAGTATCGTGTTCATCTGGGATCTCTTTTAAAAATCACCACCTTTTTTTTTTTTGAGTTTCAACAAGTACAAAACTCTCATTTTTTATTACACTCATTTTTCATTATATTACGATGTTTCAAAAATATTCTATCTTTATTATTACTTTATTATTTATTAGTTTTTCATAAAAGAAGTTTTGTTCTAACTTTCTTTAGTTCCTTCTTCCTGTCTTTATGTTACGTTATGTTTTTTCGTGTTACAGATGATGAACATTCATCGTATGAATATAATAATCCATGTAACATTTTTTAAAGAAATTATGACACGTGCCTTCACGCACTGTATAACATCGCCTTTCATATTTCTATGAAAAAAAATGTTGTACTAATAATTCTTTACTTGTTTTTTTTAATGAAGTATAGATACAGATACACCAATAAGAAGCTTTTCTGAATAAAATGAAAAGATCATGATACTAAAGGTTAATTGTTGCAATATCTCTTTTTCTGCACAAGTTTTCCACTTTCTTCTCTCATCTTCGTTCTTCCCTGTTTGATCCTTATTTTTACGCACGCTCTGTCGGATGGCGACTTCCGGTGCAAGGGAACTTGGTCTTCAGAGAGCGGGCCATCCCCGTTTTTGTCTGATAGGCTCGCATTCCAATGGAGTCGGAAGAACAGCCACACCCGGGTGTTCCTTCTGTGGATTTTCTCGCTTTGCGCGCAGATTTATGAAAGCAATTCGATTTTATCGCTTATTGCTCGAACTCACCGATATTCGTGGTGTTCTGCGCCCACCCTCGCAGAAGTTCGCCACCTTTCCTCCCTTCGTACACCGACACTTTCTTACCAAGTTTTATTTTCCCCCTCTCTGATAAGAGACTTTCTCGTTCACCAAGACTGTTCTCGTTCTCAATAATATTAACGACCAGCTTCCAGGAATAGCTAATTTCCCATGGATTTTTTCCGATTTGTTTCTTGATCATCAGTGGCTATCTTTCGTGGATTAACGATCAAGAATTTTGACAAAGTTAATTTTTTTCCTGTTCGTTTGTTCTTTTGACTTTTTCTCAGTGGCCAAGTGCTGTCTACAAATGGTCAGAATTTTTATTTTCCATCGATCCAAACTAAAGTGCACTTTTATCCACTCGTATCTATTTGTATCCACTTTTTCGCATATCCAATATCTTCTTTTTTTTTTATTAGTTGAAACAGTGCATAGGTATTGAATACTTCTGATTATTAGAATCGTAGTGAAGTTCGAGGAATCGATCTGTTTACAGAGTGAGAAATTGTCGTCGATTATTCTTTTTCGATTTAAAACAGTTTGATTAAATTCTATTTTTATTCATCCATTCTTTTCTTTACTAATTGAAACTGTTGGAAAATTAGAATGTTGGAAGGTCGAAGAATGAATTAATTGACCATCTTTCGTTCTAAAACAATGCGATCAAAATATATTTGCGTTTACTTGTGCCTACTTTCGTTTGTTCGTAACGTTCAATTCAAGTATGAAGAGATTTTCTTTTAAACCATTTTTTACGAAGCAAAGTATGAATAATCATCATTGGCTATCCTCTTTCAATCGAAAACAATTTCACTTGAAATTCTGCCAATGCTCATCCGATATTAATGTATTTTTTTCTAGTTCTCTTATTTATTCTACGGAAACAATCATTTACAAATATTTTCAGTTATGAAAAATCATCAATCTTTCATCATCTTTCTTTGATCCAACTTTGAACAAGCTCAATTTTTATTCACTCAGTATTCTTTTTCTACGTCCCAAGTAAAAATCGTCATTTTTCGCCATTCTCTTTCGATTTGAAACAATTTGATTTAAAATTCTATCAGCGTTCAATATCCAATATTTTTCCTAATTTATATGTTTCTTTTACTCATTTCATTTATCCACTCTATTATCTCGTGGAACAACATTTTCCGTTGCGAAAGATCATTACCATTTTCCTTCGATCAACAATTTGGAACTCAGTTTTTATTCATCCAATATTTCCCTTCCTACGATCCAAATGGCACCCATGAATCATTCCATTTCTACTACCACTAGAATCACGGTGAGTATCAAAGAATAATTCACAAATGTTTTCTGCAGTAAAAAAATGGGCAATCACTTGTTATTTCTTAACGAACGATGGCGAGTACATTAACTTGGATGATCGTATCTCATCAAACCAAGTCTTAGCTGTTGTCATCGACGACAAGTTCGTAAACTGTCTATGATGTATCGCACCTGGCTTCCTACTTACAAAGTCGGACATCTTCTCGCTGAGTCTGTGCCAGCATCGAAATGGAACCTAATTTATTTTTCACTCGACTCGGTTGGTCCCGATAGCAGCATTCAATGACATTCGTAATAACATTCGACGAATTTACCGCGGCTCGACACGCAAGTTTCAGCAAAAGATGTATAAGACGACGGGCTCTGAAATAGAACGAAGCTGCCTGAATCTGGTGGGTGAATAGAGAAGACGAATCGATCTAATCGATACATTTCTCCCTAATTTTTCCCGACCACTGATCGGATTTTTTCTCGTCTAATTAGCGATTCTCTGGTTACGGATTTAAGTGTGAAACCAAATGCGATATAATTGAAGCTCGCTATTGATCTGCTCGAAATGGCGGAGTTACGATTCCATTTTCAGAGAGCACGCTATTTCTCTCGTTGAAATTGAACGAAAAATTAAAAAGAAGGAGAGACAAATGACGATATATTTAGATGCAGCGACGTTGTCTATGGTTTCTCGAAACGTGAAGCAAAGTTCCCATAATTCGTGTAATTCACTCTGCAAGCTTTCGATGGCTTAAAACTCGATCGTGACAGAGTACTTTCTTTTTTTTTAATTCGTTCAAAATTATCAATTCGTGGAACCTATTTTAATTCCGTTTGAATTTCGTTTAAGACAATTCAAAGGTAAACGGAAATTGGCCGAATTTCTGATCGGTCGCCATGCCAACGAGACGATCGTTTCGAATCGTTGTATCGTGTGTACTCTTGATGTTTATTGTTCACTAACCCTCGACGCGTTTTTATCCGAAAAAAACCACGAGTACTAACAAATTATTATCAACGAATTGAACACTTTACTCAATAACTGAATTGAGTCGTCAAACTGCTCTTCGATTGCTTTCTTCGAACTTTGTAGAATTCTTAAGTTTCTGTTCGAACCTCGGAAACTGCAATATTTCGTTTCGAATTTTATGAAATTCAGAATCCTCAAAACACGCGTATCCGACTTTTACATTCAAAAGCTCGCAATCATTGCCATCTTATTTTTTTTTCCGTGCTTTATAAAATTCAAAAGTCCTCCGTACTTTCTTTTGACTCTTACAAAATTCAATGACTCTCCAATTGCCAATTGGTTTTCTTTTCGACTTTCTGAACCTCGAGACACTTGGACTGTCCAAGCAACGTCCTTCTTCGATCTCTGTAGAACCAAAAAAGGAAAAAGAAAAAAAAAAGTAGTCAGAGTGCGATTACCTTGATTTTCAACCTCCGCGTGGTAAAAAAAAAAAAAAAATGAAACGAACGTGGTAACAAGTCAGTGTGGAAATAATCGGCGAAGGTTGAAACGCGAGGACCAAATTGACGAACGCGTCGAGTGTCAGCATCGACGTGTGACTGACGGCCTGTAAATGTGCGACTTCTTTCTTTCAACGGGCTTTGAACATTCATGCTTTGTCTTACAGGGTATCGACTAACAATACTTGGTATTTGGTTGAGTAAGGGCGAGGGGGGCAAACACTACCTGCGCAAAAGGACCTCAAATTAACAGCTAATGATAAAAAGGGCACTCTCTGTGTTACGGTGGATTTCTAAGAGAAATTGGGATTTATCTGGCGGGGGATGGTCGGCTCGCAGCAAAATGCTCACGTTCAATTGTAAGACAGCATTCGAGGCTTGTGGATGCCGGCGAAAAGTTTCCCGCGATGTCGATCGATATCGGCTTTCGCCGCCTCTGTTTCCGCAGAAAAACGGAACGGACGACGCGATCTTTTATTTATTTCGCTGAATCTCTTCGAGTCGGGCTGTCTGTGAAAAATTCAGAAAGCAGCAACTCGGAGAGTCCCGTGTTAAAAAATTTGGACTATTGAATGATATTCGCACCTTTAACGCACGTTTAATTTTCCTTTGATATAACTCGTGATCTCGATGAACCTGTATTTGTACATACTACTTTTCGTGTCAGAGTGCACGGTGTAACACAATGAAGGCTGATTTTATCCTTCTTCGGAACAACTTCGATATTTCTCGCAGAGAAAAAGAAATTGAATTTAAATGATTAGAAATGGTTGGAATATTTGGATAAAAATCGATCGATCGATGACGCGTAAGGATTTCGCCGGCCTCCGTAGCGACAGATCGTCTAAACATCACTCATTTCTTTCCCCGTGTACGTCTTCGTGTCGTATTCTAAGGACAAAGACGCGAGAGACAGAGAGGGGCACCGGAAACGGGGACGTGTTAATGTGTTTTCTGGGTGTGTGTACCTATACATACATATTCGATGGATATACATGTACACGTATTATATATATATATATATATATGTATATGTCTCCATCGTCCCCGTTTCCATGCCTGGGAATTGAGCAAGCAAGCAAGCAAGCAAACTTTCGTCTGTCGTCGTCGAATTTGTACGAAAGGATCGCCGTGTTTTACTAGGGTGTCCTTTCCTTCCTTTCGTTCCGTTCTCTTCTCGTCCCCTCTCTTTTCACGCCGATCGTCGACGATTCGCGCGACGATCTGATCCGCGGGCAACATCGACATCGTTCTCGTGGCTCTTTTCTTTCGTCTCTTTTTTTTTTTTTTAACTCCCCGTTTATTCACGTTCCCTAATTTTTTTCTTTCTTTCTTCGATTTGAATGATTCTTTTTTGGTATTTCTTTTTTTTTTTTTTTGTCATTATTTGGTCTCTGGAGGGTGAGAAGCATGAGAGAATTCGGGGACACCCTATGTATGACCCACGTGGCGAGATTGTTCTTGTTCTTTCAACTCGTTCGATGCTGGGGGATCTGATTCGAATTGTCCGAATTGGTGAGAAATCAGCAATCAAACAACGTTGACAAAATTTCATCCACGAACTCGATTCGAGATGAAAAGAAACGACTTACCATTTATTCGGTTTTTTTTTCTCTTTTTTTTTTGTTCCGTTTTCTTTTTTTTTTTTTCGGCCCAGCACCGTTCACAGATAATCTCGCACCATTCTCGATTACTACCCTGTTCCTTCGAAGTTTTACGCTCCGAAACGGCGCCCCGGTTACGCCCAGGAACGTCCGCGTGAGATGTTCCCGGAAACGGGTATTGGGGCGCCGGAGAACAGACTCGAAGACGCAGAACGGAGGGGAAATTCGTTTTGTCAACATAGTCTCGTGTTTTACAATAGTGAATAATAATAATAATGAATAATAATTAACAGTAACAATAATAATAATATATAGAATATATATATGTTGGCCATGCAATAATGCTACTGTACATATATATATGTATATATAGAGACTTGAGATAGCCCGGTGGCGTTTTATTGAGAAATTTCTCTCTTTCTCTCTTTCAATCTTTCTTTCTCTCTCTCTTTCTTTCTTTCTTTCTGTTTCTATTTTCCTCTCGACAATTTGCCGGCACACCGTGTGTATCATCCCCCCTCTTTTTGCTTTAATCTCTCTCGTTCTCCTCCAGTCTATCTTTTCTTCGATTTACTCATCTTTCGTTCACGCATTATTGTCAGGAGGATCTCGATATTGTTTCGAATTTCATGAGCAGTCTTCTATGCACGCCCATATTCCATTTCCTCTTTCTTTCGGTTTTTTTTATTTCGATTTGTGATCAAGAGTCTGTAGCGGAAGGGTGTTTCGGTTGTTTCTGTTTCCTCACTGTCCTTACACCGCGAGCGTGTCTTTTGCCAATGCATTTGGGGTGATTGAAGATTATAGCTCCTCTTTCTCGCGCGAGGATCTCTGCCCGCAACGAGCTTCCGCGCGGGTGGATCGTGATCTACGGCAATCGTTCTTTACGTATTTTAGATCAAGCTGGTAGCTACTCAATAAAGATAGAAACTACAACGTCTGTCTGTTTTGTTTGCCATCGTCTTTTTTTTAGGAATGTGACGAATATCACTCTCATAAATTTCGATGATACCGATTGAGAAATTGCCCCTTAACGTCGTTAGGAAATTTATAACTAAGCTCTGGATTTGATCTCGTCGACAAGAGATAATAAATAGGTCATTGTTCTAGACACGAGTGCGATTAATTCATTTGTTCTTTTTTTATTTTCTTTTAACGTCGTTAAGGAGTTTATACAAGATATTTCTTCACCTAGTTCACGTTTTTTCGTTATTTTTGTCGACGTAATACATCAAGACAAAGGACACAGTTGTCCTGACGACAAACACCGTGATTCATGATTCCTCTCCAATTTTATCGACAAAAATTTTGATCGCTTTCAAATTTTTAATGTCATCGTCGTTTCCTTTTTTTTTGATAGTGATAACACATTCTTCTTTCCGTATTATCGCAACCGCAAAGAAATACATTTCAGAAATGTATAATGACCTTTGAATGATCCGGTATTTAATAAATGAGTATGGCAATTCGATGAAATTATGGAAATTTTGTTATTTTTGCTTTTAATGTTTATTTTACAAGAAATACGATTTCCATTAAGCTCAAGATTTTCGAACATGATATATAAAAAATGACACTGAAAGCTCCAATCATTGCCGGAGAAACGACGGTGCATATAAAATTCTTTGTACACTTTATTATGGTATTTATTATTATACGTTACAAGAAATATGTAATGTATTGTATTGTATATTTTGTTTTTTTTATCTTCAAAATAAATGTTCGATAAACTGAACGTTTAGGATAAAAGTAGGAAAATCTTTTATTGATCATATTTCTTGAAATTATTATTTTTTCATACTGGGTCGTTCGAAGGTCAACGTATTGTACATGTCTGAAGTGCATTTTCTTCAGATTACAATACTATGGAAACGGCAATGTATCGTCGAAAAAAATAACTTCGCCGAGAAAAATCATGAAACGCAGCATTTGTCCAAAAGTAAATAACACTGAACACACTGGTTTTTTTATCGGCAAAAGTAACGAAGATGTCGAGATGTTTCGAGATAAAAGAAACAGTCTGTATACGAGAACAAGGTTTTCAATTTCCTTCCGACAAGAAATAGTAAATAGACTATAGTTCCAGACAGAATGCAAATAGTCCGTAGAAATCTTCTGTTTTCCAAGGTTTAAATAAGGAAGGAAAGGGATTCCACGAGAAAAAGGAGCCATTAAAAAGTTTTAGAATCGCAAATGGCAAATTCAGTGGTAATTTTCACGAAAACACGAAGCTCTATTTCCAACGGAAACACCCAATTTATCCCCCCCCCTCCCAACTCCCGTCGATAATACTTAATTTCCATAAATTTTGCCTCGAGAATCGAAGCGACCACCACATGCCTGATCTGTGACAGTCCTCGCTTCACTTGCGTGAAGACGCGGTTAGCGAGAAAATTCGCGGCGAAACGAGCGTGCCACGCGAAACGGGAGAGAAAGAAAGGATCGGAGGAGAATCGTCAATGGTTAGCGACGTCGCGAACCTCTTTTGCGATACGACTGTTCGAAACGTGATCGACAATCGAGCTGTCGCGTCCTCCGCTCTGCGAGTAAGCAACGCATGTGCCCATTTGTGGCCGCCTTCGTTAGCCTCGAAACCACCAACAGGAAAAAGAATAATCGTCGAAAAGAGTAGCCTCGTTGGTTTAATCAGTTCGCTCTGCACAACCGAAACTCCGTTCTTATTATTTCTTCTCTGATCGAATTAAATTTAGGACGGAATTATGAATTCAACAACATTGTCGGAGGCTGGAAGCATTCTTCCTATCGATTTCATATTCTTTTTGCGAAGAATTCTTTTTATAAATTTTATATTCTCATTTTATTTCTGCAAACAGTTTTTTAATTTCGTGTGTCAAATGTTACTGTAAAATACAGCGAGTCTAGAGAGCAATTGTACACTCGATGATAAATTATCAAAATTCTAAACTAACTTTGTGAAAAGAATCGCGTAACAAATTTATTGCAAAGAGAAGACTTCGAGAAGATCTAGAAGTCTATCTAGAAAAAATTAAAAATCTTTGAAGAAAACGAATTCAGCATTGTAAGAGTAAAAATTTCATATTAAAATAAGTTTATTTTACAAGTTAAAATTGTGTTTTAAATTAATAAGAGCTTGAAATATCGACGAATACTTTTTACATTCACTGTAAAATGATTTTCGTTCTAAAATAATAGAAAATTATTGTTAATTTTTCCCGAAACTACTTGCTGATTAACTTTCATCCGTCCCTTATATCAGTTTGACATATTTTTTTTATAAAATGTTATACTATTTTTATCTATTTTTCTAACAAATAGCAATTTTTTATATTTTTCATAACAAGAGTTGCAGATAATATTTATTTTTAAAGACATTGTTGTAATTAATGCATTCAATGTACCATCTTTTCGAAGATGCATATATACAATTTTGAACATATAAATAAAAATCCACCACAAATGATCAAAAACTAGAGAAGATAAGATTGTGGTGAAACTATGAAACTAAACACGTAGATGTGAGAGTCTTATACGCGATTGAATCAAATTTTGATCTATTTATTGTGAATAAATGAATTTGCAAATTTAACTATTTATCTTTCCATTACAGTATATATATATATATATATATATATATATATATACTGCAATTGTATCAATTTGATATTAAGGGACAAATTAAATTGAAAAAACACAGATGGGAGTTCATGTATATGAACTGAGAAAGTGGTCAAAAATTGTCATTAACTTGATGTTATATTTCGCGGATGGTTCAGAAGGTGGTTCAGAGCGGATATCCAACGAGGTTAAAATTTCAACTAGGATTCTTGTCTTGAAAAGAAGAATCCAGGAAGCGGACGGTGGTGCCGAAAGATGTAAGCTCTGAGGCCTCGTCGCAGAATGAAAGATAGTTGGCGTTAAAAAAAGCCAACCCCTTGCCTACGTGGCTTCCAAAAGGGTGGCTCGTACAGTGGAGTGCCAGTCGAGAGGGTGACTCGTGTCATCAGCGAGGCCGCGCGCACAATACGTCGGTTTAAATTTACCGAAACCGTGACGAAAGATCGCGAAAGGGACAGTATCCCCTTGTATAAAAAAATATTAAAAAAAAGGAACACCTGCATTTCTCCATTGACCGATTTCGCGATTTACAAAGATTTGAAAATAATTTCGTTCGAAACGCCGTTCAGCGTACTCGTCGCTTTCACAGGACTCCATTTGCCCGACGTTTTTCGATATTTCAGTTTTTCCATTCGTTTTTGAAATTCCTTTTGTGCTTCCTGCGTGGTTTAGAAATTCTTTTTTTTTTTCAATTTTTCTACCAACTTCCGTGAAATTTTTGTTTGGATTGTTCTTTCATGTTAATTGACCAAAAACTTCTGTAATTCATTATTTATATCATGGGGATATTGAGAAATATTACAATTTAGAGTTAGGATAATTATTAATTTACCATACTATAGAGAACATAGAATAAAATATGTCTAATGCTTCAAATTTTAATATCTTACTATAAATTATTGCAGTTATTTATGACCCAAAGATATTATTTGTAAATTAATATTTAATAAAAGTTAAGTTAACTTTGATCTGATCAATCTTATCAATTACGATAAATAAATTGTTCAATGGAAATTATACGATGCCTTAGAAAAATATAACAGATCTACAAACCAAAGAAATTATTACATTCAGAAAACTCGGATTCAAGTAACGAGTTAATTCGTGGTCTTTCCTGGTTCACAGATTCATTTGTGCCTAAGCAATTGCTTCACATGCTGGTGATTATCGCAATATTTAACGATGAATAATTACAGTTACATGTAATGATATATTCACGACTGGCAAGCACAAAATTCGAAATTTCCAGGATGCAGAACGTTAATTAGGAAGGTTCGATTCGCGAGAACTAATTTCGAGATAAATCGAACGCGTTTCAGAGTCCTGATACCAACGATCGAGCCCACTACGCCGAGGCCTCCGCGCTTAAATCCGGTTAATCCGGCCGTCCAATTTGTCGGGTGTAATTTTATTAGCCGATTGGCAGCTGGTTTCGAATTTAGAGTGTGGCTACTTGGCTGATGATTTCGGTAGCCTGTTTGTAAGTATTGTAGAACGAAATCGGGCACGCCAAATACGCGAGATCTCGTCGATCGATTCCCCTTTTTCTCTCCTTCTTGCTTCTCCGATTTTCGTTTCTCGTTTCGTCGACTTTCTCGCTCATTTTTCCGCGCGATAACTTTTCAACCCTCCGCGACTAACCTCGCGAGTGTTCATTGAAATAATCAAAAGTCTACAAATTCGATACCGAGAATAAGTAGCATGTAACAAATTAAGAATACTTTTGGTATATTTATTCGATATACTGAACATTTAATAAATTACTAATTATTTAAAGCATCTTACATCATGTGATGCTCTAGTACGGAACGAACACTCGAAGGATTAAATGAATGATAAAATTAATAAACGACGATTTTAAAGCGGATTTTTGTGCAAATTTATATCTTTATAGTCACATATAGAGAAACAGAACTTTGGTAAAGATTTGTTTCTCTTACTAAAAATTATAGCAAGTAATGTATTTCGGATATTTTATACAGATTTTTATTGTATATATACTGCGCGTATTCTATGAGCTTTTACGTATAAATGCAGAAAAATCCGCAATTTAATGATAATAGGAACAAGGAAAAACACGGATCGATATGTGAATAAGGGAAGGTTTTAGTAGTAATAGGTCATCTATGGTCAGACATATTCTGAGGGTTGCATTTTCTTAGAACTTTTAACACGTAAACTGTTTTCAAATTTATTCCAGTAATAATTAATCCCAATTCGAGTTCCCTGACGAACTGATTCATATTTCGAAGAAGGGTTGAGAAGTTTCTGTTGATAGGTTCGTTCGTAATAATTATCTGTCTGTGCTTAAAAATATGTTTAGAGTAAATATTGAATATTTTTTTAAAGTTATAATTTCTCTATCATTTTTACAAAATACGTATAATCATTTACAACGAAACATGTTAAACAATTGACACATAATGAACATATTAATTGTTAAATAAATATTAACGTATATGTATAAATCTTTATAAATATAATATATAATATTTGTATATTATAATATATAAACAAATTATAATTAAAATATATGTTATAATTATAATATTAGATTTATATTTAAATACGCAAATATTTAATTAATTAATTTTGGTTCGTTCATTCACATAATTATTATATAAACTGCACAATATGTGTGACAGAGGAATTATAAACAGTTTACGCTTATTCTTTTTCATTTCAGCACAGATGGATAATTACAACTTTGTACAAAATTATACGAACGTAATTTAACAATCTATATATATATATATTCATATATATTCAGATTGAATTTTGAATATCATTTTTACAGTGAGATTCAGAGAAGAAAGTGAATACTACGAAGCTAATTTTAGTTCTCCGTGGAAATAAATCTTTTGAAACGACCAATAGATCTAGGCCCAGCTATATCAGCGATACGTTGTCGCTGGTTTCTGGGTCATTGGCGTAGCATGTACTTTTTCGCGTGTGAGAGTCGCGTTAGCTGGCTCGTGGTGGTCGATCGTTCGTCCCTCGACTTCGAGGTAATATTCGAAGCCAATTAGAATAGACGAGGCCTCGTCGATCCAGCCCAGGAGTTTCTGCGACTCCTCGTGCACCAGCCTCTCGAACCTGTTCTCCACGCAACTTATCGACGACTCACGTGCGCACCTCGTCGTGTTACTTGACTCGTGTATCGATCGAGATTCCTCGCGAATCGAACACGTTTCGAACATAATTTCATACGATTCTGTTTCTATTACTTCACTGGGGAATCGCACGAACGCGATTACCGATAATTAGAATTGATTCAAATCGAAAACAACGGGATTACTCCGTTCGAGTGAAATATTAGTCTTAGTTTCCACAGTTGTGAATTATTATATTAATCCTTTCGAGGCGGATTTGTTTTCCTTGGTAATAACAAATTATAATACGCTCCTGAAAGGAAAGCAGAGATAATAGCGTGATTTTTAAAATCGATGAGCAATCCTATTAGACATATATATGATATAGAGAGACTTTCGAAAGTATTTGAATACTTATGTGTATTACTCAAAGTTCTTTGAAATTTGATTAACACTATAGACATAGAACATGTACACGTACAAATGTATATACTGTATACATATGTATAACATAAAGTAACTCTTGAACACTTATAAAAGTATTTTGTGTATGAGTATATTGTACATATTACATAAATCACTTTGTAATTTAATTAGCACTATAGTGAGTCATGATCATTATATTGATAAGATTTGAAATTTATTTGAAAATTCGATCATACGCTTGAACATACACTTTACAGAAATCTATTTAAACAGTCAAATTATTCATTAAGCTTCAATATTCATATATTTACATTCTATTCCAACCACAGATTTATTTCATTTATTAATATTATAACAAGTACTTCAAATGTTTTATATTTACATTTACATAATTTTCAAATTTTTGCTAAATATATCTGCGATCTTTTCATTATATAGCTAAATTTCAAAAAGTTTTGCACAACGTATATAATATATTCGTAAAAGCACCTTGGCGAAAGGTTTTCGACTCAAGTATTCAAGATATTCACAAATTAAATCGAAATCGCTGATTTTGCAGTTGCGTAACAAGTACAATATTATTTTATATCTCAAATAATTTTGAGTAATGTTTTCGAATAAAATAAAATATTGAATTCGGATACTTGAATTTGATCTAATACTTTTCATCAGCTTTTCACTATTAGTAGTAAGTGTTCAATAAGTCTTAAAAATATAAAACCATCTAAAAATTTTCAGTTCTTACATATTTCATTCTTGATCAAAAACAAAATATATTATGTTAGAAATCATATGAAGAAATAATATTTTTTCCAAAAACAAAAAAGAAAAAGAAAATAGACAATATTTACTGAAAAATAATGCTAAAAAGTAATTTCACTCATGCCTCGAAACTATAAAGTCAGTATACTTATATACAAAATATCTTATTGTACAAAAATTAATACTTGGAGCGGATTGAAATGAAATTGTAATAATAACCTAACAATGCCCGAGTGCTCTTTCAGTTTCAATAAATTTAATCATTTGATACCACATATTTCTATGCAGATCGCATCTCACGTAAATTATCTCATCGATAACAATAAAAGAATATATTATAATACAGTAATTTCTATAATGATTACCTTGGACAGTTGTCGTCCTGTCCGTCTCGAAAGGATTAAACCTTGTGGAAGCACCGAATAAATTTTTGGCAGGTAATTTCGAATCCAAATAGCCTCGATTAAATCGCGTACATGGTCGCCGATCGATACATCGGGATCTCCTGATGCTTTCGAAAGAGAAGATTCGAGCACGCCGCGCAGCACGGGAATCGCGTAAAACAGGAAACAGCTCGAGGAGAGAATCAGAGACCGGGGCTGTCCTCCATTTTGATCGCAATGGGGTCAAGGTCGGGGCATTTTAACGCCGCGAGATCGATCGATCGTGGCGACTGCATCGCTCTCTCGCTCGGACGTACGGACAATCAAATTTTCCTCTCTTTCGCAAAAGCAACCATAACCACGGGACTGTAATTTAACGAAAGCGTTTAATGGAAAAAGAACGCGCTCCGCAACATTAAAAAAAAAAAAAAAATGAATTACGAAGATGAAATTCTATGAAGGGAAAACAAAGAAAACAAAAAAAGAATGTGGAAAGTTAACGCGTCTCGAAGTTAATAATGGAAAAAATTAGTTTTTATAAAATAGCACGTAGCAACATCGCGGTAAAGGTTTAACCCTCTATAACATTATGCAACTTCGAAGTTACGCGAATTCTCTTCGCTTCGTTAATTAAAGCAGCGGCGATAGAAAAAAATGTGTTGGAAATTCAACTAGTTGCATTTTGTGGAGAGTATTTTTTTTTCCTTTTATTACATAGGATGTAAAGATACATTTCTTGTATATAGAACGACTTAAAAATTTTTATCTCGAGCAATTAGATCTTAGCAAGTTGAATTCCCCATTTATGCGCTCGTATTAATCATTGAGTCTCAGAAACATTAATTTCTAGATTCTCCATTAAGGTAGGAAACCTTCTTTTCTCGCGTTCAACGAAATTCTAGCTATAGAGGGTTAAATATCGAGACGATTACACGCGCGAAAAATCGATGAGACGGTTTCGAAAGCAGACAGTGAAGTTTTCGCTGTGTAATCAACCCCTGAATCTCAGATCCTCCCCGAAACACTTTTCCTGTCGTTGATTCACGCGATTTCGAGCAATGGAGGGCTCCTCGTCGCGTTTTTCTCCCACCTCGTTTCCCCCTCCCTCCTTCCGTTCTGTACGTTCTCTTTACGCCCTATTCACATCTCTTCCTTTCTCTGTCTTATTCCTATCTATCTCTTCTTTTCAATTTTATCATCTCTCTCTCTCTCTTTCTCTCTTTCTCTTTCTCTTTTTCTTTCGTTCCGTCAGGCTTTCTCGATATATTCTCTGGCTTTCCCTCCATTTATTTCTCTTTCTCTTGTCTCTTTCGGTATTATCACCTCGACAACCGCGACTCTCGAGCGGCTTCTCAATAAAATGCCTCCGTACGTGTCACTTGTCAGGCTTTGTACTTTCTTGTTTTCTCTTTGCACTCGAGAAATATACATACGTGAGAATGGTGATTGGTCGTCGTGTGATTTTCTTTCTCTTTTTTTACCCAATCTGTTTGATCGTGTCCTCTGTTTGTATGCGTTTATACGTGTATGTATGCGTGTGTACCGTGTGTATGTGGGCGCAAGGGTGGGTGTCTTTTTGTTCGTGTTTCACTGGTCGCTGTTCTCTTTCCAATCTAAAGCTTACGTTCAAAGAAGCAGCAGCAAAAATACGATGTACAGACACGTGTATCTAAGTGTATATGTGTGTGTGTGTGTGTGTGTGTGTGTGTGTGTGTACATGGAAAGATTATAAATAATATTACGGTTCATACAGGTACAGCGAACGTGCATGGAATCGTTACTTGTTCTGTTTTCTGTTTTCTGTGTTCTCTGCATTGTGCCGTAGTGAGTTTCCTCTCGCCTGATCGTCACCATCGGTGTGTGTTTGAACGTGTACGAAAGTAGTCGGACGCGTCTGTTGTTTGTCACGGTGTTCTGCTACTTCGGCGGTGAAATCAAAGAAACGAAAGTTGATGCAAACGGATGCAGTCGGGCCCTCGCGAGCGGGATTTCACGCTTCGGAGTTCTGATTTCGCGACAGCGCGGTTTCCGCTGGATATTTCCGCCGTTTCACGCAGAAATCCAGCGTCGTCGTTTAAATAAAAATAAATTATCCAAACAGAACAAACAGTTCGTTTCGGTTTTTGATAAGAAAATAACGCGTTCCCATCATTTTGACTTCTTGTAAAAAAAAAAAAAAAAAAAAAAGAATAAAAGAGTAGCTCTCAGATATCAATAAAAAGGAACAAGTCTGTCAGTGATTCTTTGTCTCGTCTGCAAGATCGGTAACAACGATGAATCTTCAAAAAAATCGATTCTCTTAAAAAATCCTTGTTTCGTAAAAAAAGAAAAAAAGAACACTTCAAAAACAAACTCTCGTCGTTACAAAATGGATCATAAAAAGTCGCGGTTCGTTGATTTTCAAATTCTGAAGCATCGAAACATAATTATAAAAGGAAAATCCGGAAATTCAGCGTCGATTTTACACGTGCGATGAACTGATCCTGACGAAGAGGAGCAGGCGTCGCGACGCGCCAGAGCCAAGACGTTCTGCGACTGAGGCCTGCAATCGCAGGACGTCCGTAGCCTCTGGCACGACCGAACAGCGAGATCCTAGCCGTCGAGGAAGTCGATCGATCAGGAGGATCGATCGTCAGAAACGAGACGAGACTCTGCTCGAACGAGCCACGCAGCGTACGTCTGCGTGATCGCACGGCGCTCGCCATTTTCCTTCGAAAAACAAACGAAAAGAAAAAAAAAAAAGAAACACAACGAGAGCTTCCCGAAAAATTCGTGAAATCGACGATGAAGAAGAAACAAACAAAATCACGGAAATATCTACGACGACAAACCGCGCTGATCGTTTTCTTTACTTCTTTGAGTTTTAACTGTTCTCGCACGATGAGGAACAAGATAGGAAAGAAAGCCGATTTCACGCGAACGTTTTAATTTGTATTTTTGAAAATGTAGTCGTTTCAGCGAAAAGTGAAATTTTTTGATGGTAAAGATCGATTCGTGCAGATCTCGCGAATAAAGGATCTATCGGGTTAGGAGAGTTATCTTTTCATTCGTCGAAACTCGTCTCGGAGATTCGTCTGAATTTTTTTTTTGTTTTACCTCGTAAATTAAAGATTATTATTCCTAGAAAAAAAAATAAGCTAACTTAATTTTCTTTTCTGATAAACCTTTCTTTTCTGATCATTTCCTTTGTAGTTATTTTTCTTTCCATGGATTAACGTAGCATTCGATCAATGACAACGTGATTAACGTTTGCGAGAGCTGCAGGAGTCGAAAGCGATGCGAAATCACGGCGACTGCATGGGTGATCGCGGAAACAAAACGAAAGGGAAAAAGAATACGTAAAGAGCGAGAATAAATCTTGTGAACAGAAGAGGAAGAAGCCTGCGATGAGCGGTTCGTGGTAGAATGAAATTACAACAACTGATAAAAATCGCGAGGAGTCGATAGATCGATCCATCGGGCGGTCCGAAATCGAAAATCAATGTTCGAGGTGGATCGAGGCTGAACGAAAATAAGAAAAGGCGAAGGATGTTGTCGCGCCGCTTCCGGTTCGCGCGGGATTCCGCTGGAAACTTCGCTGGCGAACAGGAAATATCAGAAAGAGGGTCGTTTTTCATTGATCAGATTCCTTCTCCTCGTTCGTAGACGAATTAACGATGAAATCGTTATCGTCGAACGTTCGATCTTTCGTTTGAATTTTCTTCTGCCAGAAATATTTTCTTTGGAACAGAGTTTCTTTTTCTTTGTTTTCTTTTTCCATTCCTTTTTTTTTTTTTTTGTAATATCCTCCGGAATTTTTTAAATCGATTCTCCAATTAATGTCTCTGCCGATAATACTTTCTTTCCAATCACTGTTGATAGAAATTCTTGAAAATTCGGAGAATAATCATTTCACCGATGAAACGGTCTCTATTCCGTATTCAATGAAAAATAGAAGTCACAAGATTTTCTGAATATCTCTCGTCTCGACCAGGAATTCCCATCAGTCCCGCACGCAGTTGCGTAATAGACGAAGTATGCGAGACACGCGGTGTTATATGTTAATATGTATCACGTGTGATCACACAGAATGTCTGTATGTAAGTTATATGTAACGTATATATATATATATATATATATATATATATATATTTGTGTGTATATATACGAATATATATATATATAAAGGCAAGGTTATAGGTCAACGTACGTCTCGATCCATTACAACAACGTCATATATGTATATATAATATAATATAATATAATAATATAATAATAATAATATAATTTGGTTTAGAGAACAGTGTAGTTATCATAGGTGGAATTAGTTACGAAACACCGAAACTGAGAGACTCACAAGCAGGAAGAGGAGGGTGTTTTCCTTCGTTTAGAGTTGACCGATCTCACGTTAACATTGCGCATCTGGTAGTCTGCAATGCAAAACACACTTTGGTAGGGTCAGGGACGGACGACGGCCTTTCGAGGTGACGAGAAACGAAAAGCAACTTTTTTTTTTTTCTCAGATTTCGACAACGTTCTTTCTTTTTGCTGACAAAAAACACGAGCAAATACATACAGACTTTCTTTTTTTTCGGTTAATTCTCGGTTAATTCTCGTTGTTTATTCACCAGGTGGTCGGCTCTGTCTCTCTCTCGCTCTTTCTCTATCTGTGTCTCTATCGGTCTCTACTACGCTGTTTCTTTACTATCTCGTTTCTCTCACTATCTCTGTCTTCACTGCGTCGAGTTTGTCTCTATCTCTCACGCTACGATCTCTGTCTCTTAGGGTTAAGGGGTGGTGCGAGCTGCTACCTCCCCTTCGATTTTTTTTTTTTTTACCTCCGTTTTCACTTTCGGACTGAAACCCTCTCTACTTTCGACGAGTTTGCACCCCCGTCGCAAGCCGTCGTCTGTGTTCTCCGTACTCGTTTCCACGCCGGCGGGGGGGTTAAAGTCGGTCACCGCATTCGCGCTCTCAAAACAGCCCTTCTTTCTAATTCGATTCCCTTTTTCTCCCTCTTTCTCTCTCTCTCTCTCTTTCTCTCAACGTTTCTGTTAAGAGATATCTCGATTTTCGCAAAGATCGCCTTCTCTCGGGTCACAGAGTCGTCAAGTTGTTTTCAGAACGGGGATTCGCAGGGTGTGCCTGAGGTGTGTCGACGCGGCACCGAGTTCAACCCCTCGAATTCCGACGGGAACACAGCGCTCACCCCGCTGTTCCTCGACGACAAGGGATCGTCGAGCGACAAATCGCGGGCGAAAAATCATCGATCGTCTCGGAAGTGATTACTTGTGACAACACGAGGACGCTTCGATTGCCATTCACGAAATTTTTCATTGCTAGGTTGTAAGTCACGGGGGCTGATACTAGAAACAAAACTTCCATTCGGAACAATGTTCTCTGCTTCTAATTGTGTAATCGTTTTCAAATGGATTAGCGATTGGACGAACAAATTATTCAGTAGAACTGTGTTTTACGAATTCTGAGCTCCCCGCGCGGAGAGTTACAGGCAATGAAAATTCAACAGGAAAATCGACTCTCGAAGGAAAGTCGTCGTACTGTCACGCGAGTCTATCCGGAATCGAGGGTGACGGAAACCGGAACAGGGGAGCCGCGAGAGGGGGCGCGTGGATCCGTTGATCGCCTGGAGTATGAAATAGGTAACTAGTTCGCCTCTTTTCTTATACGTCGCCGTACAGCGACGTATGGAAACTGCGCACACGGATCGTCGAGTAGTCGCGCGGCCCGTCGGTCGGTCGGCCGTGTAACGAGAGGGTGCCGATGTACGAGCAGAAGTCCACTCTAAATTCGAAACGAAAGGAACGGGGTGAATGTTCGCGCGACGCTAGAACTGTAAAGAAGATTTGGTGATAGAATCATTAGGTGATATGGGCGATACGGATTCCCCGTGAAACGACCGCCTCTCGTGATTCTCTTGTACTCTTTGCTCGTCTCGATTTCGATCATCCGTTTCGTCTTTGGCTCCTTTTCTTCTCTCTCTCTCTCTCTCTCTCTCTGTTTCGATCGTGCATTTTTTTTGTTCTATTTTTACTTGCTTTCGTTTCGATTGGATTTGAATTTGAAATAGGTATTTTATTTCTGTTTGTTTTTTTTTTTTTTTTTTTTTTGGAAAAAAGAGCACACTCCCCGAAAGGGACGATCCGCACGATTTCGCCCTCGTTAGCTTTCTTTCCTCGCTCTCTCAGCAGTCTATCTCATTGCGTTTGCGTTCTTTCGCCGCTCGCCACACCCGGACACGCTCGATCCAGGCGCTCGACTCGACGGTGAAAGTCCTTATAGATCCTTGGCGCACTACGAAAATCTCTTCCTTTGCAGTAAAGCGATGTAAGTCATACCAGAATAAATGAACGAGTTGACATTTAGTTTCATATGTAATTATGCATAACGATATATGAAGTTAAAATGTTTCATAGTGACGCCAAGGTTCTAGGTATCTGAAAAGAAGATTAGTTGTTGCGAGGGGACAAAGAGGCATATCGTTGTCGTTGACGCGTCGCTCAAGTTAAAATCGCGTGTCATATTCGAAACATTATGAAAAGAATATATTGTTTAACGGGACGAGCACGAAGGGTTTATGAAATATTACGTTAGCTCCACGACGAGGAAGATTTAAATTCATCGATTTTATTGTACATCTTCAATGCGTCGTTTCAAATTATCCAAATTCGTATACACGGGTATTTCCGTTGAAAAATTCGCCAGACATTGACTAATTTAAAAAAAGATTTAACTGTAGAATCGATCTGAAAAACGCGTCTACATATTATAAAAATTTCAGCAACTCTTTTTCACAAAAAAACAATATATTGAACATCCCTCGAATAAAATCAGAGTAGTCGATCTAAGATTACGTCTATATATTGTAAGACCTTTAGCGACTTTTTGTTTACCAAAAAATGATATATCGGACATCTCATCGATTACAGTAAGCACAGTCGATCTGAGATCACGTCTGTAGATTATAAGAACTTCAACAACCTGTGTTCATCGAAGCTACATCGAACTCTTTCCTTCACGAAACGTTCAGTCTCTTCCGAATCTATTCTCCCACGCACGTTCCTTTTTACTTTCGACTCGAGTGTCTTCAACGCTCGTTTCCGTCCCGTACAATCTAAACTGCGATCCAGCTTCCGAAAGTAATCGCCGACGATCATCGCAAGATAGTCGGACGATTCTCGAAGAACTCGACCCGATGGGGGGACGATCCACCTCCAAATTCGATCCACCACAGAGAGAGAGTCGATTACCTTTGACGGAACCACCTGTTCGTGTCGTTTTTCTCTCGTTACCTACGAGCTAGCAGGCCGAATTCGGTATCCGGCCATAGACCGCCCTATAAAAAGCGGCAAAGTGGACGAGCGGCGAAGGCCATCGACAGAGGGAGGGCGAGCGGAGGGATGCACGGAAGGGGTTAGGGATCGTGAACGGGGTGGTTGCCGATCGACTAGGCGAAAGAGAGGGTAGTCATAGAGAGGGACAGGGGGGGGAGAGGGGGCGGGACAGGGCCCGGCGAATTTAAAAGTAATTTTGACGTCGGCAAGAGCGCCGCGAAAGGGTTTCCGACGGATCGTTACGGGCCTTTGATCGCGAATTAAAAGCTTGAAGTCGACAGTTTAGCGATGCCACCTCTCTACAGACCTCTCTCTCTCTCTCTGTCTCTTTCTCTGTCTCTCTCTCTCTCTCTGCTCTCGGCCTCTCTACCTTTCACCCTCCCACCCCTTTCAATCTACACATCTGCCAGCTCTATCTCCATCCAGCGCAACTACGCTTTCCTCCACCCCCCTCCCCCCTTTGGCTCTGTTCATCCACGGTCACTTTTATTTTTCTTTTTTTCCCCTTTCTCTGATACTCTTTCTCCTTCGTCGTCTCTCTTTCCGCTGTTTCCCGCTGCACCCAGCCCTGCCTCGTCCGGCTGTCTGTCTTTTCCTCTCGCGGACTACACTCTGACGGCTCTACTCTCCGACTCTCTTTTCCTCCCTGTCTTTATCTCGCGGCACGCTTGCCGGACGGTTCGTTAACCTGTCTGCAGCGTTTATTGGCGCTGCCGATGTAAAAGGAGAGCTTACCAATAACATATTACTATTTCAATCCTAGTCGAGAGGCCGCGGATAAATCCTTTGCCCGCGCCGTACCGAACCGGACCGATTTTCCTTTCCAACCCTCCCTCCGGCAACCCTCGGGGAACAAGCTGTCTCTCTTTACGCTCTAGCTATCGTCCCGTTCTCATCCACGCTCAACCCCCTCCCCCCTCCCTATCTCTCCCACCAACGCGTGTTTCTCTTTGTGTGCACGCGCGCCCGTCTATCTGCTGCCGTTTCGACTCGGAAATATGCCGCTTTCGTCCCCCAACCCCCAGCAGACCAACTCGACGACAGGTTGACGCAGCTGCGTTTTTTTTTCTTTACTTTCCTTTCTTCCCTTCCCCCGGATATCTTTGGATCTCGGCGGCAGTTTCGGGACTTTAACGATTGTCGATTGATCTTCGTGTGCCGCGTGCGTTACAACCCTTCCGTTGCGTTTGTTATCCACCTTCGATTGGCTTGGCTGCAGCACGATGCGCCGACGAGTTTCGGGGATAGCCGATGGCGATAGCTGATCGGGAAAGGGTCGAAGCGTCGTTGAAGATAGGGCGCGGTGGTTAAGGGTCGAAGAAACTAGGTCAAATTTGACGGAGTCAGATGGAGGAAGTAATCGAAGTTGAAATTCCTGATATATACCCGGAGAGAAGGTACGAAGGTTCCTTTCGAGAATTCTTTTCGTATAAAAATTCGTACGTTAGCGGTGATTAATTGGCTAGAAGCTGGGACCTTGTTTAGCCAATTACGTTTCTGCAAAGTCTCGAGTACCATCTTTTTCGAAGTCAACAAGACAGATTTAATCTTAACGATTGGTATTCCACTTTTTGGGAAACTGATCTCCTTCTATATGCCTGTGAACGGATAGTAATAAACATCAAACTAAAAGCTACCTTATTGAATTCCTTATTTTTCTCTATTTTTCACTATTCTTCGATTTAAAATTTTTCTACATTTTAAAATTCTATTCTACATTTTTAAATTCTACCTGAGCACACACATGATTGGTATTCAACTGACTCACTTTCACAAGTTTATATATAAATAAATAAATAAATAATATTACATTAAACGTTAAAAAATATTTGTAACGTCATTGCATTTTCTTATTTAAAGGAATTTAATTTTTCTATTTTCAATTTTAAATTCAAGTTTTTCTACACTCTTCAATTTTATTACCCGGGACTTTTATAAATAAATTAAAATTAACGTAAAGAGATATTTGTCGTTTCTTTACATCTCTTTATTTTCCAATTTGAATCTCGAATTCTTCTACGTTCTTTTAATTTTATTGTCTGAGTACATGACTTACTCCCACAAATTTATAAATAAACTTTAAAAAAAATATTTATACCGCGGTTACATTTCTCGATTTATAAACTGAATTAGCATAGCTTCTAAAAGTGGCTCAAGTGCGATTAAGATACATACGTACGCTCTTGATGGAACAGATACAGTCAGGTCGTAAATGAAACCATTAAGTGGACACGCTGATTGATCTAGGCGCGATCGTGACTGCAAACAGTACGTAATACCAGAAGTTCGCTTCATGAAGTCGGTTTCAAGAATTGACGGGAATACAGACGCGGTCGGTTAACGAAGCGGAGCCCGAGCCAGTTAACACAGCACTCCTGTGCTTTCCTTTCATAAACGAGTCAGGTCTCGGAACTTGTAAACTTCAGCTCCTAACCAATTTCCCGATCTCGCTACATCGCTTCTACTCACCCGCCGTACCGAAAAGAGTTCTCTGACTCCGGACTTTTCGATCTCGTAACCATTCGACAACACCAGACCATTCCACTCATCGATACGCCGAACCCTCGAGTGTATCAGTTCGAACCACGGACAACGATCGAAGCTTCCTAAAAATCGCTCGCTATCGTTCGACTTAAACCAGAAAGACAAAAAGAGGAAGAGAGAGAGAGAACGAGGGAAAAAATAAAAGAGCAAATCTGAACGAAGAGCGACAGAGACGAGCCATCACCCTAGCCGAGTCGAAAAGAAGAGGGCCGGTGAAAAACGTACATATGGCTCCTAGGATGCGACGGGGCGGAGGATAGGAGGAGCGGGGGAGCGGGTTGGCGAGGGAGAAACGTTTAGATAGGATACGTTCGATTTTGTCCAAATATGACGGTTCGATGTACACTGGCCAGAGGCGGGTGGTGTGGGTGGATGGGCGGTAGGGGTGGGTAGGTGGTAGAAAGGGTTGGGCAGGCACACGGATTCGAAGGCCGGGCTTTTCGGTCGAGAGTTTCGGCTGGAATATTGGAAAACGCCGAGTTCGAGTACAAGGGAGACTCGGAGGCTTCCCCCGATATGCATATAAACACAATACCTACCCTGCTGGTCGCTGGTTTTCGAGGTTGGTACGCGAACGAGCGCGATACACGTACACAGACGGACACACGGAGAATCGAACGAAACGCTCTTAATATGCCGATGTGCACACATATTCGAACTAGTCAGGATATCTAGCGACGTGTATATTTTATATCCGGCCAACAACGCTGGTTTCCGAAGTGGGCGACAGCCAGAGAGTGGGTGGCAGCGTCTAGCGATCGGGATATCTCCATCGACATGAACTAATCCAAAAAAAAAAAAAAAAAAAAAAAAAAAAGGAAAAAGGAAATAAAAAAGAGAAACCGTGGACACCCACTGCCTCGACTTTTATTAAGGCGATACTAAGCCATTACCGGATTGTGGCAATTTCTCCTGTACCGGTTAGAATTCATTTTTTTGCTGCTATCCGCCTGCTTGCTCTTCTTCTTCTCTCTCTCTTTTTTTTATTTCTTTTTTTTTTATTTTTTTTCGGCCTTGTTTTGTTTGTTTCGGATTTTTAGATATTCACCGACTCGGCAGCCGCTGGCCATCGAGCAGACTTGTGACTTTTCAAATAATGTCCGATCGATCCGGATTTCGGGGACGAGTTTTGTGGTCTGTTGGTCTATGACATGACCGGGGGAAGTTGGAGCATCCGGTTTGTCGCGGTTTTTGTATGCAGATGATGTTTGATCGACCTGGTTTGGAAGTTAATAACATTTCGAAATAGGGAAAAATTTGGTTCTATATAAGCACAGTATGATAACTGAAACCGCGAGGGTCTTGTCTCTCGTCCCTCGCGTCCCATCTCCCTGACACCATCGATTATCCCTAAACAATAAGAGACTAAATATTCCGGCAATAATAGTTTCCTCCGTTGCCGCGCAATTTTCCATGCTGAATATCCGAAGAATGCCTAATATCTGGTCGGCACGTGTCCCCCAGGAAATCCGTCCTCGTTTCGATTGCACCCCTGGCCGCGCCGCGGTAGCGTGCCGTACGCGGAGGAACGGCGGATAATGCCCGAATCGAACCGCCCCCGGCTAAACCGCGAAACTGATTGCTCCACTTTATTCGATGTGTATTTATAATTTATAATTTTCTCGCGGCACCGAAGAATTTGCTGGAAAATCTCCCCAACGATTTTCCATGCCCTCCTCACCCCTTATACACTGTCGTATATATCTATATAGGTATATACATTTATATACGACGGAGCTTCTAGCGTATTTCTTCTCGCATTTTTCAACCCCCCCTGTCCAGTTAGCCACGGTTATATTATAAATGCAAGGGAGGCAGACGGGGCGAACTGCCATCGGCAGGATTGATGGGTATCTAATTATGCGAATAAAAATACACCCTTCGTGGTAAAACGGGACGATAAGCGCACGCGTGTGCACGTCTATGCCACTGTGTACGTGTGCTTGCTTATAATGTGTAAAAGCGTGTGCGAGCGCATACGTGCAACGTTAGGTGACGTATGCACAGAAAGAAATTTGGAATTTCTTTTCGGCCCGCTGGTGTGCCTGGATCTTTATACCTACGAACGTAAACAACAGAGAGCTGACGGGAGACGGAGCAGCAGCGCGAAGATCGTAATTAACACGAAAGTACAGCTGCTTCGATCGAGCAGAGATTGTTGGCTGTTAATCGGGCTGAATTATTTTTTCTGCACGAGGAGTGCGGGTTAATTAACCCTTTGAGGGGGTGACGTTCTCGCGCCGCGAGGAAGAGTGCCGAGGAGCTGGGACGAGGATTATTTGTCGGATTGATTTTTAAAGTTGAGGCATACAAGCCGTGAGATTATTCAAGAAGATGCACCGAGACGGGAATGAGAATTCGTGAATTCTGGGACGATAGAGGTCGTCGAACGTTCGAAAGTGTACCATATAGAAGAATTGAATTCGAATTGTTATCTTTGGCAATTGAATTAATTAATTAATTCATTTAATATAATTAACTGATAATGAAAGTTCTTCGATACATTTTCCGTATAAATTATTCACGCATTAATCACGCATATTTAATCTTCGAAATATACGCCCTGTAGAAGTAATGTGAAAGATTCGTTTGTTATAATTAATTAATATAAAAATCTTTGATTATACAATGGCAGACAAAAGAAAATTATAATAATAATAATTTTATATAGTATATATTTTTATAATATATATAATATATATTATGATATTACAAATATTAATTATATATTTATTATATACTTTTATGTCATAGAGAATACCATGAGAAATTGTTGTTAGAGGAAATGAAATAGGGCTTATATAAAGCGTTATTTTTAAGTATCGTCAGGATATGAAGGATTAAATAGCAATTTTAAATTACTTTATTTTCCTATAAGTCCTAAGGTGCCCAAACAATCCTTAATAAATCTACCGCTTATAAAAAAAATTAATTAATTTTCCATCTAAGTAGCACTATTAATCTTTGAATGATATCTTTCAGTTATAGATGACTATAGTATTATAATCTATGTTGGATTGTTAATCCTAACTGTATAATTGAAAAGTTACATATTCATGCATCAAAAGTTTGAAAATTTAATTTCGTCTACTTATCGCATCGCTATTGTATTTTATTAACATTTCATCATACAAAATACCAAATAACTTATTTATAACAGTTAATAATTATCAGATTTTCATTTCAAGTAAATAGCTTCAGATAATCAACAACCTCTTTCTCTTTCATGTAAATGAAACTTATTAACCCTGCCACGCTCCTTAAATTTCTATATCTGAATTTTATTATCATATTAAAAAATAGCATGGATTTATAATGTTTCAAGAAGATGTTCAATAAAATTTAACAGGGAAATTATGTATACCAATAAGACTTTTCTTGCAGCTTGTGTTCAAATTTGAGATATTTTATATTAAAAAGATACCGGATGAAATGACCGAAAGAAAGGTTAAAATTCGCTATCTGATTTTATTTTGTCTTTTAATATTCTTTTTATTTTGTCTTTTAATTTCTCTAAATCATAGAGAGATTAGAAATAGAATTAAACTATAACAGAACTTCATTTATTTGAACTAAATTTTAGTGCTCGATTAAATAAACTCTTCTTAGCTGAATCCATTTGTCGTGAACGTGAACTCTTATTATACGAACTAATAAAACCGCTAATAACGCGTAGGCTCTTATTGTATATAACCTATTTATTCCACATCCATATCCCATATCGAGTCCCAAAAATTCCAAAATTGAGTAATCTAGCCCCAAATTTCAGTCCTAATGACCCAGTGATACCCAGTCAAGAGTTAAATCCCGCCGTTGATTCTCAGAACAGTTCCACGTCTCTTAATAACTCTGTGAATGACAAGCCAAAAAAAAAAAAAAAAGAAAAAAGAAAAAAAAACATAACAGCGCGGCTGTCGAATTCCTCCCTTCCCCCTCCCCCTGCGAGAGCATCGAGGAAGGATCCGGCGGATTTTTTTCGTCGTGGAAACGCGTTTCGTTCACGGTGACGCTTGTCGAGGAGGCGGGCCGGCAGTTTGCTGCGTAGCAGATTTCGGAATCGCCCGGTTTGATGAATGGCCGCGATCGCGAAGCTAGCGTGATTAATATGCATTGAAAACGAGCGGCACGACCGGCTGACGTCGAGGATCGACGACTTTGAGCGTCTAGATCGACCGTCGCGATCCACCGGGAAACCGGAACCGTTCCCCACCCGTTCGAATATCAGCCTCGTGGCATTTTTCCCCCTCGAGCATCTTTCGACTCGATCTATCTCGAACGTTCGGATGTGTTCTGTTCGCTAGAACGGTAACGAGCCTCTTCTCAAATATTTTTTTTTCTTCTCTTTCTCTGCCCCAGCCCTCCTCCTCTTCTCCTTCTTTTTCTGTTTTTTTTTTTTTTTTTTTTTTTCTTAAACGTTAAACGATGGAGTTTAACGTTTCAGTGCGTGAAAGAGAGAAGGAATTCGGGAAGCAAGCGACTCGAATGAAGAGGAATGAAGATATTTGGGAAGGTGACCGAGAGACGATTAATCAGCGTTAAAGCGGTACTTCCGTTGGCTGAGTCCCAAGAGGAAGATCTTATCGCGGGGGCGTGGATCGTGTACGTCACAGGTACGCCGATTATCCGGGTCATCGTAAGGAAAGTGAAACGTCGATAAATTCCGACTTCGACAGGACCTTGGACTAGTGTCCTGTTTAACCTTCGTATAGAGGAACGTGGAAAAGAATTTTCAGGGAATATTTGAATATACCTGGATCTCTTTTTATCTGGTATTTTCCTTTTTTCTTTTTATTTTCTTTAATGTTTCACAGTTATGTGCTCTTTTCGACATGTTCTATTCACAATTACACGTTTGGTAAAACGATACAATTAAAACCTCAATTAGAGTCAAATATAGCCGAAAATATATGTGGTTTATTAAAGTAAAGAATTATTATTAAAAGAAAAAGTGAAATAGACGTCATCATCAGAGTGTAGATCTTTATGAAGAATATTATTAAAAAATAAATTGATGATATTTTTAAGAATATTATTAAAAAATAAATTGATTTACATAATAATGTTATACAATGGTACCTTGGATAGTCTATATATTTTTCCATATTACGTGCAATCTCAACAGTTTTGCACTTTGAAATTTCCTGCAAACGCGTAAAGATAATTGAATGATAGCAATGTTGTTTCAATAGCAAGAAAACGAATTCGTTGTATAATAGAAAACGGTGACGAATAAAATATCGATTTCGTTAAAAAATATTAATTTGTTTCTTTTCTGTTCGACATGATTTCCTTTTGTACGATACACATTGACTGTGTAAAGAGACACCCAGGTGTATTATTATTTACGTCTTCGTTTCATACTGTAAAGTGTGAACCTTATTAGATTCATTTTCAATTCAGTTGTATCTTTCCAAGTTTTCTTGCAAAGTTTTTTTTTTAAGTTTGAAAAAGATGTAAAAGAATTATTTCGTTTGAAATTTTATGCCAATTTTATTTTCTTAAAGTACTAAACTTTTTGGAAAGACCGAGATATAAAAATCTGAGGATCATGGCAAAATTAACCAAAACTATCAGAGTAGCAGTGGATCAATTTTTAAGTTATCATAAAAAATTTTTAGATTTACAATGGTGCAATTTCGGTGATTTGAATAATTTTTTTTATAAAATATACGACTAAAAGCTTGTTTAACTAATTGCATTACAAAATTTTTCCTATTCCGTGTTTTTTAATTTCTTTGATAGTTCTGTAGGTTTATAGTTATTGTAGGATAATTGTGGTAGGTTTACTGTTAATATATCTATGCCCTCAAAATTCAATTTTTCGATATTGAAGCCCTTGCAATTACCTAATTAATTTAAATTGACCTGTTTCACCTGTCTAGGTACAAGTATTATCTATATATTTACATGCCAGTCTATTTAATAATTGTTATTTACCAATAATTTTGCATTCAAAGAAATATATTCCGTCGATAAGTTATTAATTAAATTCTTAAATAATTTATTTCGTCGACGAAATTATGACTGAAATCAAATTTAGTTTTTAACTAGTTTTAGAATGTCTTAGAATATCCTAGAATGACTAATAAATATTTTAATTTCCTAATAACTAATAATTGTTTTGTTAATCTTTGATAAAATCAGAGTTATTATAATAATAACTTTCAATTTTGGAACTTTAAATTTTCTCTTGAAATATTTCTTCATAAGGAGATTGAAATATATTATGGCATATAATGAAATAACGTGACATACGTAAATAAATAGGCAAATTTTTGCTTATAAATAATTGTGTTACGGATAGATTCTCTTCTGTAATGTAGAATTTAAAACTGTACTTCTTATATTTTCGAGCTCTATAAATATAAAGCAATTTTCAAACTTTCATTTGGAATAATCATTATATTATTAAACTGAATTAATCAAATGTTATATGTTAGCATCGTTGAATCATAAATGACTTCAGCGATTTATATTAAATTACTAAAATTTGATTCTATTTTGTATTTTACATTCTCTATGACAGGCATTAATAATAAAATTCAGTTAAACGATTAAAAGATTCTAATAAAACTAATTGTAAGTAATTTAACTCAAATAGTTAAGATTTAAATTTGGTTTCTATTTACACGCAATCTATTTCTCTGGTTACAGTAAAAAATTTATTTTATTAAGTTAATTCCATTTCATTAATTTGTTAATTGTTGTATGTATTAATGTATGATTGATAATTTATTCTTAGCGAAAAAAACGCGGTAAGAATAAATTATATATTTTTGGAAAATATTCTTATTTTAGTTTCTGGATAGCATCCTGGTTAATTCGTTTTATTTTTCCTTTTTAAAAGGTAGCATCGCTAGAAATGAATTTAGAAGACCGTTAGTAGCGATCTTCGAAAACAATACTGATATTATATACAGCTTTGACCGCAGAGTAACTGAATTTAAACTCATAAAGGAGAATGACTGGAATTTCGTGCATATTCATTATACTATTGCAAAGGGAATACTAATGAAGCTTCCACACTACTTCAAACAAAAGATACACGAAATAAAAGACCGTAAATCGCTGGTCAATTTTACATTCAATGGTTCGCGAAAATATTTGAACATTTCTGGAAACTTTCTATGAATATATTATATTATATGTTATACAAAGCAGTTTGAAATTTCATTAACATTGTGTAATGAGAAATTATCATTATATTCATACGATATCATATCGATAAAGTTTAGATAACAGATACAACATATTTATTATAAAAACATATACCTACTTTTCAGAAGTTACGAACCTATTTGAACAATTAATTGTTAATAAGTTTCGATATTTAGAGAAATTATCCTCAGTAGTATAACTATATATTTAATCAGTTAACGTTAAATCCCTCGACATTAGCACATATATTCAGTTTAGTTTTCTATAAACTACGATTTCGAGGAAATAAAGGAAATTATTATAAGTTCCTAATTCTATATATACTTATATTCTTTATGTACGAATTTAATGGTTGTATTATTTTCTAAAGAATAAAATATAATCATTCTCTTCTGATGTTAGCAAAAATTCACCAATAAATTGTTCGAGAAGTTGAGATGACCATTCGTGGTGTAATTGACTTTTTCATTAAAAATTAATTTTTTCATTAAAAGTTAATCACTCAGATGTCAAAATACTAAGCGATATATATTCGTTTTACAATTAGAAACATAGTTTCAGCCTTTGAAAGATTGATGCCATTGATACACATATGTGTAATGAATTAAATTTCAAATTTTAAGCCTTCTGATCTACTTCTAACCTCATAAACCTTCACCGAATTCCCACCGTACCTAGTACTCTTCTCTTTTTCCACCTTACCTCGAATTCGTATCGAGTGCGTTCGAGGCCCAAGCACATAGATAATAGAAAGAGCGGGGAGGGTGCGGGACAAGGTTTCCTTATTCGCGTGCGCTTCCGGTTTTGGTTACCGACACGACGGCCCTTCTGATCGTTATTGAGTTACCGGTAACGTTATACAGCTACTTCCAGGCCAGGCATCGACTCGCAACACCGTACAAAAGAGGAGAATAATTGGCACAGCGGACACACGGGCACGACAAAGGAACGTATCTGGCTCTCTCTCTCTCTCTCTCTTTCTCTTTCGGGGTTAATTCGATAGCGGGTTGGACCGCGTTTTCGAATTCGGGCCCCCGTGTGAAATTTCTTAATCGAATTCGCGGCTGCAGACTGTGTCTGCGCTTTGTGCGATCCAAATGAACGTCGATCGTTGCGCGAAAAATGAGAGAAAAGAGCTGTTTTTGATGAAAGAATATGTAGCGTATGACAAGACGTTTGGACATGTTTAACGAAAAAAATTTCACTCTATTTATGCTTCGCGCGAACGTTGATCGTTGTGCAAGAGCGAGAGAAGAAAGGTGTGGTTGGTCTTAATGAGACAAACGTGAGGTATGATGAGAACATCTTAAACAGATTAACTGCATTTGTGTTTTTTCTATAATCTAAGTGGATGATACAAGAATGATACAAAGAGAGAGGTCATTGTTCTCAATGGACTGGAGGATTTTCAAATTAGGATATAGCGAGATCTTTGAATGTCTTGACTGTGTCTGCACTTTGTACGATCCAAATAAACGTCGATCGTCGTTGTACAAGAATGAAAGAAAAATATAAGACACAGAATATGACGAGAGATAAAGGCGAAGAAAATTGACTGCGTTTACGTTTTGCACGATCCAATGGTTACACAAGAAAGAGGAAAGACGAATCATAAGATACGACAAGACATTTAAACGTCTTAAATGAGGGATGAAGATGAAAAAAATTGGCTGTACTGGCGCTTTGCACCATTCAAGTGAACGTAGATCTTTGTGCAAGAATGAGAGATAAAAGAATTCGTTCTTCATAAGATGAAGATAGGTTTTTTTTAAACTTGGTTATGAAGGGATATTTGAACGCTTTGCTCGAGGGACAAAGATGGCGGTGAAGGAGAGAGACGAGGTTGAAGTGGTCGAAGTTTTCGGAGATCGAGGTCCGTTTTACGGATTTTACGGATTTTGAAAGCACTCGAAGAGGATTGCGGGAATGTCTGAAACCTCTTTTGAATCTCGAAATCGAGAAAAGATATCGGAGATTGAATTAATGTTATTCTAAATGTTTATAGAGTAGCAAGTACATCTATAAATAAAGGAAGTTTTTATAACAGAATCGACACAATTTGCTTAAACTAAAAATTTAGAAGCCACCCATCGGAAGTCTATTAAATTTCATTCTAGCAGTACCCGTAGTTTTGAAAATGACGAACAGACCTGTGAAGATTTTATAGAATTTAAAACAACAATATTTTTGAAAACAATATTGAGAATATTGTATTATATCTTCGCAACATCTATACATTCCTTTATAACTCTATCAAATTACAAATTTACCAGTGTTAAGAACATAATTAGTTAACAAAGAAACTCCCAATTGTGTGCATCCCCTCTCTAAGTTACAACTTTAAATTGCTCCATAATACTCACATAAATCTTAATAAATCGTGTTCCCGTACATCACACCAAAATTATTCAGCAACGTCAAAATTCCGCACAAAATCAAAGAGCGAAAGTCTACCGTTTAAATACCACTCTTTGACGAACTTCGCTCATCGACCTACCCTCGACAGAATCTTTCCACGTGTCCTCGACTCGATGAATCTGGCAGTCCGAGCAACTTCGACAACGCTATCCATTCAACAAAGTCACGATCGAGAATTCCTCGCAGAAGGAGATTCTTCGAAATCCTTCGAAGTCCGGAAAGAAGGGAGAAAGAAAGCATCGGCGAAAACCGGTAAATTCGACAGCGACGTTAAGAGAACGGCGGACCGGCAGGCAGCTGGCTCGGTCCGTTTTATCAGAAGTATCGGGACGAAACAATTTTGTCAGGGGCATTCGGACGGAACACGAACCGATCGAGGAAAATGGAGTCGACGCCGAGGGGCCATTATTGCAGCCAGAGACTCTGTAGGTACGCGCACACGTGCCGTCCATGCATGTAACGCTTTTCGTGCCGCGTTCCATGCCTCCCACCACCCCCTCTCCCCAATCCTCACCGCCCTCTTACCACCAACCCTTGTTCGGTGGCGAGGACTCGCCGGTGAAAATTAATAAAGGTACAATTAATAAAAATTACACATTTTTCATCCACCAGGCGGAAGGGTTGGTTCCGTTGGCCAACGAACGATCGTGCCCGCAGGAACTGGCTATCTCTACTCTTTCTCGTTTCTCCTCTCTTTCTCTTTCTTTCTCTTTTCTCCTCTCTTTCGACTACTCCCGCCCCCCTCCGTACATCCGTTTCGTTTCTCCTCGTTTTTGCCTGGTTCTCCTTTTTCGGGCTCGCGGATGAAATTTTCTTTCCGCTTTGATCGATCGCGGCTTCGTCGCTGGATATTCGCGATATTCGAAGGGTCTGGTTAGACAGGTATGAAAGGGATTTTCTCTGATTTTCACGTGATACGCGCGCGTATTAGTGGTGGTTAATTGGATAATGGTAATTGGAGTATTTTTTGGAGAGGTACGGATTGGTCGGTGCTTGTTATTTAATTATAAAGGTGGTTTTAGAGGACGATCGGCGGGGATGAGGCGGCGAGGTCACGTGTTATGATGCTTCTTTTGATATCCAGTGGATAATCAAAAGATACCCCGCTTATTTCTGTGAAAAATTTTCTGTGCAAAGTTTTTCAAATACATGTACAGTTTTCTTTGCTCGATATTCTTAGCTTTTTGAATTTCGTATCAACTGCTTTGCCTTTACGATTTTTAACTTTTACGCCTGCCTAAATGAACTAGTGTAGGAAAAGAATTAATTTCAGAGACTCAGATTTAATTAAATTATACATTCTTTTTTCTGCAACGAAAATTATTATCAAATATTTACGAAGAGCATGTTTTAATGTTTGGAAGCACGTGAATCTTTATATTAAACTATTTATCGAAGAAAACTTAAGAAAATTAATTGATCACTCAAATTATCAATCGTTTCGTATTTGTGTGTTTTATTTCTTTTACAAATAAATTATATCACATATATCTACAGCTTCATTATCTTATGATCGGTTGATCATAAAAATATCTCGTTAAAGAATAACCTGATTAAGCTTGAATAATACATGAATCTTATTCACAGTTTCTTGAAATTAAACACTATTGAGTCATCAGTCTTTACCAGTTACAGTACTCTCATTACAATCTATATACTTTGTAATCGAGATACGATATTCGCAATACAGTATTGGAAAATATTGCTCCGAAGACTAATATGTTGTAAAGAAATTTTAGAAAATCAGCAACCAATACTATTTTCAACAGCAACGTACGAATACACAAATGTAATCAGTTTAAAATGTAATAAGTAAAATCCCCGAAAAAATATTTTCTATTATTAAATAGAATTCTATTATAAATATTTCCTATTATTCATAATTGATGAAAAAACGTAGATAAACTTTAGCAGTGTAAATAAAAGATCTGAAAAGGTTCGAACGGACATCTCGTGCATTACGCTCTAATATTCTACCACTGCGAGGCTCGCTCGGATGCTGATACAATCCTCGCGAGAACATAACAATTCCTCGGTATGGTGAAACATTCCCCCGATCTCATCAGCCAAGCTTTCACGGGTTTCAACGTCCACGTGGAAAGGGTGCAGAACACCCTCGTCCGGCAATGGAGTTAATTTTCGTTCTTTCGTGGATTATTTACGCGGAGGGGAGAGGGAGAGAGAGAGAGAGAGAGAGAGCAGGCATTTTTCGAGCTGTCGTGGAATCGTTTGTTCGAGAAACTCGGCCGGAAATGCCGGGCATAAAATTCTGACAACGTAATTACTCGCCGTGTAATTTACTCGGTCTCCTTGGCCGCGCACGTGCGCGCACGCCCGCGTAAATTTCACTCGCCCTTCTCCCCCTCCTTCCCGTTGTCCCGATTCCTTCAGAGAATTTTTATCCCCGCGATATCGGCCCCTGCCCCTTTATTAATTTCCTAAATTTCCGGACGAAGAAAACGACATCGCCACGAGTCCACTGTTTACTAGTTTAAGGCGAACGGTTAAGACTAGAAAATCGATCGGTGGTACGCGAGTGTACGATCTTGATTTCAAAGGCTGTGCCAGAGAGGCACAAGAGTTGAAGTTTCGCGCGAATTGCTTTGCTCGATTTTTGAGGGCAGAGATTTTTATGTTAGAAGAAACTCGATGTCGCACGGGAAATTTCCCTTCAACTACTGGAACTACCGAAATGAAACTACCAATTTCTTTTTAGAGTAATTTCGCAGATTTACAACGGATAGAGATTCGATCGACTTGTAAAATGTAAGTTTCCTTTGTGTTCTCTATTGTATTACAAACTTTTCTTTACTCATTTTTTGTACATATATTCCAATTTCCCCGTTTTGCAATTTTTTATATTACAGTCGTCAGTAGTTCTAGTGTTGATGAAATTACATAAAAATTGGGATTATTACAGTTCTTGAACACGTCGAGGCTAAAAGAAAGATTAACAAAATATTGCAAATATACCGAAGAAATCGCTAGCTAAACAAACTTAACGAATGCAACATAATATATATCTCTATATTTTATGCAGTTATTTTAATTTTTCGAGTCTTTCAATTATTTAATTTTTCAAATCTCATCATCAGGACTTTGAAAAGATGGAACATTTTTTTAATCTATTGTACCCATTATGACCCATTTTAACTCATTATGTCCAAAACAGGAGATAATTAGAGATGGAAACGAAAACGAAAATACTGTGTTTGATTGGAGAAAAGGAGGGTAGAGCAGAATATATAATGTTAAGCATTATAATATAGAATAAGTAATTATAGTCAGGTATTATATAATGTAAAAATAAGAAATTATGGTAGTTACATAATTTAAATAGATGTTTTATAACATTTAACGATCTTTTTAGGTATGATATATGAAATCTCAGAACGAAAATGTGAAAGAGATCAAGAATAGTAATTATAGTTATAACTATATAGATTGTAAATCTTCGTGCAAATTCATATTTCTGAAAGTATAACATTGAAGAAAGATAGAACATTAATAGAAAATTATTTCACGTAATGTCATATATTTTGGATATTTTATGTGTCTTTTCACAGTGCATTTATACGTTTTTTTTATATTATATTTTCTCACAAACGCGTAACATGGGATGATTTCGTAATTATTCCACAATTCATTCATGTTGCACGAATCATACCGAATTTCCACGTATACCTCGTAAGAACAAAACGCCTTCGTCAAATCAAACGTATCAATCTACAAGTGTCTGAAATTGCCGAACTAGAGTGCCAGATGAACTAAGAATAGCAACTAAAGTTATGATAATTAATATCGTTACATGTACCATTACCGTTACATCTACCATTCATGTTCGATTCAACGTGTTCTACGACGTATCCAGAGGCGGGGAACGTCTTCGTTAAACCTAACGCGATCAATCTCCGAACACCTTCCGAATTCCCGAGGAGCGATTGAGCACTAGTCGCACGAGCGTGCAGCATCGTACACCCAATCAACCCTCACAACCCCGTTGTTCCGCGGGATGAACCGACTCGCCAACAAAAAGCTACTCGCCAACAAAAGAGAAACTCGGAAGGCAGCGAACGGAACGTACGCAACACAGCTTCGTCCGAACTATTATTATTTTTCCCCGGGAAGGACGCGTCTGGTCCCTGTAACCCATTAACAAAGGCTGCCGTAGTCTGGCCAGGTGGATTGATGAGCGATGAGAGTCGACCGAAAAGACGGAAAAGGACAGAACTGAGAAAAAGAAGGAAAGGAAATACGAGAGTGAAAAAGGAAACAAAAAAGAAGAAAAGAAAGAGAGAGAGAGAGAGAGAGAAGAGAAAAGGGAAAAAAGCAAGGGAACAGGCGGGAAAGAAAAAAATCTGCGCTGGGACCGCGCGGCGCGTCGTAGACGAAAAAGCCGTGCAACGGCGGCCGTGTGCATAGTGGGCTGGCATCCCCTGCCTCCTCCGCCAAACCCCCTTCCTAACCTGCAGGCTTTTCTACCGCGGTGAAAAATTTAATTACAAAAAAGTTTTGGCATTCCGTCAGTTTGGTTTAGTCGCAATATATCGCTCGAACTCCAGAACTCTCTCTCGCCAAGCCCCGTCCCCCGCAGCGCACACCTTCCGCCCTTCCAACCACCCCCGTAGACCACTCCCTCACCCTCACCCGCTCTCCTGGCACGATCCTCTCTCTTTCAGCGCGCGAGCTCTCTATAGCGCCGGTATCTGTGGTTTATTCGAGCCTCTGCCTACCGCACCCCCGATCCATCTCACCCCTTCTCTCTCCGTCAACTCTCTCTCTCTCTCTCTCTCTCTTTCTCTCTCTCTAGTTGGCCAGCTTTTTTATAAAGCGTTCTATAATATTTTATTAATAATACCGGCGGACTTTCGAAGACTGCGGTGGTTCGTTCGCTTGTAACGCGCCCGAGGGTAGCCATCGGGAGGGAGGGGAGCGAAGTAATTGTAAGCCGCGGAATCGATCGAGAAATCGATGAACTTGGCCGTTGCACACGCCGCGCCGGAGAAACGCGTTATTTCCACCCGGGAATTTTTCATTTCGAATTTTTCCGAGCGCGGACTCGAAGGCACATCTCGACGATAAATGATTTTGGGGCGAGGGTTCCGCGAGGGTGGTTGTTCGATTTCGAGATCTTTTTGGGCCTGCGTGAGGTAATTTGAAATCGGGAACCTCGAGAATTTCGAGAACACTCGAACACGTATCTAACAGACACAAATGAGACTTTTTTTGCAATTGAATTGAAAGAGATTGATCTCTGCAATTATAATTGAGAATATTCTCTTAAAGAATGTTCCTGATGCTACTTTGATTTTTTATTAGATTCGTTATTTATAAATTCTCAAGATAAATTCGAAATTCGAGTTAAATGTGTCTGTCGTTGGGTTGAATTGTGAAACATAAAAATCGATCACTATTTGAAACAAGATGTAACATAGCGTTTGTGAGTAGTTCAAATAAATCTTTAAATTTAATTAAAAGATATTAACTTTTACAGATTAAACTTTGAGAAAGATATTTTATGATAATAACAGATTACATTTTTGTTAAATTAGAGATTAAAAGTCTTAATTAAAATAATTTGAAAAAAAATATTATATACATAATATAATAAAAGGTTATGTTTTAACCAAATAGAAATTGCAAGATTGAAATTTTAAGATTGAAATTAAAGTAATGTCTCTTAATTATTAAAATTAAAAAAATAATGATTAAAATAATTTGGGACAATATTGTATGACGATTATAAAGATTATATATTAATTAAATAGAAATTATAAGACAAGAGTTTCATATGTTTTCCTTTCATTCGAATACAATATTAAATATCTTTATATCGTGGTATACATTAAATATCCAATGTTTGTAAAAATATTTCATTAACTCTTGCTATTTATCTGGCATCGATACAAATGAATAAACTCATCAATTAAAAAGATTTCAAAATTACACTTTACGCGAAGAGTATCGATCTTAAGATCTATCTTGCTCAAACGTTTCTTATTCCTCGTAATTCATTATAGACCAAGCATTGAAATAAAATCAATACATAAATTGACAACATAAATTCAATATTAATGAAAAAATTAAATAGAGTAGCTAACGTATTATTTTGTCAACAAACAAGAGATATATTGGAATAATAAATACTTCAATAGAATCCACACAAATCAGAAACAGAAAAGATTGAAAAATGCTTGTGCTATAAATAGGTACTCTAACGTTTTAAACTCATAATTGATCGAAAATGTATAAGTTATATCCTATAGTAATTAATTTTGTAGGATATAATTAATTAAAAGAGAAAGTATTTTAATAAATCCTTCAAATTACAGAATTGAATATTGTAACGTTATTTAACAAAATATTGGCTCTTAACGAGTTAGGAAATGCCATAAGTCTCTGTAATTACCTACAATCCCACTCATAGAACGTAGAACACTTATCAATTTTAAATGTTATTAAAAATGTTATTAATAATTTTTTTAATTATATCTATTTACGTCTGTTCTGGATTTACTAAGAAAGGAATGTATCTTTTATCCTTAATTTCCTCTAAAAATCAATTGTCCAACGAATAACCACCTCTAATTGATCTATATTTTTTAACACACTTCATCTTTAACACTTTCATTCATAGTCTCTCTTATATTTCCAACCAATTTACTGAACCCTAAACTATGTAACTTTCCAAATTCAGAAACCAAGAATAGTACCACCAGAGAGAAGACGTGAACTGAATTTCTGTTCTATTCTTAATCGATATGCTAATAACTAAAACACACATATTTACATTGTTTTAAGGGATACTTGAAGCCGTCATAAATAAAAGATTCGACTTTCAATCTACACAAGACCGGTATATATTTAAGCCTGACCAGCTAAACTCTAAACCAAATTCATTCACACTCCTCCGTAGGATATTTAACTTATTAACCAGATCATCTCTTAATTAAAACTTCTATAATTACGGAATTAAAAGTTAATAGAGACGAAACAATTCCCGTTAAGTTTTAATCCACGGGAACTTGGGCATGATACAGTTTATTTTCGAGTTTACTGCGCGATAAAAAAAAAAGTAACGAATCTAAAGAAAGAAAGAAACTAAAAGAAACACTAAAAGAAAAAAAGAAAAGACAGAGAAAGAGAGATCATTGTCTAATCCAAACGACGAGTTAACTCGTCTTTCCCGATTTGAATTACAACAATTCAAGGAGAATCATTATGAACGGACAACTCGACACCTAATTCCGTTCCAGGTCGGACCATTCTCAATCGATTCCATACTAACAACCGTGCCCTAAACTTCTCGGAATTCACATTTTCCAGAAGAACGAAGAGATCGAAAAGTCAAAGAAAACCGGACATTCGGAGGTAAACGTACGCGAGGCTAGTCTCGCTAGTTCGGAATATTCGGAGGCGGGAGGGATCGGAAAAATTTCCGGCCGGGCCCGGCGCAGCGCGGCGCGGCTCGCAACAGCTCGCGCTCGGGCTTATCTGGAAAATTATTTGCGGTGGGGCGTCGTTCGATGGCCCTCGAAGAAGAGCTAACGAACGGACGAAAGCCCGGGCCGAAAAGTCAAATAAGCAAAAAATGAAAGCCGGACCCGATCGATAACGCGACTATACATTGATAGCCGGGGGATATGAGCGGGAATATCGGGCCAGCGGCGGCGGTGGCAGGCTGAAGGGTGGTGGAGGAAGAAGAGGAGGAGGAGGAGGAGGAGAATGAAGGAGGAAAGAGGAAGAGGCGGCGAGTGGCCGGAGGTGGAGGACCGTTGGTGGGCTGGCCAGGAGGAGAGGGTGGCGTGGGGACCAAGTCCGGCGTTACTGAATTCTTTTTCGCGGGGGATGAAATAACCGGCCAATTAGCGATCTTATTGAAAATTTGTCAAGTTCCGCCAGAGGAGACTGCCAGCCCTCTTCTCTTCCGCCGTTCGTCGAAGTTGCGTCGAAGGAAGAAATTATTTCTGCCCAGCAGCCTCACCCAACCCTACTGCCCACCTTCCCCCGGAGCTCTCTTTCAACCCGGTAGAATTATATTCGTGTGATATTTTTCTTTTTTCCTTCTTTTTCTTCCTTTCTTCTTTTTCCTTTTTTTTTGATTTCCATTCGTTCGTTCGTCTATTCGCTGGGATGGTTGATCGGTCCGGTAGATTCGTGCTTCTCTCTCGCGAGCTCCCTCATCGGCGAACATCGTTTCTTCCTTCGATGATTTTCCCGGGAATTCCTCCGAGTTCAAACCGATCGAACCGATGGATGACGAACGGGATTTCCGCTCTTTGCGCGAGTCGATGCCGAAAAACGTTAACACCGTGTGCACCACTGAGTAACCTGATGGGTACTTGACCCTTTTACTTTCTCGAGGGTGGATAAACGGAGAACGGAGCGAAAAGTTAGCGAGAGCTAATTGAAGAATTGACAACGACGGCGACGAACGATTTGCACTGGATGACAAGGAATCGTTCGATAGGGGCGAGTTTAAACCCGATTTTCCATAGGTGCAATTTCCGAGTCCGCGGAATAATTGCGTTAGCCGTGGTCGCGACCGGAGTTAGAATGCAAACCGCAAGGTCGGTTGAATTGTGCTTATGGGCGACAGAATTCACTGCTAGGCGTAAATCAATTCGAGTTGTTCGCAAGACTCGACACAATTATCCATGTTCTGCCGTTGAATACGTAAAATCCGTTGAAAATTAAACCATTCGTTCAAGGAGCTTTTTTAAGCACGTATCCGCGCCACGTGGTCATCGACGCAGCCATTCTCGATTTTCTATTGGAACCATTTAATATCTTTTTTTTTTCTACAAAATACGCCTGTACATTGTGCTATAGTGTACAATACTATTATGAAATATTTTCTGATATCATGCGTCAATAACTTGTATTGCGATAGTAATATTATGTGATGACTAATAATAAATATAAATTATAAGTGATATTATATAATATCATATAATATAATAATTTATATTAAATGTAATTTTCAAATTATCATTATGAAAATGTTGTGAAGACACTGCTCGACGAATTACGAAAATATTATTTGTTTATGTTCATAATTTAACCCGTAGAAAGTAATTACGTCGCTATTTCTGATTTTTGTAATCTATGTACCGTGTCTCAAAGTGTTTCCCTTATTACGTGTTTCGTTCCGTTTATTATATCATGCACAAGTGCGAGTTATTAAAGTGAAAGATGTGTTATTTTGAATTGTGTGTAATTATCTTTATTAACAAAATAATGTTTAATTATGTCCAGAAATTGTTCTTCGCTTTTCCTCGAGCACACATCACTTTCATCGCAAATGCGCGAATATATGTATATATAAATATTTCATACAGCAATTCTTGTTGCAATAAGGATTTTCGTAATTTTGTAACATAATACTGTATATAAAGTATAAGTGACATTTTTATGTGTAACAATTAAAAATAGAATAGAAATTTTATTTTATTCATTGTAAAAAGTGCAATTTGTATACTTTCTACGTTTTTAAATATATAATAATAATTTCTCCCTGATGCGCAAACATTCGCAATCAATAACGAACACTCTGTACGAGTCATATAGTTCCGGTAACCCATACGGCCCAGAATAAATCATGTTCGTATCATAAAATTAACGTGCCACGGAACAAGGTAATCATTCACAAATATATATTTAAATCGACGATATCAAACTCGACTGTCACTCAGTTACAAATATCCGGAAGAGACTACTGGAACAGGCCTTATTTCGGAAATATCGATCGTCAAGTATAATCCGGATGATTTTGGAAACCAGAAGCGATCATGTCGACAGCAAGCGATCTATTGACTAAATCCAGAAAGGAAAACATTTCCCGATCGTCGTGTATTTCTCTACTCTTTGCCATTGTACTCTGCCCTCTTAAAAAAATAAAAGAGGGGGAAAAACTGGCGCTTTGAGCACAAGGGTGAAAGTGCATCGAAGAAGACACCTTTCCCCCTTTCTCTAATAAGCATATCGAATGGCGAAGAAGGGTGAAAGGGTCTAACGGGCGAGCTGTTGGATTCTAATTCCCCTCGAGGCGTTTTGATCGTTCAGCAACTGGGAGAAGACAATGAAATCGCGAGCAGAGGGAGCTAACGACGCTCGTCGCGCGTCGGTTAATTGTTTGTCGTGGGACTTCGTGAACATGAAAAAAACCATCCCCATTGATCGTTGAACCAGCTTGATTCCGTAAATATAATACATCGCGCGCAGTCAGATCGTCGAATCGGCTTTACGAATTCAGCACGACTATGGTAAAACTCGTTAAGGGATTCATGAGGGTACAAGTGAACTACTCTCGAGCATCGACGAAACTTCTCATTTCCAGAAATAAGAAGTCGATCTTCGATTAC
Organism: Tetragonula carbonaria; assembly: GCA_032399595.1. Classification (NCBI taxonomy): domain Eukaryota; kingdom Metazoa; phylum Arthropoda; class Insecta; order Hymenoptera; family Apidae; genus Tetragonula; species Tetragonula carbonaria. The sequence goes on along the minus strand of JAUCRC010000015.1, from coordinate 8,995,996 downwards.
AGACCGATAGAATTACAGATGGAATGCGAAATTTCGACAACTTTTGAGAAACACATCTTAACGATCCTCCAGCACGAGATCTTCTCTCTACTGGTGACCTATTATCCGATGTCCCTTAATGATACTCGAAAAAGAAGGACGATGGTGGTGGGTCGTGATCGTATGGTGTCCACGAGATGTCGTTCGAATGAACGGGGAACACGGCTAATCGGGTCTCTCGTTCGAGCAGCTCCTACTAGACAGCCAGCGAACGTTCTCAACTTCATTTGCCGCATCCCCCGAGCGAAATAACCGCGAGCTCGGTGTTCCCTAGGATGCAGATACCTGGAAAATTTGCATCGTTATCAGTCCGATCCCCTTTCCCCCTTTCCCTCTGTTTCTCGTTTTTTCTCTCCCTTTTTTTTTATCAATCCTTCCGGGTTCTCTCTCCGTTGTTCATCCCCTACCCCCGTACATCCTGTACTACCTTCCCTCCTTCTTTCTGCTTCGTTCTCAACTGGTGTCCCCCCTCCTCTCTCTCTCTCTCTCTCTCTCTTCATCCGTCTCCGTTTCCAGTCGACGTTCGGTACGCGTTCGGTTACAAGCATCGACGTATTGCCGGCCGTCGTGGAATGTATATTTTTTGACGAGTTTTCAGCCGGCGGGGGTGGCCCTCCGCCGACTGACAGACCGTGTCGGATGGAACGAGGACAAGGATGGAGTCCGAGAGTAGTGAATGCGGCGGGAAAGAAAAAGAGGGCTTCGAATAGCGGGCATCACGGCCTGTGCCGGCTGGAGGGACGTGGAAGGCGCGCGGGGGCGGACAGGGTAGCATGTGGCGGGGGCTGAGGAAGGGGGTGGTGGGGCTTGAAGAGCGTAGGATGAGAAGCCGCTGGGAGGAGGAGGAAGAGGCCAGGGAGGAAGCCGAAGAGTCGCGGGAAGGGTGGCACGAGGGAAACGAGAGAGAACGCGCGTCAACGATAGAGAAAGACCTGCAGCCTCGATCGAGAGGGATGCGAGCGGGAACACCAGGGGTGGCAGAGGGTGAGATGCGATGGCAACTGAGGGAGAAAGAGAGAAACAGAGAAACAGAGAGAAAGAGAGAAAGAAAGAAAGAAAGAAAGAGAGAGAAAGGGACAACGACGACGAGCATAGACGAAGCAGGGGAAGGACGAGGGAAGAGAAAGAGGCCAGAGATACACACAGAAGCACGAAGAGAAAGAGGAACGACAAGAGGGTGGAAAGGGAGAGATGAGAAAGGGAAAGAGAACGAGAACCGGAGGATAGGGCGTCTGTCTTTCTCCTGCGCGCACACACCACCCTCGTCATCCTCCTCCTCGTCCTCTTCCTCTACCTCTTTCTCCACAACCTCCTCCTACTCCTCCTCTTCCTCCTCCTGAGTGAGCTCGCCTCACCGTCAGCCTCGACCAGCCAACCTCACCCTCTCTCGTATCCACCCGCGAACTGAGGACAAAAATCAATATGAACGTGTAGCCATTTCTCTTTAATCTACCGCTTACTGGCTAGGAACCGAACCGAACTGCGTCGAACCAGAACCGGACTGGTCGCCTGGTGGCTTTCTTTTTCCCTCTTCCTTCTTCCACTCTCCCCCTCCCCTCTCTCTTTCTGGCCCTATCGCCCTTTCTTTCTCCGTTTCTCCACTTCCCTCTTTCTCGCCTCCTCGCGCGATCGGTCTCGTTCGTTTCTCCCTCTGCCTCGTTCCCGCGCCTTTCCCACCCCCAACTCTCCATCCGCTTCCGATCACTCGCCCACCACCCCCTCCGCCCCGCTCGTCACCGAGGGCCTTCGTTTTTTCCTCGAACGCGTCGCAGGCGTACCGCGACGTCTCTCTGTACCTGGTCGTCCTCGAAATTAGTAGCCACCGGTACACTCCGGCTACGAAATGCAAGGAATTCTCGATAGCAGCCCAATTCGTCAACCCCTCTGCCCCCCCTCCCCCCCTGTCCGCCTCGTCCTCTGGCCCAGTCCTAACCCAAACCATCATTTTCTTTTCGTTTCTGTCTTCCTCGTTATCGTTGTTCCTTTCCCCTATCTCGCCCTTTTTCCGTCTCTATTTTGCTCTCGTTTCCATCCCTCCACCATCCCTCCGTCGTTCAACTATTGCCCCTTCCCTTGGCGACTCAACGCACACGTGAGTTGGAATCGAAGAATGACGATAACGCGTCGATCCGGGGTAAGTGAACCCTGGAACACACGAATTCTTGCAGAGGACACCCGCTCTTCCGGTTCCTACTTTCTCGTTAGAAGTTTCGGATTTTAACTGTTTCGCTGGTATTCAGCTTTTCATCCGCTTTTTCGAGTCGACTCGTCGTGGAACGAACAGTTGACTAGACCTTTCTCTCTTTTTCTTTCTTTTTTTTTCCTCCCCCCTTTTCAAGCTCGTCTGAGTCGAGTTAGTTGATTGTTTCTAATAAAAAAAGAAAAAAAGGAAGAAGAAAGGGAAAAATATATATAAAGAGAGCAACAGCGGTTTGATCATTTCTAATGGGAGACAGTCTGCGATTATCGAGGCGAATATCGAAGGAACGCCGTGGAGATAGCGAGTTTGAGTGCCCTTAATGGAAACAATACCGTGAATGCCAAAATCGATTCCCTCGTTGCGGAAAGAATGCCGAGGAATTACTGAGTTCGATTATTTCTAATAAAAATAATAGCAAGAGCACTACTAGCCCGTTCCATTACTTGTAACAATCAAAAGGGAAGAGGGAAGAGAGCGTAATTTTCAAGAGTAAAAAATGTCCATGCTAAACTTGCATTACGATTGAAGCATTGAATTCTCCAGAGCTCGAATTTGACCAGGAAATGTCACTCACTAAATTTCGCGACCAATTAGTCGCATTTGAAAAGAAACTTTGGCCTGGACTCTCTCACACTCTATTTACAAGGGGAGCGTTATATTTTTAAATGTTATTGACTAACTTAACGAAAAATGCATTTATTTTCAGTAAAGTTGATTTCAATCCTGCTGCAGGTTATTTTTTTCCGAAAGACGTTTCAGTATTGTTAAGAAATTTTTTTAGAAGGTTGAATTTTTGTTAAAACGAGAGCACTGCGTTTTCGAAAAACAAATTTTTTCTCTTTGATTCAAAATGCATTCGGCTCTGAAAAATTTGAATTATGTATATGAAACGTTAAAAAAATTTATAATAGAAAGATTGTAATTTTCTAGCATGAGTTTAAATTTGGGAAAGCTCCCACTCGAACGTGATTTTAGCATGTCGAGGACATTCCCTGTTTCACGTAGGTAATGATTATTTTAAAAAGAAATTGCACAGTTCCGTTCCCGAATTTTTCAATAATGAAATAATGAAGCCGGAAAAGTATCAAATACTAGTAACAAATAATACGATGTTCCGAACTAAAACTACGTACGACTAAAGTTTCACTTGAGGAAGCAACATGTCAAACAGAAACGAGTTCGTAAAATTTGTTATCAAAGAGCTCTTCAGGCAAAATTGCGTTATCTAATCACATGTTCGAGCGTCAGATTTCTCGATTAAACCCGCCGATCTTTCGGTATGACTGCGTTATGACCGACCCATTGCGAAATATTCAACGTGCGCGCTCCGTCACGCAAATCCAATGATAAGTTTCACGGCGTAACAAGTAATTAGCGGGTAATCAGATTAACCGTGACGTTTCGGGGCCACGGGAGATTCGTGCGAACCACTCGTCGGTGGCCCAGATTTTTCTGCCACTTTACCACTCTACTGTTTCTTCCTTCAATGTCTTCACGGGCCTGTGTTTTGATATTTTCTGCGTTAATGCCGCAACACTGAATCGTCACTGTGAACAGTGTAGCGGTATGCTCGTGTCGTGGCCATTATTTACCGATTATTGTGGTAATTAGGAGACTCGCAGATTCGGTGGAATCGATCTCGCCAGACGATGATGCGAATTGACGAGCTCGAGTGACATCGAACACCGAATTGACGAGCTTGCTCGTGAAACGGCTCCGACTCGAATCGATATCGAATCACGGTGACACGGAAATCGACGTTATTTTTTTCATTCACCCGCTCAGAAGTTCCTTTTGTCGTTGCTTCGATTCGAAAATACGATGGAGCAGGAGCTTTACTCTTGAAAATCGGAAACGAACAATTGAAATTTGTATATGAAATATATGGAGGGCGTTTAGCTGAAAATATAGTGTATGGTGTATCGAGCTTCGTTCAGACTTTCTCGGTAAAGGTATATTAACGACGTTCGAGAAATTAATACTACAATAACGATAATTCGCGTAGGTACACGCCGGAGCAGTATTTCGTTTCGAGTTAGGCGCCTCGAATATCGAAACTGCCGGGCTAAGTGGAAGTAGAAACAGTCGATATAGGTCAGACCATAATCCGCGTAACACACGGTCGCGATTTCGATCGCCGGTATGGATCATTTCTGCTGATTTTATCGCGTTCGAGACGATTTGAACTCGAGAAAGATCGTGGAAATTTCGTACGAGAAATAGTATTTTAATTGATATTTCACGCTGTACGTTAATTCTTACTACTGAAGTATATCAACTTATTGCTTCTTTCTTTACCTAACGCGTCTTTTTCATATGTAAATTGCACGAAACATTCTTCTATCATTATTCTGCATAATTCGTACAAAAATAATTATCTATTCACTGAAGTAAATAAATAACAAATTTAAATAATAAAATAGCTTATAAATTGTTATTAAATAGCATTTAAAATACAAACGTTTATAAATTTCTTTTCGTAAAGTTAATTACGAGAGAAACTTACTGATTTCACGAATTTCTGTGGACAAAGTAGAAGAGGTACGTACCAATATTTAATCGAATAAATATTTGAACAATACAACTGAAAAAAAAAAGTAGCGGGGAGAAATTTTCTCAGTCGCCTGTTGATAATAAAATCAGCAAAACGAACCGGCTTGAACTGTCTCCGCGAGCGATTCCAAACGTAAACTAACAGAAAACCGCCTCTACCCCGTTACGGGTGCACGTAATCTTCATCCAGCAAGCAGGCTGCCAGCAGCAGGAAAATCGACGGGCGAGCTGCGATATAGACCGGGGCGAAAAAATTCGGCGATACATTCGACCGGCGGCCGGAAACATTTTTCCATTCCATTTCTACAGGAAGGACAGGAGGCGAGGAAGAGAGGAACCGAGCCAGAAATAAAACAGTATGGAGAAAGGAAGGTAGAAAGAAAGAGAGAAAGAAAGAAAGAAAGAAAGAAAGAAAAACAGCATTGTTATTCCCCTCCCCTCCGCGTGGACGTAGAAGCGAAAACGGGTGGGAAATAATATGTATACCCGGACACGAGAGCCGGCGCACCCCTAATACCTCTTAATGCTTATTCCAGTCGCGGACCGGAAGTTAGCCCAGTTCTGTTTTCGGCCACCCTCTCTGTTGATCCTCTAACCCCCACTCGAGTGCCTTTTCTCTCTTCCTCTTACTCCTTCGTGCACCATATACACACGATACTACGGACGTACTTTCCATCGCGCATACATGCACGTGTACATGTATAAATGCATGTATCTACAGTTACATATATACATATATATATATATATATATGTATATATATATATACATACATACATATACATATATATATTTTTTCCCCTCCCCCGTTGCATTCGTTTGTTTTGCGCGGAAGGAGCGGAAGATTTATCGGCGAAGAGCGATACCCCAGCTGCAATATTCATCGGTGGAAGCTTAGAGAGCCGCGGAGGCTGCGAGAGCGTACGGTGCCTCGGCTTTACGTGGACAGAGGAGGCGGTGGCGGTGGCAGTGGGTAGTTCGCCCTACGGTGTGTAGCGGCACGGTGTACGCTACTGTTGCCGGCTACATATAGATTATTGATCAGGCAATAACTCAAGGACTAGTCGGGGCGCATATTACCACCATACCAGAGAGCCAGAGAGCCAGAGCCAACCAACCAGCCTGGCTAGGCCAGGCTACGTTCCGGCTAACGTTGGTACGCGGTAGTTATGCTAATTAAAGGCAACCTTTCGGCCCGCGGCCGACATAACCTGGCCATAGCCGGAGATCATTATGCGCACATGTGCTTGTCGCGCCCTCCGCCCTCCACCCTTCGCGTCCCCTACGTTCACCCAAAAACGAGAAACGAATCCCTCCCGAGCCCCCGTTAACGAGTTTCTCCTCTTTTCGTTTGCCTCCTTTCCGTCTCTTTCGCCCCTGTCTCGTGTTTCTCTTCTCTCCTTTTTCCCCCCGTTTCTCTCCCATTTTGCTCTTATTTTTTTATTCGTTTAATATTTTCTCTCCGCTCTTTTCATTTCGGCGTACAAGCCTGCCGATGTGGCTCTCCGTCCGATACACGGTGTTATCGGTGCTCTCTCTTCCTTTCTCTCTCTCTCTCTCTCTCTCTCTCTCTTCTTCGTCAAGCGTTCCCAGCTAGAAAAATTCGCCGATAAGCGCAAACTCTCTATCGGTTTTGTCCGAATATGAATACCTGAGAACCGAGCCCCGGTAATAATGCATTTTCCGGCTTGTCCCCCTCCCTCCCTCCCACCCTGCCGCTCGCCCTCCGTTACCAACACTACCCCCTCCCCCCCGGTGCACCCCCGTGGAGCTGGTCGCTGCTCCGTTCGAACGCCGCCCGCGCGCCGCGGCTACATTAATTAATGGCCGAATTAAATTTTAGGCGACCGCCAGCGGCGTCTAAATGTTTAATTAACTGGCTAATTAATTGGCGGTCGGATGCTCCCGTTACGACGGCCTGACTATGCTGTCGTCTCTCTTTACCTCCATTCTCTCTCTCTCTTTCTCTCTCTCTCTCTCTCTCTATTTCTATATGTACGTAATATATATTTACTATCGACAATCCAGCAAGGATCAACGCGTCGTGTTTCAATCAAGGAATGGAGATCGGAGAAAGGTGATTCGTAGGCGGAAGTTAAAGGAATATTCGCTGGGGCGGCATCTCGCACACTTTCGCGTTCATCTTTTCACTTCGCGGCACGGGAGAGACTCGTTCAAGCTTCCAATTTTATTTTAAATGTCACCTCACGCAGCGTAATTATAAATATTTATTTTCTTGCACGGGAGTGCAAAAATGAAGGAAATCTTGACAGCAGATCGTTCGTTGTAAGAAATACGTGGATACGCAGGGAATCTTGACGGCGAGGAATTTTTACTTTGTCCACCCTTAATCTGTCCGAAATGGGGAATGACAATACGATGATGTAATTAAATTTGGAAAACCGAAGAACTGAGAACGCGCGTTAGATTTACACGACTGAAAGTTCAACGGAATTGACAAATAGAAGAAAAAGTAGTCTGAAACTTGAAAATGTCAGAAACATGTATTTAAATAAGAAAAATGATTATTAATACCTATAGAATGTGAATATTGAATTCGTATCGTCATTAACTGGAAATTCAGCATTTAGAAATTTCGGACTAATATTGCAATTAAACATTTCAATCATCAGTATTAGTATTTACATCAAATATTACAATATATAATAGTAACACGCAAATTACTATGGAACAGTTAAAGCCCTTAATGAAGTACTAACTACACTCATAAATATTATTCAAGAATATGACGACAGTTTCTCTTATCAACGCTGTCTTTTCAATATTTGTATCTTTTGAAGTATATTTTCTCTTTTTAAATACTTTATTCATAATAATCATCGTACGACGATGTAAAAGATTATATCGAGTACTAATTAACTAGTATTAATTATGTAATATATAATACTAACTAATTAATCATTAAACCTAACCTAAACCAAACGTTATTGTTGAGTTACAATAATTTATTCGTGCTACGTTACTAAAATTTAGACTATTTTACGTTCTTTCACAATAGATACCACTAAGAATACTCAATTTAACATTAAAAATTCCAGAACCGAGTAATTTCACCATAAGTTAGTGTCAAATATTTGAAAACTGTTTGTAATTGAATAAATCCTATTGAAATATAAGGCGAAAATGCGAGCAGAATTGCAACATTGTTAGATCGCGCTGACTTGCCGTAACTTTTAAATTCCACAATCAATCAACACTATTCTCTCAAATTTCAGATATTTTCCACGCAAAGGAAGATCGTCACAACCGAGGACGACACGACAGCAGCCAGCGGCATATAAGAAGACGAAGAAGGGGGACAAAGTGGGCAACCTATGTAAATGCAGAGGACAGGCGCGATTTTATAAACCGAGAGGGTATTCGATAGGGGGTAGAGCACGGCCAGCCACTAGAGCACACTAAGAGGATTCTCTCCGAAAAAAGGTGGAATAGAGAGAATGCAGCAGAGAACTGAAGGAGGAAGAGGGAGAGAAAGAGAGAGAGAGAGAGAGAGGAGATGGTTGGAAAGGGGCTGATGTCCGAGTAGAAGCGACAAGAGCCTTTCTTCTTCTGCCGTGGCATTTTCCATAAGTGGATCGTTACGTCGATCCGCGACGCTGTATCGGTGGGGTGGAAAAGGGATCCACGTCGAAGATGGAGAGGCGGCGAGGGACAGCCGGAGGAAGAGGAGGAGGTGTATCAATGCGAAGTGGCCGTGGAGAAAGAGGGAGAGAGAGAGAGAGAGAAAAGAAAAATGTATAATGAAAATACTCGAGCTTATAATAGCCGTGAAAGTCGGCCAAGAAATCCCCGTACGTAGTTCGTCCACGGGCGCTCGGTACTCGTTAAAAGCCTCGGATGCATGAATTTCGTTTCGTCCTGGCTGGCTGCTCCGCTCTTGCTCCCTCCTTTCCTCTCTCATTGTTGTTGTTATTGTTGTCGCGCGTGCGGTTGCCTCCGTGCGACGAGTACCCACCCACCTTGCCAACGATGCCAGTCGATAATCCGTTTCACCATTTCCTGGGAATGTTTCCTCGAATTGTTCTACAGCGGCCGTTCTGCCGAGACCGTTTCACCCCACGGAGAGGCTGCATCGGCTTCTTCTTTCTCGCGTACGATTCGGTAACCGACGACGAATCGAGCATTGTGCGATCGGTAATTACCTTTCCAATGATATATATATATATATATATTATTCGTTGGAGAGACTACGAACAACGATGAGCAGCGATAGCAGATACCTCCTATTCACCGTAATCTCTATCTTCTCTCCTCTCTCTCTCTCTCTCTCTGCAGTCTCTTCTTTATTGTACGAACATCGATAATTTCGCCCGGTCGAATGTTGCACGAGGGCTGTGCAATTACCACCGTGAAACGAAATAATAGCGTAATGCTAACCGCCGATAGGAAACGAAACGATAGGATCGGTTTCGAGACCAAAGGGCCTCCAACGTCGAGGCTACGATGGCTACGAGGAGGAAAGGAAAAACAGAGAAGCGGATACAGGGAACAAAAAGGGAAAGAGAGAAAGAGAGAGAGAGAGAGAGGAGTTGGTTAATAAATCAACGTCGTAAATCAATGACCGAACGTTCCGCGGCGACAAAGTAGAGGCTCCCAGCCGCGGAAACCGGAGGAACATTGTTCCCCGTTCGCGACGAAGCGATCTCGTTTCGGTTCATCGGGCGCAGCTGGCTTTCGAAGGTATTTTGAAGCTAGAAGTGGACGATTAGCGGTCTGTTAGCTTGGAGGGCGCAGTAATGGAATTGCGTGCCTTGCCGAAGTGAATTCGAAAAATCATTTCGACGCGGGGCGTTGCAAAGAGTCGGAACTTAGGTGAAAAGAAATATAGAATTCTTTGTTTGAATCATTCAAGTTCATCTGTTGTCTTATCGCGAGGAAGATGAAAACCAGAGGTCTCTTCTAAAGTTCGATACGCGTTAAAATTTTATGTAATTCTACCAATAATTCGACGAATTTTATTCCGGCAATTTCGTAAGAGTCGCTTTCGACGATTTCACGCAAGATGCAATCAACGATATTCAAATTATTTTGATTCTTATTCAATTATTCAATTATTCAATTATTGAAACGCAATACCCTCCAGTTCGAACAGTTATTTCTGTAGACAGGGCTGCACTTTCTATCTTTATTATTTTTGAAACGTTAATTTCATTAAGATTTGCTTGATCTTCTCAGGAATAATTAAATACGCGGTTTTCTGCAGTTTGACGGGAAAAGAATAAGCTATAAGAGTACTCTTAAATTTTTAAATTTTATTGTTCTATTATATATTCTATTCTATTTATTCTATTATATATTAGAATTCTACTAAATTCATGATTGACAAATTTTGCTCAAGCAATTCCATAAAAGCATAAACAATTAATATTATCTTGAAATTCAATAGAATAATATGAATGATATTTCTTTAATAAGTTTGGAAATTCCATGAAAGTATAATAGTCAGTTACAGTGACTGTACGTGACAGGGTTTTACTCTGGCAATTTCGTAAGAGTATGATCGTCAATTCTGACGATTCTACGTGAGAAGAAACTAACATTTCCTTTCAATTCTACAGAAATGTTTAGTACATTACTCTAATAAATTTTATCGTAAATCTTTAAGTTTGTACTGGAAAAATTCTGCCCTGGTAATTCCATCAAAGCGGTTTCAATAACTCTACGTTAAGAGAAATTAAAAAAAAATAATTAAAATGATTTAATAAAAGGTATATAAAAAATAATATTCTTAATAAAATGCTTTATGTTGGCGTTTTACACAACTCTACATTTGATGAACTTTATTCCAGCAATTTGACGATTCTCATACTGGAAAAAAATTTAATGCTTTTTTTTATAATCTCATAAAAAAGATGATATGAATTGCATTTTTTTTTTAAATAATTTTTTTAAATAACTTTTTTAAATAAGCTCAGTGTTATAAAACTCTACGTAATTTTATACTTGAATTTTATTCGGGCAATAGAGTTGATTTGATAATTCGATCAGTAGACCGCGAATATTTATATTTTTATAAAAATTCGAAATTTACACACGGAAATTTATTTCATCTTTTAAACACTATAATGTGCTCTGTATTTTCAATACTTTTATACAATTTTCCGTATTAATACTTCTGTGTATTTTTGCATATTTGAACTTCCCACAAATGCATAAAAATCCGCAGACCAGCAGTTTTAAAGCAATTGCTTTCGACGATTTCGCATAAAAGTTAATGTTATTAGTAGACTCGGGGTACTTATGTAAATTCATACTTTTATGAACGCAATTAAAGGTGTAGCACCTACGTAGATTTTTATTTCACTTTTTTAGATACTGTAGTGCGTTCTATCCTTTGAATATTTTATACAAAACATCAAAGAAATAGGTGGCCAAACTTTATATTCTATTTTACTATTTCCAAGGGAGAAAAAAATTCCGAAAATTCTTTCCAAGACGTTCTCCTTACTGAAATCTTTAAATCTTCATCGCTATTGATAAATTGGAAGTATCCCAAAACGGAACTATTACCTCGTATAAAAGACTCCGAAATATACCAGAAATCTTTGAATATCTTCAACGCATGTTTTGTTGCAGCAATTTTTTGAAGTTCTAAACATTCTTACAGTATCATCGAAAAATGTCTCTAAAAGAAAGAGTTTCCATGTGATCTATTTTTTTCCTTGGGAACAATACTTACCGAAGATTGGCAACTTATTTTTTTTTCTTTTTTGACACTTTATATGATTTTATTTATTTTGTTACCGGATGATCTACTTAAAACAACTCATGCAAATATATTCAAAACTGCAGATGACATGAAGAAATATGTCAGACAAAAGTTAAATGGTTCCAGGGAATACGTTATCTGACGTAACTAAGTACATACATTAGTCTTTTAAAATGAAATTATACGTTTTTTAATATCGATTAATAATGATAAGTCGAAACAGCTCGACATTCTTTATAAAAATGTATTAACCTATGTATATTGAAGATGACTAGTTTATGACGCTTCAAGTTCAATTAAAACATCATAAAATCTATCTGACAATGAGTGCGAGAAAGAAAGAAAATGGCAACGAGGATGCGCATAGAGAAAAAGTATAAACACTGTGGATTTGATCGTCAAGTAAAGAAGAGGACTGTGAAATCGCGTAGAATTGAGTAGATAGCACTGTAATTAAATTTACCTAGCTCAGTTTAATCAAGCTTAATTTGAACTGTTTTGACGTTGCACTCGATTGTTGGCTAACCTCCAAATCCCACATGTAAAATTTGACGTATTATTTCTAAAAACCAATCACATTGCGGTAGCCAACACTGGACGATTCCACGTCGAAGTTAAAGAATTTCGGTCTGCTGGCGGAAATTAGCCGCATGGTCGCGTCCAGTTGCTCAAAGCTAAGAGAGAAGGAACGTGTGTGTACCTTGCGCTCGAGTCACGGAATCGATCGAGGAGCGTTAGAACCATTTAGACGGCCGGTAACTTCCTGCGGCGCGTGTCCCGTTCCAAGTTGGCTGGAGCTAGGAAACGGAACTGAGGTCACGCGGACCTGGTCCAGAAGCTCGAGAGAAAGTCGCGGAGAAAAGGGAACGAGCACGGGGAGAAGATCAAAGAAACGGGCAAAACAGTGGCTCGGTGAAGTCGCGAAAAATTCTACGCGAAGTAGAAATCTTTGACAGAGAGGAAGAAACGAGGGTAATTAAGTCGCGAGAGGAACACGATCGACTGGTTGAAATCGAAACAGAGAGTAGAGAGAAAGAAAAAGAAAGAGAGAGAGAGAAAAACAGGAAAAAAAAGAAGAAATAAAAAGAAAGAAAGGAGAGAGAGGAATATCCTAGAAGAAAAGACTGCGAACAAACGAAAATAGTGGATTGAATCGAACCACGGAATTCGACGAAGAAAGAGACGGTGGAATGGCCGATAAAATGACGGTAGGTGGCAGAGAGAGAGAGAGAGAAAGAGAGAAGGCGAAAAAGATCTATCGACGCCGAAGTTACGTCAAACCTGGTGGAAAGGGGTTGAAAGATCGAGGAAGAAAATTGCCGGTTAGAAGCAGCGACCGGCTGGGGAAGAATCGTCGAGTAAAGAAAAGACTGCCGTCTAATAAGGCAGGTGAAAGAGTCGAGGTTCGACGAGGTCTGAAAGGAAGCGAGCATGAAAAGAGGGGGAGGGGGTGGTGGTCCAGGATCCTGGAACCCGGCTGCAGAACAAAAATTATAACTCCTAATTGGGGGGAACTGCCGCTCCGACTCTGACAAACACCAATCAGGCCGAATCGATGCTTCAAATCGAACGTTTAACGGCGAACCTCGCCAAATTCCTGGCTCGTTCAAGCAAATTTAATAAACACGCGATGCGGTAGTGACGAGGAAGAGAATCAACGAGTGCGAGATCGAGCGAAGTAATACGGGATATACAGGAAACAAATAGAAGACAGAAAGAGAGAGAAAGGGAGAGAAACGGTCGAAAAGTCGTGCAAAGTGCTGAAATCGCGAAAGATCGAAGATTCAGAAGGGGTTGGCGAGGGTGGACGGCAAGGTTTCTTGGTTCGACTTGTGTGCCGGCAACGAAACTAGCGGCCAATGGCGTAACGCAGCTGAGCCATTATTGGAAACTCGTTACATGCACGGTGCCCCGCGCCGTTACAAAGACACCACCAACCCCGCCAACCCTCACCGATTCTCCGTGTCGCCGTCCCTGTGGCCTCCGTTACACAACTACTCGGTAGAAGCAACTATGTCGTCGCCGTTAGATCGCACCACCCCCCGACCGCGCTCCACCCTTCACACAACCTTCTGCAAGTTTGTTTTATTTGGCTGTACCTACTTACGCGGAATTTTCTACCTACGATCACGATACTACGATTTCCCTTCCCTCTGTCTTCCGTTTGCCTGTTTAAGTTACATGAGCGACGATTTTCGTTCGCAGATGTTCGTTTCGCTTGGGTTTTAGCGATCAAGTTTCTATCACCGACGAAAGTCAGACTTTCCAGATTAAAACCATCGAAGGGATGGGACACTTTTCACTATGGGTGTCTTAAAATTGTAGTCTTGTTGTATCTCGTACATCTTGGTTTAAAATTCTCTGGTTGAGTTGATTTAATTCAACTATAGAATTAGAAAATATTATAGAATTAGAAAATTAATCTACTTGGTTTGATGATAAAATTTGTATTGTCAACCGAAAGCGGAATTTTTTAAATTTCAGGTCAACGTAGAAATTAAAACACTTTATGGAAACCTTCAGGATTATATCTTGAAAATTATTCTTAAATACCTTGAATTAATATTTTTAAATAAATTAAATAATGTAGTTTATTCTTTTCTCTCATGTTCCAAAATTTTGCAGCTCGATTTGAAATTCTCTGGTTGAATTGATTTTTTACTATAGAATTAATATTACAGAATTGGAATATTAACACATCTTATTTGGTCTTTAATGATTAAGTTTCTATTGCCAATAAAAATCGGAATTTTTAAAATTTACGGTCATCATAGAAATGAAACACTTCATTTGCTGGAAATTACTTTTGAATATCTTAATTTCTCTTGAATTGATATTTAAAACTAAAGTAAGATATTGCAATTTACATTTTGTACATTGCAACCTATTGATGAAATATACCCTTCGTCGTATTCGAAAATTTTGCAGTTCAATTGAAAATTCTCGACTTGTGGTTAAATTGATTTCTCAGCTCGAAATTTCGTTCGCAGGCAAATTGATCCCTGACTTCAGAATTTTGTTCGGTTCGGTTTTCAACTATTGCGTTTCTGCAATCAGAGTTAACCTTTGACATTTTTTTTTCTTTTAAATTCAGAATCGCCATGAAAATTGAAAGACTTCTTATTTTAAAAGTCTGTTCTCAACGCTCCGCTTCTCCGCTACGTTTCAAAAATTCGCGCCTGAAGTTAAAATCTTCCGATCGAATTGATTTTACACTTCGGAAACTCCCGACTCGACGACCATTCCCGTGTCACTTGATCCCCGAAGAACCAAATAGAGAATTCACCGGGCTGATGAATCGAACGAGGGTGTCAATCAACATCCGACGTCCTGCTCGTGATTAAGACACGCGAAAAGCTGCCGCGTGCTGCATAATTCAATGGAATTCCGTGGCTAACAAATAATAGACCGTGGTAAATCGATCTCGATTGGACAGTCGTACGCTCGAATAATCAGATCAATGAATGTGTTGAAACTCACTAATCGGTCGAAATGATCGGAGAAGAAACAGAGTTGAAGAAATGCGACGTGGAGGGAGGAAACAAAGAAGCATCCGCGGGATATAGCGCGAGTGTTGAAAAAAGGCAGCTGGGCAATTGGGCGTCGTGCAATTTTCACGATGCGAACTTTTCGAACATCGAAGCGCGGTTAATCGAGCGTTCGAAACGTCGATAACAAAGCCGTCTAATCAGCGCGCATTTTCGACGGACCTTAACGCGGCCATTCTGTAATCAACGGAACTAAATAATTCGGCCGACCCTGCTCGCCTATCGAGTATCCGTTTCCACGTGTCCAGTAACGACTGTCAATTTTCCAAGTTCCGACGAAATAGCAGAAAATGCTATCGGGATGTTTGGACGAGAAGGGCAGGGGGGGCGGCGGGAGGCGCTTCCTTTCAGAATGAACGATCGCGCGTTAAAAAAATAACCAGATTCCGAACACGGCGAGATACTTTGAACTTCCATTAAGTTTTGAAATTAGACAGCTTTCTTGAATGCGAAGACAAACATTTCGTTTGCGTAGAATATGTCTGACATTTTTTATGAATAAGAATACGCTACCGTAAATGCTACCGTAGCGTAATTAAATTTTTGATCAACATGCGATAATTTTCTTAAATATTTTTTCATATTTGTTTTTTAGTCGCTGAAGTTAAAATTTTATTACAGTTGAAATAATTAGTAATTTATTTAGGAGCATTTATTTCAGAAATATCGACGTTTAGAAATTCTACGTAGTTTTGAAAAATAACGATAACTCAGTGTGAGAGGAGGAATAAAGAATTATTAAAATATGTCTCTCTTACTTATATTTCTCCAAAGATTAAGTGTATTGTAGATGTTTTAGTTTAGATTTATTAGAAATAGAACCGCGGCTCTAACTTTCGAAATTCAAAGCTCAGAACTCATTTTTACAACACTAATTCGTAAGTTCGGTTATTGTATTTGATTAAATACATGGACGAATATAAACGATGTGGAGAAAAAAATATAATTTTATCCTACAAGATTGTTAAATTAATTTCATAATGCAAAATTGAAATTATAATATTGGTCGCAAGCTCTCTCTTGTCTAAGATCGAAGAACAAAACAACAATTCTCTATTAATGTTCTCCACAACTACTTCCGTCCTAATTCTTATTAACAGAATTGTACATTGCAAGGAATAGAATGATCGCAGACAGTTTCAACCCCTCAACGAAGCCTCAAACTAATGAATCAACCGAATAAAAAAACGCAGCAGCAAACTAAATACGCAGTAAACGTCTACCTCGAAAAATTTTCGAATCACATGAACACCTTTACTTCGGATTATTATCCTCCAAGTTCCCTCTCAAATACTGAAGAAGAAGTTGATCGAGGATTCTGCAGACACGACGCAGAAAATTCTACGTCCGTGGGGTGAATCTCTGTGGATCGGCAAGTGCCTCCGTGTCGGTGAGATAAATGTCGCAATAATATTTCACACGTAGTGGCGTCCATGGTTACGAGAACCGGAGGAGAGGGTTGGGAACTCGAAAGGGATGGGTGGCGTCGTTCAAACTCACTTAAACCCTCGAACGTCGTCGAAGCAATCCGCGGGCACGGGTTTAAGATTGATTCGAAGAGCTTCCAGTGCATTTATTTAGTGGGCCGCGGGGTAAGCCGCCTCCCCTTCGCGTGAAAAATCACTGATATCTTCCCTGGTACGTTTGTTCCTCGTATTATAGACAATCATGCGCGCCGAGAAAGGGAACACTGCTATTTCCTTCGATCGAACGGAACGATTCTCTCTCTCTCTCCCTCTCTCTCTCTCGAAGTTAAAATCTTTAACGATGCAATGGCACGATAAAAACGAAAAAGAATGTAATTTTTTTTTGTTTACTTCCGTTATATTCACACTCGTCAATGTGATGAATTTCAGATTTTCTTTTTTTATAATTGGTGAAAAAATACGTGTACTTGCGTCGAATATTAATTTCTGTCTAGACGGAAATATAATTGCATAAATCTATTTATTTTAATTATTATCATTTAAATTGTAATGATTTATTTGGTAGAATATTTTGATACGTATTAAGAACCGGTTATTCTAGCCGGATAAAAAGTGATGAAAGTTTCTTTTTAATAACTGTGACACTGTGTATAAATTTTCAAATACAGAATTGCAGTTCGGGCTCTTTCTGTCAGTTTGCTTAAGCCCTTTTTTTGTTATTAACAATCTGCATTCATTTTATGGACAGTAACTCGAAAATATGAAAAATGTACAAAGTTCGAGATAAATTGTTCGATTCTTAATGTTGAAATAAATTGTTAAGATTTTAAATATTACACACCTCGTGTGTAATTTAACGAAGTATATGGAAATTTTTATAGGAACGTCCACTGATGATCAATAACTGAGACAAAAGGTTTTTCTTCTTCTTTGAAAAATATCTGTAAAATAGGGAGAACTTTCTACGCGTGGCTGATCGTCAAACTAAAAATAATATTTTGGAAGTGAGAAGCTTTTAATGTATGAAAAATATGAGTATGAAATTATCTCGTATTGGAAAAAGATTGTAATATTTGAAATGTTCAATTTTCAATACGTATATATGCCGTATATCGCGAAGACCACGCAGGGAAGATTTGATAAATCCGTTTTGTTTATTTTTCTGGGATCCACTTCATTTGAAAGGAGTAGTTGAAAAGAAGTATTTTAAAATGAACTGTGAATTGAAGAAGGAAATAACTTGATATAAAATTGATTCAAAGATATAAAATTCAAGATAGATAATAAATTCGCGATGTTTTATGAAAAACAAATAATATTACTTTAATTGTTAGTTTCATTTAATTAATATCAGTCTGTGTAGTGATATTTAAATCTGATATCAAAGAAAAAGAATGTGAAATTGATTGACACAACATATCGAATTTTAAAATACTTTTCTACGAAAGACGATAAATATGATTTAATACTTTTTTCTCTTTTTACCTACGTTCTTCAAATGAAATGCCCGATTTGTGACGATTCGTACTTCACTAAACGCAAAATTTATTTAAACGTAAAAATGCGTTTAAAAGTAAATATACGAAAGCTAAGAAATTGAAATTATATGTGGAAGAAAAAATTGTCAGGTTTAAAATAATATATAAAATGATCTACAATTGTCAGAATTTTTCAATGAAAGTATAAGTACATAACATGTCATATCGATATAAATTTATCATCAAATTCATATCATATAGATATCAATTTATTATACAAGCATAGGATGTATTGTATCTTATAAACTACAATGTTGTAAAAATTTTTGTAAAAAAATTTTATTAATATAGTATTAATATAAATTATACTGAAATAGAACTAAACTCTGACTAGAAACTTGACGTAACACAACCATTGTACAAGGATAAAAATATAAAAATATTTATAGAAAATCAATACAATAAAATCAGAAATTTCATATATCACAATGTAATATTTGTGAAATGCATAATTGATAATGAAAATATATAGATTGCAATTATAAAATTATCTTGATCTTGCCGTATTGTACGTACATGCATATATTATAATTGAGTTTTGAGAAAAAATTAGAACATGAAAATAGATACAAAATTATGCTTTCTCGTTGCACAAATATAAATATACATTTATAAATAAAGCGATTTGTATGGTGTCCGATAAAAATTACAAAGCGACGAGCCAAAAAGACGAAAGGCAACACCATATTTTTTTGTAATCAGAAATTAATATTTAAATAATATCATGTAGCGTGCAATGAAAGTATATATAAAAAGGTACGAGAACATCCCGAACTTTCTGATACTTTCAAGAGAAAATCTATTACATAAAAATACGCGCAGAGCTATGCTTTTCTGCGCAATTTATTACATAAACATACAGCACACATTCAATTATAAACAAAGCTAAATAAGAAGGCTATTTTTAGTGTTCGATAAAAAATCGACGAGCTGAGAACACGACGAAGGCAATACCTACAATCTATACTATATCTCACGGCCAGTCGTCAGTCAGAAGCCTAGTCACCCCTATCGGTCATCGGATATCTAGGAAACACGAAGAGGCTCTAAAGGCATTAACGACTTTCGAGACACATTTTAAAACAGAGACAAGGCGTCCTGCCACGATTCCCGATCCACCACCCCTCATGTAGAGTGTCGAGACACGACGGACACAAAAGGGAACAACGGTTCATTATCGAAAAATTGATCTGATTAGACGGGTAGTCCCTCCGTTCGGAACTTTTCGCCGGACATCCCTCTCGATTCCCACCGTCGTCTTTCGCAGAATCGAGCCCGCGAATTAAGGGCTGCTTAAACTCTTTGTTCCCATCCCTTCTCTCATCTCTCTGGCCAAAACCACGGAACTTTCCCCCTCGAAACACACCGCGTTAATTGGCGCAGTTTAAAAGAGTTGCAACGCGGATAAAATTTCACGCCGAGTCTGAGAAACTTTTCGAGATGTTCGATCGCACCGGTTAGAGAGGATTCATCTTCGTTTTTGGATAGTGCGTTCGCACGAATCTCTTAATTGAAACGAAGAGGAGGTGATCGTTGCCACTTGGATTATCAGTTAAATTTAAGTACATCTAAATACTTTTCGTACATTCCCCGTTTATGCAAGTAGTGCATAAGTAGTATATAAGTAGTGCGAATGATTACAAGAAGTAGAAACATTTTTTGATTTCATGTGAGATGATTAGCTTCGAGTTAGCTTCGATAAGAAAATGATTGTTGCAGTTGTAATTAAGATAAGTAATTCTAAATGATTATCGCAATGGTAATTAAAATAAATAATTATGATATTAAATACAATTAATCTTTGTTATAATTGTATTTTATATATATATATTTCTATTATACAAGTTGGTTAAAGAATTTATTATAAAAAAGAATTATGGTGGAAGTAAGTTCATCTACGATAAATTACAACTATCATTTTTATATAAAGAGAAGAAGAAACTTAAATGTTAATCAATGTTTATTGAAAAATCAAATTTTTACCTTAGGAAAATTTTGAGATTTTTGAATTTTCATCGAAACAGAACTCGAATAGTTTCAAGGTAATAATCTCTGTTCAAAGACGAGTTCAGTTCAAGGTAGACAGTTCAAGGTACAGCAGTTTGAGGGATAATTTAGGATGGAAGTGTAAAATGTTTCAAAGTTTGGAAATTCCAAAGTGAAGAATTAGAATCTTCTAACTTAATATTCGGATGTATAATTCTTTAATTGATTATATTCGTTGACGTATTATAATAGAAGTCTATATTAGTCTGTATTAATCTGTCTATATTAGTCTGTATAATGAAATTATACAAACATAACAAAGAGTGATTGTATTTAGTATTAAAATTATCTATTTTAATAGCAATTTAAGTTGCTAATGATACATCTTAGTTACTCAGATATTTATTAACATTAGTATAGAGAAAAGTTAAAAAATCAAACTTCATACGATGTATAGAGGACGAAAGAAATGATGACTGCCTACAATACGATGAAAATTGTCGTTAAAAAGTGAACTCTTTATAACTAGAATTTCATTTTACTTACAAGAGAAAATTATTAGTAATAATATAAAAATTGTAAGTTAATCGCATTTACTCCAACTTACCAGCCAATAATTTTTACAAATAAATTATTTAATATTTTATCGATGAAATACAATTTTTATACATGTACAAGAAATCTCAAGTACATAAAACATTGAGTGCTTTTTATAACATGCGGCGAATAAAACAATTTTCTATCGTTTTAAATTCCATTGTTTTAATTATATTCTCAAATTTGCATAAAAATCAACGGTTTAGTGATAAGTATATAAAATGAAATTTTCAAAATTTGGATACATAAATATTTAACTTTCAAATTACACCGCGTTATGGAGAGTTAAATACCGAAAATTCGGATGGGAAAAACTCGGTCCTCGTTTATCGTACCACCACGAGGGCAGAAAGGGATGAAAATGAACGAAGAGGGGCGGAGTGGAATTTTCGCGGTCGCACAGCGAGCAACGTGTTAACGCGATATGTTGCTTGCAACGTGCGTTTGACAAGAGTCGACGAGGTTCAACGATATCTCGGAGCGAGCTCGCGCCGTGGAACAGCCGCGTGCGATACCAATTAACTTTTGTTAACAATCAAGTAATTATTAATCAGCGAATAATCCCAAAGGGCGCTACAGATGTCGCGAGTGAAAAGTTTGACAATCAGTTTCTCTGTGTGATTATCGCAGAAAATGGAAGAATCTGGTCGGATTTCCCTCAAAGTCTGTCAAAGCGACGAGGTTTTTCTTTTCTATCGAGATTGATAAATGAACGAGGAACGCATGAAGCGCGGGTTTCAAAAATATAGCGGACAGTTTGGCAAACTAATGAAGATTTTTCGGGCTGTTAAATATTCGAATTTTATCAAACACGTAGATAATACTGCCGTGGTAATTCAGGCAAGCGCATCTGGTCTGACAAATGAAAAACAAATTTAATACTTAACTAGGTTAACCAGATTAGCTACATTAACTAACAGGTATAAATTACATTAAATTAAATAATTAAATTAAATATCTTCTAGATAAAGTTATAGTTTATCTTTAGATAAATTTATATTTTATCTTCTAGATAAACTATTTTTGTGTCACCTGGTAGCAACGACTTGATTTAAGCAAAAGTATCATACAGTAAAGCTCCCTTTATTTGAATCAAATATTGATCAATACCGAATTTTGATCAATGATTAGTTTATAATTTTTGTTAAAAATTTTACAGATACAAAACAGTATATTTTTTGAGAATTAAATGATTTTTCATCAAGTATAGATAAATAAAAGCTTGTGTATTCCATTATACTATAAAATTCCTTTACTTTTTCTTTTTTTTTTTTCTTACTTTAATGTTCCTAATAAAAATTTTAATCGTCGATAATTCTAAATCGGTGTTAAATGAACTCTTGCTGGTTGAGTACTGAACTTCTGTTGAATAAACAAAAAATTGTTGAAGGAAGAATCTCCTCAGTGAAGTCCTATTATGTGAACTCCAATTATATAAACTATCTGTCTTCCGACAAGTTCATGTAAACAAAGTTCTATAAATGTATGTGTATAAATGACAGCGTGAGTATAATAGCATGCACGGTAAATAGTAAAATTTATTAAATTATCTTTTAATGGACAATTTAAAATTTACAATCAACTGATTTTTTAAAAAGATAGTAAGTCATTAACTTACGATTAATTTGTACACTCTTGTTGAAATACTGTTTTTTGTAAATTGACCAAAGAATATTTACTTATAAACAATAATATGATAATTACGTACAAATTATTTGTTTCGCAAGTTTATATAAGTAGAATTCTATTGTCCTTTTGACTGACGTCTGAAGCAGTTTTTATTTAATCCTCGAACTGACTAAAAAGTTTGTCAAATCAGGTCACTTTTAATCCATATCGGAATTGTAGACATTAAATAGCAACCAGTGAAGATTATATTGTACAAGGAAACGAGAACATGAAGATATTCTACGAATTTATAATTTTTTCTTTATTTACAAGTAATACAGAAAACAGTAGTCTACACGGATCAAAAGTGACCTGGTTTAGCAATTCAAGGATTAATAACTTGATAGAAATACGAGTGACATACATTGCCAGAACGATTACGTGTTTTATAGAATATAAATATTAAAATGTGAGTGAATTTAAAGTTCTTTTATCTTAAGATGGTTTCTGATCAGAAATCTATTGACTCAAAATATATAAACAATTTACAGTTACATGTTCAATCAATTAATAATAGATTTGGCAAAAAGGAAATTGATTTAAATTTTCAGCTAATAATGTCCAATTTGTAAATACTTAACAAATTGATTATTTTTTAACTCTCTCTACAAATCTTTCTCTCTACAAATTCAGGCTACACGTTACATAGTCTTATAACGTTAATATGTACGTTTAAAAGATTTATGTATCACCCATTTTTATTGTTGCTTGCTCTTGCTCTTATACAAAATTTATCCATTGGCAATCCAACAAAAAATTTATCTGTTAAAAGACTAATATTCTTAGTACGATATGCATCATTGATGGCACATATAGTTTGAATGGTTGTGGCGCGTGTAACAATTCAGTAATATCGCAGATCAATATTCAAATTATACAATATACTCCTGAATATAAAACAATTTTTACGTCCAAGTTCTGAAAAAGATCCTGTTCTAGTCAATTCTACAAAAGGCAAAAACAAAGATTGATTCCAAAAGGAACTTTCCATTTTTACATCCAACCGGATTAAAATAAAGCAATCGACAAATGGAATATCGTGTTAAGATATAAGACATAACGTGACGAATCCAAACCTTCTCATTGTACGCGACATTTCAATTCCAAATAAACTATCTCCAAATCAAGCCTACGAAAACTGATTCTAAAAGAGAAGCCCCATCGTCAACTTGATCAAGCTATTCTCTGCAAATCCTCCAGTCTCTAAAAGAACAGGGCGACGAATAAAGGAAATGAGTCTCTAGCTCCCGATGATGACTCCACTTTAACCCAACGTTCCTCCAAGATAAATAAAATAAAAAAAATAAAAAAAAAACGAGGTACGACGACCGCGGACAGAAGCTCCAAAAAAAAAAAAAAAAAAAAAAAAAGGAACGAAGTGAAGGGAAAAGGGAGAAAATAGAAAATCGGAAGAGTGGTATAAGGGATCGATCGGCGTCGAAGCGACGGCTAAGTCGGACGAAAAACGTCGGAGGCACGTCGAAGTAGCGAGACGAGGGAGGTAATCTCGCTACTCTTCGGCCGCCTCATTCAAATCCTACGCTAAATTTCAATCTGACGTGTACAAAAGTCGAGCCCTTCCGTCCCCGCCGCTGCCACCCAGCCGAGCCACCTCCTCCTCCTCCACCTCCGCCTCCTCGTGACATAGCAGTGACTCGTGCTCGAGGCAACGGTCCATTTCTGCGATCCTCCGCCCCCGGACCACCCCATCGCCCACGTACATCCCCGATGCACACGTGTGCACCAGTCCATTTGAATCTAGCCACTCGAACGCGCGCTGGTACACTGCCGGCCAAAAGTTCGCGTATGGACGACGATGATTATGGTGATCATGTTCGATGGAGGGACGCGGAATGGAAGGGTAAAGGTCGTTTAGTGTGCGATATTTTCAGACGGTTTAGAAACGGCGGATGCTTAGCGGTGTTAGCTCTCTTGCAGAATGGTTTTGTAATTGTATTGCGGATGTTTAGGTATTTATTTATGGGAATTTATTTGACGATTATAGTAAATTTTAGTAAAGTAGAAACATATAATAACATTTATTGGTAATATTAATCAGGTATTAATGAATTACAAGTACGCGTATCGTAGTTCTTTTTTCTTTTTTAATAATTTTAAGTTATTAATTTCTAATTAATTTCTAGAAAGAATGGATATAAAAATGGGAAAACAACAATAACAATTCTGGAATTTCTTGTGCAATAGTTTGTAGATTAATAAAATTGGTCGATGGAGAAGTCACGGATATATAGGTTTGATCAATTGAGAATAGATTTCTTTTTCATAATTTTGTGATTTTAAGGTTCAAAAAAGGTGCAAATGTTGGAATTAATAGCGATTCTATATTTTTTACATAATATCAATAATATTGGCCACCAACTAATAATATTAGTCAATTCGTAATTTATTAAATTGTAACTTTTTATCACAATTTTACAATTTAATGAAGTGACTTGCGAAATTTCGGTAATAATATTGGATTAAATTATACAAGAAAAGTCTAATAATAAATAATCTTGCGGAAATAAGGTCAACATTTTTTGACCCATGCAAAATGTTTTTTAAATGGTTATTTGTAATTATTTTTATCGGAGATCACGAGATTTATTTTAATACTATTGGTAATGAAATCTTTGATGCAACAAGGCAATAATTTAATGTTAATATATTTTATGCAAATGTGATGGATGGATCATTTGGATATTACACGTTCGTGATTCGGAAAATAATGCCATAATGAGTCAAAAGTTGCGTAGGTATTTGAATATTACTTTATTTCATCGTTATATCATTTCATTGTGCCGAACATTTTATTCGTAACAATTACTCATTTCTACCTGTACCATCAAAATGAAGAGCAATGAATAATTAATTGTGATTCGCTTTGTGTGAAATAACAAACAATAAAAAGCTTGTTTCTTTCGTTGTAGCAAATTTATCTCACTCACGAGTCGACACCATCCTTAAAAACTTTTAAAAAACAAAATTGACTGTGAAACATGTATAAAATACTTTGTCCATATATCAAAATCCCCATTAAACTAGAAAAAAAGAAAACGAGGTGTAGAACAGAGTATAAAATCAAAGTATAAAAAGAAATCAAAACAAATGGATTATCGTTTATAGGTGAATATTCATTCAGGTAATTCGGTCAACTTTTTACAAACAGTATTTAAATTCAATGAAAATTAATCATAAATTAGTAATGGAAAACAACACCTACTATCTTTTTTTATGGAATCAGCTGACTATAAATTTTACATTGTCTATTAAACTGTTTAGTTTGCCTTAATCTAATTTTTGATTAGTCAAATAATTCTATGAACATTATCAATTGTCGTAGTGTAATCTATTATACGTAATTGTAATAATCGAAAAGAATATCACTGCAATTACCTTTATTTTTGGAACTGAAATGTTACATTTTGTCGAAAGTAACAATGATGTGACAACATATATACAAAGAAAAGGAAAGAGCAAACCTTTATTCTTAAAGATCGAATCTCAGTTTTTATTGAAATCTCCACAAATGCGCCTTCACAAATCTATAAAATCTACAAATTCAATCAATCAATCATGACTGCCCTAGTATTTCCAACGTTGAAAATATAAATACAAATCCAACGTCGATGATTCATCGGGGTCAAGACGAGACGAGGCCTGTGTGTCGTCTAGAGTAACTTTTGCGCGGTAATGTACGTGTGCCAACGCGTACGTATGTCAAAAAGAGAAAAAGAGAGAAAGAGGGGGAGAGAAAGAGAGAGAGAGAGAGCCACCCTCGGCGATGGTGGAGTCCTTTTAAACCAGCCACCCCCTTTCGACGGCGTATCCATCGGCCAAGCGTCCATTTCCCTCGATACAGCCTGGCAATCCGTAGTGTATCGGCTCGCGTGCTCCACACACACACACACACACACACACACACAAGCACACACACAAGCAGTAGGCGCACCTAATTAAACTTTGCCAGGGTAGAAGAGCACGTTAGACTTTCTCATTCGTTCGGCATCCTTTCTTGCAAGCCGAATCGAACGGAGCTCGTTCCTTTCGCGAATTGCAACGAGAAGACTAAATTTTTGAGCCCGTATCCGGAAGACTGATTTTATTCTACCCACCCCTCCCTCGTCCCCCCCGAGTCTGAGCCTTTCTTTGTCGTTGTTCTCTATTAGAACGGACGAAGGGAGGAAGGAAAAATGAAAGTTCGAAATTCGTCGTCGAGGAACGACGCTCCTCTCGCGGGATTGCTTTGGTCGACGCGTTTGGCCATTGCATTTGGAGTTGGGGTTGAATTTGGATTTTGAGCGAGGAGGATGATGGCATGGACGATGAATCGGTGATTAGATTGGAAGTGGAGATGGAGAGCGGTAAATGGATTTGTGATTAATATTTAAATCAATGACGGCGGTGTTAATATATTCGAATTATACTGGAATTTGCAATCTTTTGTAAATAAAATGTTGTCTGCTCGTGAGAATAAATAACTTTAGTTTCTATTGAGTTAGTTTTCTTATATAATGCATGTGAATAGTAACGAAGTAAAAAAAAAAACATTAAAGTAAAATTTAAAATTGGAATAAATCAAAACTATATAGAACAGTAGTTAAAATTTAGATGAACAAAACAATACAATAGAATAGACAAAAAAAGAACAATAAAATGAGACTTAAAATTCGAATAAAATAGATTCTGATTAAGCGAAGAGCAAGTAATATAAAATTTTGTGAATAGAAGTTTGTAGAGGTATGTATCTTCCAGTACATTAGAATAATAAATTAAATAATAGTATAATAAATTGAACAGTAATAAGTTTTCTCGTATCGTAATCTCTAGAGCTAGTTATGGTTTCTTAAATTTACAAAATGTCTCAATCATATATTAAGAATTTTCTCGAAACATTCAAGATTTTTATTTGTTGCAAAACAAGGCAAGATCGAAATACGGTATAACTCGAGGATAATAAGAAAATTAAATTTCACCATTAGGAGAATATAACTGAGTTCTTTCTGATTGAAATTTTCGAAAATAACTCCCCGTAGGTAAAGTTCAGCGAGGATCGATCGATGATAACTATGAGTCAGAATTTTCGATGGGCACAATTGATTTGCAAAATTCACACGAAGGGTCCGAAGAAGTCAAGCGATCCACGGGATCAAAATACTGCGAGCTCGACGGGGCTTCGGATTATTCAGAACGCTTCGATGACGGTTAGATCGATAAAAAACGGTAACCGATTAATTAATTCAATTGTGCCAGATAACGTGGATCTTCCTTCTGTCACGCGAAATCGCGCGCCACCCTCGTCCCCTCCATTCGAATTTGAATTTTTGGCATATATTCCAATCCACGGAATATAATCTCGATTTCTTCTCTACCCATTCGTCGATCGTATAATTTTCGTCACGAATTTATGCAAATTTTAAACGTTAGAAGAAACCTGGTCTTTTTGTTCTCTCAACCCTTTACAATTGGAAGTGCGTACATTTTTGTGCAAAAAAATTTAGAGTTTCGTTTCAAACGTAACAATAGTTTGTTTAAATAATCCAATAAATGTAATTAATATTAAATATAACAAATAATAATAATAAAAATTAATAAATATATTTCCTTAATCTTGTTGCTCTTCTTGAGTTTACGTATGTTTACATATATATAATACGAAGTGAATATTATATTTCAACAGATATTAAAATATATTTGAAGTATTTGGTTTCAACATTCAAATTACTTTTACGATCTTTTGTATTTTTTATAAATAAAATATTGCGATATCTATTTAAAAAAAGTATCCAAAATAACAAAAAATGTGAGAAGAATAGCAGGCTTAAATATTAAATATTTTATGTACGATATTAATATTTACAAGCATCGAAACTGTAATTGATTTACCATTTAAAAGTAAAACTTATAATTGTTATATTTATATGTTTCATAAAAATATACGGAAAGCTTTATTTCATCTAGAAAGTAAATGATACTTTGATCAGAAATTAGGAGTACTAAATTCATATCACAATAAAAAAATAATTATACTTGAAGAGAAAAATAAATAAGAAATACAAAGGAAAATTTTTTCGTATGATGCTCTTTCGTTCTCGAGGAGATCGAGTTTAAAAATAAGTACCATCATTCACCTATGAATGGCTGAGAAATTAATCAGTGTAAATTACTTTTTATTAAAATTGATTTTGTACTATGCAAAATACTTATCAGTTGACAAAACTTTTAATCGATAGTCGTTATAACATGATTACTGTAACATAAATAGTTATGTACAATAGTGTGATATAACAATAAACTGTTCGTCGACTGAAAATTTTGTCAGCAAAAGGATATTTGCATGGCACAAGTTGTTTTTAATAAGACGTGTCTTACATTGATTGACTTCTGAACCATCCATACATTGAGTTAAGTACATGCAAATTTAATTAATTCTCAATTGCTGAACAATTAACAGAAAGTTATTCCATATTAAAAATAAATGAAAAGTGAAAAAGGAAATTCCCTTTATATCAAATCTCGTTTCCGATGGTATCGTTCAAACTTAAATACATTTGTTCCAATTTTTTCGAAAATAAAGTTTCAAACATCTTATTTTCGATTTATTTTTACGTATAAAATAATCTCTTGATGAGTCCAATCAGGGATTGTCCAATCAAATTCATTTATATTTGACAAGTCCTTAAATTTGATCCTTTTTGAAAATGAAATGAGAACACATGAGACAATGTTATCCAATATTTTCTTCTTAATTTTTCATATAGAATAGCTAATTGTAAGATATAATTACTAATATCCCGTATACTAGAGAAAAATTCCCTATTAATTTTATTATTAATTTGAAATTAATACTGTAGAAATCAATTTCTTTTAACGCACTTTTAAAAAATTTTAGGTGATAATGCAGAATTTTAATTTTTTAATATTTGAATTTTATGAAGTCATCAGCCCAAAACTTTCTTTAAAATTATCTTAGATTCTGAAAGTCTAATGATGAAATTTTATTTTCCCTCTTACGAAGATCAAACGCTCGATAATCGACTTTTCCGATCATTATCACTGAAACGCAGATGTACACGTATTCTTGGCCAATACTCGTATTATCATTGCGTAATACGACAATACACGGACGAGAAATGAAATATATTTTTGTAAACGAAATTACTAAAGTTATTAAATCTATGAAATGAAGACGAATTATTATAATTTCTGACAGTGATTATACATGTGTAATACATATACATATATAATGAAAAAAACTATAGACAATACAAATGATTTCAAAATAAAATTTCAAAATAAAATAAAATAAGAAATTTAAAAATAATGAAATATGTTTTCTTCTTTCTTAAAGAAGCAAAGAATAATATATTATTTATTCTTGCCTTTCTAAGCGTTTTCGTATTGTATAAAAGTGAGACATTGCATTTCTTGTTATCAATAGAATGGTCTCCTTTCTCTTTTTCATACAAGAACTTTGACATTTCACGTCGATAGTGAATTTAAAATTGAACGCACGTTTCAATAAAAACATTAATATATCAGCAACATATAAATGCTTTTTTTATCGTAGAAATGTCGTATCTTTGCGTCTCTATTATGTAGTACTTGATTTTTTCCAACTTTACAGCTAAAGAAATAATTATTTTGAGACTTTTGTATCAGATTGTATCTATGTATGTACGTATTTTCACTTGTCATCGACAAACTATCGAAATATTAAATCTTCTATAATCTTTCTTTAGGTATACTACATACGTATATGTACTTTTCTATGTAATATAATATATTTCGAAATATATATATATATATATGTCTATAAATAAATTTTTAAATATGTTTTCTAATTGAAATTTCAAAAAAAGCTTTAATTTCTTTTAAGAAAATTATATGAAAATTATATAATGACATAATAATAATAACTCCAGTGGAGATTGGTTAGGATCGGAAGAATGAAACTTCATTAAAAGAAAGAATTATATTACAAAATTTAGAAAACAGAAATCCATTTACTCTCAAGAATGGAACAAACGACTCGTTCGTCTGAACTCAAATTACGCTATACGTTAATTTCTAATTAAACGAAGCTTCCAATTCATGGTTGACGAGTTATCATTGAATGACCGTTCCAATGTTACAATACGACAACGATCGTTAGAAAACTCAATTAGACCGAAAAGTCTGTGTGATTAATGTACGTGTCAAATAAAAAAAAAAAAAAAAGAAAGAAGCCAATGAAAATGAAAAAGAAACGAATGAGAACGATATGCCTTGGTTCCCCAAAAATATTTTCACCCCACGCGACACGAAATGTCAACCCCCCGATAAAACGCTCGATCAAGCATTCGCGAGAATCTACTTTTAAAATGAATCTGTCTAAAAGGATTCTAAAGTGGCTATGCTAATATGATCGTTGATCTAGTTTTCAGCGTTGTTCAAAATATACAGAAGGATAGAATTTCGTGATAAAGTACTAAATTTTAGGAACGACTTGATATTAAAATAAAATTCTTTTGATTTGAACAAAATCTATCCTTAGTAATAGAAATATGCAGCTTCTAAGGTACTATAATATACAATATTACAAATAGTTCTTACATTTTTTTTTTTTTAAACAAAATACGTCTACTTCGTTGGAGGGTAGATTACGATGTATAATAATACAAAAATTCAATTTATCAACGATGAAGAAACGTTTCTTTCGGGATAATATATTTTATATACATTATCGTTTTCTCTGCGATCTATCCGACGATGGAAGACGCGCAATTTAACTAAAATATTAAAGTGATGTATTTTGATATTACCATATGAGTTGTGAAACTGTTGATGATGAGACTCGAGACCGGTTCCTGGGTGGTGGATATCCAGCATGGCATCCGACTCGCCTCCGCTCTCAGAGCAGTTGCTCAGGGCTAAAACCAAACCGATAGACACACACCTTGCGTTTAAGCTTCAAATCAGTTTGCATTGGTGACGATCCGTCATAGCGCGGAATACCCTCGCCTTATAATTTCTTTCGCGTCTCGCGTACAATCGCGCTTTGATTTTCGACGCCTTCCTTTCCCCTTCGTTCCTTTTTTTTTTTGTTTTGTTTTCTTTATTAAGGTTAAAAGTCAAGTTTCAAATCGGAACTTTGAACTGCCAAGTCTCGGAACTCTGAAATCATTGAACTTTCGAAGTACTAAAATGTTAGATTTTTCAATTCTATATTCCCAGATGTAATTGAAACTTTGAATTTTTTTCAATGTCGGACTGCGAATTTTCCGACGTGAGAAACTTCAAATTTTTAAAAATGTCGGAAATTTCAAGTGCAGATTTTTAATATGTCCGGACGTTTTGAATTCATCAAAAACTTCGAATACTTAAATGTTTGAAACCTCATTCTCAGATATTCAACATCGAAATTTCAAATCTTCGAACATCGGAAATGAAAAATATTTCAAACATATCAGGACTATTCGATTTTCAAGTTCTTAAAGTTTCCGGACATTCGAGTCTTCGAGCTTGCAAATTTTCAAATCTTCGAATTTCCAGATGCTTGGAATTCAAACTCTACGTGCATTCATTTTCTAAAATGAACCTAAAAGAGCAAACACGCGGTTCAGAACTTCAGCAAAGACGGAAGATTGCAAGATTAATAAAACTGACGGATTCAAATTTTCAATTTATCTAGCATCAGGGTGCACGTAAGGGAAAAGTGAGACGACGAAAATTCATTGAATGCGACGCAGCGCGATCGTTTCGATTCTCTCTCTTCTGCGATCGTTCTTTCTCCCGTGGTACGTGACTTCGTTCTCCGTTTCCTTGTTTCGAACAAACTGAAGAAAATCGGCAAAAGAGACAAAACGTGCCGAGAAAGAAATCATAAAACACAAAGCAGGGGGTATGTCACGCGTATACGCTTAAGAGGTACTCGGTAACTTATCGATACAAACTAAAGGTTTAGCCGATCGAAGGCGTCTTCGAAGCATAATTCTTATTCTATTACTGAAAATTATATCGTTGCTTACGATTACAGAATCATATCTCAGTTGATATCATTCTTAAAAAAAAGAAAAACTATACTCTCTTAACGCTACAAAAATCCTTCCATTTTCGCACTTCTCCCGTTCGTTACTTCGAAAATTTCTAGAAATTTCAGTAATTTAAGAGACCAACTAATTTCAAATGTCAAATGTCACCCCTTCATCGCTTATATTAATAACCGATGAACCTCAACTTCGAAGACACCATCCGGTTGACACTTACCAAAAAATAGTTTACTGTAAAACCGAAAAGAAGAC
The DNA here is from genome assembly GCA_032399595.1 of Tetragonula carbonaria. Lineage (NCBI taxonomy): Eukaryota > Metazoa > Arthropoda > Insecta > Hymenoptera > Apidae > Tetragonula > Tetragonula carbonaria. The sequence continues at coordinate 8,963,427 of JAUCRC010000015.1, read as the reverse complement.
CAAAGAATAAAAAATAAAAATCAGAAAAATAATACAAGCAACAGAATAGAATAAAGTGATAAGAGAAATGAATAGAAAAAACTAGAAGAGGACATGGTGTGGCAAAGGATAGTAAATAGAATCTCTATCGAGAAAGGCAACCGGAAACGGTGGAAAGAGGGGAGGGGGACGGGGAAGGCGTTGGCGGGCAAACTGAAAGGAAAAGTCGACGAAAGAAACGCGGAACGAAACCATTGCCGAGAATCGCGAAACCGTGGATCGATTCGTGGTGCGTGTCTTTGTCTATCTGTTTGGCTGGCTCGAGACGAACAGGCTCGTTCGGAAAAACGTGTCCCGGCTGTTTAGGACTCGATGAACCCCGCGAGATATCGATTTCACACTCGACGCCTCGTGACCAAGGCGTGTTTCTTTATAATTTTCTTTTCTCCCTTTTTTTCGATTTCTCTTTCTCTTTCTTTCTATTTTTTTTTCTTTTTGTCTTTTCTCTTTCTACTTTTGGAGAATCTTCTGGGACTTGCTCTGCTGCGATCTTCCGTGTAGACTTCCGATCTTCGGGCGACGAGGAATATTCACGAGTATTTCACGTTGGTTTATTTAGTGGAGTGTAAGGGGAAGGAATGAGTGGTCTTGAAGAAGAGAAATTTAATTTTTCTCGTTTAACGTAGAACTCTTTTAGAAACTCGTTTAGAATTGGAGGAAATTTGAAATTGATTTGAAATTATAAAGTAATTCGTAATGTAATTGGTGCGACGATACTGAAAGATAAAGCGAGGGAAAGAAATTGAATTGTTTCGTCACTGTGGTTGTAAAACCTATTGGAGATCGGTTTGTAACGTCAAGGAATTTTAAATTATAAAAATTTACAATTTAATTCGAATATTCGATTTCGTGTGAGGTATTAAAAGAAGAAATGATCATTTCGAAGGAAAGTGTGAATTACTTAATTTTCACGCTCTGCTTGGTACACTCTGTTTGAAAAATATTTTACAAGTCTAGAAAACCAAAGAATTTCTAGAAGAAAAAAAAAATACATTTAGAATGTCAAGGGATTGATTCAAAAGACTTGCAATTTAATTACAAAGTATTCAATTGTACGGTGGTATTAGAAGAAGCATTGATCGAAAATAAATTTGTAACTATTTTTTACCATTTGAACTGAATCCTTTAAAGCCTTTAGAAATTCCTTTGAAATATCAATAGATTAATTCGTCATTAGAAAATAATAAAATTCGTAATTAGAAAATAATAAAAGAATTGGTGATTAATTCGAAGAAGAGAAATTAGATTTCTCTGCAATCTTTTTCAATTTTGACTGAGAAACTTCTTTTTAGAAAACCGATTGAAATACAAACAGAATTTTTTAAATTACAAAGAATCGTAATTCAATGTATTTCAAAGAAAGAAATTTTCTAACATTTTCAATGACTGCACGAATATTATCAAACATGTACAGAAAGAAAACGATACTATGTTGAACATTGAATAATAGAATTTCATCTTAATTTTGTTTCAAATAAATCAACAATCCGCAATCTTGATTTTACTGTACATGTTCTAAACCCTGATATCATAGAATTACAGATGACTATACCAATTTATACTATATTATTGTACAAAACTTTAAAACGTTTAATTCTATTCTATTTTTTATATTCTCTTTGAATAGAAATTTACTGGAATAAACAGAATTAAAGCTTTATATCCATTTAGCAATCATCCTCCTATTGCCAGTTTACAGAAGTTGAAGTTGTTCTTCTAAGGGATGATTCTTTTCAGATAATATGTCTAACAGCAATCGATGACAATGGTAATTGTGATTCTAAACGAATTCGAAACGATAAATTTCGAAACGAAGTATTTAAATCTCCATTTCGAGAAGCGCGTTTTCAAATCGCCCTTCGTAAGTTCCGAAGGAATGAATCCTGTCCCGATCAGACGGGATTGAAAGACGCACGGTTTCCAACTGGGTCTTCAACAAATATCCCAAACAATTTCACCAACCGGTTTTGATCATTCGAATATATACGATTATACAATACAAAGTTATAAATTATTTTTAAGCCTGACCGACGCAACATTGTGAACTAAGGGAGAAACTCTCCCTTTTTCCCTGTACGGGAAAAAACGATCATGCGATCATGTTTGCCTCAAGGTTCATCAATATTCTTTTAAATTCATCGAATCGTTATAACTAGACTGTGGGTTTTTATTCAAATTCAGATTTTCCTCATTTGTTAAATATTATGATTTACATATTTTATTGTTATACGGGGTAATTCACATAACCTGCACAGTTGAAATAATTTTTAAATTGTGCGTCTAATGAAAAATTGTTTAATACAAAAGTTGTATAGTAAATATGACATATCAATTTTTTGTATGTATTGAGGGATTTTGAAATTTCCAAGTTTATCTTTATTTTCTTTTCACTGGATCATATATTTTTTCATCATAAATTGAAAAAATATTAGACAAATAAAAAGTGTTAAACCACATCTGATCCTAAATCTAATGATTAAGGAGATATTTTACAATAATTTATCTCGAGAATGAAAACATCAGTGTTAGGTTACATAGAGTTAGTCACATTCGGGCAATTCATTCTGTCACATACATATTCTGTCACGTACGAGAAACTGGCAGCTTTAATGTTGTTAAACGTCGCCGTACCAGAAATAGTATTATTAAAGAAAATGCTGTTGCCGTCTTAGAAGCTGCAGAATACAATTCACATGCTAGTACACGACAGATTTCTTAACAATGGAATTGGTCAATCAAGTGTACTTTGAATTCTTCTCGCTCATAAAATGCACTCATATCACCTATATCTTCATCAGAAGCTTCATGGATATCCAACTTTCAAAATCGAATACAATTTGCTGAATGTTTTTGCTGAAGGTTTTTGGAGCAAGTACGTGTTAATGAAAGTTCTTTAGAAACTGTATTGTTTACGGACGAAGCAACATTTTCCAATCATGATAATGTCCATTTATGAGATTTACATTATTGGGCACCAAATAATTCTGTTCCCTTGAAGATTAGTTCATTAGACGCATAAAATTATTTCAAGTGTGCAAGTTACGTGAATCACTCTATATATGTTTATATATAGTATACAAATTCTGTTTTATGTAACATAATAAGACAGAGAAATAAGGATTTTTAGATTATTGTGATGGTTGAAATCAAATGGCGTGATTCGATGTCTTGTAACATAAAATTTAAATTTTGTTACGAACGTGAAGAAACAGAATCGTTTAAAATTATCACATGCTTTTTTTTAAATTATTACAATGTTTGAGCAAATTCATATCTTTACGAATAATATTAAGCAAATAAAATTCAAATGAAGATTTTTTTTAAAATATTGTATCAACTTTAGTTTTGATATTTTGTATATTTCTATATAATACTGACGTTTCATATATTTTTACAGATTTATAAATGCATAGACATCAAGACGTTTACAACAATAATTGTCATATGAAATAAAATTTTTCAATGAAATCGTTTGACTTTCTTAAATAATTAAAATTGTATTTGGAAACAGGAAATATTTGAATTTGTTCGAAACTGTTAATAATAGACATCATTACTAATTTCGTAAATAGATGTAACAATCCATTAATTTCCTTAAAAATGAGTTATACGATATTGACGTGTGCAAAAATTGAAGCTGTTCCATCCGAAGTTAATTATTTTTTGTTCGCTTCAATTTTTGGGATTACAGATATTTTTGATGAAGAATTTATTTATTATTAATTGACATTAATCTTCTAATCAATTTTCTAATTTTATTTCAGTATATTCGTTCCTCTTATTTCGCTTCGTATTCTAAAATGAAATAAAATAAGAATAAAAGTTATTAGAAACTAATAGATTCCAAGATACCGAAAATATCTAGTTTGCAAAACTAATACGTATATAAATAAAGAAACTTCCAAAGGTCACTTTCAAAAAAAGGAATTTACCGACCGAAAGAAAGAAACCATGATCCATGAAAAACGAAAGCATCCTGAATATTCCCGAACCCGAATATTCGACCGGAAGAAATCCTCTTGAAACCGTCGTCGTTTCGATAGATCGTCATAAACAATTTCCATCGAGGTACTCGAACGAAGAAAACCTCCACCCGAACACGACGAGAGTTCCCGAGGGAGCGGAGAGGAGTTACGACTGACAAGTTCGAGTCTCGATCTCGACGTTGAATAACACCCATCAGCGGCTGGTAAATCCAGCGAAACGCGGCGCGAAGTAATCATTAACCGTGTGCGCGCGTGTTAACGCGAAACGGAACGAGAACGAGCCGGTGCCGCAGAAAGGGTTGAGGGTCGGACGCGAGCTTTTCTTTCCTCTTCTTCTTCTTCTCTTTTCTCTCTCTCTCTCTCCTCTCTTCTCTCTCTCTCCCTCTCCGCCCCTTAGCCTTTCTATCTGTCCCTCTTCCTTTTTTTGCCCCTTCGCGAAGAATCATCCCCTTCCACGTTGCTGGTACCAGCCTGTACATACGCGAGTCACGTACGTAACAGTAGCAGACTGACATGTATGCCTCGTAACAGTAAGCCGGTTCCCACTGAGAACCCTGTTACGCTACGTCTACGTGCTGGAAAAGAGGGTAGAAAGCGAGAGACAGTGAGAAAGAGAGAGGAACGGAGGGCCGCCAGAGCCTCGTGCCTGTATACGCGTGTGTTTGTTCTCTCTCTCTCTCTCTCTCACTCCGTGTACACGTGTACCAAGTGTGAGCAAGAGAGAGAGAGAGAGAGAAAGAGAGACTTCGTGTAATACGTGTTCCGTGTGGTGTGCATAGACGTATACCGCATGCATGACGTGGAGGATGAGTCAGCTTATAGAAGCGGTTTCAGGGAGAATTCATCACGAAACTTTCCGGAAATATTTGTCCTTTTTTTTCTTTCCTCCCGCGCTTTTTCTTCTACGTTCAACCCTTGACAGGAGACTCGACGAGGTTCGTCGCGAAGTCAACTTCGTTAGCCAGCTTCTTTGAACAGATTTCACAGACGCTTTGAAGATATTTTGTAGTGTCATTTTTGTTCTCCGCCTTTTCTTTCGTTTGGAAAATTACGCGCCTAAATATCTCATATTCTTGTTATTATATTAATTGTCAGGGAAAACAAAATTTAAATACGTTAACACTTCGTAACTTTTCGCACAGACCTTTTTAGATCCACAACACTGTAGAAATTTGAATAACTTTTTCGCAAAGTACATGAATAAAACTTTGTGTTCTTTATTGTACTACAAACTTCTTTCTACCTCTTACTTTCATTTCTCTTATACAAGTTTTATATTTTAATCACCGAGTAATTCTAACATTAATATATTTTTATTTTAATGCACGCGTATCCGTGTGTTTCAGTGTAACTCGTTCAACAAAACAACTTGTCAAACAAACTTTCTAATGTAATTCGTATAACCGTATATTAGAAAATACAATCAACTACAAGATTAAGACAAAGATAAAAATATTACGTATTAAATACACGTGTAACACTTTTTTGTACTACGTTTTTGTACTATGTTTAGGATCATTCAATGAACGACACAATAATTTTTTCACAACAACAGATCTATCAACTAACGCCAATTTTACTCGAAAATAATAACTGTACTGTTGTATCATTACCACCCATTATCCAACTATTATATATATCGTTATAATAGAATTTGCCAGATGTCTGATTAATGAACGAGGATATACAATATAATTCGATTATTGTCTATACATGATGGATAATATTTCGTAGCTAACCAAAATTACTGCACGAGAATATTCCATTTTCATAGATGAGTCTCGAAACATAAAATCCTTTCGTGAACTGATTAAAAAAATGTGAGGACACGGAATATTCCGAAAAGTTGGACAAATAGTTCAAATTCGAAAAAAAAAAGATCCTAGTGACTCGTTCGTCACAGTGGCCTTTGGGACGTCGAAACGAAGATCGTGATTCGCAGGAAACGTGACAATCATCGGGAGCCGATGGCACTGTTTCTTTTTCTTTACCTTTTTTCTTTTTTTTTTTCTCCCTTGGTTCGACACGAAAGAATTCTTGTTAACGTTTACCGAGCCGCGTCGTTCGAGGAGACCGGGCTTATCGTAAAACATACCAGTGTCGCCTTTCGTTTATCAACGACCTGAGTGAAGTTTAATTCGAGCCGCGCTTTCAGCGACCACGACAATGCCTTCGCGAGAACGCGACGCGAAAATCAACTGTTCGTTGAAAGAACAAATACACTGCCGCTCTTTTCGCTCCGGCATTTAGAAAGCTACTTTGACTACAACCAAACACACTCGAGGAAAATTTCTTGATACTCGTCCGATTAATTTGCTGACTGATTAATTCTACGAATCATTTATATCCCTTTATCTATATTTATTTAGATGTGTAGATGACGAAAGATAGACGAAACTTTACAAAATTTCGATACTCGGTGTAGATGAATTTTGAATTTGATCGCGGTTTTTAAAAAAGTTTGATTCGAAGATCAAAAATAGATGTATAACTTAATTCGATAGATGTAATAACAACAATAAATTGAATAAAAACATTTTTAATATTATTACTCGCGTTCGAATTTCAGTTCCCTACAAATTAATTTTATCCTTTTATCTATATGATATTGACAATGAAATTTTATCTACATTAACGAAAAGATAATTAAAAGTAAAAAATAGACTACAATTTAAAAATCTTAGGTCATTGCTCGTTTTCGATAACATTTTTATGTTTTTTCGTGTGGATTATAAATTTTAAATTGCTTACGCTTTTTTAAAAAAATTGTTCCGTATATTATAAATGATTTTTAAATCAAAAACAGATATATAATTTAATTCGATAAATGTAATAAGGTAATAATAAATTTAACATTTTGTATATTATTATATATTATACAATTTATAAAATTATATAATATATATTATATATTTTATATATTATTCATATTCAATTCGTAATCAATTTTATCCTTTTGAAAGTAACAAATTTTAATTGGAAATGAAAAAATTTAATCCATCTATTTCGCTATAAATTGTAACGAAATGTTATATGAATTCTCTGATCGATTCATATCAATTTTATAAATTTCACTAAGAATACATAAACTATTATGTATATATTCGAATCAAAAATAGATAATTATAGCATTTGTACTACATAATTCGCAACGCTTTTACAAAATCAGAGAAACCTTTATCTCTTGCTGCGTCACAAAAATAAAAATTTTAATTTTAATTTTTTCATTAAAAATTAAAGATTGTAACAGAACTTAGAAGATAATTTAACTATCGCTAAATGGTAATTGTAACGAAAATCATTAAAATCCATAACAGCACAATTTTATTCATTTCGTCGCATTATGAATTGCAATAATTTTTAATCAAAACCAGAGGAATCATTGGAATGCCCTGATCGAAATAAAACCTCCAACTACAACTCACAATCAGTAATTCAATCGATCAACAAAATGACCAATCGTAGTTTTTAACAACTATGAAGTGGTTATGATCAATATGCTTTACAAAATGCTTCTCTTTTAAAATTGTATTTCTTAATTTGATAATGAACATCAAATTTCATAGAAAAATTTAAAGATACAAAAATCTATACATTATACGCAAAATTATATATAATATCTATAGATCAGAGTATTTACTATAATACTTATTGTTAGTAAATAAAACATTCAGGAACAATGTTTGAAACAATGTTTAAAAGGATCTAAAATTGCAAAGAAAGAAATGCCCTGAATCGAAACAATCATAACTCGTTGTCAATAATTCAATCTTCTTTTTTTACTTTTTCGAAAATTACTCTTTGATTATGTCCCTACGTTAAAGTCTATAGTCTTCAAGATTGTAGTCTCCGTTCTACAATGGCCCTCCAAAACTTGAGATACTTTCCTACCTTTTTCTAGACATGAAAACATTGCAAATGAGAAATTTGCGACAAATTCTAAAAACAGAGTCTTCAAATTGAGAACGTACCGTGTTGATAAACGCAAAATGTTGTACGACTTTTTACGGAAGTTCAAAGATCGACAATTTCTCGGTTGCCATCTGGCGATCTTTCAATTGTATAAAGTAATTGTATATCAATAATATATATGAAGTAGTCGAACGAACGAACTGCAAAGCCGAAAATTCGTCGTTCACAAGGAGCTGCTCTTTCAAAATTGAATTCTCCTATTTCGATAATCGGCCGGGAATATAAAAGGCGAAGACGAGGGTCGAAGGTCAGGATTTTCCTAGACGATCTACGGCGTAGACCGACGTAACAGCTGTTTCAGGAAAGGTGTTCGCCAATGTGACATCTGCACCTTGATGCTCCCTTCCCCTGTGTTCGTGGCTGCCATTCGCCGCCTATTTACCGAACAGCCTTTTCTTTCGATCGACGAGTATCCGAAAACAAACTTGCTCGAGCGGGACGCGATTGCGGCGCGTGCACTACTACCGCCGCGGGAAAAAATCGATTTTCCCACCGGGGGATCGATGCGCGATGCCCTCGGCGGTCAAGGCAGTTTCCATCGATCGATCTCCAGCCGCTTTCGAATCTGCCCTCGTGCCCGCGATGTTGTGCGTTGCACTGTTGCTTCTTCGAATTGCAGAATCGTCGATCGATGGTTTCGAAATGTAAAAATGGATGAAAGCGGCGGAGGGGAGATAGATATAACTCGCGCCGATGACCTATCAAAGAGGCTGCGATTTCGCTTTGCGAAATGAAACATTGATTTCGGGAGGAAGAAAGAGAATAATAAGATGGATTATTACTGCGTTTCTCGAGCTTTGAATAATACCGATCTAATGTAGCTAAAAACGGAGAACTTTTTCAGAGAAGGAATCGAAGCCTCGAGCTTCGTGGAAGAATACCTCTGACCTTTTGTTAAAAAGGATCGCTTTGACAGATATAGACCGAGGTAAAATTTATGGTGTAACGGGATAATCCTTCGCACGAAGTTAAACAGAGGATTAAAGGTAATATCGCCGGTTTTCTAGGTAGGTGACGCGTTGAAAAAAAAAAAAGAAAAAAAATTGTCGACTTCAGAGACCTACTCGAATTAGGTTAATCATGTAAACGAGGTACTTTCGAAGATGAGAGTGATTGTCTAACATAACTGCATTGTTCAATAGAGATGTTTGATCATAAAAGAGAGACCAATACAATTGTATTGTATACTAATGTCAAAGTAAAGTTGAAGTCACCATCATAATTTTTAAAATTTACAAATTTTTATAACATTATACAATATTCTTGTTATATCTTCCACTGCTAGACGATACTCGCCTCGTTTATCTAGAAAACGAAAAATCTCGCGCGTGCAACGTAATCATAAACAGTGACAGAATCATTGAACTTTTGACGAAGCGAAAGATTTCATTCGAAATTTCGTTTCGACGGAAGGTGGAAACAGAATCCACGCGAAGCCAGCCACAGGATGTCCCGTGAAAACGATGGCCGATAAGCAATTTAAGACGTGCGAAATTCGTTCGCCGTGCGACAATGTGCGTATGCACGCACGAATTGTACATGTGAGCGCGCGTATGGCTTCCTTGAGCGATCGGTGTCCCGTTTCCCCGGCGCGTGCTGTGACCACCACCTGGAAACCGTTTCCACCTTCCTCCTGCCTCCGGGATCGCTTCGCCCCTATGTTCATTCCAACAATTTTATCGCCGACTAAAATCGTACGAAAATTAAATGAATTCTAGTCAGACAACGTTAGCGAATAACGGCGACAGTTTGGAGTAGGTCATGTGAATTAGAAATGAATTTCCGATATTTTAGAATAGTAGATAAGTAGAATGACGCTTGAAAAAAAAGAGAGGGAAATTTTTTTTTTTAAATCGCTTAAGCACGTGTTAAATTCGCTGTGAATGAAATCAATACGAGGGTTTCATAACGCAACGATCCTTGTTCACTGTTCCTTTTTTTTTCTAAATTTTTAAATAATTAGTAGACTGCGAATTTTCATGCGAATTCATGTTTCTTTTCAATATTGAGATTGGTTTCATTTATTATTATTATAATGTAATGTTATACTTTGGATATTTTATACATTCTTGCATACTGCCTATATATTTGAATGAAATTTTCTTGAATTCTTCAATTCTTCAAAGTTTATTATAATCCATAAAAATTCATAATCTAATAATCTAATAAGTACATAATCTAATAGTCAACAAAAAGTGATTTGCAGTAGTTCAAGAAAGTATTTGAACACTTATCTTTTAAAAGTTGTGTGTGTGTGTGTGTGTGTGTGTGTGTGTGTGTGTGTGTGTGTGTATAAGCATTATACAATCACTCATGAAAGTTTACATAGATCTACAAATATCAACAATATCTAGCATATATCACAGTAGATCTTACATTTGTTTAGTGAAAAACATAAACAAATCGCAATAAAAATTCACCAGACCTACATATGTTTTTATTGCTATTATAACTACAATCAGAATACGTTTTACTAAAATCGTTTATTTCTGTTTATTTTTTTAAATAAAATTTATATCTAATTTTGAAGAACCATTTATATCTAATTTTGAAGAGATCCATAAAGTATCCAAAATTCTCTTTATCCTTGAAATTTACTATGTAACACTAATTATATAAAATATTTTTAAATTTCATTAATATTATACACGATTGTTGTGCTAATATTCGTAAAATTTGAAAATTTATGCGAAAGTTATGTGAAAATTTATGTGAAAATGTTTACTGCAAACATGTAACACCATACACGCCATAAATAGCCACCTTAAACAGAGAATAAGCGTTAAATATTAATAGTATTAACTGTTACAGTACTTTTATAATTTCTGAAATATGTACTACATATCGTATATGTTTTGCATACATTTTCAGATTTGTTTCTCTTAATATAATCACGATAGTCAAATCTTGTTACCAAATGTTTCAAAATATTTTATGTAGCACATTTATAAAAGCTAAATGTTCTAAATGTTCAAACGTTAACTTGTTATTCTTAAAAAATGTTTAATTTTTAAAATTAACTATGCTACTTCAAATGTTCGTGCCTCAAATTCTCAAATTTTTCGTTTCAACAAACAAAAAGATGAAAGATTTACTATTTCGAGAAAGATTTTGTACATCATAAATGTACAAAACATGTGTACTTGCACATCATAAAATGTGAGCGTAAAATTGCACGTGTCAGTGCACGATCCATTTTATCTTGAAACTGAAGAAACTTTTAAACGATAAAAGGATTATATTTAAAACAATTCAAAGGCCTCGAAGATGTAAACATATTTTTTTTTCCTTCTTGAACAAAGACAAACATGAACAAGGACTTGTCTTTCGCTATGAAATTTATATTTTAATTGTGTGACCTTCAATTATAGAAAGTCTTATCCTAATCACGTAAACCGTGCCTCGAATTGTAGTTCAGACACACTTCAAAATTGTGCCTATTATAAAATATTGAGTTTCATGAAAAAAAAACCCATGATAATCGAGAAACGTCCGGTTTCGACGTCTTCGATTGTTATTAATAAACGAAGCGATCGCCATGCGCATAGGGGACATTCTATACTTGGAAAAGGAGGAGGAATCTCGCCGGGGAACAGGGGAGTCAGTACGTTGAAAATAATTGTCCTGTGACTACGGGCCGGAAACCGCGGCGGTCACCACGTTGCGCGTCCTCCTCGTCGCGTGAAAGCCCGCATCGATTGCTCTTTATCGTCCGAGTGGCGAGAGGAAACGCATTTCAAGCACCAACGCACGTGCTTCCACGAGATTTTTCACTACGCCAACGATGAATCCTCTTTCTCTCAGTCTCTCTTTTTTTCTTTTCTTTCCAATCGAGCAAGAACTGGAAGTATCCTTTAAAAGAAACACACAAAATTCTCCCTCTCGCTCTCCCTTTGCTGCCCGATCGACCACGGATTCACCGTTTCTGTTTCGTAGACGAGAATTTCCATGCTATCGTAAATGCTTGAACACCGAGTTCCGTAACTCCGAGTAAATACTACCTCAAAATCTATACACCAGGACATCCTTTCCACGCGAAGAAGTTTCACCGGTGAATTACCATCTCTCGTGGCGTTGCTCCGGTGGCAAACTCGTAACAGCCCAAATCGAATAGAATCAAAACGGGAGAGCAGCTGCTAGCAAACGGCCAGAAAGGCGTTATCAGGAGCGATGGAATCGAGGTCACCGAGGGAGACACCGACGGGATCCACCTTCGATTTTATGCGGCGGATCGTGGATCGAGAAACAGAAAAAAGAAAAAAGAAAAAAAGGAAAAAGAGAGAAATATGCACGCGGGAAAACAAACAGAAAAAGGGGTGAAGAAGGGGTTCGTAGGAAGTAATTTTTTACAGATATACGAGAATGCATCCTCGAAACGAGGCACCGATCGTGACGAAACCTCTTGAATATTTTCTTTCTCTTTCTTCTATCATTTTTTTATTCTTTTCTTTTTTTTTTTATCGTCGCTTCTCGAAGCACCTCTGAAACGACGACAGATGATGTGGGTACCACGAGGAGCTGTGACGTCACTTGTCCCCGTTGCTTACACGATCTCTCTCTCTCTCTTTCTTTCTGTCTTTTTCAAACACTCTATCTATCTCTCTACCTCTCTACCTATCCTCGATATCTCTTCGTTTCTTGCCGCCGTTTCTTTATTCCTCGCATTTCGGGCCTGCGAACGACACCTTTCCAGCCAGCTGTCAGCCGCATCTGTAATTTCTTTCGCGCACGGGGCATCGCGTGGCCACGATTAGGACCGATTGGGAACCGTTGGCACGCCTACACGAGACCATCGGGGATAAGGGTACCTAACAATAAGTTTAGTCAATGATTCGTCTGGCATTTGGGAAATTGTATGTAGGTTACAAGCCCGAGAGTGGAAGATTGAACGTAGAACAGTAGTTTTGCGAAATATGGACGTTTTCCAGTGTTCACGAAAATCCGACCCTTTACATCCTGACAGTACGTACTTAACGGTGCTGTTTTATACAGGGTGTTTAGAAGCTTAGTGTTCAAACTTTACCAGTGTGCTCATGCCGTGCAGTGTGTGTAAATGCTTCATTAAAAAGCATTATAACAAAAATATGAAACATGAAGATGTATAATACTTTTATTTTCAATGCTCAAAATTTCACACTACAAATGTTGAAATCATAGAGGCAGGGGGGGGTTAGATTTTACGTTTAACACTTTTAAATTTAACCCGCTTAAATTCTTTCCACCTTGAGGATTGGTTGTCGAAAATTTTTAAGTAAATTAAGTTCAAAATAGGACTATTTAACAACAAGTTTGATCAATGACTCTCTTTCATTTGAAGAATGTATATCGATTAAAAGCTTGAGTAAAAGATAAAAGATTGAAAGTGGAAGACTTTTACAAAGTATTTAAATGCTTTTATGGTTCATAAGATAATTGTAGTAATTCATGTTATGTTACTTTATGTTTGCAGTATATTATATTAAAGTAATTTATATTAAAAATAATAAATTTTATTGTTTTAACACAATTTTACGGTCATTTACTATTAATTGTACGATGTAGAGAACAATTATAGAATTGAATTAAATTTAAAATTTCAAAATCAAATAATTCAGTCTTATCTTATATCGTTATCACTTTCACTGCTCAATCTTTAGTTTATTATTTATTATTTAATTTAGTTTATCATTTATTAATCAATCAAGAGTTGAGACACTTTTGATGCTCAAAATTTCGTAATAAGATATTATATGATTGTCGTATGACAACTTTTTTAAATATAATCCTAATAAACTTTTTGAATTTGCTAAAATTTTATCGATTGATTATTCAAAAAATTCTAAATTAAATTAATTAAAGCTCTTCAGCTTGGAATTATTAAAATTTCAAAATAGAGATATTCAATAATAAGTTCTATCAGTGATCCCTTTTGGCAATTTTAGAATTATACATACAAAACACAAGCATGAACAAATAGTAAACAAATAGTAAACGATTAAAAGTAAAAGTCTTTTGCAAAATGTTTCAATGTTTATGGTAGTGAAGTTTGGAAAACTTTTGAGAGTTTATTGCTGAATACTTATACTGAATATTTAAATCAAATTTCGTAATGTAGATTTTGAAACCGAACCAAGAGATATTTTATACGTCTCGATATTTTTAAGTTTAAAATCATGCAAATTTTATGAATTCGAGTCGTCCGAGTTTCCAAAATTAGACGCTTAAAAATTTTTATCCTATATTCCATGTTTTTAAATCGCTGAAATATTCTGATTTGGAATCGTTTAATCATTTAAAAGATTTAGATTTAAGTCACAACTTTGAATTACTAAAATTTTCAAAATTGACTGCTCGAAAATTCTAAATGTAAACCATTCTTGATATAACACTTAATTTTGAATCAATACAAAGAAATTTTGACGTTTTGAAATTTCCAAAGTATAAAATAGAATAAAAAAATAGAGGGGAAATAGATAAAAAACTATAAGATAATAAAATAATAATATAAAAAATGAAAAAATAGAGGGGAAGAAAACTAAGAAATATTTGGTTTGAGATATATTAGATAAACTTTTTTATACGTCTCGATATTTTTAAGTTTAAAATCATGCAAATTTTATGAATTCGAGTCGTCCGAGTTTCCAAAATTAGACGCTTAAAAATTAAGAAACTTCGGCTTGAAACTTCAATTTTAACATATATTTTATATATAATGCCTCTTTAAAACCAATATCCCTGAAGTCACAAAACATAACCTAAACACGAATATCATATTAATAATATACACGCGTAATATATTAATATCAGTTATAGTTCATATCATAAGAACAATAAGAAATAGATAACTTTTGAGCAATTTAAAACTTCAATGTCTATTTAAATCGAATATTCCTGGTCATAAAATAAACGCCATAAAAATGTTAGCAAATAGAGAAAAAGTACATAACTTCTGAATTATGGGCCATTCAAAATCTTGAAACTTAAACGTTAACCAGAAATTCCAATGATCTTAAAGTCACATAGAGACTACGAAAATGTTAATAAAATATATACTGTAATCATAAATAATATAAATTAATAATAATAATAATAAATATAACCGTGAAATTTCAAACTTTCAGCCAATGAAGATTCTATTACCAAACATTCTAAACGGTTCCGTATCCCCGCGCTCAAAACAGTGAAGTTGGGTGGCCCAGGCGACGAATCCAGCAATTTTCCCTCCCCCGACGAAAGTTGGCACGCGAGCTAAAAGCAGGCCGATCACGGAAACCGAAATCAGAGGCACAGTTACGAGGATGGATAATGACACATCTTGGTGGGGAAAAGTAAATACATACGTGAACACGAGAGACCCGTTGGCTCTGTAACTAATGTACCTGACCCGTTTTAACGATCGATAACACCAGCGGACGCGATTAAACGCAAATGACAGTCAGAAGCAAACCAGAAACCAGTCATTATCGAATGAATTTCGATCACCGGCCACCACTGTTTCAATAAAAACAATTTTGCAACGTGTACGATAAAATTCAACGATTCTTTCGTTTGTCTGCTTGTTCATAAAAACATGCACGTACAATTGCGATAAAAGTGACACAACAACGCGACTCTCGTGTTGAACAATGTGAAAATATTGCTGAGATACTTCTTATTGTGAAAATTCCCAAGTAGATTAAGTTACAATATAAATGTATAATTGAGTTTTTATACAATACCCGCCAAAAGTTTAGGCACGTTTCTGTTGCATTTCATACTGTATTTAATATTTCGCTATATTAATTATAAATTAAAAATGTCGTTTGTATATTATAAAAAATTAAAATAGATAATATACAATATATGTACAGATATATATATATATATATATATATATATAAGAAGATAGTAAATCAAAGTATTAAATTATAATATTTGTATATATAGTATATTTAATTATATGTATTATTAAAATATATTGTAAACGCATTATTAATATATTATATCATATATTAATTATGATAATATTATAGATTAACAATTATATATATATATATATATATATATATGTGTATATATACATATATGTGGATTTCTGAATATTTTTAGCAATACTGTAAAACAAAAAACATGTTTTTCCCTTATATACGATCTAGTAAAATATTCAGGAGCATGTACTGATATCACAAGATCTATGTTGTATATTTCACACACAAAACGCATATCTATGCAAACTTCTGGCCAGTAGTGTACGTATGATTATTATATTGCTTCTCGTGATTCATATTCTATAAATGCATCATATTATAAGCTTTACCCTGATTATCATTGCGTGCTGATAAAATGTAAAATGTAGCATTAAAATAAAAAAAAAATGTATTGTTAAAACGAAAGGTAGTATTATATATTGCGTCGCTTCTCTGGTTAAACGAAATGACTACTCAAAATTTGTTTTCTCTCTCGAAAAACATTACTTCTGTGAATTGTGTTACAAACATGCGATATGCTATATTTTCTTGTACATTTTTATTGAAGGAACGTTTCATTTATCAGAAATATTGTGATAACCAAATTATTTATTTCTTCAAGAATATTTATTACATACTACGTATTTTAATGCAGTGTTTCACTTTAAAAATTTCGCATGAATGCACAAACGTTCCCCGTTATCTACCTTATTTCGCTCTTCATAATTCTCCAAAGAAATAAAATTTAAATATTGACATTGGTTTCAGCGTTTCACCATAATAAGTACCTGGTTTACTTTGTATATTTTCCACACTTTTGCGAACTATTTGCATTTTTATATCTGTAAATTTCCCCTGAGCATACAAATGTACAAAGACTAATTATCGTGGATCGCCCAATAAAAAAATGAAAATACCACTGGAATTTATCGCTCTTTTAAATGCCGTAACAGGCAATTAAGTTAATTTCCCATATTTTCGTGACCTATTTGCATTCCTCTGTACAATTTTCCCCAAGTATATAAACGATACAAAGGAGAAGAACCAAAAATATAACAAAAGGATTAAAAAATAAAAGTAAGTATTTAAATTTATTTAACCTTTAGGTACAATCTCGTGCATTTTCCATATTTTCGCGTATCATCTACATCTGTAAATTTCCCCCGAGTATATAAACGTACGAAGCCTAATTATCATGAATCGTTCAATAAAAGAACGAATTGGAAATGCCATTCAAATTTATCGCGCAACATACCGAATTTATTATTTCTAATTCTCGATCGCGTTCCTTCAGGAACGCGTGTCACAGGCATCGCTAACGAAGTTCAAATTAGAGGTTTGCTTCTTTCAAGAAAAAAAGTCGCCGCAAGGTTACACGTTGAACGGTAATGAGGTCGCCGATGACGTTTCCACGATCTACGAATAAATCGAGCACGAAAAAGAGAGTGGAAGAAGAAGAAGAAGAAGAAGAAGAAGAAGAAGAAGAAGAAAGAGGAAAACAGTGAAACACGTCAAATGCGTTTTTACAATCGAGAGAACAATCGATCCTGGCGTCAGCACGAATACCTTCTATCCCGTTGGAAAACGTTGCGAGTTCGCGGGAGGACACGCTAGAGCGCGTCGCGTCGGGAACTTTGAATGAAAGAAAGAAAAAAAAGAAAAAGAAGAGAGAAAAAAGAAGACACGACCGCGTTCTATAACCACCTTCGACCGAATTTTCGTTTCGAAATTAGACCGATCGAAAGTCTAAATTGGATTCGTTCGCTGAAGATTCAACTGGAACGTCGTCGAACATTCGTACGTACATATGCACGCTTGCGGAAAGAAGTGAAAAAGAAACTGGCGAACTGGCGAAACGTATCTTCGGAGTTCGCGGCACGATCGATGCGACTATTACTACAACTGTGCGTCCATTATTGCGAGCGTACAACCGAAGATACGGGGGACTGGAATTAGCACCGCTTTCCCATCGATCCTCGCTCTGAATCATTTACGAGGCCGTATACGAGTTGCCGCGTAACGAAAGCGTTCTTAGACTCTGCACGTCATAGTAGTCCTCAGAGTACATTTGTAAAAATGCTAGTTTCCTTTATTAAGGAAATTCAAGTCTCTGGTTCGGAGAAAGTCACATCTTGATAAAATAAAAAAAAAAGGAGGGGGGGACGGGATCAATCGTATAGCGACGCAGGTATGTACAGTTTCTCACGGAAGTATTCGAACATTTATGTGTTTTTTTATGTATGCATCCTACAGAATGTAAAATAATTCTACTAGTATGTTTTGTAGGTCATTCTGGACAAAAAAGGGCGTATAGAGGTTTTGATTCGCTTGTTTTTTAATTTACGTTGAAAAAATTTAGATATAATTGGAAATTTTATTTTTTTATTTTTCATGTATTTTATATCTTTTTCTTTACTCGTATAAAATGAAATGAAAATTCAAAATGATGACTTTCTCGTCATGAAGCAGAAATAAGCCAGAAACCCACTAAAGAACTATTACAAGCAATGCTGTTAACGATATTAGAAGTAAAATTAATAGAATGAACTGACAATGACCATTAAAACTTAATAGATCTATGTTCACAGAAGAAAGCCATTTGAACGCCTCGTTTAATCTATACGGCTGAAAAAGGGTACATGAAAAATAAAAAATGATTCCTTTATTTCCAGTTATATAAATGTGAAATTTGTTATAAACATAATAGTTAGAAATAGACTATTAATATACTAATAACTAATGAATATAATAATAACAAACAATAATTAATAAATGAAGGACAAACGAATCAAAACTTTAGTACAATCTTTTTTATTTAGAATGATTTTCCAAACACAAAAAACAAAATTGTTCGGTATAAGCACAGCTAAAGAAATAGAATCTGAATAGATTATCTAGATTTACTAAATATTAGTACTTTCTTCTTGGATATTTTTGCACCTTGTTTGCAAATTCTTTAAATTTTTCACAAATGCTGTCTTGCTTACTGGAACAAAATTTTTCTATCTAGATATTAAACATGAATTTCTATATTCAAACTGTAATTCATACAATCAGTGAATTCTTATTCCATGCACAATTAAACATCCTATCTACAATTTTTTTAATTCAGTCTAAACTACTTATATTCATTATTTCGTTCAATAATCCAATATTTCAACGAGACAGAATAATTAATAATTTAGCTGAAAGAGTAATGTAACATAAACTCCAGTTACATACACTGTGGAATTAAATGGAATTCTTCTGCACGCGAATTTCCTAAATTTCCTTTATTTCTTGAATCTCCTGAATTTCCTAAATCTACTCGATTTTCGAAAAGAAGCGAGAGAGAAATCGACCGCAGAATCGGCAAGCAACGCATCGATGGTGGATCGTTTTCCGAGAAAAACGATATGCCAAAGATCCTAAGGATTCCCAAGGAGGGTGACCACCTGTGTTTCGCGCGCGCGCCACTTTCGAACGTGTTTTTAATGAGACGACACCGAGACACTTGGAAACGGAGCGAGAAAGAAACGTGGGAAACAATGGCGGAGACTCTAATCTGAAGGGCACTGGATCGAACCCTTCTTCTCGCAGCATTGTCCCCTCAACGAACCCTTTGCTACTGCCACCTTTTCTTCCACGGTTTCTTTCGGCTCCCCCCGCTCCCGGCCTTTCCGCGACCCTTACGCGAGGCTTTAAAGAGCGAAAGAGAAAATGGAGGAAGAGCTTCGACTGGCTACAGAATAGTTACTGGCCCCTCCTCGACATTATCTTTACGCCTTTGCCGTCGTACAAAAGGAACGACGGAAAGAGGGTGAGAATGGAGCCCGTTGCCTGGGAGAGAAATGTTTGTCCTCGCTGAACGTGAGTTTGCTTTTCTTATTTCTGACCCTCCGCCACCTCTCTGTCTTGACCTTCTTTGCCATATATGCGCGACAGTGTGAATCGGAGAAGTCATTTCGCGTTTGGAACGGCGATTCGATTCGATCATTTTGAAACTAGTGCCGAAACAGGATTCGCTCGTGGATTCGCAGTTAGAGAAATTTTCTGTCGATTAAACAACGTACGCTTAAATTATGCAGCAATAAGTAATTGTTGGCTGTTGTGTTGTTCGCTTCGTTCTTGTTTTTGCACGTTTATTTAGATATAAATTTATTTAGAGAAAAAAAATACCAGGTAGGAAAAATTAGCGCAAAAATTGAAACAAATTTTATGGCTAGATCGCGCATATTTTTGTGCGGTCGTGGGAAATTTAAGGATGCAGAAATACATAAAATTGGGATATTCGTTTGCTCGTTAGAACATTTAATGAATAAAACAAAATTCTCTGCCTGGATTCCATTTTTTTAAATTATATTCGTAAAAATATGAATCTGCATAAATACCCACAGTCTACTTGCCCACATAAAATGAAAAATTTCTAATGAAAATATCATTGGACTATAATTATATTCTTTTTAACACTGAAGATGTTAGAGAGTTAAACTACGTGTAATTCGAGTATTAAATAAAGAATTTGACATTTGTGAAGCAGTCTCTTCTACCCGTTTTGCCTTAATAATTCGTATCGAAAGACGTTGAAATAGCGTTTTAACACTTTGAATTCATGTGTATAGTACTATTAACAGTAGGATAAACATCATGATACTTGGACCACTTTACATGAAACTGTATCGGTTTTCAAGTAATCGCTAGTAACGTTGTGAACAAAATTACAAGCGGAAAATAATTGATAAATTCCTATCGATATATAACATCGCAAGAAGATGATTAGAACATAAAGAACTTGTTCCAATTGTACGAACTAAAACCACGAGCCGCTGTAACTTGGACCATCAATCAACGATTCAGCGGGTCATTAAATCCTGTTACCTAAACAAACCGAGAACTCAATATCCTACGTCAACATCTCCTATTGAGATACCACCAAAATTTCCAATAGAGAGCCAAGTCGCTAAACAGGCATGCAATTATAAGTATTTCACCCGTCAGAACAAACAGGAGAAATTTCTTAATGAGTCGCTAAATCAAAGAAATGCTATCATCGGAGTCAATACTTCGTTCAAATACGGAAGAAATTTCGCCGTGAGATAGTAATTAGGAATTCAGATATCGGTGCGAGATCGGAGCGGTGTAGAAGAAACTTTATCGCGAATATTCTCGAATGAAAATAGTGAGAAGAGTCGTCAAATAACGTAAACAACGGCGTGAAATCGTAAAGTATAAAAGACACTCCATCACAGGGTGATAATGTTAATAAAAATCGCGAAGAACGTGGACATAATAAATATCCGTCAATACGGTGAAATCGTAAAATGGAAGGAATGCTATTTTAAGATGACCTGTTCCAACACGGATGCAATAATCCAAAATCATGAAACGAAAGAAATTCTATCACCTGATGACCCCTGGCCAATTTAAAATCACAACGGGGGTCGTTAAAAGGATGCGATCGTCAGTAAAAAGGGAAATCGTATAATAATGGAAATAATTCCATTATCGCGAGTGATCCATTCGACTGAGAATCTTGAAGATGTAACCAAAGGATGCACGCACAGGCGCGAAAACGCACAGAGCCAAAGATAACACGCTCCTCGGCTGGACAAGGGATAAGGGTTGCCGGAAGGCGGGAGAGGGGCTGACGGACAGCGTGGCGGCGGCATGGCGAACATGGCGTCGTCGAGGTCGCGTCTGCGCCCGGCCGCGAACACCGCGTGACCACGATCAATACCTGTACGCGCTGTTGTGCCGGGGCAAAGGATGTTGAATTCGAAAAGTGTTATTCCGCGCGTCTATCTCTGAATGATATGGAAGGGAACGCCTCTCCACGTGGGTGCCACGTGTGCGGCTTCCGCCCGCGTCTCTTACGCGCGTGCACGCGCTTGTCCGATTTCGTCTGGCCGGCTCCAAAACACGCAGACCGCCCTGCTTCCTCTCTTTATTCCTCTGTTCTCCGACTCTCCGTTACCTGCGCGATTTTCAACGGGACACCGTCGTGCGATACCCGTCGTCCGGACATCTTCGAGCACGCACGATATCCTATACTTTGGTATTTGTCGTTTTCAAATAGGTCAGATTGTTACGATCGAGTTTCGATCTCGGGATTTTTCGAAAAGTTCTAAGGATTCAAAGGGGAGTAGAGCAGAATTCTTACAGTATAGGCTAGCTTTCTACGGAGATGTTGCAGTACGAAAGGTTTATAAGTAGCTTGAAAAATGTCCAAGCAAAGTGCGACTCGGCGTGGAGCTATAAAGACTAGTTCGAGAATGGGTGAATAGAATAGGTAAGCGTTTCGCGTTCGCGATTGGCAAAGGTAAGATTAAAGTAAGAAGGTAAAGTTCGAGAATTGGGAATCGTAACTGGAAGATTCCCAAATCTTCGAGCGACACGTTGAATTCGTCGCGGGAAACGACAACGATATATGCGTGGAACGCGTGAATCAGGGATTAGACCGCGTTTCGCGGATTAGACGCGCGCGCGCGCTCGAGACGATAGCGCGTTTCTTTCTGTTATTTTTTTTTTTGTCTTTTCTTTTGTGAGAAAGTTAGACACAATATACAATTACAAGTATATGTCGAGACACTATTCCAGTTAGAGAGGTTAGCAAAGACAAAGGTGATGAAAAAAAGGAGCGTGTCGTTGTATCGTGGGGGATATTTCGACGGATTGACTAACCTGCTAGCCGCAAGGCTGACATTCTCTGAAACTCGGGCTCCTGTAGCCACTTCCACATCCGTCGGAAGGTCTCACGGCCGCTCTTGAGCTTCGACCAAGGCTTCGGATTGCGAAGTAGATCGCTAAGCGTCCCCTGACTACGGCAAAGAACCCTCTGGGCGAATATCGCCTGCGGTATGCTGTACCTCTTCAATTCGGCGCTGATCCTCTGCGCGAGCTCCTTTGTGTTGATCTCCTCGACCTCACCGGCTCCGTTGCCAGCCGACGAAACGGTCTTCATAACGACCGAGGTGTGTTGCACGTGCTGCGTGTGCGATATCGTCTGTTGCGGCATCGACTGTTGCTGCTGCTGCTGCTGCTGCTGCTGCTGCTGTTGCTGTTGCTGTTGCTGTTGCAGCTGGGTCTGCATAGGTGGTGGCGAGGCAGCGGGCACCGAATGCGTGGGCGGGGAATGATGAGAAGGCGCGAAACTGGCCGTCGCCGAGACGGATGGCGGCGAAGATGGGCTCAACGCCGCCGGACTTTGCTGCAACCTCGGCAAAAAGGCCGGATCGTAGTGAGGACTGGCGGACTTGTGCGGTGAGTTCAATCCGCTCTGACTGTAGGCGCTCTGCGGCGACAAAGGACTCGGCTGAAGGCCCGCGCCCGGCGAAGGATAATTGTGCGGCGGCGACATGCTCATCGAGGGCAATTTGTCGTACGCGTACGGCGAGCTACCCATCCCGATGCCGATGTTACCGAGGCCGTTGTTTTGCATGACCGCGAAACTACCGGTGACGCCGCCAGCCGCGTGTGCACTGTATACAAACTTGTCGCTCATCGTCGAAATCGGCGGTAACGGCTGTAAGGGCGTCAGGGTCGCATAAGAGGAACCTGGACTGAAACCGGGCGGCGACATCCTTTCCGCGACCGAGGTCAGTGTCTGATAGGTCGGCTCCGGCTGCATCGCCCTGAAGTCCGTCGCGTCGATCATACTCGCGACCGAGACGCTTATCCCCGACGTCGGCGTTAGCTTGCCCGGACTGAGAAGCTCCGAGTCGGCGTCGCGCGAGTCCACGTCCACGTCCTGAGGTGGCACGATCACCGACAGGGACTCCCTCGCGTTCTGTCTACTACCACCACCGGCACCACCTCCACCACCGCCACCGCCGCCACCACCGCCACCGCCACCGCCGCCGCCGTTTCCGTTGCCACCACCGGCGCCACCGACGGCACTTCCGCCGCTGCCGCCACTGCTGCTGCTGCTAGTGCTGCTGCTGCTGCTGCTGCTGCTGCTGCCACCGCTGCTACCACCGCCACCACCGCCGCCGCCGCCACCACCACCACTACCACCACCACCACTACTACTACCGCCGCCGCCGCCGCCACCACCGCCGCCAATGTTACCGCCACCGCCACCGCCACCGCCGCCACCACCACCACCACCACCACTACTCGTGCCGCTGCTACTGCCACCGGCGCCTCCGTTACTGCCGCTGCTGCCTCTCGATGGCTCCTGGGACGACGACAGATCCTCCGCGGCGGCGAGCTCTCGCTCCTCCTTGACGCCGAGCGCGCCAGCCGCCAGTAGTTCCAGCGGCAAGCTCGCGCACGCGATGTCGGGACTTTGCGACGCGGAAGACGACATACCCTCTGCGTTACCACCTCCACCGTTACTACCACTTCCACCGACAACGATGTGTCTACCTCCCGTTCCTTCTCCGCTGCTGCTGCTACTGCCTCCGCCGCCTTCGTGCTGATGCTGCTGCTGTTGTTGTTGCTGATGATGATGATGATGATGATGATGATGATGATGAGGGTGATGATGATGCTGCTGCTGCTGCTGCTGCTGTTGCTGTTGTTGCTGTTGTTGCTGCTGCGAATGAAGATGATGCGTTCCTTGATGATGTTGTTGATGTTGATGTTGCTGTTGATGTTGCTGTTGATGGTGGTGATGGTGGTGTTGATGGTGGTGGTGATGATGGTGATGTCTACCCCCACCGACCACCGTTCCTCTACCACCACTGTTACTACCTCCACCGCCTCCGTTCCCTCCTCCACTTGCACAGTTCCCATTCGAGCCACCCCCACCGGTTCCCCGGCCATGCGTAGAAACCGCCGCCGGGGAATCGACCGAGTCCAGTAATTGCTCGCTATGCGATTGATGATCGGCTATGTCCCCTATACCTTCCATTTACGCACATCTAGTTCGGGTGGCCGCGCACTCGCTCTCCCGTGCTCGGACACACCGCGTGCACACGACCGTTTCACCACGAGAATATCGCCCGCGCACTTTCGTCTCTGTCTTTCGCTGTGCCTCGACGGCGCACCTTCGCGAGCTCTGTGTCCGCGGATTCTTCCCCGTTGATATTCGTGCAACTAATACGAACGACGTCGTATTTTTTTTCACCACTCCCGTGTTCCTTTTCGATCACCACCGTTTTCCACCGTCTTCCGGCTGTCGCAACTTTTCGCAATGCTATTGTTATCAACTGTACGATAACGAGTTGGTAATCGAGTAAATGATAGAATCCACGCGCGCACCCGTAACACGATTCTCTCGCGTCGTCGTTTATCACACCACTACTCTCGTCTCTTTTTCTTTTCTCTTTCTCCCTTCTTCTGTCGATTCTGGTTCGCCGCTCGCACTGCCGTCTCGACGTGTCACTCAACGGAAGACCAGTCGCGGCTCGCGTCGCGTCGCGAGCACCGAGAAAACGACCGCGAAAACGAGTACGAACTGTACGACGACCACCGGCACAACGATGACGACAACGTCGACGAAGACGAAGACGATGACAATGACAACAATAACGAGGACGACGACGACAACGACGAGAGCGAAAACGACGAAGACGAAGAGAGCAACGAGGACAAAGGCGCGAACCTGCAGCAGCAGTATGAACACCGCTTCGTGTTTGGCAACCTCGAGCGAATCAAAATTGTCGCGCCACCGTGACCGCGACCAAGAACGACGTCTCTCGTGCACGAGGACACCGGCGATTTGCCAGTTGTTGTTTTTGCTACCGTTGTTGCTACTGCCGCCGCTGCTCCGTTCAACGTAGACGAGTCAGACGTTGTTATTGTTGCTGCTGTTGCTCCACCACATTCAGCACGTCGGATCGGCATAGAGATCCGGTACCACAACGGCGGCGACCACCGTGCGCCCATGACATACGCGGAGCGAGTGAGAACGCACACTCTGCGCTCGAGTGAATACGTTAGTTCGTGTCGAGCGACAGGGAGAGAGAGTGCAAGGAAAAAGAGCACGCGAAACCGAGAGAGAGAGAGAAAGCACGCGCGGGCAAACGGCTAGAGAAGGGGGGAGGTGGCGAGGGGACGGGGTAGGGACGAGAGTCTTGTTGTCCGTCTCACTCTGTCAGTTTCTTTCTTTTTCTCTCTCGCTCCCCTTAGGTGGCCGCCGGTACACCGAGCTGTCCAGAGGACCCTTCCCTTCCGTTTCACTCCGCCCCTTTCCCTTCTGACTCCAAACCCGCTGCCGGATCCGCTGCCAGCAGCAACACCACCACCACCGACAACAACCACTACCACTACCACCAACCACTACCACCACCAGTAGCACCGTTTTACCACCTGGCTCACCCTACGCGCTTTTAGCGGCGTGCTCACGCTGTCTGTTTCTCTCGCACACGCGCGGTTTCTGTCTCTTTCTCCGGTACACGCGTTCGTTCGGTATTTCGTAAAGTTCGGTGTACACGTTCACCGCGCGACAACCCTGGCGCGTGCTACGCTTAGGCTCTAACTACGCGCTTCCTCCGGGTCCAGGTGCGACTCGTATTACTATATCCTCTTCTCCTTTCTTCCCCGCGACTCTCCACTCACGTCGCTCCGTATGTCCTCCCTTTTCTTTCTTCTTCACCCTTTTATCTCTTTCTCTCTTTCTTTCTTTCTCCCTTTCTCTTCTGCTTCTCTTTCCGTTCCGTTCTCCCTCCGATCGCGTGTATTCGCGTTTCCCTCGCTTCGCGTTCGTCTCGCGCTCACGAGCGCATCCGCGCTACCAACGTGTACACCCCTGCTCTACCACCACCACCATCACCACCACTCGGTCTCTCACGAGCCACCGGTGAGCGTACCTGCGCGATCCTCTCTTCCTCCGAGACACCGCGGATCACCACGTGAAAACCTAACCCCCTTTTCGCACGAGCGGAATTCGAGTCGAACTTCCTTCCGATCGCCGACTAACCAGCTGAACGCAGCCGCGTATCCGGCGACCTCTCTTATCCTCCTTTCGTCCTTTGTTTCTCCTCGTCTTTCTCTGTTTCTTTCCTCTTCCACGACACGCGTTTTCTCTCTCTCTCTCTCTCTCTCACTCTCACTCTCACTCTTACTCTCACTCGTTCTCTCTCTCTCTCTCTTTCTCTCTCTCTCTGTTGCGTCTTCCGTGCCTCGTGAACACAAAGTCTTTACACAAAGATCAGTGAAACTGTCTCCGGTGTGAATTTGCCTCCACGTTAAAATATCTCGATTGTCCGGCCGAATCGAGAAACGACTGGAGCCACCCCCAACTAAGGAGTCTAAGTCGCCAGCGATGGCATATTCGTCGTCGTGGCTGCGAGGAACCGCTACGTGCGCGCCGTCGACATTGTCACTACCACCACTACCACCACTACCACCACCACTAGCACCGCCGCCTCCGCTGCCGCCGCCGCCGCCACCGCTCTGGCGTCAGTCAGCTTTCTATCGATTTTCCGATACCTCGTGACTAACGTTGCTCGATGCGCCGATACTTCGAGCATAAACATCGACTACGCGGCGACCTATCTTCGACCGAGCAGCGCGTCCTTGCCACCAAGCTCGATCCGATTATCGAATGTCC
This sequence comes from Tetragonula carbonaria, assembly GCA_032399595.1. Classification (NCBI taxonomy): domain Eukaryota; kingdom Metazoa; phylum Arthropoda; class Insecta; order Hymenoptera; family Apidae; genus Tetragonula; species Tetragonula carbonaria. The sequence continues at coordinate 8,936,029 of JAUCRC010000015.1, read as the reverse complement.
ACCTCGATCCTCTTTTCTCCACGAAACCAAAGCTCGTCGTCGATGCAACTGTCGTTAGCGATTTCTTTCGACTATTACACGAACGTCTCTGCGCGTAACTTCTCAAACAAATTTCTCTTCCCTCTTCTTACAACTTCTTCTTCTTCCATAATTGTGGAATCTTCAAAGATGTTGTTTCTAGTGTTTCCAATCTTCTCGGACGATCTTCCTGAACGATGTTGATTTTCTCTGTACTTGCTTGTGCGAAACAGCAAGATCCGTGTTAGAATGTCACCCGATCGTCCGACGAAACCACGAGTTATTCTGGCAGCCAGAAGTATTCCGCAGCCTCGTGGCCGCCTTCGTCCACGAACCAAATCCCTCGGATCAATAGACAATCGAATCGCGGAGCCACTTTGCACGGTAGCATTCAATCGATCGGCCTTCTTCCACCACGTGTGTCGAGGCAGCGATTGTCGAAAGCAGCGTGTCTCGTTCACAGGTTTCCACGCAGTTCCACGATCGAAACGCGCATCCCCTTGTTCCCGCAAGGAGTGGGGAGCAGGGGGCCAGTTCGCAAGATGTCCTCTTCCCCGGGATCTTCTTGCAAAACGCGAACGACCCCTGTGCGTATGGCGAAGTTTACCGGTCTCGCGGTCTGGCCAGTCTAAAACGCGATCGGGTCGAAGCGATCGGTCGAAGCGGCGTGTCAATCGCGAGAGGGACCTAGGGGGCGAACGCGTCGATAGGTCGGATCAATGACGGGGGTGGCGGTAAGAGGCGTCGACGCGCGGACGACGAATCGATCTCGTCGCGGTCGTGCTACTCTCTCTCTCTTTCTCTCTCTCTCTCTCTCTCTCTCTTTGCTCCCCCGGTTCGATTGCAGCCGTCGAAGAACGGCTTCGACCACGGTGATGCCGTATCGGTGCGGAACCAAGCGTACCGGTCGATGAATCGTTGAATCGTAGACGATTGAAAACACGCGGAACCAAGCATCCCCGGCCGTGATCCTCTTCGACTCGCGATCCCTGCCTGTTCCAGTTGCTCGTGCGCATTCACGCGCACGCGTGCGCGCACCCTTTTCGAAACCTGTCACCCTTCCCTCTCGCCGTCCCTCTCCACCTTCTCTTTCTCTCTTTTTCTTTCTCTGCCTCTCTTTCTCTCTGTTATCCTCCAACGTCGCGTCGTCAAGTACCCACCCTCCTCTGATGCGACGGGGAACTAAGAACGAAAGGAAACCGCGTGGTAACTCGCGGCAACGCGATCTTCCGCGAGATTCCCCTCTCCCCCCTCCCTTCCTCCCGGGGAATCTCGAAGAAATGGCTCTTTCTTCGATATTTCGAAATGCCTCTGTAGTTCTTCTTCTATAGTTATATCCTCGGTTACAGTTACAACCGAACGACGATCGGCTCGGTTGACAATCCGTATCGTTATAATATAATCGCAGGTGTGTTAACAAGCGATTTGTGGAACGGCGCGTGCCCCGACTCCAGCGAGGAGGGAGCGAGAGGCGTCCGTTTCGCTTGCGAGCGAAGAGGAAGCGAGCACGGAGTTGCGCAAATCGCGAACGCGACTACTACGTGCCGACAAGCCGCTTGGTGCGTCCTTCGTGGCGTACGGGGCCAGCGGGGAGCTGAACGAGGAGGGGTCTGCCGAGTGGGGAGCACAGAGGGGTGGAGATCTTACGACGGGGATCTGTAACGAACTCGATACGCAGGGGTCGGGAGGTGAAACGGGGTGGCGGGACGCGGTCGAAACGCTACGAAGGGGTGGCTCAGGGACCGGCTGACTGTTCTTAGTACCCCCGGCCTTAAGGGATAAGAGTTTCGCTCCGAGGGAAACCTGTCCTCTTGCAGCCGTTGCGCAGTTTTCATCCGTCATTGTTGAATATTGTTGAACATTCGTTGTGCAATCTGACGAAATTAATCGCTCCAGTTATTGTTATCGTTCGCCAGCTTTGCTCGACGAACGTTCAACTTCATTTAATTTGAAATTCTCATTTGTAGTGATTCGTAATATTCGTAAAATGAGAGGTGTGTTTTCAACACATGTTGAGAATTACTTTGAGAAAATTATATAGAAATAAAGCATTTTACAAAGCATTAAAGTCGCATTTACGAGCGAGCATTATTACACATTCTGTAGTTAAACCAAAGAACGTAATTTAATTAGAAAATTACGAATCGATCGATCTAAGTTCATCAATAGACAGCAGATCTTTATATAGTGAACGAAATGGAGCTTAGCAAAAATTCAATTATACGTTTTACATATTTTGTTACGTCTTTAAGTTTCCCACAATTTTGTAGTATATATTTATGACACGATAATTTATTTTTAAAGAATAATATGCGTGAAAAATTGAATCAGTTACACAGCGGTTTTGCTATTTAAGCAATTATTCTCTTGTTTGTTCGTTAAACTATAAATAAGATATAGAAAATTCTTCCAAACTGATAAAGAAATTGCCGCGATTTCTAACGGTATACTCAAAACTGATTAACCGAGTAAAGTTTTAAATAAACAATTTAATTTTCATGCATACATATATTTGTTGATCCTTAATGAAGATAGCAAGTAGTGTCTTGGATCAGTAATTTGCCATTGCCGTGAAGCTCCGTTTATTTGAATAAAATTTTAGTCAATACCCGATTAAATGGACTCTTGTTAGTTGAATCCACTTATCTCAACGTGAACTCCCATTTTACGGAGTAAAAATTTACAGATAATAATAAACGGAGTAATAATTTACGGATCTAAAAATCATAAGTGAGAGGAGAATGAGTGAACTCCCATTATATGTAGTTCAATTGCATAAACTATTTGTCTTCCTTTAAATTTATATAAATGAAGTTTTACTGTAATTCATACATTTCCGTAGCTTCAATAACTTCTTAACTTCTAAGAATATTTAAAAACCCGACGTTGCGTTAATGCAACATATCATTTGCAACTCTTTTTCAGATCAAATTACATTATAGATTTTCCGAATTTTTCCATTAACGTTACGCCAATAAAAGTTAATTTCAAGAGTTCGCTTGATATTCTTTTCTCAATCGTTTCTTTCCACTTAGATTCTACGATCTTACGAAATTTCAAACAATTGAAATATTCATAAACTATTGCTTGATTCTTAGTCGAGTTCATTTTATAATTATTGAGTAAAATGGTATTGAGTTGAGAAAATTTGTTTCACATAAATGGAATTCGTATAAACGAAATTCTATTGTATACGCACCTGTTGGGGGTGAAACATTTCGTACAAAGTCCGTATTACAAGAATTCCACCGATTTCTTATTTTTCTTTTTTTTTTTTTTTATAACGAAATTCCACTTTATTTCGAAATTCCTATCAAAATTAAGAGGTTCAAAAGAAAAATAACAAAATCATTAACTTGATAAGAGAATGTATACTTTCATGTATACTTTCATGAGTTATACATCTACATTATATATAGATATATAAGTATATATATGTATGTGTATATATATATATATATATATATATATATATATAAACTTTTAATATAATAAAATTATCGTCGTGTATGTACGCGATGAAAGTTCGATTTGTACTTAGTTCTTGTTTTCGTATCGATCGAGATTAACCTACCCCTTCGATTAATAATGCGGAACAGATTAGAATTTCGTATAAATATAACTTAATTACAATTTTATAGAAATACAACTCGATTAAAATTTCTAAGAAATGTATTGGTGACTTGATCGCTACAAACGATTAATTGAAAATGTTAAAATGTTTAAAAATGTTGTGAAATTATTAGAAATTATTAGGTAATGTTTAAACAATTAGAATATTGAAAAGTATTATTAAAAAATTCACTTGTAAAATTTGATCGATGTGCAGGCGACGGAAGTTTAATTAGTAATGACCTCTCCGTACCAATCGACATTAATCAATGTTGTCAATGATGCGGAACAATTGATAATTATTATTGCTACTTCAAAAAACAGTTTTTCTATTATACTAATCAATAATTTAGTCATTTTTAGATTTCTATCGCAAGTTACAGTTATATTTTCACGAATTTATTACAAATATAATAAATATAATTATTAAATAATAGTTAAATATAATAATTTATTAATTTCTTACTATAACTAAATTTACACTTTCGTGATATTAATTTTTAAATTACAACTGCATTGATATATATTAAATAAAGTTTATGTAGAGAAAAATTATGTAGTCAATTTCTGAATAATCGCGCAACATATGAAAATTTTCGCTTGTTTATTATTTCAAAGAGTTAGAAATATATGCATTATGTAACTATCTTTTTGCGTTATTGTAAGTAACTTAATTGTTATAAATGAATTATTCATGAAATGTTTCAAGAAAACTATTCGCGCAAAGAAATTCAATCGCTGTTTCAATTGTTATAAGTAAATAGTAAAAATTGTTAAATGATATAACATTATAAAAATGCATTATTTTATAGTTTGAGTAATTCATTCAAAACAATTAAATTACTTTATTTCTATAACATCTCTAAATATTATCTAATAATTTTCACAACCTTTCTATTACGATTAAACAATTAAATTAATTATTTCGTTCGATGATTTACGTCGTTTTTTGTCTTAAATAGATTGCTCAAGTCGATTGTTATAAATTATTATTAAAATATTAGTAGCGCTGCTACTATCCTAGTTAGTCAATGCTAATATCCATGAACTGGAATGTAAATCTTATACATCGTTTCTTACATTTATCTTGTTTCCATAAAAAAAGAAAAAAAAATACAAGTTTACCATTTTTCCATGGAACCCTTCAATAAATACAAAGTATCTTTACTACAAAAATAAACGAAAGAAACAGAGGCGCAGAGGGGGTGAGTCAGACGAGTAAAGCTTTGTAAAACAAAAAAAGATTGTGATGTTGCACGTTCCAATAAGAAAACAAGAGGAATTATAGTAACACAACGAACGGACAGGTGTTATTGTAATAAAGTGACAGATATCGCGAGCAAAATCGTTATGTGGGTGAAACTCTTATTTTTGGTATACACTCGATTGCTATTGAAGTTTTGGTTGATTTCTTCGACAAAGGGTGGCTGCTGAACGCTTTGTAGATTCACGTTTCGTGTAAATTGTTGTACCGCTGCAAACGTTGCCCGGCTATTTTTGTTCGATAAAGGGCAGGCCTCGTTTAGCAGTAAACAAGCAACTAAACTGTTGTTCGCTTAGACAGATTCGAATTAATTAACGCGATAGTAATTACCGTGTAACCGGTACACCTATTAATTTCTGCAATTCAAATCTCCGACAAATCAATCTCCCATAACGTTACTATGTACGTTTTAAATATTTTATTCGATAGTAATTATTAACTTATAATATTTATAATTAACTCTTGTAATTTAATTGTTTATGAAATCATGTATTTCGAGCCTTTGACAATGTAACAATCAGACTACGGTCTTTCATGAATTTAATAATATAAAACTGCGAGGAACGCGCGCAATAAACCAAAAAATTATCGAATTTGAATATATCAGTATCAAAAGTAAATTATTCGCTAATTTTTATTAAATAAAAGAGATTTCTATTTCTTTAGCCGTGTGCATGAAGATATTAATTTGTGTTATATAAAAACCTGCATTTTAGTGAATAATATGATAAGAATTTAGAATAGATAAATAAATTGGAAAATTAATATTCTTTGTCGTCAATTCTGATATTAGAAGCAAATATTATTAAATTATACAAAAAATTCTTTATTTTTATAGAAAACAGTTAATAATTGTACTTATATTATATCTGACATATTTATATTATTTTTGACAAATTTTAATTATAAAATTACGCGTGAATCATAGAATAATAATTACATTCTTTATAATCATATCTTTATAAAATATTGATTCATAAAATATGAAAACATTTTATAAAGATATGATGATAAAGAATATATAAAGAATATAATAATTATTATATATTATTATTATATTATATATTAATATATATAATATATTTAATAATATATCACATATAATTACTATTATATATTATTCATACAATATAATATTGCGATGCATTTAAATTAATTTTTTAAAGTAATTTATAATACTGAAAATTAAAATTATTAATAAATTTTTTAATTTCTGAATTACAAATTAGAATAAAATCTTCTAAACTGATAGAGATTAAACTATTTAATAATAAATATATGTAGTAGTATATATATAATATTAATAATTTATTTAATAATATATTTATAATATATTATTTAATAATATATTTATTAAATAAATTATTTAATTTATTTAATTCTATTTTTTTAATTTATTTAATAATAAATATATGTAGTAGTACATATAAATATATATACATAATAAATATATGTAATAATATATATATAATAGTATATAGTAATATGTAGTAGTATATGTCATATAGTAATATATGATATAGTATATATCATATATAATATATGATATAATTTTAACATAAAATATATTCTTATTAGTTTTTAACAAATATTTTATAAATAATTCTATACACCGGACGATCTACGTACTAACTTCTAATAATTAATTTACAAAATTAATTGAATAAAATTCACATTTTGTTAAGAGATAATAATATGTTCAAGGGATGAAAATGGTATTATACTTGTTAGCTTACTTGTTTTCTACAACACTGCAAAAATATTTTATTTTATGACAATTAGTGTGCAATAGTCTACTAAATTCTATAAGTGAAATTTATTTGAAAATGAAACTTAATTCTACAAATGAATATAATCGTGCTAATATATTTTGTTTTGTTATCATTATATAATTTTTGTATCAACAGTTACTATCCTGGAACCATACAATCTATTTACAATAATCGTTGTTGTTGTTTTTAATTTTCAATTTTAAATATAAAACCATGATCACTGAATATTGTTCTTTGAGGAGCGAAGAAAATTCCGGGCAAAGAGGATTAAAACATCGACCTTAACATTCCTGTGTTTACTCCACTCAACGTTAATTCTTTGCGGTCCTATGTCAATCTTTTATTTCATTTAATTTCTTTATTTTTTTATCGTATACGACATATTTTTTTCTCATATCAAACGTTAATATAACAGAAAAAAGTGTATTTCTACGTGTAAAGTTAAATCGAAAAGAAAGAATAAAGTATTTTCGTGCGAGGCCTTATACTTAATTAATTTCTGGATTGATCAGAAGTGTATAATTGGCAGAAGATTATTCGTGAAACGTCTCATTTCCAAGTTTGAAAAAATTTATCGAAACAATTTGTGACGAAATACATTCAAAGTATTCTATTCTTGAAATTATAGATTACTAATAAACTACGAGATTAGATAAATTTTTAAACTCAGTTCCCTCAAAAAAGAAGGCTTTAACGAAAAAATTTTTTCTTTTTGACATATTTTTGCACGTAGAATCATCTTTTCGGTCTGTTGTTCACTCTGTATACCAGTCAAGCACGTGCAAATTAATTACGAAAATATAAAAATATAACGAAATAAAGAACAGCTTTTTAAAGTAGTTTATTAACTGCCAGCCGCTGTGAGGATCACTGGTAAATGGAGCGCGTTGCCAATATTGATTAAAGCATGTAAATTAAATAAACAGTAATACAGATAAAATGTTCAGTGCTTTTAATATTACAATAACAAAGCATTAAATGCACGGTAATAAGATTAAATAATTTTACTTTTAATTTCACAAGGTGAAGATCGCATATCTGCTTTGGAAGAACGAAAGACAACTGTATAAAACGATCAAAATGTAATAAAAAATTTAACTTATTATGAATGGTAACTAATATCTAATAAGATTAGTATTTAATAAAAGTATGTAATGAATTTTATCTGTATAACTATATAGTATCTAATGTTTTACATTATTTTTCTCGAATAATTACTCGATCGGATGCACTAATGAAGAAATTGGTAACAACATTTTCACAAAGCATTTTAACGGAGTACCAAAAAATCTACCTTTGGACACGACAAAACTTAATCCATCACCGTCACGCGCGAAACGGTAGCAGCTTTGAGTTATACACGGTGGAACATACATTAATACTAAAACTAACTGATGATTAACGTATACCTAAACATATTATACATGCTTAATTAGACTTGAAAAAGTACGACGATGATAAATACGTATATGTAATATAACGTTTCTCTTACAATAAAAATAAACTTGAATATCATTATAAACATTTGCATGCTCTTGATAGTTATAGAAATAATAATCTGCTTATGGGCCGAATTTTATGAGGAATCTCCTCACACACACACACACACACGCGCGCGCATTCATCTTGTATAGTAAATACATTTTTGTATTGTAAACTTTTACTTTCAAAATTTTCCATAAATAGAAATCCAAAGGTTATCCTATAGGAAACCCAAAAATGTAAGGTTAATGTACATAATGTACATAACATGAATGTAACATAATGTATCTTGTGCAGTGTTAAAATAAGAAAAAGAGTATTGATTACATCACATTTCATATTGCAACTTTTTAGTTAAATATTATCCAGTTTAATTCAAAATCAATTGAATTAAATAAATTGGATTAAATTTCTTAATAGTAATAAAATCAATGATGAAGAAAATAATTTAAATCTGATATTATTTAGCTTAGAAAAAACTATACTAACTATAATCGAAGCATTACTGAAGTTAAAAAAATTTCCAATTTAGTTGTAACATTTTTAATAAAACATTTTTATTTCGGCTACACGACATGCTTATAGAATTTATTTTTCTACATGCCTACAGAACATATTGACAAAGTTTGAATACGAAAACATGGGACACGCTGTATAGAAGTAACAACATATTAATTATAAACATACGCTCCACAGAAATCATCAAAGCATTTGAACAGTCAATAACAGTCAGTTATTCATTATATTAATAAACCACAATATTTAATGGAACCATGTTTGACACTAATTACACGTTTAAGACAATTATTTATATTGCATATTAATTATTAATAAATGACATGTAACTTCTATATGCGTTTTCAGGTTAATTTCAAATTTTACCCAATACAATCACGTCTCTCATTATAATATTAATAAATTTTCAGAAAATTTTCGTATAAAACATAAAGGGACATGTTTTATAGAAATTTTCTATGTCAAATGCTTTTCACGATCGCTGTAAATCATATTAAGGCAAATAATATACATACATATTTGGCAATTACTACAATTAATTGGTATTAATAATTTAGATAAATTTGCATGAAGAATTCAAAGCATTCAAACGGAAATTTCATACGTTACAATTCAATATTTCCATTTCAGTAAGCCAATTAATGGTTAAATTTTCATACTAAATGTTGCGTATATGCAACATTATTCTTTCACATGTCATTAATTGTTCAAATAATAAATATATTTATCTTCGCCGAAATTGTGGTATGTCATAAATATTTAACTACAATTTCATAATATTATATTACATTTATAACAAATATAATTATTAATATAACATAATAAATCGTATATTATTATAAATTTAATTGATTTTAAGGTAATTTAATATTATAAATCGTACGTTATTTCTTTTTCACAAAACCATGCGATATATGCGTTCTATTATCAATAATTAATAAAACAATTTTCTTTATAGGTTAAAAGAATTTGGTCCCGAAATGGTTAATGCATTAAGGACTAATGCTACGTTAATGCAATATAATGTTTATTTATAATCTATAATTAATATTACAGCAGCTATTGAATATTGTCTTGACATTATTAATGACATCAAATTTTAAAAGCCCAATATTTTGTTCATCGTTACCTTTTCTTCTTTTTCATTACATATTCTACACAATGAATTACCTATTACATATTGATTTACATGTATTGTTATTGTCACATGTTGTTATTACATGAAGTATTTGATGTAAGTATCTGAATTTTCTATGGTAAACATTCGAATACTTTAATAAGCCTAATTTAATATTACCAAATAAAAAATTATAAAAGAAAGGAATGAAAGTGCAAAGAATAGGAAAAAGTTCATAATACAGCAAATAGCTCAAGATTTTATTTATATATTTCAAAAAAAAATATTTCGAAAAATCATTTGAGTCACTGAAACTGTAACATTATAGTTTTATAAAATTTCAGACAGCAGTTAAAGAAAGAAGGATAAAAGAACTGTGATAGCTTCAAGATTGAAAGAAAAAAAGAATAAACTCTAGTAGTTTTAGCGTTAAAAAGAAAGAAGAATACAAACTTTATGTGAAAAATGTTGTAACTCTCTAATCGCCAAAACCCGTAATAAATACAACCATATTATTACACTACATATACATGTATAAAATTTAAAAAAAAAATGACAAATTTTCTTTGTTATTTATAACGTTGCACTGCATAATTACATTGTCAGTGCTATACTATTAATTTCGACAAAAATCAACTTCGAGCAGCGTGACACCGCTGTCAGAGTTAAACACGATCAGGGTTCAATAATCCAAAGAGGCGAATCGTAGATCGTCAAAATGGCGCGCAGCGTCGGAAGTCATCAGGAGCGCAGGCGACCGCGCTCACACCTCGATGGAGACATTTTCTCCGCGCTCGAGGAACTCGAATCGCGCGCGCAGGGGAACAGGTACCCCGATCGATCTGTAGAATCGACGTAGACGACGCATCAGCGACCGATCTCGATGCCGCGCAAGCATGAACGAAGCAACCCAGGACCGAATGAAAATCCATCGGGGCGCTCGCGACCGAATAAAATCGATATTGGCCAGCCAAGTCGAGCACGAGGAAATAAAAATGCGTCGCGCCCCAGCGAGCCTGCAGAGAAAAAGCCCGCGCGATTCGCGAGCTCCCGCTCGATTTCCCTTCGACGTGCCGAAAAATCGATTTTTAGAAAAAGTACAACGCCACCTTTTTGGGCGAAACTCTCGGCGAAGTTCCCGTCTCTGCCTGCTCTGCTCCATTAATTAGGGTCTATACTTGTCTTATGTTTCTACGGACATTTACGTGTTTGGGAAGTGTCACGTGCCATGGGGCTTTGGTCGTTCAAATACTAATGCAAATAAATAAAAATATCTATTAAAATAATAATTGCCTATGATTATTATATTATGTGAGATTTATAAATAATATTTCTTAAACACAATTGGCCATTGGCCATTTATAACACTTGCGGATAGCGAAATTCTCGTTTGAAATATCGCGCCGAGGAAGCGTCAGCTGATTTTTCTTTTTTAAAATTGCTGGAAAGATACGGGTATCTTTGTGAAAATTAATATTGATTTCTGTTTAGTTAGAGACACGATTGTATAGATCTGTTTATTTTAATTGTACTTAATTGTAACGATTTACATGTAAAATATTTTAATACATTATTAGAGATTGGCAATTCTATCATTAATTCTTTCGAGAAGATAACGTGACAATTATAATTATAATGTCGAGATCTTTCAGAATTTTAGAAAGACTGGTAAATCATTGCAATTTCTTTATAAAATACTCTAATGTGTACTCTCGTTCAAAAGTCCTAGGATACTTTTTATTCTTGATATTCAATATTTATCGTAGGCACTGAAATTTTTAATTATATGTGCATTTTATAATATAATTGTTAATCTATAAAGTATTATGATCTATAGAATATTATTTCATTTTTCTAATTTGAGCGAAAGAGCACATGTTCTAATTTTTAAAAATTATGATTAATCCAATCTTTCCTTATGTTCCTCACTAAATTTATTATTAATTGATCTATTATTAAATTCATTATTAAAAGAAAATTTATTGTTATAATTGTCTAAACCTTTTTGTAAAATTATTAGTAAATTACTGAATTAGTAACTACATAATTAAATATATTCGTGAAACTTTATAAATAACAATATACAAATTATCATCCCTATAATAAATTACCTCACATAATAGCAACGAGTTTAATAATTTAAAAAAAAAGATACAAGTAAATTGAAATACAAGCAAATTTTACAAATTACAAGTCAGTACACCTATTCGTCATAATTTTATACAAAGAAAGTCCATAATTTGTAATTTACAATTTAGCAATTTATCTAGTATATTTTATAGTCTCTAATTTTTAACTCAACTCGTCAACCGTTCAATACTATTAATCGCTAGATTATTTTTCACAGACTTCGAACTTCTGCTCCACGATTACACTTTTTTGAAACGTCGAAATAAGAAAAAAAAAGAAAAAAATACGACAGTCACACAGAGAACGTAGCAAAGTTAAAAGAAAAGAACCGCTATTAGAGTATTTGTTTTATAACGACTGTCTGTTCGATGTCCGAGTGTCACTCAACGTCAGATAATTGAAATATCGATCGACTCCGACCGTTTCCAAAAAGGATCCTGTATAACCAAGTCTCCACAACAAGACGGTTCTTTAATCGCTTCTAATCGGTCTTTTCTACTTGAACTGCAACCCGGATCAACATAAACTCCGTGTGACAAAATAATACACTTCTAAGCTTCACCAAAAAAAGGATGCTCGAGCTTCGATCTTTATCGTCAATAACCTGGCCGTTTACGATATTCAGAATCCACTGTGTGGTTGGCAGCGAATCGAAATCGATATCGCTCTCCACTCCGCGTGGAATTAAAATATTCACAGTTCCCTTCCTCTCCCACTCTATAATTATACAATATAAATGTCTGATTATAATTAGACTGTTGATTTCTGTGCATTTGTGACACAACATTTTGAAGCACGTAACGTTTTCAAACTTGTCACGATAGTTTAGAACGTCAAACACCAAACATCCTAATTGTCATAAAAATATGAATTTGATCACGTAATAAATATCTAACGATAGATATTTATTGTCGTAAAAGTGACATATAACGATGTACATGACTAGTACACGAAAACCAGTTAAAAACAATAATAAAGGAGTAACAAGTGTGTTGTAACTGATAGTATTAATAAACGATAGTAATATGCAGCTAATAAAAAAATAAAAAAAATAAGCTAATAATAAACAAACAGAGTTGACAAGCAAGAATAATCTGGTTATAATGTTAAACTTATAATAATAATGAACCAGTACGATAACAGCTAGTAAAAGCTACGCAACTAGAAAATCAAGAAAATAAACTATAATGGTAATGTATAATAATGATTTATAATTTATGTAATATAATATAACGCGTATAATAACATATATAATAATAATTAGTATAATTAACAGAATCAACAATGAATAACAAGCAGGAATGATCTAGCAATAATAGTAAACTAATAACAATAGTTATAACAATAGTAAACGGTACAAATTCAAGGAAATAAACTAGTAACAAACCGCCACCTGACAGCAGAGTCAACGGAGAGTAAGAATAATCTAGTAGCAACAGTAAACTGACAAAAAATAATGAAGCAGTATAATAGTAGCTAGCGATGCATTAGTTACACCAACATGTAACTAATAAACAAATCGCGGCAAACTGCCTAACAATCACGGTGTAAAACTCGGCAACGAAAGCTGGCGGAAAGAACGTAGAGCTTCGAATGAAAAAAATCGAGGGTCGATCTCGCAATCGAGGGCACGGTGGCGCCCAGTTTCGCCGCCCCTGGGGGTAGTCCAGTGGAGGGATGACAGGAGAGGGGTAGGCAGCGATGTAACGTCGATATCGCGCTCTATACCGGGCGTCGCGACGCTAAGTGGGGCGACCGGGGATAGGGGAAAGTTCCACATGGGTAAAATAATCGATAGCGCGACCGATATGTATGTACCGAGCGCGTATGTACGTACATAACGACGGTACACGAGCGCAGGCTGGCTCCTATGTACCGTGCGCTATGTGTGTGGTTACACGCGAACCGTGGTAGGGAGACACAGTGAAGAGAGACAGAGAGCGACGGCTACGAGAGGGGAGGGGGGAGGCACGAGAGAGAACGGTCAGCTCCGTGCACGTAAACGCGTGCTGCCATAAACACGGAAACGAGGCGGAGGGTAGTGGATCGAGGGTGAGAACCCGGACAAGAAGGAGTTTTACGTACGGACGAGCGAACGAGAATGGATAATTTGCGCGGAAGTCGTAGAAACGGGGTAACATCCGGGGGGGAAGGGGGAGAGGGTAGACCAGGAATTAATGGAACACGTATAGTTCGAAATTGGGTGAGAAAAGTCGATCGGTGGATTCGGGGGGGAATTCGGCTGGACGATTAACTGATTCGTAATAATACGTAAATTGCGACTGCTGGATCTTGAAAGTAAAAAAAAAAAAAAAAAAAATCGGATCTTGCGAATGAGAATGGAAGAAGCATGAAGGAAGTTTTCACGTAAAAGTATACCAAGCAAAAGTATTAGTTACATAGTTGCAGAATAGAACTGGCTGTAGAGTGAATAGGGTGTTAACTCATTTTGAATATCTTTGTTGCTGTTTGGAGATACGAGGAAATTTTGTTACAGATAGAGTCAGGTACAATGTGGGAGTAATTAATTTTTCGTAAATGAGGGAGTTTCGAAGAATTCAAGACCCGGTTTCTTTTTTTTTTAACGAAATAATGTAATTTTCGGTCCACTAGTCGATGCAGCTTGACGTTTTTTTATAAAAGAATCTAGAATATCATATATCGAAGAATTATTAGTTTAAAAGATATTTTAATTTCAATTTTGTAAAATCTATGAAAGATAGAAATAATATTCTTTTATCCTCGCAATAGGTTTCGCAAAATTAAAATTAAAATCTAAAGTTAAAGTTAAAGTTATGATCCTATTTTTAAAGAAATGAACGTGACCGTCGAAATTCCCGAAATCTCTCCAGTTACAAAAAATTAATTATTGCTATATTATGGCCTCTTTTTAACGATTTTCGTTAAGAAAATTCCTTTATATCTCCAAAAACAACGGAGATATTCAAGATATTCAAGTTAGATAGGACAGCTTATATAATTTGACAATTGATTGATCCGTACTATTTTATGATTTTCAACTTAGTACATCTTGAAAGCAGAGAATTGAGAGAGGACATACTGTTGGAATAAAAGAAAGATAAAATAGGTGTAAAGAGAATTTTGCGTAAAAGTAGTTAAATAGTTTAGTAATTCGTGTAAAAATTACAGAACAGGATTGATTGTAGGATCGATCTAAAATTAATACGTAACTTGATAATTGGTTGATTTGTACGATTTTGTAGATTTCAATTACTGCATCTTGAAAAATTGGAAGATAATTGGACAAAGAAAAATACAATAGATCTAGAGAGAATAAATAGTAATTAGCGTAGAAATCATAAAACAAAATTTGCTGGGGATAAATCTGAAACTGTTATATAGCTTGATAATTCGTTAGTATTTTACAAATTACTAAATTTCGAAGAATTGGGAGAAAATTGAATAAAAAAAAGAAGGGATAGAATGGATATAAAGAAAGTAAATAATAAACGAGAATAAATAACTTGCGTGGAAATTGCAGAACAAAATTGGTCACGATGGATCTGAAATTAATAACTTGGTGGGCATTTTATACATTTCAACCGGTGGATCTTAGAAACAAAGAACTGCGAGAGAATAAGATAAAATAAACAAATGAGAACAGAGAGTTCGCTCGAAAATGACAAAACAAAACATGGAATAGATTTGAAATTGATAAAATGCAATCTAGAATTGGATAAGAAGAGACGATTCGTAGATTTCGATGAATCATTGATAAATCTTTCGAAAATCTTATCGAATAACATAAAGCGGAGTGAACTATTCGATAGGTTCTATAAATTATTAGGTATATAAATTATTCGTGTGACAATTATAAAGAGTGATTGCGAAATTAGAATTCAAATTGGTATTGATCAAGTAGCATCGAAAAGTAAATTCAGTTCTTGGGTATAAAAGAATTAAAAGATAGAGGGAAAAGGTACAAAAAGAGTTTTGGATACAAATAATTCGCGCGGAAGTCGAAGAACCGGGGTAGTATAAAACTTTGGAACTAGGTGTCTCAGTGAGAATCTGTAGATTTTTGAAATGAAAAACTGGAAAAAATAGGATAAAAAGGTAAAGAGCATAACAAAAGGAATCTTGCGAACGAGGATGAATAGGTCTCACGAGAATTGCAGAACAAAACTCGCCGGCTAGAATTATCTAACCCTCGAATTTACAATAGATAATTGTAGTCAAAATTATAAGCGATTGCAAATTTATGTTTATATTATTTTACTACGTTTATTTATATTTATTTGGAATGTTCGACCTTATTCTGCATCCTCAGTAAATAAAATGAGATTAAGTTAAAAACTTAAGAAAGCTGAGTAATTTTATTCGAGATTGTTATAGTCTACAATATCCGATAGTACTAGTTATGAATGAAAATGAACAGGACGTAGTTCGGAATCGTGCAAAGTCAATCGACAAGTGAATCCGTAGATTTCGATTTATGAATTTTGGGAACAAACCACTGGGAGGAAATCTAAATAAAGAAGAATAGAATGAATGCGAAGGAAGTTTCACGTAACGAATAATAAACGAAGAATGGACAATTTACTTGAAAATACTGATCACAGGATAATTAAAGAATGAAAATAATTCGATCACAATCGATTGATAAATCTAGTAGATTTAAACTAGTCGATTGACTACATAATTTGTAATAATTCATTTTCACTTGGAGTATCTTGGAGTAACAAAGAATTGGGTGGAGAATAAGATAAAAAAAAACTGCAAGTATTTTATATATGAAAGACTGAGAATCATCATGACGTAAATCACTCTTACGATGTTTGTCATAAAATTATGTTTTGCATTTACTGTTATTCTTTTCTTAAGTGCTAAAATGAAATACTGCCATTTATCAGCAATGTACACTCCCGTTCAAAAGTCTTAGAACACTTTTATTTTTAGTATTCAGTATTTATTGTGAATTATCATATTTTATAGTGCAATATAATATAATATATAGTAATATAACGATACAATATATTAATATATTAACAGAGTCTTTATTGCACAAAGTATATTTTATATTTATTGTATGTACTTATACTAAATTATATTTATTGTATGTATTTATTCTAAATACAATAATTCATATTATATATTGCATGTTGTGCATATAATTTATACTTTTACATTGTGCGATCTATATTGCAAATATTATATTCATTGTATGCAATTTATAATTTATGTTTATTGTATTATTTTTATTTATATGATAAATCAATTACATTTTATTTATATAATATTTTATATAAATATAAGACCAGTCTCAGGATTTCTGAGCAGGGGATATAGTTATAACGATAGTTGGCCATGAACGAAACTTTCAATGCTTGAAAAACATGGTCAACTGAAATTACGAAAAATTTAGATTTACTATAATTTCTCAGTCCTTTGTACAGATAACAGACGAAAATCGATTGTTCGCTTCGTAGACATCGATCGATGGATCTTGAAAACGAAGAATCGAAAGAGAATGGAATAAAGTAAGCTGAAAAAAGGCTACAAGACGAGTTTTGCACACGGGCAGCAAACGAGAATAGCTAATTTGCGTGGAAATCATAGAACAAGACAGGTCAGAGTGTGAATTGAAAATTAGTAGAACGTAATTGGAAATTGAATGGGAAGCATTGATAAATCTGCAATGGCTAATGAATCTCGTAAATGGAGAATTGGAAGAGAATACTTGGTGAAGAAAGATAGAAACACTAAAAGAGGAGTTTTACGTATGAATAGCATACGAGAGCGGATAATTCGCGCGCGCGGTAGTCACAGAAACTGGTTAGCTAGATTTAACAGAGAGGGGAAGTAGATCCGAAATTGATAGAACGTGTTCCGAAATTGAAAGCGAGAGAAGTCACGTGAATTAAATTCGAGTTCGTTTATTTAAATTCGACTCGGTGAATTTCGGAAAATCCAAACAGACAGTCGTAAATTTATTGTTTCTACATATAGTCACGCGAATTTGTACGTACATACAGGTCGTCTAAATGTCAAACTCGTTTCTGAAATACAAAAAAAAAAAAATACCCGTACACGTTCGATGAAAAATCGTCGACACGCTCCCCACTCTGAAAATTTTAGCAATAGTGAAATCGTCGAATCGGTCGAAGAGAGAGAGAGAGAGAGAGAGAGACGAAAAATTGAAAATTTTCCCACAGATCTTTTTCGCGAATGAAACGTCTTGAGAAACTCTGACGAGAATGAGAAACAAAATTAATAAGCGTCGCTGTTATAATATTATTCGATGTTCAACGCTTAATACAATTAATCTACGATTTCGCTACTTCGTTAGGAGAGATCGTGAGGAGATAAAACAGGAGAATGCAGTTATCCAAGGCGGTGGATGGACAAAGAGGCAGCGCGCGAGCATAAAATTTGCATAGCAGCTTGAAAGAGAGATAAGGGCGTTAATATGGTGGGCAAATAATGATAGTTTAGAGTTTACCTTGTATCTAACGACGAAACAGTGGAAGAGATGGAACAGGGGAAAAAGGGACGAGCGTGGGCGTAAGATCGGTATACGAGCGGCGAAACGAGGGCCGTCTAATAATAACATCGTGCAGATTTTCCATATAAACACGGTGATGTGAAAACGGCCGGGGTACGAAGAGACAGGGTTGGAAATCGCCGTGGTGCGAACGAACAGGCAAAAGGTGAAAGTAAAATCGCCGCGCGCCGCTCTCTAAAGCGAGAGAGAAAGAGAGAAAGGAAAATAAAAGCATGCTCGTTACACTATAATCCTATAAAGTTAATCTAGCACACGTGAAGAAGAGACAGATAATTAGAAACACTCGGGGATATTATTCTTACTTTTATTGTGTTAATTTTTTGCACACTTCTCTTATAAAATGTCGTATTAACATGTATTTCTAACACATCGTGTTACGACGCCTATTTTTGACATTCTTTTAACATTTAACATGTATAGTTTTAATAGTAAAGTTTTCAAGTCTCTTGAAGAAGGGAGTACATTGTCTTTTAATTATTATTATATTGTGTCACAATTATGCATAGTTTTTTGGTATGTAATTACAACAAGTCGAAAACAAATGATCATAAAGTTGGACAAAATAAAAAAGCGGTGTTAACGTCACGATTAATCGACTCATAACGTAAGAAAAGGATCCGCGTGAATCTGCGTATCGTCACTAAAAAGAACTTGCAAATTCAATTATTAATTTTTTCATTAGAAATCTTTCATTTTTTTCTTAATTTTCTCTTAATCATTTCTTAATCTTATTTTTTTTTTTTTATATATAGAATCTTTCGCTATTGTGTTAATTTGACATCGAGGGGCAAATTAACCTGCGAGACGGATCATGCTTGAAAGAGGGTTAAAAAGTAGAAGGGACAGAGATCAAACGAGACGAAATAAATAAATACCTCGCGAGATACCACCTTGTGCAAAACAAAAAAGGGAAAACGCCCCCGGTAAACAAGCCAGCAAAAGTGCAAACGCACGAAAAGCAGCTAAAAGGAGAGAAGAATTCCGTGGAAGAAGGTG
Organism: Tetragonula carbonaria; assembly: GCA_032399595.1. Lineage (NCBI taxonomy): Eukaryota > Metazoa > Arthropoda > Insecta > Hymenoptera > Apidae > Tetragonula > Tetragonula carbonaria. The sequence continues at coordinate 8,916,596 of JAUCRC010000015.1, read as the reverse complement.
AAAACGCGAAAAGGGGAGCAAAAGACGCGAAGGGGCGCGGAAGGGAGAGAAAAATTTGTATACCGTTGGCTGCGGGCAGGTTAGGGCGCAACGCCGACGCGCTTGTGTGAAACCGTACATATCCCTCGGAAAGAGACTCGCTCGGTGAGCGACGGGAGGGGAAGGGAGGGAGATGGTGGCGAACACACACGCACCAAGTATATGTGCGACCGCAAGTATATGGAACTAACAGTGAGACGGAAGGGGGCGTGCGAAGCGACGAAGAGGGCAACGAGGGTGCGAGGGAGAGAACCGGCGAAGAACACGAGCGTGGTGTAGGTGTTGCTGGCCGGTGAGAAAGCAAGACACGAACAGAGAAACCATATGTACCTAACGTGAAATTTGTACATGGCCGCAAACTGGTGAGACCGAAAGGCCAGCAACGCCGAGCAGGGCATGGCAGGCAGGACAGGGGTTGCACGGAGGGGAATTGAAACGCGTACGAACGCTTAGGCACACGTACACGGGCCATTACAGGCAACGGGTTGGTCGGCGGTCATCGCGAGCGCGCGCCCTACACCCACCGACGGCCATTGAAATTTTCCGAAACTGTGCCGCAAACAGCGAGCCATGCCGCTCGGTGTTGCCTACGAGCAAAAACTCGAAAGTTCGATCGGTTCATCGAGCCGAATCTTCTTCCCGCTTGCGTCCAGTCCCCACCGTCTCGCCGATGCCGAGATTTCTCGAACGGGAAAAATCGACAAATTCGCGTTGAACGAATTGATCTCTTCGACGACCTCGTGGACTTTTCCACGACTTTGTACACTTTTTTGTTCCATTTTCGTTCTGTTTGTTTCGAAGTTCAAGGAGATGGAACGACGGGATTATGAACGTCGAAAGGTGGCTCACGGTTGTTTCTAAGACACTTTCGGAGCGTAGTTATTGACCGATATTGAAATTCCTGGCTTTCTTTGATGGAATATTCGAGAACATTCCACGCACCCCTTAAAATTCATTTCTTGAATGACGCATCTCTTGGTGCGAAATAGCTTCGTGCATTATGATCTCGTTCGATTTGCGGCTGGTCTTTCATCCGGGAAACTTGACTCGAAGGCGACCTAGATATTTTTCTTCAAATTACGATCGATCTTGTGGCTCTTCTTGCTTATTTTGCGATAAAAATTCACAAAGTGTTTGTGTTTACCCAATAGCGTGACAAAACACGATGATGGACGTCGACATGTTAGTACTAAAATTAGTACAAAATTAGTACAATTTTCAATTTTCTTTTTGAAGCAAATACAATACTTGTTTATCGTTTATCTAGAAAGAATAGCTCAAACATAATAGTTAAAAAAGATGTAAAAATTTATCTTATATACTTATTTATTTATTTATAGATTTATGTACTCACATTCAACAGTATTATATATAAGCTATCGTTCAAAAGTATCTAGATACCTACTTTTGATACATTTAAACCTCTAACTACGGATCCTTGAATGTTATGCAAGTTGATTAAACAATTATCGATTGAATTAAACTGCAATGATTTTGTTCTTTATAGTCACCATATCTATATTATACAATAGAATATTATAACGCCAAGATAAAATTGATGTACTGTCAATAAATATATTTTATTACCGAATAAACTCTTTATCTTTAAATTCTTTAATTCACAAGTAATATTACGAAGATTTCTTTAAATTGACAGTCAAAATTTTTGGTAGTAATAATACTATTAAAATAATACTAAATATATATTGGAATATATAGCAAATAGTGAAATACATTATTAAAATTAATGCATTGTTACTATCAAAATTATATAAAATATCCAAAGTAGAATAGTATTTGTTATGATATTCTACTAGAATAAAACAAATTTTATTTTATTTCATGTTCATTAAAACTTAATTATTACACGCATTTTATTACACGTATTATTACACGCTATCTAATTATTGCATCATTTAATTGCATTAATGTATTGATGTAAATGCATCATAGCTTATAATCTTCTAATCTCATAAAAAAAAAAAACGCTAAACATCATTTATAGATGCTATTGTAATTCATCGTTGATTTGTACACTTAAATCTAAATATTATTACTATTGATCGATTAAACTATCCGTACACTTGTAAACGACAGCGTATCGTTTCGGCGGAATGAATATGCTGATTTATACCGGAAGAACGCGGTCGATGAGAAATTTGGTTTGAATTCGAATATCGATTTAAAATTAGGAAAGCGGCAAAGGCGTTTTTTCCATTCAGCCACATTCGATAAAAATTCGCATTTTTATCGGCCAGAAAAAGAAGAAGGCGAGGTTCGATCGGCGGAATCGCGCGCGTTCCTCCGCTATCGATTATTCGGCCGCGCGCGGGGATTTTAATTTCGCGCGGGCAAAAAGACCGCCGCGAAACGGACGGAGAATTTTTATGAATTAACGAGATTTTGTTGCGCGTCCATCCGGCCCTCCTCCTCCCCGTAACGTCGAATGGAATGTAATTAGGTTGAAACAGGAAGCCCTCGGGCCTTCTTCGATGCATCCACTCGTTTCCGGCCATTTTTTTATCCGTCGTTCTACCTATTCTCTCTGAACAGAGTCGCCATCTACGAGCCTACGATAGTTTCCAAGAAACCGTCGAAAGTTCGACTTCAAACTCCTCAAAAATACGCATATATAGAGGAATTATCTCCGTAATTACTCATTCTTTGAAGAAATGTTTGAGATGAAACTTGTTTTTTTTTTTATTATTATCTGTTTGATTGCTTGTTTATTTTAATTTTGTTTCTTTCTCATTTCTTTTTTTTGCGAGAGAGAATACTTTTAATCTTTTTAAGATTAATGAAATTTTAACATAGATAAAATTCCGGTGGCGGGATTGGTTTCAAGACTTTATCGTATAGGTTGGATCAACAATTTTGTCTGTAACTTGAATTTGTAGTAATAGGAGAAAATTTTATATACGAATTCTTTTGTGTACTATAAGGAGAGACGTAATGTGATGCAAATATTTTTTGTATAGATGAAGAGATCTTGTACAAATTGTTGAGGAGATTTCATTCGAAATCATTCATACGAAACACTCGTCATAAATTAAAATATAGAGAAAAAATTACAGCTACAAATATTATTTCTTAAAAATTAACTTGAAATTCGAGATTATTTACTACTTCTCAACAATAAATAGATTCGTGAAAAGTAAGTTTACTATATCGGAAGGGAGCCCTGGCAAAAGGGGGCTTCAATCAACCGTAGTTAAAGAATTCAATCAAATGTATTTAAAGATATTCAAAAATATTGAAATCCTCCGTGTACACGAATTAAATAGAAATCGCCGAAGTTTTATTTTCCCATATCTACATTTCAAACAAATACAACACGAACAAGTACTGCATTACGTGTGTTTGGCATTCGCTGCCAGAAATGTTTTAGAAGAATATGAATTACGAAGACGAATACACTTTATGAACAGAGATTCGAAGAATATTGAAGATGAAAAGCGATTTATGTCAAGTGTACACTGACACCTCTTTCCAGAAACATCAATCAACGCATGCTAAACAGTAAGTATCCAATAGATTTCTAATCGATATGAACTGCGATAAAGCAAAGATTAAATCATGCTTTCCAACAAACGTTCGAACAAACTGTTTCAATACCAAAGTATCGACCTGACACGTCACAAATTAAATAGCACAAAGGCAATTCGAGACGCGACGAAAAACAGTTGTAAATATAAAGTAAGTCGCATCTCTTTCTTTCTCAAACTTTCTACGGTCGATCAATATCTATAATTATTTCGTCACTAGCCACGTGCACGTATTATAACAATTATACTATTTATTTCTCTCTCTTCTCTATCTTCCAAAAACGAGAGACGGTCGTGTCATGTATTAATCAACTCCGATTGATTACAATAAATAAATCTTACTGTTAGAACGAATGAACAAATAAACGAATAATCTCTAAAGAACCAATAAATAAATATAACAATCTCCAAAAATAGAATAAATAAATAGTGAGGATTATCGAATAAATGAATAAATATATCGAACGAATGAACAAATAAATGAATAATGTGTAAAAAATCAATAAATGAATATAATATTCTTCAAAAATAGAACGAACAAATAATGAAAAATCAACAAATAAATGAATATTCTCTAAAGAACTATAATAATGTCCAAAAATCGAATGAACAAATAACGAGTAAAGTATAATGAACGATTTCTAAAAGTGGTAAACGAAACTGGTTATTAAGTTTATTATCAGGGGACCGGCAACGTGGCATTGAACGTCAGCTTCGACCAATTACCCCGGTAATAGGCTGGTCCTCGGCTCCAGACAGACACCTAATGTCTCTGCGCTGCGTGCCGCGCCGGTCGACGAGCCCGTGAATTGTGGAGGACGATGAAAAGGAAACGCGGCACGGGCCCCTCATGCAGATGTCTCGCCAAGTCGCACCTGGCGGCAGGTGGTGGCTACCGCGGGGGTTCCCTGCAACTCCCCTCGCGTCTCTCCCCCCCCCTGCCCTGTCCTGCCCTTCCAGACTCGATAGATCCACGCGTGTACTCGCGATCATATGTTACCTGGCGCGTGTTCAGTCACCCTCCTCGAGGAAACCGATCAACTGCTCGCCACGAACCGTGGAATCCGGGTCGGGCATCCTGGCCTGGTCTGTTCGCGTCTTCCTGCTCGTTCGTCATCGTGGATTTAAAATTGGTAGTCGCGACAGACGAGGACTAAATTCGGGAATTCCTCAGACTTTCATTTAATTGGGCTTTCAGAAATTCGCAAAGTCACAGGAATTTGGAGATTTTCGAAAATGTACAGGGTGAAATTTTTGGAAGTTCTTGGAGCTCGTGGACGAAGGTTAAATTTGGAAATTCTTAAAGTCCGTCGAGTGTAGAAAGTTTTCATAATCGCTCGCCTCACGTGGATAAAATAGAGATTATTGGAAAATTCGAAATTACCAAGCGCTAAAAGATTATTAGAAATTACTAGAAAGTTATATGCAATATAACTTCACTCTGATTGAAGAAGTAATCCGAGATGATTAAAATAACAATATAAACGAATATTGAATAAATATATCAAATATTTGTTTGAGGATGAACATATTCTTGCTTCTTTGTATGTTTTCCATTCATTGAAATTTTTTTTCGTTACTAGATCTACCATCAATCTTGAAGATTAAAGTCTTCGCTTTATATCGAGTCCGTAAAACTTGTTTCGTCCGACTTTTTTCCATCATTTTGTCGAATCTTGAACATCAGAGTTAAACGATAAAAATTCAAGGAATCCTAACCGTTTTGCCATTTGAACTTTAACGTTCAAGGTTCGATAAAGTGGCGAGAAAAAAAAATCATACAGCAGGTTTTAAGAGATCGTTGTAAAGAGAAGACGGTGAATCTAATCATGAAAAAAATTGTTATCGTTCTTGGAGGACGTTTGAATTTTTACAATTTTCGAGTTCGACGAAATTGTAAAAAGCTTAAGAGTGTAGACAATTCTACATCGAACGTGCACGAACACTTTCTGTAGAAATGATCAGAATGGAACAGCTGTTCGTACGCTTCGATCTAATCAAAGTTTCCGTCACAGATTATTCGCAGGTGCAGGAACTCGTGGAGATCAAGACAAAATAACTTTATTAATCCTCGTGACACGTAACATCGTTAAAATTCGTCGCAACGATTAGAACGCCCTTGAAACACTCCTTCCTTTGCGTCTTTCTTTCTCTCTCTCTCTCTCTCTCCCTCTCTCTAGTCGTATTCTGCTCCGATCGTGATGCTCATCTCCTCAGAGACGATTGTCGTTTGGTGATACCAGCGATTGGTATCCAGGACAACTGCACGACAGATCAATTGATTAGCAAATTCCACGGTCGAGAGATTGGATCGAGACTTTCTTACTTATCTCGCCGGGATGTACAACAACTTCCAATGCGTTGCAGGTGTAATGACACTCTCTGGGTGGCTCCAGGGTCCACAGTTTCTCACCTTTGACCTGAGCCTGCCACGATGGGTGTTCCACGTCGTCCACCTAAAAATATTCATTCGAAAGTTAAAATTGTTTCGTCGATAAATGCGAGAGGAGAAGTTGAAGTGTACCCACGTGCATAGGGGCACCATATCCGTGACTGCCCATAAAAATCCAATCGGTCTTCTCGGACTCTGCGGTGACAGGCAGAAAGTACGGCCTTTGATAGTGTTTTCTCAGCACGCTGCCGATTTCCTCGTCGCAATTACTCCTTTAATTAAAATTGTGATCTTATTAACATGCATTTTTATTTAGAATGCTATTTTTATTTTTTTATTGTATGTTTTGTTGACTGAAATTTGTATATTTTATCCATGGACGAAATGTTTGACTTTTACGTAAGGCGAGATGTCATTGTGCCTAAATTGTATCTAAATTTAATTCTATGTATAATTTTCCAACCAGCTGATATTTAAAAAGAAAAACGTAGAAATAGATTACTTCTAAATGTTTTAATTTGAAAATCTGATATTCCAGTCAGTGTTCCACATTGAATCGGATAAATTATGAATATAATTTTTATCGTATATTTGTAAATAAATATCGTCATCAATATTATTTCATTTATTATGAAATATAATGAAATACATAAATATGTATCGATATTATATGAAAAAGATATTGTATAAAGAAGTCTTATGTAAAAGATTATTATAAAAATTATTGTATTATATTATATTATAAAATTATTGTACTACGTGGTCGACTAATGGCCCAAAAATGAGGGGTTAACTCATCTTCCCCTTTGTGTACATAACAAATTAAATGAAATGAAAGAAATTAGAACAAAAAATGCACTTACCAACCGACGTACCACGGCTTCGTCCCTTTCTCCAACAACGATCGACTGGCACTCATATCGAACACATCCTGCAGGCTTTTGAACTCGGTTTTGTAGGGGAAAAACTGGCAATTCGCATCCTCTCCGTCGTACAACAATTTGAAGAAGGAAAACGAGAATACTTCCGTCGCTGTCCAGTTGGACATCGCATCGGTGATCACCACTGGTCTTCCAGAATACGCGTATCTGTTCCTCGAAACGGGATAAAGAGGAACACGAGTGTGAAAAATATGTAAAAAGAATTGAACTTTACAAACAATGTATTAATAAAGTGAATCGAATAAGAACAGAAGATAGTTCGAAGTTTTATACCAAAAAAAAAAAAAAAAAAAAAAAAAAAAAAAAAAAAAAAAAAAAAAAAAAAAAAAGAAAACGGTAAATGGAGCAAGAAAGATCCGCAAATGCGGATTCGAGCGATTAGGTGAATTGAACGAGCCAGTACCGTTCCTCGAAAATGGCAGGATCCACGCTGGATATCCTGTCAACCTGTTGAACGTCCCGGCACATCGAACAATCCTCGGCTGGCCGGAATATTTTCTGCGCGAACGACGGCAGCTCAGCCAGGCACTTGAAAAAACATTCTATCCTTAAGAAAAATCGGCCTACTAGCTCTAAAAGCCATTTATAAAAAGGGGAAAAGATAATCAACCCTCTGGCCGGCGTTATTGATCGTCCTCGAGACAGTTCCAGAAGAATACATTTCACTTCATTTTTATTTCACTTCTCAAATTTTTATTTGCACTGCGAAAAAATTTTGGCTTCGGAAATTTTTCAGATTTTTTTTTAATACCTAACACAATTAAAAGATCGGGTAAGGAAGGAGGAAAGACGCGCGAAGCCGGCCGCGTTAATGAAAAACAATATTGCCAGCAGATGGTTAAATATCCTCCTTCGATCACTGTCGCATAATTGTGACAATTGTGATACACTTGTGACTCGTCGATGCTCGATTTTTGTAATCTTTTAATAAGAATCGATCGACAGTTCTAGGGATCATTTATAAAACGAGAAAAGGATTAGTATAATCGGTATAATTAGCTTTCAAAGAGTGTAATTTAATGTAACCCCTTGACGCTCATATATTTTATTTATTAAATCTCCGATGACCGGGCAGTAGAATATAAGTTAAATTTTGGTTGTTTTTAGTTGTTTTTAGTTTTTAAAAAATAGTGTGTACTTTGCAGAAAAGGACGATGTTCATCAATCAAAATCTAGTATTCGATCTTACGGTTTAAATTTAAGTATTGTATAATAAAGAGGTTTTCTGTAAAACAACTTTGACTTATATTCTTTTATCCTTTGATAAAAATAAAGATTAATGATATTTGATAAAGATCAATGTTTTACTAAGAGATTGTTCTCCAAAAAAAAAAAATAAATTTTTTGGTAAATGTCCAAAGATCGACCGATCAAGAAATTTTTAAAAGCGGGGAAAATTAATGACTTTGGCGATAATAGAACTAAAAATTCTCTTTCGTTCGTAATAAGAATATAATTAATGTAAAAGTAACAGAATGCAAAAATTCTCTAGAAATCGGTTTATTTAAAAAAAAATAAATAAAAATTACTACATTAAATAATAATATTCAAAGAAAGGATAAGATATAAACAACAAGGATGAATCTGTTTCAAAGAAAAATTAATTCTAAATAAGATCTCTGAATTGATTAATTAATTTTAGAATCTAATTTATAAAAAAAAAAACAGAAAACAAAATTAAAAAGAAATTAGACGTAACAACAAAAAATTCACAGCAAATAGCAACAGCAAATAGCAACTAGCAATAACAGAAAGAAGCATAAAGACCGATCTTTTACCAAAGAACGGTTCGATCAATTTTTTTCTTTCTTTTCGTTCTTTTTTTAAATGTAGATAAAAAGGATCGATTTCGTGGCATACCTTATCGTAGCGAACGGTGTGCATGTAATTCCAAAGGAATTGGCCGAGAATCCACGCGAAGATCAGCAGGATCCACAGGTGTTTCCTGCGGAGCTTCGAACCACCGGGTCTAAAAAGGCATTGAGCGCGAAACAATTTCACAGACCTGCTGGAAAGGGCTGTTTCCTCGATCCTCGTCACTATCGAGCGTAGCTCCTTCTTCGCGTGCTCGAACGACTTCCTCGAAGACTCGCCGGTCACTTTGTTACTATTCACGTCCGTCATGACATGAAATAAATCGCGGTCACTGTGTCGCGGAAACTTCGAAAGTTCGTGCAGTAATCACCGGAGTGATTGTCGGTTCCTCTTCTAGAGGACCTAAGTTCAAGCTGCAGAGTTTTCCAGTTAAGCACGGAACTCTGCGCGCAGTACTCGTAACGTTTTAATCTTTGTTTTTCTTACTAATTTTTCCTTTCTTTCTTTCTTTCTCGATACCAAAGAGTGGTTCTCGAAGACGTGAAACTCTCGATTTCAAGGTATCGAAATTCTCGTGTGCAGCACTGGTTCACTCGACGATGGAAATTATTTTCCTTGTTATCTGACTTTTTCTTGTTTCTGTTTTTGATGTCGAATATGTTTGAAAGAGTTCTCAAGGACTTCTGACGGTCTTGATGGTCGACGTGGAACTGTGCCAGAACTCTTTCACGATGTTCCACAGAGGCAAAGGACACGATTGCGCACGGGGGGATGATGCGAGCACGGGGGTGTGAAATGAACGAGAATCTGGGCTACCGATTGATTGAAACGAGATCTGCTCGAACCCGTGGAAAGGGCGATCGAAACAATTTCTCCGTCCAATTTCTACCCCACTAACAAAGAAATAGCACACGAAAGAACAGCTGGAATGATCAACTTTTTTTATTCTAATCCTTAACGATTTGAGGGGAAAGGTGAATGACGGAAGAAAGAAGAAACGCGCCACTATAATCCTGCCCAATTTCTTGAGCCGTTAGGTAATTTCTTGGTTAATGTTACGTAATAATTTGCAATTATTTTAAGTAAATTTATGATATTTTTTAGTGTTGACTTAATGTAGTATTTTTTTCATTATATTCCACTCAGATTCCAGAATTGTATAATATTTAAAGAAATTGAATCATTTATAATATTATGATAAATCATTGGCTTGATCCTTGATGGTTTAATTCAATTTAACGATTATCAATTTAAAAAATTATTCTTCCTTTTCTTTCCTAAAGTACTTTGAAGATCAGTTTAATTTATTTCCTCTATAAACTCGAATGTTTTTATGAGTATAAAAAGATTGATGTCATTCAGAAACAGCAAATATTAATTACCAATTGTACTTGAACAAAAAAAATTGTAAAAAGATACCGCATTAAAAATTATATAAAGATATTTCATAAAGAAAATATTATATAATTATATGTAAAGAAGTCTTGAATATAAAACATGAATATAAAAGACAATTATAAAAGTTATTACATTATTATATTGTAAAATTATTGTATTATGTTATTATAATAAATTGTACTAGAACTGTAAATTGTAAATGAACAAAAAATTATTAAAAATTATATGAGACTGCTATAAAAATTAAAAAATTATAAAAAATACTATATTATATATTTACATTTATAATATTCAATACTATATTACAAAAATTACATAAAGTATTTATTCAGTGTAATAAATTATACGAATACAAGCATGAATTCTAATCAAAATGGAGGGGGGGGGGGGATAGATAAAAGTGTGTTGGATCTAAACGCACCATAATTGGAACTACTATTTTTCGTTTCGCGACGCCATGAAGATATTAATTTTACTGGAAGTGAATATGATTGAAAATAAAAAAAAAAAAAAAAGAAAAAAAGAAATATGAACCACGTTAAAACGGCGCTCGAACAGATCACTCTCCGACAGAAATGTGTGTCGCTGGTTTCTTATCACATGGAGCAGGTGGTGGTGCTCACCGATCCGTGAGGATTTTCTTGTTAAAATACAATCATCGAGCCAACCTTTATCGCTTGCTACCATTTCTTGAACGCTACCGCTTCCCGGCTCAAATCCATCGATCCCCTATCAATTTTCAACTGGACCTGTCGTTTACTTTCTTGCTTCTTATTCTATTGCGAAAAAATATTTTAAATTCGCTGTTACAGTTACAGTTCATTTGTCATATCGATTTTGTATTTGTTCTATATAACATCCAAAACAAAACAAAAGAAATCCCCATCGTAATGAAAACAACAATAGTAAATAACTGGCAAGTTTATGTAAAAATGGCACCGAATTAATTTCTACGCCATACCTGAAAATCATCGAAATCAATGAGATGTACACCTTCTTGTAAATAATTGTACTCTTTCGTTTCCCTTACGAATTATTCGCGTTTCCACGGTCGAAAGAAATTCAATTTTAGAAAATGTAGAATAAAGAATGATAATGGTAATATTAAGTGAAGTATAGAATGGACTTCTCTAATGAGAAACACGCAGCACGATTCTCGTGTAATTGTTACGGCGAAAGGGATTGCTCCGTTCGGCCGCCAAAGGGCCTCGTTTACGATTGCAAATTGACAATCTACGTGGCAATCTGCATCTTCGTTAACGATTACTCCATGTGGAATTGATGTTAGGTTCCCCTTTCTCTTTTTTTCTTTTCGACTGACTAATGTCAGTTTTCCGAGTTTCCTTGGAACCTTTGTGCACGTCAGAGACACCGTATCCTTTTTCATGAAAATTTTGTTTAAATCTGCTTACCTATTCGAGTAATAACGACAGATAATAAATGTGATGAAAGTGAAAGAGTTAAATAAAGTATAAAAAAAATTTTTGAATTTGTATAAAAAATATAACAAATATCTGTTTTAAATAATTCTTCGTTTGAATGTACAGTTTCAAGATTCATTTGGTTTTACCTTAGAAATATATTTTTCTTTGTTGCATCTTTTAATAGAATGTACTTAATTCTTGCAAAACTTGGTTAATTCTGTAAAATTTCTTGTATGAAAATTTTTGAATTTGTATAAAAAGTATAACAAATATCTGTTTTAAATAATTCTTCGTTTGAATGTACAGCGTGTCTCAACTCTCCTGAAATTTTTCTATCAGATTTTTCTTTCAAGATTCATTTGGTTTTTAGTACCTTAGAAATATATTTTTCTTTGTTGCATCTTTTAATAGTATGTATTTAATTCTTGCAAAACTTGGTTAATTCCTGTAAAATTTCTTGTATGAAAAACAGAGACACTAGTATTCTACACTGTTCTTGCATTTTATTCATAAAAATATCTCCTGAACTGAATAATTTTTTGACATATTTAGATTTATATATATATATATATATATATATATATATATATATTGTATGTATAAATTATATATATATTTATATATATATATATAATATATATATGATCAAAAAATACATCATTCTATTTAACTTTTACGTGCACGACTCTACGAAAAAACTACTTACACCAAACTTTGAAACTATCCGTTTCTTGTCCGAACTGTTTTTTCATGCAGCAGATAATTTACGAATAATTCACATTTATAAATTAAAACTGAACACCCTGTATAATGTGTCATGTGGTAGTTGTGCAAAAAATATGAAATCTGGTCCATCTTGAATCATTCATCTTTCTCCTCTGACGTCATTTTCTTCTAATTTCGGCCAATAAAAAAAAAAAATGTTTATCACGTCAGTCGTTCGTGTACTTTAAAATAATAAATAACGTGTAAACGTGAAATAATTCTTTGCACAGGATGATAAGAAAAAGGCTGCAGCAGCTGGTTTCAGCGTAATTAAATTCTTTAATTGTTCTCAGTCGGGTTCGAAATACACTAGTCGATTTTTTTTTATTGTTAATAATTATTGTATATACTGTGGTACTTCTCCGATATAAATAATACGACGTCAATAAAATAATGACAATATGTTTGCTCTTCGTACCCCGTCTTAACAAATTATATATATTTATATATTTATATATTTATATATATATTATATACCTACTTCATTTAGTACTTGCTTGTCGTCGATAAATTGCATAAAACACGTACGAGTTAAATAAAAACGGCGATGACGGTGATAATGATCGTGACGATGATGATCTCCATCGCTGTTTCTCTCAAGGGAGACGACTGAGGAGAAGCCTTCGAAACTGAAAACCATTTCATCTATCGTGAAATCAAAGAGAGGAAAAAAAAAAGGAAAAGAAATTATCTAAAAAAATAATCCAATTAATATCATAGAACTCTTTTAATCTTATTTCAAAGAATTTGTTTCTAAAAAGGAAGCTCGTTTTGGCGAACAACGGATGAAACACAATGAAGAGCAACCTTGGAAAAAGTTAGACGATAGAAAAGATCTTGGGTAAAGGGGGAAGTAATTTTTGAAGAAATTGAAAAAAAAGGCAAATTTCCTCGAAGAAGCGACAACTTCCAAGGACTCTCCCCGTCCCCTCTCTCACGTCAGGCTATAACATTTTACAATTAATACTAAATGTGTGGAAACTCCTCTAATACATCTAAAATGCACATCCATGCTTATTTAATGCTCCTTTAATTTAAATACGTATGCAGCACTGTAGCCTATCATTTTTGTTTTTTTTTTTTCCCCTATTCGTTATGCACGTGTTGTGTTACTCTTTCTTTCTTCTTCTCTCTTATGCACACACATACACACACACACGCATTCTCTTTTTACTTTCTTTCTGTTCCCCTCTCACTCGCTCTATATGTGTACGTATGCGTGTATATGTATACGTAATGTGTACGCACGTGTGCATGCATGTGTATACAATGAAATACGTGAAATTCTTCCTGACGTTTCCCCCCCCCCTCTCTTCTGTTTCGCATCCCTTGCATTTTCATCATTCCCGTGTTTCGTCTTTCTCCTCTCTTCTTTCTCTCCTAGTCTCCTGTCGTTCTTCTCCGTTTCGTTTTTTCTTTTCTTTTGACGGTGAAAATTCGAAATCTCCCTGTGTGTTGCCTCGAGATTCAACCACGAGGTTCATTCCGCCGCTGTTGGTTTTTCCAACTCTCGCAAGGTGTTGCAAAGTTTTCCCTCGTATCAATTTTCTCGTCTCCTCGATCCGTTTCGCTCTTCGTCTTCGCTGTTCTGCGAGGTCGATTTTTTGATTGGTGCGGTCTGATGGAATCACTCGAGTTTTGCGCTATCAGTCTTCTTTGAGTGATCGGTGACGATGATCGCGGTGAAAGGGTGAATTTTTGGATCTTCGGTCGGAACGGCCCCGGGAATCGAAATCGATCGTTTTAAAATTAGATTGGTAGAACGGCGGAATGTTCGTCAGTCTCGTCAATTTGAGATAGATGCTCGAAATATCGAGATTCAGAAGAATCTTATGAAGATTTTACAATATTCACTGTTTAAAGGAAGAGAAATTCAAGTTATTCATATTCAAAACTCAAAAAAAAGGGAAAGCTCAAGTTAATTAATAAAGTACTTGAATTTCAATATTGCAAATTTGATTCAACTTGCTTTTGTTAGAATTAATCGGTTATTTTAAAGAAAAATAGTAAAAAAAAAAAATCATTTTGAATATGAATATTTGATTAACAGACGATATGTTCCAATTCAAAGGATCGAAATCGATTCGAGATCAGTTCCGCGAGAAAGCAGCAATGCGAACAGCTTCGATCACTATTCATGGAAAAGACAGCTCCTTAGGCCGGTCGTGTAAAAAATGGCGTAAAAATTCGCTAGTAAAACGCGATATCATAGTTAAAAAATTCCGGACGCATCGCTTCTTTCTGTTTTCTTTTTTTTTTTTTAATTTTCTTTTTGACTCTTTTCCTCTTATCTATTAAAAACCGTAAGTTGAAACGCTCATAATACCGTATCGATCAATTAATTGATCTATCATTGAACCCACCTTCAAATTGCTTATCTCTTAAATAATTTCGACAAATGGAATTTTGAATCTTTTCTTTATAGAGATCAAAACATTACAAAGAATTACGAAAAATTCAAGTCTTTCAGGAAAAATTCAAGTTCAATTCGCACGAGGCTTTTTTGATTAAAAAAAAAAAAAAAAAAAAAAAAATAGGATCATGTAAAAATTGTATTATGAAATAGCCGTCCTAATTGCCATTGTTTTCACAGAAAATTTGAAAATTCTTGAAAGTTACATATAACATATTTTAAAATATATTATTTGTAAAGATGCTTGAAAAAGTCAAACGAGCTTCGTGCAACGATTCGAACAGAAGTCTCTATTCAAGTGGAATTTGTACAAGTCTATTTGTATCACATACAAACGCGAATACAGTTTCCATTCACGAGGGTTGGTTTTAAATATATGATAAACACGATACTTCGCCGCGCCGAAGAAATTATACGCATTTACTCAAAAAAATGTTAACTTTCACGCGAATTAAGATTCTACAAGATAAAAATCGCCAGAAAGTTTGTCGAACATCGAGAAAATAAAAATATAAATTAATAGCTTGCCACGTAATATCCACAATTGTCTAATCGTATAATTTAACTAAATCATTAACAATATCAAATTGAGTGAGAAAACGGTGTTGTTCGATTTAGAATCAAGTTTCGTTCTCGAAAAGGAAAACGTGGGTCATTAATGATTATCAAAAACCACGTAACAAATATAATAAACACATCGTAAATAAATATTAAAAATTCCCCAATGAGAAACATTCGTATCCAAACTTTAAAATTTCGAAGTGAAAAAAAAAATATCAAACTCAAGATGAGATCATCTCGGCACAGCGTCTGCAAGTTTTCTATTTCGGCTACGTAAATACTTTTCGTTTCCACTGATTAATCTTCGATCATCCTACGCACTGATACGATTACACGTTTCCTCTTCCTCATGAAAGCGTGTCTTCTATTTTTTTTTTCATTTTTTTATTTTTTTTTTCATTTTTTCTTTTTTTTTCTGCAAGCGTGTCACTCCAGAAAGACTATCTTTAGAAAAATCCTTCGTCTCCTTCCACCAATTTTCTCTCGCTCGCTAATCGTCGTAGAAAATTAGAAACGCTGGTAGACGGAAACAATAAAAAGCGGATATCAAAAGTCTCGGTTCGTTTCGTGTTCGATCGTGGCGGCTCCGTCGATCCTCCGACGATCTAACAATCGATCCACGTACGCTTTAGACATTTCCAACCGTCGGAGACGATCGCGATTGATTTATTTCATTATCCCTTCTTCCACTCGTGTTCCGATCTTTAAATTTCTCTCTTACCGGCGTGAAAATCGAAAATCAATTTTCGTTTTCATCTCTGGAATTCGCACGATCGATCGAATCGAATTTTAAGAAACTCCTCCGTGTAGAAGAAAGACTAGAAAAAAAAAAGAGCTCGCAAGATTGATCGATTGACGATGTTACAGGCATCTGGAATTTACAGAGAAGTCGACAACCCGAAATTTGTCAATTCCAAACTTTGTTCGGATCCCCGAGAATGTTCGAGGCTTGATTCGATTTCCAGTAAACCTCAGGATGGAAATTCGTCGAAGACACGAACACGAAGAAGGGACGAAGATCCGTCGGAGCCGTGCGTGTCACATTGAGCGGAATGGTCCAAGGTCCTCTAAGAGGTTTTCGCGGATTCGCGCGGAGGATCTGCTAGCAGTCCGAACGATAAGCTCGAAGGGTGCCTCTCGTTTCGGTGAGAGGCGCGGTTTGCTGGCCCGTTATCGGCTCGATATCATGATACTAATCACGATCACACGCTCGTTTCTGTTCGCGATCATGTTACGCGAATCATCATAATAATACTGCAACAGAGGCCAGATGAAAAACATGGTGTATATCGACACGTTTCATCGTAATCAATCGGTATGCTCGATTCATCCGATCGTCGATCGAACACAATTGGCGATAGAATCGAGTGGATCCATTAACGATCGACAGGGCGCGGTGGGCGTCGACATTGAGATATCTTTCATTCGAAAGAGTTTGTACAAATGTTGTGTGATATATTAGTTCATGATATCTTGTCTTATCGAAACAATTGTCACAATATTATTAATGATGTTACCGATCGTTCGTTCATGGCAACAGAAACGATCGTGTGAGACTTGCGTTCGAATCCTCCTGGAGGAGGATCCTGACACGGCTGATACGGCTGGCAGAGTAACGACGATACGATACGGCTTCTGCTTCCGGTGGCACGTCAACGATCGTTGGAACCACTGTTCCTTCTGGTTTACTTTTTTTTTTAAATTTTTTATTTACTGGTTTATTCTTGATTCGATCTCGTCGTTCGTTCGATCAATGAAAAAAGAGGCGAGCAAAATTCGCCTGAATACGAGGGATGAGTATGTACAAAAATCGGGCTGGTATGAACGACCACGCGGATGATAGAGATCGAGGAAGTACGCTTACAGAGGATGAACGAACATTTGGACCGGTTACGCGAGACGATCGACGAGATCGATGAATTATATCTCCTCTTCTTTTATTCCTAGCCTTTTTCTCTTTTTATTCGTTTAGTCGATCGTGACGTGCATACTGCACGAAGCGTTTATATATATAGATCTATGTATATATAATTCTGAATCGACGAATGAGAATTATATAATTATATAATTCTTTTGTCCTCACGTTGGTGTTATACTTTCTCTCAGTGGCTATAATCGCGAACACACTCGATTTTTCTTTTTTCAACTGTCGTAATAATATTATTTAAGAAATAGAACAAGGATATATTTATTTGTATATATATAATATATATGTATATATATCTATATATATATAATATGTATATCGGCTATCAATAATGTCATCTCTCTGTCAAACATTCGATAACATTGAACATCACATATTTCCTCTCCCCATTCATTCGCACTCGTCCCATCATCTTTAACCCCTCCCCCTTTTCGTCGATTCATTTTCTCGATCTTTACTTGGTCTGTCGATCGAATTTTGATAGTATCTCTAGTTCTTCTTTCACCTCTTCTTTCTCCTTCTATAACCATTTTACGCGACAGCAATACTATAGAATATGAAGAAGTACAATAACAGCGAAGAATCTTTAAAATCGCGCATCTCGCGGGATCAACATGATCCATTTTATCTATTTCGACTGCGCTTTCTTTTTCATCTTGCTCTCTTCTTCTTCTTTTTTTCATTCTTCTTCGAGTTTCAGCTGAAAACCATCCTCGAAAACGAGAGCAGATTTCTTGCGCGATGAGATCCGATCGGTCTCGTCTCTATTGACAACGTAGCTCTCGACGAAGATGCTCGCTCGCTCCTTTGCATTTCCTCCCTTTTTGCACTTTCTTATTCCTTTCCTTTCTCCCCTCCTTATCCTTCTACGCTCGCAAACAGACAATTTCATCATACGAACAGGCAAACGAAAGTATCATGCTGACTCTCTATCTCTCTCACACACACGCGCGCGCACACACATTCTCTCTCTCTCTCTCTCTCTCTCTCTCGCATTTACTTCTTGTTTCGTTTTCGTGCACTTTTATCTTTCGCGCGATCGTCAAACCGATTGGAAAAATTGGAGAACAAAAAGAAGAGAAAAAAAAAAAACGAAGTGCAGCTCATGTTCGCAAATGTTCTGAGCATCTTTGTTACATGCCACACCCACAGCCTCAGAAGTTTACATAATACAATACAATGTAGTTTTAATCGATACAACCTATCGCGTATCTGTGTCAGTGTATCAGATGTATGTGTATAATATATCTATATTTATATATATATTCATTCATCTTTATACCTTCCTGTATTTATAGCGGCGGCCTCATGACCGCGTTACTCCGTAATATTATTAATAATAATAATAATAATAATCGTTCGTAGTAATACCGCTTATTACTTAACCGTAGTATTGCTCTCGCAACACGGGTTTTTTCAACGTGGTACCGTTTTAAAATATACATATACATGTATTATATTTATATTATATCATATATATTAATTTAGAATTGTGCAATGAAGGTTTAGAGCCATTAGTGCGACTACTGCTGCGGATGTGGTCGGACAAGTCGCTTTACCGTCTGTACTATACATCGATAACGTGGTGGGGTGCGGAGTGCGAATTCTTTTTTTTTATATTTCTTCTTTTTTTTTTTCTTCTTCAAATTTCTGTATAATCTTGTTTCTTGATAAGACCGCCCTTAAGCAGATACTCGGTGATGCAAACTTCCGTTTCCAAGAAGCTTATATTCAAGAGGTTCCCGTGTCTCAGCCACTAACACCTCTATACCCTTCTTGTCCTCAGTCTTCCGTTTCCCTTCAATGTACATCATCGTGTCTTCCAACAACACAGCATGTCATTCTCAGTGCAGTAACGACCTAACCGAAAGTAGTAAAGGAAAAAAAAGGGGGGAAAAAAAGAAAAAAATAGAACCAAGAATCCTATCATCCATTCTTCTTATCCTCAATGCCCTATGTCTAATCTTTCATCGATCATTCAGCAAAAAAATCGGCAAGATAATTTCTACTATTTCCCTCGTTTCTGCCTCTCCGCTTCAGACACTGTCAGTCCTCGGTCCACCGTTTCGAACGATCGCGGTAATCGAGAGAGCGGTGAGAGATCGCCGTCTACGCGTACAGCAGTCTCGGGGAAAGGATGGCAGCCTCCTGGACAGCGGCTGGACCACGGACACCCTGTTATACCCAGGAATCGCCGGCTGAGGCAGCGGTGGAATTCGGTGGTACGTTCACGGTCGCGGTGGCAGCCGAACCATCGGGGACACCAACGCCATCGGCTACCCACTGGCCAGCCGTTGGTGCACCGGCTGCGACGCCCACTCCCGAGCCGACGACCGGGCCCTGACCCTGCGCCTGGCCCACCCCCAGCTCATACTGCCGCTTCTTTTTCTTCTCCAAGTTAACTTGCGCGTAGAGCGGCTCACCGGGTTTCGGTTGCTGCAACACACACACAAGCCAACGGTTAGTTTAGAGCCCTGGCTCGTAGGGTAGCCGGGGGTGGATCGGTCGAGGGTGGGCCGTCACGTCGCTCGGGGAAATCGGGCCTGGTGAATTTTTGTTTTTTTTTTTTTCTCATAGTTTGTATTACTTTCTTGCTTCGTTCTTTTTCGTTATCAGCGATTCTTTTCTTTTTTTATTTTTGTTCCGTTTTCTCTTGGTTTATTTTTTTTTCTTGCAAAGTCAACCCTTTTGTTGTTACGATAAAAAAAGAAATTAATGAATGTATTGATTTTTAGATTGTGAACGAACGGTTAGCAGTATTTGCAGATAATGGAATATTTCTATTGCGAAATGTATTGAAAATTATTATTTTATTTTAGTTCATTAGCTTAAAACTAGATATTACGAGTTTTAGGTTTAAAGTACGTTGAAATATGTTGAACTTTTTTATCTTATTTGGTTTACTAGATTTAGAAACTAATATAATGGTTTTTAGATTGTAAATGGATGGCTACCACTGTGCGCAGATGATAAAAGTTTCTTATTGAAAATTGCTCTCTTCTAAAATTCTTAAAGATGATTCTAACGATACCTTTGTCATGTATATATACACTCAATAATAACTATAATTCAATCTTCTGTAGTCACATGTATTCTCATTTGAAAATTTCTCTAATTAGTAGTAGTTTAACAAATCATTTTATATATTTATCTAACTAGTAGTAGTATAACAAATCAGTTTATCATTTTGTACACTGTTCGTAGTTTACCTTTCATTTTCGTAATTATAATAATTTTCGAATAACGTACATGTATATCAACATATTTCTATTGAGTTAAATTGTAATTCAAAAATTCAAGAATTGAGCAAAATAAAAAATCGAATTCATCTGGACATAAGATCACAAAGGGTTAACTGATTTAATTGCGAGAACATTAAAATATAATTATTTTTACTTGCATCTTCAAAGGGCTTATTTCTACCTGCTAAAAGAAAGACAAGGCGAACCACTTGAAGACACTTTTTGATTTGCATCCTGCAACAAAAGTCGTCTTTGCAACTCCATCTAACAAAAATCAACGATGATGAGAAAGGAGAGCAGGTAAAAAAGATTCTAAAACTCTAAAGAAAACAATCGTACTATGGCCAAAAAAAAAAAAAAAAAAAAAAAAAAATGTAACAGCGATGCAATAGATACTGTCAGATACTCTTTTATT